>JAKOOJ010000001.1:233244440-234447440 GCA_022577455.1 Arizona elegans | reverse complement strand
ATGGGGGTTGAGGGCTAAAGCACTTTTCTACAGGGTACTTGTAGCCTCTTTCCCCAGACTAGACTGAGATTGATTGATCTGCCTCTCTGTCTGTCTGTCTGTCTGTCTGTCTCTATCTATCTATCCTTAAGATGCAAAGAGGCAGAGTTAGCAATATGAAGCTCTACAGCAAATGTTAAAAGTTTTTTTCCCTCTAAAACCCAGAGATTTTAAAAGTCTTGATTTGGGAAGGATGGTGACACATCTTAAATCTATTAGCTTGCAGACTGAAATATTGATTGTTTCTACGGGGTTAATGCTGTTTTCGTTCAAAGAGCAGCTGATTCTTTTGTACAGATTCCTTTATATATTTAATTCCAAAGCCTACTGTATAATTCATTAAATGCACAGCTGATCATTACTCATATTTTCATATTTTCTGAATGTTTATTTACATAAAAACTTGCCAATATGTTCATTTCTTTTATTGCTAATTACATTGATAGTTAATATGTTATAGTACAATTACCAGTTGTCAAAGGTCATGACTCATGACTGATACCGATTGCCTTCTAATAAGTAATAAGAAAGTGTATTTTCGTTTATGCTGACGAGTTCAGATTTTCTAAAAGCTAACACAGCTGCTAGGACACCATGCAATCAAATTATTGAGTGTGCAAAATCTCCGAGCCATATGTTATCCACTGCAACTCATATCCCTGTAAGCAAATATAGGAATAAATTGGAATAAAAGAGCAAGCACTGCATTGTGTAAATCCATTTTAAAAGCTTTTGAATCTAAATATGCTCTTTAGAAATGAATAGACATGTTTCTTCAATGCTACGTTATTTCTATTTTGAAGCTCATGGGGGGGGGAAGTATCTTTTCTTTCTAGAAAGTGATAAATTCATTTTCTTCCTAAAACTTACATTTGTGCATAAATCATTATTCCCAAGATCTCATGACTTTGAGCTCTGTTTTTAATGGTAATAAAGATCAGACACCAAGCAAATAATAAGTTTAAAAGAGAAGTGGACAATCCACGTAAAATGAGTACCCCTTCGGTGGGCTGCCAGAACAGATTGCACAACTGAAACCTGACAACACAACTGCTAGATTTCCATGTATCACATGTTTGCCTGCTGGTTGCCTTCCCCAGCTGAATGGGTGAATTAATTTGTTTGTGAAGTTGGAAAGACCAGTAAACATTATTTTAAAGACTATGATTCATCACATTAAGGATAATAGAAAGGCCTTCTTCTTGCCTTAATGCACATGATGCTAACTGCCAATGGGCAATAAATATAAGAGTAAAATTAAATGTATTGGAGGTGATAAAGAAAACCGAGAATCCCAGCAAACTGTGAGATCTTAGTATTATTGGTATAAATGATGATAATGATAATGATGATGCAGATGATGATGTTATCCATTCAGTTGTGTCCAACCCTTGGCAATTCTAAGGCCTGGGTTAATGTATTGTTATTTTTTTTTTGAGGTGGGGGGTATTTGGTTTTGTGTGATTTCTGCCATTTTTAGATAGTTTTAGCCTGGACTGTCTGCTTTAGGTTTTTATGGATTTTGTATGCCATCTAGAGTGCATTAAAGTGGGGCGGATACAATAAATGTAAATATAGAAATATAGAAAACACCAAAGTAATAAGGAAACAAAGGAATGAGATAAGAAACAGAAAACACAGCTTTATACTAACACCATTCACTTTTGTTCCTTAAACTTTTTATCTCTCTTTCTCTCTTTTCATTTAATACCCAAATAAAAGTCTTTCACTTTTTCCTGAGTAAATTTGTTTTTCCTTGATAGCTTTGTTTTGCAATTTGACTGTCATTCTTTTCCCTGTTTATAAATACATTTGATGTTTATCCCACCTTTTGTTACAGGAAGTCAAGGCAGATTATTTGGTGTTTCCTGACCTTCTGTGGATGAAGGTGGACTACATCTCCATCTTCAACATATGATTGATTACTATACCTTGCTGGCTATATACCACCTCAGCATACCTTTTCCATTTTTCCACTGCCACCTTCATTATTTTCACAAATAACTCAAGCTGGCAAACATATCCAAGACATGTTCCTCCTCCTATTTTCCCTACAGCAAGAACCCTGTGAGGTGGGTTGGGCTGGGAGAGAGAAACGGGCCCAAGGTCACCCAGCTGGTTTCATGGCTAAAGTGGGATTTGAACTCATGGTTTCTTGCTTTCTAACCTGATGCTTTAACCACTAGACCAAACTGGCTCTCCATATGATTGCTCTTTTTTGTATTCATTCAGCATCCATTACATAATGCACTATGTCTTCCTTATTAAATACTGCAACTGTGCTCTATAATCTCTATTACATCATACAATTCATCTAGTATATGCTGTAATTCATTTAAGTTTTCTTCACCTGCATCCCAAAGAATATGTGTCCCCAAAGGATGAAGGTAGGTAAGTAGAATTCTGCCAGGCTCTTACCAGGAATGCTTAACAAGCTAATCCTTTGTAAATTTTGCATGTACTTTTGTTAACTCCTGTATTAGTTATCAACAACATCCTTCTTCCATCAGGAACAAAAAACCATGTGCTTTTAGCAAGCCATTTGGCAAACAAACCATATCTATGTTTTGCCATTTACACAATTACATTAATATACTAATCCTATAGGATTATATTAGTAGGATTATCTAATATACTCATATAATTATATAAAAAAAACTATAATATAATATACGGCACCTGTTATAATATACTAATCCTATAGACTTACCTTTTTTTTTTTCTTTAACCATTCTAACAGAATTGATTACTTCCTTTTCATCATTTTTTTTCTTGGCTATTATCATTTATAGTATTCATTTAATTTTTAAAACATATTATCTTTTTCATGTACATTTTAAATTCTCTCACTTTAGTTTCATTTCAATCCATTTCCATCTCTTTTATTTTTAATTCCACTCATTTTGATAGAAGCTCCTTTTTAATATCTTTACTCACTTTCAAAAAAATATTTATTTCCATCAAAATAACTTTCTCTCAATTTTTTAATCTTAATCGCACTTAACTCTTTGTGACTATTTTTGCAACTGTCATCCACCTAGGGAGTGTCATTTTCATACACACCAACTACAGGTTAGATGACATTATTTCATTATTTTTTGACATTTATGTTAGCCCTTATGTTAGCCCACAGTGAAACATACATCTTCCCTATATGTATTTACAAGATTGGGTTACATTTGCTCAAGTCTATTATATTCTTATTCTTTATTTTAGCTTCAGGGACACATCTTCATTTTCCAATTTTTAAACTCATGCTATTTATCATTTTTCTTCTCTTTCAAGTGCAATTTATGAAGTCAGATGTTATGGCTATCATGCACACTCATGAATGTTGACCTCTTCTGTCTGCCATGGTGAAGGCATGTCAATCAGGATTTTCATATATAACTTTTTACCACCATAAAGCAAGCAAATATTGGATTACCAGACGTATTTATATCCATGCCATTGTTCCAGCTCAAGATACGGATAGTACTAGTTAGTTCTAGTATAATTTGGCCAGTATTCCACAAGCACAACCAAAGCTCAAACTTTGCATATAGCATACTTAGGCTAGTCTATGGAAACTAGGATCTCGCATCTAAAGACTACCATAAAGCAATATATTAGTGCCCTAGATCACTTCAACTAGGACATATGTAGTATATCAACACTCATTGTTCGTACTCTTCAAAGCATTATTTCCAGATTTTAAATGTCATTGCTACAATGCCTGTAATATTCCATTCTAATTCAACGTAGGTGAAAAATAACATTTAATACCCAAAACTCAAACAATTATTCAAGGAAAACAACAATCCAAGACACATGGCATTTCCCAAAATAGAATTAATTTATGCCTCTCTGTTAGATCCACTTTGCTATTAATCAATGGCCGGGCTCCTCCTGTTAAGACAGTTTGAGGCAAAGGAAATGCATTTGGCTAAAAATAAATATGTTAATATTAATGAATAAGAACATGGATGATTATATTTGTAAGCATGTGTGAGTATATAAATATATAATTGGGTAAATGAACAGGGCCCTGGCTTTTAAAGCTGAATGTCAATTTAAAACATAAGAACAAACAACATCTGGAAGGAAAGTGCACGCCTATAACTTTGGGAACAATATGAAGCTGGTTTGCACGTATCATATTGGTTCAATAAGCTGCACAGCTAACAGAATGTCAAATGCAAATGCATATCACCGATGCTAAAATCTAGCACATTATTATTTATTATTTCTATATGGTGCCTGCTTCCCATTGCATAATTCAAGTAATTGAAATAGTTTCCCACAAATGGTATAGGGTCTCCTGTTTGAGGAGCGAGTTAGACTAGAAGACCTCAAGTTCCCTTCCAATTCTGTTATCCTGTTATCCTATTAAATTTCTCATCCAACCACTAACTGCATTTTTACAAAGTGAAGGGATGATGTGGTTTGCTGGGTATTAATTTACTGTGCTGTGAGAATCCAGACACTATGGCTTACTCAACAAACCATGGTTAACAAAATAATTAATTAGCATGATGTGCCTATCGTTGTTGACCAGACTTACCGATGGACCCATTAACACATGAAAAAGGACTTGATCATTAAACATTCAGGGTTTGAAATGAGATTCCTCCATCTCACTAATGACAAAGACTACATCCAACCAACCCAAATTCTGTGCTTTAGGTCCTTCTGCAAATTTTGTGATGATGTTTTCAATCTATTGACAGAATAATAGCATTCAGCATGAGCAAATGCACAAGATTGCTTCATCCCATCAGAAAATGTTGGCCATGCAGCCAGTGCCAATACAAATATTTGTACCTGACAATACATCTGCTTTTCCTGCTTCCTGTATTGAGTCTAATAACCCTTTTTTCCCCTTTGCGTTTAAGTTTTTTAAAGCTCTGTTAGAATCTTTTCAGTCTGGTGTATGATTAACAGGGCTGCAGGCTACAGTGTTTGCAAAATCTTTATTGCTGCATGAGCAAGAAATACATCTGAAGTTTTAGTTCTCAAGCTGAATCTGTAAAATCAACATGTAGAAAACATTTCCATACTGCCCTTTCTCAACTTGGTAAAAGCTGTTAAAGTAAACGTTTTAAACCAAATAAATTAATTCCAATTAATTACCCAGCTGAATAAAAAATTTTCAAATGAAAAATGCCACATGATTATTAAAAGATGTTTGTCCTTTTTGATACTTACAAAGATTTTTTCCCCTTGCTTTTTTTTTTTTTTTTTTTTTTTTTTGCACGTACTTTTGAATCCTCCTCCTCCTCTGTACAGGTTTAAAAAAAGAATAAAAATGGTTTGGAATGGACAATCTATATGCCATAACACAATGAATTCTCTCCCACACTGATCCTCACTTCCAAATTACTCCAGAAACCTCCATTCTCTATAAAATACTTGGGTATGCAGATATTGAGAGTCAAAGATGGGATTCACACATCACATTAAGCCATTAATTGATCTACCTTATTTGGGATTAGTATATTCATTGATTCCAGATACTGCTGTTTGGGAATCATATTACATGATTCATTGTGACAAGCAAATCCAGCTGACCTTGCAATAATAGTAATGATAATGATAACAAGACTTGGCAATGGCTAAGAGCAGGAAAGTTGAAGAAAGAGACAGAGGGGCTAATTCTGGCTGCACAAGACCAAGCCTTAAGAACAAATGCATTCAAAGCCAGAATTGAGAAGACAGCAACAGATAGTAAGTACCGCCTATGCAAGAAGTCAAAGAAACACTGGACCATCTCATTAGTTGCTGCAAGAACATTGCAGAGACTAACTACAAAGAATGGCATGACAAAATACCAACAATGGTGCATTGAAAGATCTGCAGTTTGCTTTCTTCTTGCCCGACTCCCTTCATCCAGAGGCAGATGGCTACTTCAGGTATGGTTACATCGCATGCACACAGATCTCACCTCTTAGAAACAGAAAAGGCTGGGAGGGCTCAAGCTGAAGAATCGAGGATTATCTTCCAGCATTTTTCTCTGCCTAATTGTAGGTGGGCTCTTTTGTCCCCTCCACTCTGCAACATCACAATCAGCTTGAAATAGAGGGAGACAAATGTGTATATAGTTGCTCTCTTCTACCCTGTACGACACATGTGAAAGGTCAAAAGCTGCAAATGTAAAAATAAATGAATTATTTTAAAAGAAATACATTTAAAATCTGTACAAAGCAATTAAGGATTTGAACTGCTTTCTTGAAGGCATTCTACCTTACTAGGGTTCATATGCAGAAATGAAGAAAACCACACTTCCTTCCAAGAGAAAGAACAAAAGGTTTTCTTCAGCTCATGCTCTTGTTTTGCTTTGCTTAAACTGTTATGGAGCTGAGTCACAAGTGAATGTTGCAAGCACAACTTCTTCCTGCCATCAGCTTGTTTTTGTTCCAAAGACAGCCTGAGGATCTTCAAGCAAACTGCAATATTAATCTCTGATCTATTTATTGAGCAAGGATGTGGTAAGAAAAAATCATTCAGAAAATCATGTTCAATTCAATATCTGTGTAGTATTGATGTTTATTTCCGAACAGTGTTTGTGCCCTGCCATATCAGTTTAAGTAGTTTTAGAACTTGTCAGTTTCATCCAGGAACTGAACAGGTGCTAAACTCTTGATCACTGAAACCAAAGATTTAATTAGAAGTATTATATTTTGTCTGGATTGTGCCCAACACAGTCTACTGGATCCGTTTCATGCATAAGATAAACGAAGCAAGGTTCACCATGTTCAAATAAACATGGGTATATTTTATGTACTCACCTCTACCTATCAGGAAATACTTCTAATGTCAACCTAATACTTCTAAAACTCATTGGATCAAAAGGAGATTGTGTATTTATGCCTGTTATTTTATGCCTTCCCTCTTTTCGTTCTTCCTCATGACAGCTTCTTTAAATTGTTCTAGTTAGTGTCTCATAACATTGACTATTTGTGCTCTCTGTTTAATGGATATTGCATAATGTAGGTTTGTGTGACCATTTTATTCTCAGGGGCAAACTTTGTGATATGAAAAAATGTCCAGTTGCTGACAAACTAAATGGACAAGAATTGTATATAGGCTCAGGAGATCAAGTTAATGCTTGCAATAAATTATATCTTGTATTCTTTAAACAAATGTTGATTCCTTGGATGCTTTAAGGAAACTTTTTTGAAAGTTTCTAGGTATCTCAGTTGACAGGGCCACTGCTGATAGAAAAATAGAATGATCCATGTGTTCTATGAGGCAAAAAAAATGGCAGGGTAAAGTCAAGGCAAAGACTAAACTTAATATTCTGACATTTTTTGAAAAATGTAAAAATTCTCCATCATGGAATAAAGGATTCCTTGCATAGACTACCGGTATTATAGACAATTTGTTGTTTCAGTGTGTATTACTTACTTTAGGAGTTTGGAGAGAGGATAACAATGCTGCCATCAGAGAATGAAATTTCTTTTGCAACACAGGATTATTGGTTATCTTACTATCAGAATATATTGTTTCTTCATTGGAAATTAGAGTTACCAAATGAAAGCTTGGGGATTAGGCTAAGAAAATTACAATAAAGCAAGGAATGTTTGTGGTTTGGCTCTATGCCAGCCCCCTCAATGTTAGCTAAAGTTATGTGAATGGAACTGCAGTATCTCTGAAGACACCAAAAGACTCCAAATTGGGAATGGTGATCTTTAGTTTACAACTTTGCATCAAGACCTGGTTTATTCCCCCTTGGAAATATGCCCACCCAAGATTCAGTTATCGCATCAACTGAGAACTCAGGGCAAGGATAGAGGATGGTTATGTTATCCAAGATGCTCTGGTGGTATCAAAGGCACAATTCCACAGGTAGGTTGCAAGACCCTATTTATTAGGTTGGGCTCTGTGGGATGGTTGGGCCCTTACTATTGCAACAGTGGCCCTGTTGGCAGTGGAGTTTCCTAGGCTCATTTGTCCTTGGAGACTTCAACTTGCCTTGCTTGTGGACAGAGTCAGAGATGATTCATAGCCATCAAGGGCCTGATAGTCTGACATATAACAATGACCGTATGTTAGATTTAGTTTTTTTCTTGGAATAAAGGCAATGTGATCTACAGTAGGGGAAGACTGCTATTTCCTCTGTCATAATCGGATTGTTTTTCTTGACCTTGGAGTTATCTGATGCTCTCCCCCACTGGTGAGACTGGAACTATTTGATTGGTACAATCTAGAGGACTGATGCACCCTGTAAGGTTCTAGAGGAGATTGGGATTGTTTGCGAAGATCTATCTGGTCTACATTCTGACCAAGGATTGGTTGCTGCTGAAGCGAGTTGATTGCGAGGGCTTTGGGTTGGATTATATCCATTCTTTTCCCTCAGACCCCCAAGGATTACTGAGAAGTTGAGGGAGATAAAACAGCTGAAAGATACCTAGAGTACCACTGGGGGACAAGGAGTGAGCCCAACAAAACATTTCCTGGACATAGAGCCACAATTCCATATGGTAAGGGAAACAAAATACCTGTGGTGGCGAAGTGGTTAGAATGCAGTATTGCAGGCTGACTGCTCACTGCCAGTTCAATTCTGACCAGCTCAAGATTGACTCAGCCTTCCATCCTTCCAAGGTCAGTAAAATGAGGACCCAGATTATGGGGGGCAATATGCTGACTTTGTAAACCACTTAGAGAGTGCTGTAAAGCACTATGGGATGGTATGTAAGTCTACATACTATTGCTATTGCTATTGCAATTTTTCTCCCTTTATTCCATCCAGAATTATTTGGTGACCCTTTTCAAGATAACCCAGGCCCCCTGTGGAAGGCCAATTCAGAGATATTATGGGTCCATGCTAGGAAAGGCCACTTGGTGGGAATCAGGAAGAAAGCCTTTTGTTGCAGCAACTCTTTATGGAACATAATTCCTCTTCAGAAATCATGTTGTCCCTGACCCTCTTGGCCTTTTGCAAGGTTCTGAAGACATAGCTGTATTCCCAAGCTTGGGGGTTGGTGTGTTTTCTAGAGCCTGTAAATTAGTTTTACTGAAATATTTGTATGGTATATGTATTCTTGGTTTAACAACGGCCTCAGATAGCGACCATTCGCAAAGATGATAGCAAATAGTAATAAAAATCATTTTTCAACCAATGCACACATTTACAAGAAAAAAAAGCCTTCACTGTAGTCAGTTTCAGGCAACAAAGGGTTCTAATTAACTAATTAAAGTCACAAAATTAAGCTTGTTAACTTGAAGTTAGCACTTTTCAGAGATTTTAGAGACTTTGTGCTGTGAAGAAAACCAACTCAGAAGAGATAGCTTGTTTAGGCAATCTCTCCACCCTGTGAGGGGATCAAAGAAGAGAAGAGTGAATCAGGCACAGGACCCTATATGAGAAAACTTTATCTGAATGAGACAACAGCAACCAGCAAACTTTCTCCCTCACTTAGTGACCATTTCACCAGAACCATTTGCAATCACTAAACAAGGACTACTTTTGTATTAGTGGTTGTTTTGTGTTTGCTGTCTCAGCTGGCAACTGCCTCTTTATTTTTGTTGTTGTTAACTCCTCACCATCATTTGAGATGGGCAGCTATATGCATCAAATAAATATTTTATTTTAAATGACCATATTAGGATGCACATCTTCCTTCCAATGGCAGATATAAACATTTGAGCATGCTGACATGATCGGCTATCTTGAGACAAGAATAACTACCTCATTTCAGTAGAGAACCAAATAAAAATCTGAAGAGATTTAGAGCTAAAAAGTAGGTCAAATAAAAAAAAAAAACTTGGGTCTCCTGATTGACTTGACATCCATTCTGAAATAAGGGAGTAGCAGCAATTTCATGTGACAGGAAGAGCAAATTCTTGTGAAGAACGAGGGAAGGAACGCATTTGAAACATTTCCCAGTAGCCAACGCTAAATGACTGAAGACAACAATCCTAAATCAACAGTTTTAATTTATTGGGGAAATCAAAACATTTGGAATTATCTGCAAAGATAACCCTGCCAGGTTGAAGGGTGGAGAGGGGATTAGCAATATTGTTGAGATGCACTTTATGATCCAGTTCGAATAATATGGAATGAGAGTGTAATCAAAGGAATGCCACTGCAAACATGTGAGTGGGAACAACAGAAAACATCCTCGCCCTCTAATTATTTGTCATGTGTTTTCATAATATGTACTAGGAACATTTCTCAGAAATCCAAATATTTACGTGTAATAAACATTATGAAAAAGTATATGGTACATTACTGCATGGCACTGATCATACATTTTTCCCTTGGATTTTACCATTATAATGGGGTCTATCCTTTAAATAGATAATTTTACTATTCTGGTATTCTAACTAATCATTTAATTGCCTTATTAAAATTGCATATCTTACTAGATTTTTTTTAAGCCCCAATTTTTAAAATTTACAATTGTCCTTGTATTGTTATACAATTGTATAACATTTTATTCTGGTCAGTTTCTGTGTGTATACTGAATTGAGCAACTTAACATGGGACTTTTTCAAAATATTTGTTTTGCTTGTCAATGTCTGAAATAAAATGACAAGTTCAGAATGAGGGTTTAAAAACAGTCAGCTTTATCATTTTAGAGTCACTACTGAATTCGGGATATTTTCTCATTTTCTGCTGAAGGGCCAGCCACGTTACAAGTTAATGCGTCACAGGCCACAGGAATTCAGGCCTTAACCATATTGTGTAATTTGGAACAATTCCATTTTCTCCTCTTTATGTCTTCTGTATATTGATTTTATAATTTAAAGCTATTTCTTGTAAATTCTCTCAGGAAGGTTTCCTGACACAGCTTTACAAGGAAGCCCTTAATCATGATGAAAAAGAAAAAAGCGATGGTGGTGGTGTTTTGAGTTACAGTATTGCAGGCTGATTCTGCTGATTGCAGGCTGCCAGCAATTTGGCAGTTCGATCCTAACTGGATCAAGTTTGATTCAGGCTTCCATCCTTCCAAGGTGGGTAAAATAAGGATCCAGATTGTTGGGGACAATATGCTGACTCTAAACCGCTTAGAGAGGGCTGTAAAGCACTGTGAAGCGGTATATAATTCTAAGTGCTGTTGTTACATTTTAGAAGACTGCTTTTTTCTTAGCTTTAAAAATATTTTTTTAGAAATGTATAAATAGACAAAACTGCATTCTTCTACACTTCTATCTGTGCCTTTTTCAACAGCCGCAATTTTATATTTGTTTTTTTTTAAGAGGTAAACATTTAAGGCAGAAGAAAAACATTCCTGCAGATATACTGTAATTCATTCAATATAGGGTTTCCTTTCCTTTCCTTCTTGCTGTGCATTATTATTTCCATTGATCTTCAGCTGCAACATATTGAATGTTTGGATGTACACAGTACATATAATGCCTCTGTGATTATTTAACATGTCATAGACACTATCAAGTGCAAACAGAGATGAATAAGAAATATATTCCACATGTATTGTACCAACCAGTAAGCTTATAGCCTTTTAACAAAAAACTCATTTCAGAGACGGATGTGTTTGGACTTCTTCAGCATTCTCAAAATACTGTTTCATATTTTTTTTTTTTTTAAAAAAAAATTGATTTATATGCCGTCCTTCTCCGGAGACTCAGGGCGGCTTACAATGCGTTAAGCAATAGCCTTCATTCTTTTGTATATTTTATACAAAGTCAGCTTATTGCCCCCACAAACTGGGTCCTCATTTCACCTACCTTAGAAAGGATGGAAGGCTGAGTCAACCTTGAGCCTTGGAGAGATTCGAACCAGCAGAAATTGCAGGCAGCTGTGTTAATAACAGTGTGCACTAAACCACTGGTTTATTGCTGGCATTGCTCGTATTTTCCTTATATCTGGCTTACAATATTTGAATCCCCAGGTACTATTGATAAGGGGTTCAGAGAGGTACATCCAATGTGCATGGGTATCAAATTGGACTATCCCCAATTCTGTCTGATGAGGGAGGCGGCTGAAAATATGTTATTAATTTATACTTTTGTGTGCATATAGATATTGAAAATGAGAATGGAAGGCAGAAATGTGAAGAGTTATAATGGTAGGGGCTAACCCCAGCCTGGCCAGATAAGATAGCATCTGTCAGACACAATTTCTAAAATTAAAACTAACTTCTAAAAGTGCTACAGAGGAAGTAAACATGCAGATTTTGCAGGGTAAAAAACACAGCACAAATAAACCCACAGTAGGTCCGGTCTCAAAACCACACAAGCGACTTTTTTTTTTTGCTTCTTTTCACTCTAACAAAAGTTCTATAACCACTTTCAGTTCAATAGAACTGAAGGACCCTATTCTTCTGCAACAGTAAGACAGTATAATAAAGAGTATACAGCTTGTCAACTTTATCCTTGAATTTAAGTCCAGGTCCTATGAATGCATCAGGGAGATAGAAGTTCTGCCTCTGGTTTTTGCTCAGGATCTTCTCCAGGTCTACAACTTAAAGCTACAGCATTATATAGTAACGATACAGAAGTAGAAGAAGGAAATGAAAAAGCTTTTCTCATTATACTTCACCCACCCACAATTCTCCAGAGATTCCTATTTGCAGATCTGCAGTGCAAAGTTTTTATATGATGGGCAGTCAGAAGACTGCCATGGGCTTTCAATGGCAGGCAAACAGGCAGGCAACAAATAGATAAGGCCAGGGGAAATAGACTGTACAGAAAAAAAAATGACAATGAATATACTGTATTTTTCGGAGTATAAGACACACCTTTCCCCTCCCTAAAAGGAGGTGAAAATTTAAGTGTGTCTTATACACTGAATGTAGCTCCGGCCACCCACTGGCCCCTATCCTTTGGCCTCTGCCTCCCAACAATTTACCTCCTTGCAGCAAGCAGCAAGAATAAACAGCCCATTTCCACTTCAGCACAGCCTAATTAGCACAAGTTGATTGCCTGTTGCCTCCCGACTCTTAGCTGTTTTGCGCGGGCCTCTGCTGCTTGCTGCAAAGAGGTAAATTGTTGGGAGCAGTTTTTTTTTTTCTTGTGCTAATCAAGCTATGCTGAAAACAAAAATGAAAGTAAAGCAGGCTATTTGCTGTTTGCTGCAACCAGGCAAAATTGCTGGGAGGCAGAGGCAGATTTCTTTTTCTAGTTTTTGTCACCAAAAATGGTAGGTGTGTCTTATAGTCTGGAGCATTTTATACTCCGAGAAATGCAGGATTAATCCTCAGATATATGCCAATTTCTCTCTTCTGCCCTGTTCTAAATTACCATTCTTAATTTGAAGGGGCTCCAAGGCGTCATTTGAGTTTGTGCGTGCAACAAAATATTTATGCAATATTTTATATTTGTTAAATTAATTTGTTGAATTAAATATATATTGTTGAATTAGATAACATATTTATGGTTGTTTAATTAAATTGCATCTTTTTTCTAAAACAACAAAAGGTCTCTTTGCTGACTGGTCCACTCAGCTGGATAGATTACGTATCAGATCTGTTGCTTCAAAGAGGGTTTTCAGACTTCACCCTTGTGCTGTAAAGCAACAGTAAATTGAGGCATAAATTGAACAAATCCCATTCTGCTGGCAACAGCTTCATTGCCATTTATATTCCAAACAATGTTTTGGACCAAAAAGTTGCTTTCCATAGCTATTAGCAAAGATCACAGGGCAAGTATTTCAGCTGCACAATTACACTTCTTTGAATAAACAGTCCTTTCTTCCCATTCTCTGGATTTTGGGCTACTTCTATTTTCAGGTATATATTCATCTACAGAACTAATCATTTTCTAAAATCCCACTCAGCTCTTGCATTAAGAAACTGGTCATGGAGCTGGATCTAGAATTTCTCGTTATCTAAACTACAGAACTGCTGTATAGGACAATATATTTGCCAAACAAATCCTCTGTACTAGTCAACCACAAGGGAAAGCAAGAAAAACAAAAACCCAACTCATTCCCGGTAACTGGATTACATGGTTTGGAGCAAACATTCTAAAGCTAAAAATCTTACAGGAACATCTGGACCAAGTGAAGGAAATTAGTGCAACCTTGTGAAAGCACGTTGTAATACGTTAGGGTCGGATTGATTACTGTTTGTTGATGAAACCCAAAGTCTGACATCACATATAGTACAAAGCCACAACCCATGCCATACAAGGCACAATGGGTGCGCCCATACAACGCACTGAGCCAAAATCAAATAAATCACTATTTAACATGGTGCACGTACCAAGCCAATGTTATTTACTCCCTCGTACCGTAAGCCTGTTCAGCTCAAAATAGATTAACACAAACAAATTGTTAATCCATTGTTGTGATTGGGTTGCAATGGGATGGAAGGATGGGAAGATAGGATGGGAAAGACACACATGCATGCACACGCACAGCTTTGCCACAACAAAAACACAGATAATGAAAATATTACATGACAATAATATTTCTACTGCACAGGTCCATGGATCTTATAAACTATGCAGCAGCAGCTACAAGCAAAAAGGTGCTTTTAAGCTATGAGGGCCCCAAACAGGGTACATGCTGTTCCCATCTATTTTTATAATTTCTGACAAGCTTGGCCAGTTTCAGCTTGCTACTCTTCTCATACTTCCTAGTACTTTTCCACCTAAGTGCTATCACATCATCCAGTTCACATGGAAACTCAGTGTTCTGCAGATTTCGTGTTTTGAGAACCATCTCTTGTTCTGTAAATCATTATTGCTAAATCTTCCTAAAAATCTTCATTCTAGTATTTGTACACATGCTGCAAAAACTGAACTCTCCTAGAACAAGTCATTCTGCCTCTACATCCTATTTTGAATGCCTCTCAAATCCTGCATCTTTGATACAGGTTCATTCCTACTTTCATACAAATACTTGACACAAAATGCTCTCTCTCTTACATACACACACATTTATAAATGAATGAAAACAGGTATTAAACATATACACGGCAGCTATATGGTAAAATGAAATAATACGGTCACCAAGTAAACGTGCTTTTGAGATACGACTGGATTCCACTTACATTCTCAACAACACTGAAGCTTTTCCATTTTGATAGCATTTTCTCTCTGATAATTTAAAATCAACACTAGGTTGCATCTCATTTGTAAATGCTGCCCACTGTTCATTTCCGTGCCCCTCCCAACCTAAGAATTTGTATCATTATCTCACTATAATTGGTTTTTTTGACTTCAACCATTTAGGTTAGATGATTATCTCCTTCCGTAAAAAAAAAAAATACTCCCTGTGTAATTCAGGGATATTAAATACTGAAGCAACTTTAACAGAGGGCAGAAATCTATTTAGTATGAAAGTAATATAATTTCCTTTAACGTGAATCCTTTTAAAAATTACTCCATTGCAGTCTCATGCACACATCAACACTTAATGTTGATATCATGCTAACCCATAAATCATGACAAAACACAATGAACAAATTCATGCAATATGTTTAGCTTAGCAAGCTATTCTGTGGAGTAATACAATATGTGAATCAGAAGACATTTATGATGTACATCCACAATGTATATCAACAACAAGGAGCAGCAAATTGGGTAGGAAAAACGTTAGTATTGCAACTAGATAGTTTTTTAAAGAGTTTCTTCCTTTATGTGTCTATGTTAAATTATTGACTGTTTAAAAATGATGTATAATTTTAAATGGACAAATTAGTTTTAATAAAATTTGCCGTTTCCTCATCTTGGTCTAAATCAAGGTAGAAAATCTGTGTATTTAAATAATATATTTAAATTAAACTTTTTCATCATAAGCACATCTGTTCCATTTGATTTCATTAACCAAACATATATAATGCTGCTCCTAAAAACTAAACTAAAAATCTCCACATGTGGCCTCTTTATGATTATCGGCGCATCAAACATTTTTTTAAGAAACTGAAGAATGGAAGAAAGTAATCACTCCCAACATACATCACAAAAAGTAGCTTGTTCAATAGCGTGCTGTCAAGTTGAAACCAAAATAATTTTAAACATTATGTTATTCAGGGCAGCTTGAACAATAAAAAAAAATATAATTAAAGCATTGCCAGCAGCAACTGATTAAAAGAAAATGACAAGTGTATTCACATTTCTCACTATCTTCCACTCATTTTTATGACATGTATGCCAAATAATTAAATCACAATAATTTTCAAAGAGGTAAATAAGGAAAAAGAGAGCCATCTTTAACAATGGATTATAGATTTGGGAAAGATTTTGAACAAACAACTTTCCACTTGAAGCCCGAATAAGGGTCAAATGAATGAACTCATATATATCACATTATAAATAAAGAACAAGCAGTCAATTATAGTTCCTTGTTGGTACCTAAAAGGAGCTGCTTTTTAGTTTGCATTTTTTTTTGTTAACAACCCCAACCCCTGACTCCCAGAATGAGATGGATGCTCAATTTAGAATTTTTTAAAAAAATTTGATTTACATGCCGCCCTTCTCTGGAGACTCAGGGCGGCTTACAGTGCGTTAAGCAATAGCCTTCATACTTTTGTATATTTATACAAAGTCATCTTATTGCCCCCACAAACTGGGTCCTCATTTCACCTACCTTAGAAAGGATGGAAGGCTGAGTCAAGCCTGGAGAGATTCCAACTTACAGTAATTGCAGACAGCTTTTTGTCTGCTGAGCCACCAGGCCCTTATGCTGGATTGTAGCATAAATTCTTCTTTATTAAAAAGAAACAACCCTGGCCCTTAGTTTGTTAAGTGAGAATCATCCTTTATGTGAGGTCTAATGTTCTAACAACTCTAAACTGAAATGAATCATGGCTGTTTCAGACTTTGATGAAGACACTTCATCTCAAGTATTCTACTAAATTAATTCTACCAAATTACTAGCACTAGCATGGGGCATTATTAATGGAGCATTTAAGCTTTTTAAAGCTTTTTAAACCAGCCATTTGAAGTTAAGGTCTATTGCAAACGGACAGGATATTGAAATGTTTTTGTAAGAGTTTCTGAGAGTATCAGCATCAAATCTGAAGAGACTTTGAAAAAAAGACTTCAGTAAAAAATGTTTCACCCTGTGTCCTATGACCAATTAGGTCACAGAAAGAAAAGCCATATATGATGTCATGTTTTTGGGAGGTCTGGGAGGCACTGCTTTTCTGAGTCAAGATTGGCACTATGGAACAGCCTCTTCCCTCCTGATATTTTGGAGGTTTTTAAGGACAGAGTTGTTGTGGAGAACCTTGTTTGATATTGTCATGCCACCTTCATTTCCTATTTTTATTGTTTGCGGTTTTCTATTTGGATGGTATTGTTTTGCTGTAGATGCTTTGCTTGGTATTTTTTTATAGTCTATGTAGGCTGAAGAGTCTCTGGATTGTGTAGGTTGGAAATGTAGAAATGAATACAGAAGCTGAGAAGCTATCTTGATAACAAATTGGACTCTGCTCAAATAAATCTTATCAACCAAGATTTTTTTTGTTTTGTTTTCTAGCTGTACATTAATTGGACTTAGGTATGTCATAGCATGATGGGTAAGTTTGTTTATAGGCATGTACATTGTTTACTTTCTTTCTTTTTGCAACGCCTGCAGTTTTTGTTGCTTTTCCCTAAAGCAAGAATACATACTATAATCCAAAAATATTAAGCTAGAGGGGGAGAAGTCACCTGCTGTTCCTAACCTTATAGCTCTATGTGCATTCACATTTTAAAGTTCTTGAAAAATCTTGCTTCTAATGTGCTTCCTTTTCATTTTATTCTTAGTCAAAAGAAATGAGTTCTTGATATAAATGTGGGACTCTGGATTTTATCAATGGCAAAACAAATATATTATGTAAACCAGTTTCCCCAAAACTCTGTATTGACTCTTAGAATTTCCAGCCAGCATAGCTATTGCTCAGAATTCTGGCCCTTGAAATCCAGACATATATAGAGATACAACAACCCAGATTGGTAAACAGCAATGATGATAAATAAGAGTACAGACTTAACTCAGAGCAGTCAACCAACAACAAAGTGAAAGGATATAGGCCCAAAACATTCTGGAAATTGTTCTTCATTTCTAGACAAGCCTTTGGCTCTATATAATTTGAGCAAATCAAATATATTTGCTCAAATATATTTGAGCAAATCCGCTCCAACTCCCTGAAAAAACAAACAAATGCTGTATTTTATATTCTAAATAATTTAAGATAAAGATTGGGAAAAGATTATGGCAAGGTCAAGCATCTATAATGGCCAGACATATCTATATCAAAGATCAGGTAAACTTGACTAGAAAAAAATTAAGATCCTCCACTGTTTAAAAACATCTTCAGGAAAAGGAAAAATAGTAAAATTTACATGGTAAGGTTTAAGTTTATATAGCATTTCACTGATAGGAGCCAAATTCAAATGCTCCTTCCAGTCTAAACTTCTCATTCCAACTTTAATTTCTTTGGATCTTCTCCATCTTCAGTTTTCTTTTCAGATGGTCTTTTCTTTAAGCCTTTCATTTTTCTAGTCTGCAGTTTATCCAGGTCCTGTTTCTGCATGTGAATCCGCCCATATTTTGTCCCAAAGACATCATGAGAGACATTCTTCTTCTTCTTCGGCTAGAAATACAAGAAAATGCCCATTTTTTTGATCTAGAATGACATTTCTTCAAAATGCAATCCTTATCCAATGACTGGAAAATGTCCTTCCATTACAACTTAAATCTAATTAGTTAATTCATTATTTCATCTAATTTAAATTAGGAAAAACAAAGCCATGACATCTGGAAAATTGTATTGATGTCTCATTTGTGGACCAAGTTCAATTCTAACGCTCCCTAACTCTATTGTCTTCCAATATGCTGACCCCTCCCAGAATTCTCATCAGAAGCCCTATCGATTGATCCACATATGTCATATGAGGAAGGCACTCAAGTTAGAGAAAACTGGTTTAATTTGCAAAAACTCCAAAAACAATGATTTAAGGATTACAAAACTAGACTAACTCTGTCATATCATGTTAGCTCTTTATGATGTTACCTAAACACATCCATGGAGAGCCAGTTTGGTGTAGTTAAGGCACCAGGCTAGAAACTGGGAGACCATGAGTTCTAGTCCTGCTTTAGGCACAAAGTCATTCTCTTTCAGTCTAAGAAGGCAGCAATGGCAAACTATTTCCAAAACTTTGCCAAGAAAACTGCAGGGATTAGTCCAGGCAGTTGCCCGGAATCAAGACTGGCTGGAGGGCATACATACAAGGATATCCCTACCTCAATAAAATAAATAGTGACTACAAATAAGCCAAGCAGCAATCATTCCCAAAGTAGATTCAAAGGACATTTGTAATCCTTAAAGTACATTAAGAAAAACAGGGTAGCACATATTAGTGGATTTAATTAAGTAAATAAAACTGTAAAGAATTGTAGTTCAGTTGCTCTGATCCACAAACAAAAAAATATATTTTTTCAGTTATGTATCACTTTCAGTTCTGCACTTGGGGCAGACTTTCCTGGCATTAAATGTATAAAGACTTGTCCACCTACCTTGAGAGCTTTAGGTTGCTTTAGTGACAGCTTATACAGATCATCTGATGCCAAATGTGTTCTCCTTATCACCAAATCTAATGAGGGTCCCATATCTTCAAGTTCAATCCTTGGTATTTTACAACCAGACTTTTTCAATAACACCCTTGAAAATAGGACAGGGGAAAAAAAACTTATTTGATTAGTTCATCTGACATTCTGAATCCTTGTAGCAATCTTCCTTCTTCCAGACACTTCAGCACGAAGAACAAATCAGTCCTATGCAGTTCATACCAATACCTCACGCCAACTTGCAAAAATATATCAGGTCTATATTAATAATATCAATGGATAAATATTTACTAAAATCAAGTACTGTGTAAACGATCCTGGGATCAGGACTAAGCAGAAAGGAGCACCCCACAATATGCCATAAATGTTGCCTCCCAAAGGAATATTAGCAGCCCTTTCTCCATAGATTCTTTCTGGAGAAACACGATGCAGAATAATGGCCATGCACTTTTGTGAGATAGAAAATATTGCTTCATTTACCGTATAGATAACATACTTTGGCTTATTTTGCAGAAAAGTATTTTGAGGTAAACATTAGTTTATAATGTCCTTTTTTGGCTATACCAGTAACCTTCAAAGGGAACAATTTAATGAGATCAAATAGTGCCGAAAAATATTATGAAGAGGTTATAGAAAAGAAACTACAGGTGTATATTGTAGGAAAAAATAACAGAAATACAGCAAGAATGCAGCTTGGATAAAAAAGATAGAGAAAGAAAAAAAAAGGGGGGGGGGGGCAACAGCAGAAATGGTGGAGAAAAGGGCAAGGAAGATCAAAAATTGGTCAGCATCAGATAAAGACAAACTGCTGGGTTTTGGGTTGAAGCATCTAACTGGGTAATTAGATTTTAGTATCTACATTTGGAAAACAACATTACAACCAATGATGGACAAGCAAATCTCTAGACTATATTTGCCCTGCAACCCATGCAAGATTTTCATTCCTCCTTCTCCGCCTGTATGCCTCCAAATCTAAAGTCTGGGTAGAAAAAAGAAAACTTCAACATCGTTCTGCTGTGTCTAGAAGACAGCTGGATACTGACCTCACCACCATACACCCATTTTACCATTGGCATCATTCAGTTCTGTCCCTTTATTTATACATACTCTCCCCATCTACTATTACAGCAATAGAGAAGTATGACATCCAGTTGTTCATTAGTTTATTTTTGATCCATATTTAATTTCAAAACTAAGGACTTGGTGCAATCCAGTTTCCAAAATAGTAGCCTGATCATCTTATAAGAGAAATGGATTGGTTGAAGGATATCTGAGTAATTTCTTCTCCATCCTTGTTGAAATTACACACAGAAATAACCAATTGTAGCCTAATAGCAGCTAGATGCAATTAATATACTTTAACATAAATTAATTAATATTAATTCTTAATTAATATTCTTGGTTCATCAGTCCCAAGTCCCCCTCCACGTACCAGTTGTTTAAAAACATGCATCATTGCCACATTCTACCAAAGCTGTATTAATAAATATCAGACATGACTAAGTTTGAAAAGAGATGTACCCGCTCATAAAAGGTAAACAATGTCTTCTCTGTATTTTGTCTTTCATCATTTGAAAGTAAAGCAAATTCCTTTTATAATCTTATCAGAAACCCGGTTCTTATATTCCTGCTCATTAACACTTAGTAGATTGACATTTGTGATATTAAAACATTTAAAAATTTTAAACAGCTGGAATTTCCCTGTACTGTGCAGCCTACAAGTGGCAGCAGTTTCCAAAATCTTCAGACTGATACATAAGTCTGATTTGTTCTTTTCTCATTATTCTCTCCACCGAGATGGTTAGTCATCCAAGCATAATATAATGTCTGATATTATTAGATTATAAACATTGGTGATCATATACTCTGATCTTATGTTCCAACCTCCTTCTCTTATCTTATGAGAGAGACAGAGAGTCTATGATAAAACTTCACGCCCCAGACTTTGGACAGTTGCGGTCACATGAAACTTAGTTTTTATGATTGGATTCTATACATGATTCAAAAAGAATTCTCAAAGTTCGGGATATTCCAGATATGGCCATGTTGTATGAAAAATTCTGAAAGTTTGTCTCAGTACGTATATAGTAATGTTTTATATTCACAGAAGACAACTGGCCCTAATATTTCAAACATATTAAGAAACTAAGACATGTATGTGCATCATAATAAACCTGAACTGATATCATAGTAAAGCAGATGGAATTTGAGATCAACAGTTTGTAAACAGGTCTTGTGTCTATGTTCAACTTTCACAGAAATGCAAAGAACAGCAAAGTAGGGATATCAGTATTCAACAATCACTCTATTCCAGACCCTGAATTGCTGAAGATAACAATATAAAGCTAACAGTTATTCTATAACAATCCAAAACAGATAATTAAATCTAGATAAACCTTCAAGAATAGAATACAGTGGGACTTTACTGCAAAGTAGGTGACATTAAGCTGTGTTAGCACAGTAAAGGTTAATGAATATTAACACAGTGGGAGAGCAATACTGACAAAACCAATCACAACTGGATAGTTTGAACCACAAGGAATATTATAGAAATAATAGGGTACCTCCTGGTTTAAAAGGAGAGTACTTTGGTGGGCGTTTTCTGAGGAAATCATGATTTTTGGAGAATTTGCTTGAGCGGTATATGTGTTTCATATGTATACGCACTTTGCTAGTGCTGAGAATCCATAGTTTTTATCAACATGTTTAGCTTGAAAATAAAATCTCTAAGTACAATTAATTTACCTGTAACATTACGTTTCTTTTAAGTAGATGAGGATTTTAAGTAACATTTTAATTGGGTCTTCGGCCATTTCATACAGACAGTAGGTGTACCACACAATGCAATACTTTATAATCTGTGGGATAATACCATGGGAAGCTAGCCTGAAAGGATGAAATTAGACTTTTTCCCACCTAAAACATCTTTCCTACATTGCTCTAATCCAGTGTTTCTCAACCTTGGAAGCTTGAAGATGGGTGGAGTTCAACTCCCAGAATCCTCCAATCTTCAAGCTAACAAGGTTGAGAAACAGTGCTCTAATCCAATCATACACAAACGCACCACATCTCTAGTCCTAGTCAGTGTATGACTGCATGGTGTGGCACATATCCAACAACCACACAGACTTACTTGTAACTTCTCATATAAATCTTTTCATCCACTGCTGTGAAATGCAGAACATGTTCTAAGCCGGCCAGACGAATACTGGGCACAACAGGGCCTCTGAAAAAATCTAAAGGGCAAAAGAAGAGCAAGAGTCAGTTTTTAAAAGGTGGTCCAAGGATGCCTGGGATCCCTTAAGACCTTCTTCGGGGTTCGCAAAAACAAAATTATTTGCCAGATAGTAAAGATATTGGCAAACTAATATCTAATAATGTAATTCTTCTGATTATTCTTTTTATTAGTTTTAAAATAGTTTTTTTTCATGAAAAATATCTTATGTTAATATCTACTGGATTTAATATTATTTTTACAAGATTCAATAACAAACTTAATTTTTCATATGGCAAATATAAATAAATATAACTCATAAAAAAAAAAAAAGAAGAAGAAGCTTTTTTGGGGTCCTCCATCATTATTAAAAATGGAAAGGGATCCTGAAAGCAAAAAAATTTAAGAAACAGGTCTGTATGACACTAGGAGGTTAACTCAAATGGCTTACCAATTAGAAGGCTTTTTAACCTTCTGTGTTCCTCATCAATGTCAAAAGCATCTCCTGCAAATATCAGCATGGGCTTTGTTCCCTCCGGACACTTGCTGTTCTATTATAAAAATTAAAAGATTAAAGAAAAAAAAATGATTGGCAGAGGACCAAGAGAAGGAGAAAAAGTATCCCAGAAGATCTATCACCAGGTCACTCACAACAGGAACAGACTTGCTGGGTAGACCTTGCCAATATTAACTGGCAGCTCAGATGTTCCTTTTTTGGATATGTTGGGACTACACTCCAAGCTGTTGTCTGCACTAACTGAGAATTCTGGGAACTACAACCCAAAATATTTAGTGGACAACATATTTAAATTTAAAAAGGCAATTAAACAAGTAACCCAACAAATTACCATATTTTTCGGAGTATAAGACGCATTTCCCCCCAAAAGAGCGTGAATTAGGGTGCATCTTATACACAGAATGTAGCTCCGCCCGCCCACCGGTCCTCACCCTTTTTGGAGGCTGCAAATGCAGCCTCCCAAACAGAGAGCCTCTCAAACAGCCTCCAAAAGGTCTGTTTGAAAGGCTGACTTGGCAAAGAGAAGCTCTTTTGCAAACGGAGTTTTTGGAGGCTGCAAACCCAGCCTCTCAAACTGAGAGCCTCTCAAGCAGAATTTTTTTCCCCTTATTTTCCTCCCCTCAAAATGAAGGTGTGTCTTACACTCCAGAGCATCTTATACTTCAAAAAATATGGTAGGCATTTTAAAAGTTAACTATTCTTTAATGTGCTCATAAAAACTGAAATGACAGGCACCGTATTAGAAGAGTGTTTCTTCTAAGACACTGCACTGTGATATGTACATTTACTGTCTAAAAACAAAACAGGTGCTCCTATAGTTTCATATGGTTAAAAAATAAGTTTCAATATAGGCTGTCTTAAACTGCTGAAACTAATTTGATGTTCTAAGATTTTATTTAAATCAGATGACAGCACCACTGGTAAACACTGCCCTGGGAACATCAGCCAAAAGTAACAGCTTAAATATCCAGGAATTCTTGGAACAAGTAGAGCAGCTGATGGTGTCAATCAAAAGCAGTAACCCATCACAGCTGGCTAGACTTGACTACCTAATTTCAAGCCCCCTGGACTATAGCAAACTACAGCTTCTTCATTGATAATCCCATCACCCAAGTTCAAAAAGCAGATTCCAGTGAGAACCTACCATGGGAAAAGCCTCCTGGATAAAGATATACTCTTTCACACATTATAGTCACTTTGAGTTACAAGTAGTATCCCCGATTTTTCTGTTTGTATCAGTTTAAAAGTGCTAGTACAAAAAAGTGTTTACTGCAAAATTAAATTAAATTGTCAAGAAAGACTAATTCAGTTATCAATGCTGACTCAAAGGCACAAATAAATATGATCAAAATACATTAAAAGTGGTCCTTGGTGCTGAGTTTGCTTGTTTTCTTGCAGATGTTTCATTACCCAAATTAGGTAACATCATCAGTGCTAGCAAGGATCATCTGCAGGAAAACAAGCAACCTCAGAGAACACCAAGGACCCCTTATGTCAATCCTGAGCTACAAATATTCTCCTTTATTAATACACTAAAAGACTGATCAAACAGCAATTTAGAAGCAGTAATCAGAGAGAAAAGAGATACACCTCCAACAAATTAAGTCAGTAAGGAACTGGTGATATTTCAGAATGTTACCTTAATATCTTTGAGGGCAACAAACTTCTCAATGCCCAGTTCAATCATATCCAGAATATGATAGTCATACATTCGACCTACCAAAAGAGAGTGAAAGATCATTAAAATGTGTCTTTTGACAATCCAATATATTTCCATTTTAGAAATGAATCCCCTTTTTTATGGTACATGGCTTATACATATAGTTAAGTTTCTAATAAATACAATTCTTCATGCATCGTTACGATATCTGTGAAAACATAGTGCTCATATGTTTTTCCTTAAAAAAATTAGAAAGTATTAGAAGACCTGACAAGACTAACAAGTCTAACAAGACTAACATCCTCTTTTCCTCAAGCTCACTTGACAATCAGCCCTTGCTTATCAATGGAGACTGAGTGGAGCAAATGGCCAGTGTTAAGTTTCTGGGTGTTATCATAAAAGAGGACCTGATCCGGATCACTCACACTGCAGCACTGGTCAAAAGGGTCCAGTAGAGATTATACTACCTGAGAATTCGCAGGAAACAACAACTGACTGAAAAGCTGCTAGTGACCTTCTACCGCTGCACTATAGAGAGTATTTTAACTTACTGCATCTGTGTATGGTTTGTCAATTACACAGTGGCAGATAGGACAGCACTCCAGAGGGTCAACGTCATTGCCCAGAGGATCATTGGTTGCCCTCTCCCCTCTTTGGAAGAGCTTTATAGCTCCCGCTGCCTTAAGAAAGTTCAAAACATTCTTAGATCCCTCTCATCCTGAGAACCCTTTTTTTGAACTTTTACCATCGGGCAGACAGTACAGGATAATAAAAACAAGGACAAATAGGCTGAAAAACAGCTTCCATCCCAGGGCACCAGGGATTCTACTGTACAGTGTAATATTAATGCAATATTGGTTTTCAATTCAATTGTATAGAATGTGAAGGATGTGTGTTTGTGTTTTATTTTTGTAACTATAATGTATACTGAAGATGTCATTTAATTTCGTTGTGCAATGAAAGTAAAGTAAAGTAAAGTAAAGTAAAGTAAAGTAAAGTAAAGTAAAGTAAAGTAAAGTAAAGTAAAGTAAAGTAAAGTAAAGTAAAGTAGTGAGTTAGTTACACTATGAGCAAACCATACTGGCCTAGTCTGCATTGAACTAATCAAAAAAATAACATTATGGCTTATTGTTACATGATAGAGAAACTTTGATTCCAGATAGTTAGCTAAGCAGAAGTATCAAAGCCTATCTGCACGGATTCTAACCCTGAAAGAGATGAGTTTATATCAACTGGCCTTGACCACAGTTCCCCCACTGACCCTTTTCTTTAAATTTCATCTATTTGGCTCAAGACAAGAGCAGGCTTGTTTTCACACACCGAGAGGCTCATGATCTACTTTCTCTAATATACAATAATTATATAAATAAAACCCAGACACGTTACCTATGGTCAGATTATTAGGCCTCTTCTTGCTATGAGATCCAAACAGGAACAAAGAACAATCAGACTTCTTGGAAAAAAATTCCTAACAACAGAACACGGAGGTTTAAATATATTGAAATGCTTTGCAGAACACAACGCAAAACCAGCTTTCAAGGCATAATTTGAGAAGACCGAGTAGCTATTACACCACTGTAAATCTTGCCAAAAGAAAAGATTCCATTGGCTTACAATTCCCAATTTCGTTTCCACTTTCTTCTTGTTTAGCAATCACATTCTGATCCGATAACTTGGTCATTAAATGATATGGTTGCTAAACAAACACGGGACAGAGACATGGCAAAGAATACCAGCTGCTGCTGTCTCATTCAGATAAAGTTCTCATACAGTATTCTGTGCCTGACCTGTTTTTCCTGTTTTTTGCCCCGTTGCAGGTGGAGAGATTGCCTAAACAAGTTATCTTTTCCAGAGCTGCTTTTCCCTAACATCAAATTAACAAGTTCAGCACTGTGACTTTAATTAGTTGATAAGAATGATCTGCTGCCTAAACCAGGGGTGTCAAACTTGATCCCATTGCTGGCTGCATCGGGATTTTGTTTGCCCTTGGGGGGCCAGGATGGGCATGGTCTGGTCATTGTAGCCAACTGGGTGGGCGCAGCCGGTCCCAGGGCAGCAGGGGCCGGTCCCTCACTGTCTCCAGGATGGCCTGAGGGCCAATTCTGTGGCTTATTATAGGCCGGATGCAGCCCACGGACTGTGCGTTTGACACCCCTGGCCTAAACTGACCAGACCTTAAATCAGTTTCACACTGAAGACTCCTGTTGTGTAGCATCATAAAGGCATGCATTGGTTGGAAAATGTTTTTTTTAAACTACTGTTTATTATAGTTATATTTGCAAATGGTTGCTAACCAATTACTAAATGAACAGTGAGTGTAAAATGCACTGATAATGTTACCTAGTATAGTAATGAAATGTCTGCAAGAAAATAACTGAGCTCAGAGAGCACTCTGAGCTATAAATATTCTCTTTTATCAGTTATCTATGAAGTACTCTGGATCAAAATCAGCAAAGATTTTGCAATTATCCTTTTTCAGAAATTCAGAAAGATTAATTGAATATAAATTGTTATCACAATATACTATTTATAAAACACCCAATACTGCGTTTCCCCCCCAAATCTAACAGAACTCTTTCACATTCCAGTTTTTTCTGGGTTAACATAATGACAGCTTCACACTGAGAACAAACTTCTCTCAACGTCTTTACAAGAGAATACACTGACCTCAGGGTAAGTTATAAACCAAAACAATAGGATTATTGTTCCTTTTTATTCATAACTGTTCCACACCCATAATGTAACCCACAGAGGAAAAAATATGTAAAAACAATATTCTCATTTTTTAGCTTATAATCAAAACATATTCTGCTTTCTCAAGCTATAGTATGTTTCTATAAGGCCTGGAAACTGTTCTTAAGCCTTAGAAAATATTTATGTGGGGAAAATAGGAGGCAGAAATATTGGGCATGCTTGCTCTCTTCAGTTGACCTAAATAGAAATGTAAATATTTTAAAAAACTGGATAAAAATATAATAACAATATCATATGCTGGTAAATGCAAAGGATCAGCTATCTTTTCTGCAACAGAGCCATCTAGAGGCAAACAAATGTATTGCTAGAGAACTCAGAAAATACCATAACAGCAATGTTTACCGTATTTTTCAGAGTATAAGATGCACCTTTCTCCCCCCAAAAAAGATGGTGAAAATCTGGGTGCGTCTTATACTCTAAATGTAGCCCCGCTGAAAAAAGCCTCTGAAATGGAGCTTCAGAAAAAAAGCCTCTGAAACGAAGCTTCAGAAAAAAAGTCTCTGAAACAGAGGTTTCAGAGGCAGAAAAAAAAGCAAGGCACTGTTGCTAAAATTCACCTCTGGGAACAGCTGATTGGGGGTATTCCGGAGGCCGATCAACCCGCCAATCAGCTTTTTTCTTATTTTCCTCTCCAAAAACTAAGGTGCGTCTTATACTCCGGTGCATCTTATAGTCCAAAAAATATGGTATTTTATTTGTTTCCATAGCCTAATTCAAGCTTTATCAAGCTAACCATCACAGTTTGACTGAAAAAGAGCATAAACTTAGGAAATCTAGAAATCATTGCTTTCAGCTTAAACCAGATATCCTGTGACCCAACGGGTCATCTCATTCCAGAGGCATTTCCTCATCAGATTTCTCCAAATCTTCACCAGCTTCCTACAGGACTGAATAGAGACAGACACATGAAAGAAAAACAATGGAAGGGCTTCTAATGTATTGCCTTCACTGGACTTCAACATTCTGGGAGATATTCAGATAAATCTGCTTTGAAAATAGTCCATGTTGAACCGTGTAGCATGAACATCAGGAGTTGACCACAGGAAATGTTTTACAACATTTTATTACGTTATAAACTGTTAAGTGATAATTTTTATGTCAGGTTTTATAAAATTTTTCAATTTTATAACTTTTACAAATTCCATGGGAGTAACGGGTCCCAGATTTTAGACAAATTGTCTATGTTAGCTCACCTGAGATACCTTGTTTTAAAAATTGTTGCCCTATGCCGCATGATTTTGCCCAGTTAAAAGTTATGGGAACGAGAGTTTTAGTAGTATATAGATAAAGGGTAACTTAATTCACTCAACATTTATGTCATTCAGATTGTGATTAATCCTGGCATGTTTGAAACAAGTTACAGTTAGTATTTAGAACTGCTTTGGATTCAGATGACACGTTAATCATAGCTTTAAAAAAAAACCACCAAAATGTTCAAACTCCTCATCGTGGCTGTAACAGAAGATATGCAATGGGCAATGGCACATATAGTTCTGTTTCAACAGCTATTTGTTTCCAGCATTGTAACTAACATCCTTCAACAGTTCCTCTCTCAAGATGCTTTGAACTCAATTTCTCCTAGAAAAGAAGAGTTGTAGTCCAAACCCTCTTAGTGACATCAGACAAGAGAGAGCTAATTTAGCATAATGTGGGGGATAGCCAATACAGACTGGATGTTGAATAACCAAATTAGATTTCACGATTCCAGAGAGTGTTTGGATCTATTTTTCTATCTCACATACATAAGCCTAAACCTAATACTCACCAGAGAGGACTGGTCTTCAAAGGGCCTTGTAATATTCTTTCTGAAACAGATTTTTAAAAAACTTGTAAATATCTGCTTTAACTTACTCGCAAACTAGTACCCACCAAAAAACCCTGCTTCGTTCATATTATATGCTAAGCAAATCATGGATGCCACCTCCTATAGCCATAATGGCAAACCTGTGGCACGCATGCCACAGGTGGCACGCATTGTCCTAGCTCAGCTCCAGCACGCATGCGCAGGCCGGCCAACTGCTTTTCAGGCCTTCCGGGCCCAACGGAAGTTGGAAAACATGCTGTTTCCATCCTCTAGAGGGCCTCCAGGGGGTGGGGAATGCTGTTTTCACCCTCCCCAGACTCCTAGAAAGCCTCTGGAGCCTGGGGAGGGCGAAAAAACGGGCCTACCTGGTCCACTGTTCCATCACGTGCCAAAAGCGGGGGGAGCACAGGGGGGCGGGGCGCATTGAATTATGGGTGTGGGCACACACATGCGTGACCCTCCCCACGCTCCCCCCACTTTTGGCACGCGACGGTAAAAAGGTTAGCCATCACTGTCCTATAGCTTTGTAGTTAGCAGATAGCAGCCATTAGAAGAAGCCAATGGGTGCTGTCTGAACACAGCATGGTTTAGCATGATGTGCAAACTGATCTAAAGTAAAATGCTGCTGCTTTTCTTACCTGAGAACTGTGATGCCATTTGTTTTTGATGCTGGTCATCAGGACTACCTTATCAGTTCATACAGCAACTAATTAAATATTCTTGGGCACTGTATCAGCAAAGAATTTGTCTCCAGCTTCTGATATACCTCTTCCAAATATGGGGGGTTCTTTCTACTACTGCTTCCAACACTGAGCTATCACTCACTACTATACAATTCTTTGGAAACGTATTTGTGCTGTGACAGAAGGCCCAGGCACATACACTCCCAGGTGGATTAGAACCCAATCTTTTCAGTCAGCAGAGCCAATAAAAATTCTCTATGTATCTAAAAAGCATTAGATTAGATAAGGCTATCAAATGATTTGCCTGGTTATATACACTTTCTATTGTGCAGGGTTTTATAGATTTTTTTTGCATTAAACATAAACCTCCCTCAACTATCACATATACTTGCGGATAAGCCCATCTGCCGATAAGCTGACACTCAAACGTTAAACCAAAATACCATGAAAAGTATGCCTCTTGTGGATAAGCCAATCCTTAACGTTTTCTTATGCGTGATTGGTTTATCTGTGGTGGTACATTTTTCATGGTATTTTGATTAGAAATTCAAATATTGGTTTATCTGTAATATATGAATACCATACTGCATATACTCACAGATAAACCCATCTCCAGATAAACTGAACCCAATTTTGGGGAGAGGTTATAGAATGGATGGGGAGGAACAGGCTCAGGCTCAACCCTTCCAAGACTGAGTGGCTGTGGCTCCCGGCATCCCAATATAGTCAGTTGACTCCATCACTGACTATTGGGGGCGAGTCGTTGGCCCCCACGGAGAGGGCTCGCAATCTGGGAGTCCTCCTGGATACGCAGCTGTCCTTGGAGGAACATCTGACGGCTGTAACCAGGGGGACCTTTTGTCAGATTTGCCTGATTCGCCAGTTGTGGCCCTTTCTTGATCGGGATTCCCTGTGCACAGTCACTCATGCCCTTGTCACCTCTCGCCTTGACTACTGCAACGCTCTCTACATAGGGCTCCCCTTGAAGAGCACCCGGAGGCTCCAACTGGTCCAGAACGCAGCAGCGCGGGTAGTGACGGGAGCAGCATGGCGCTCCCATGTAACACCGCTCCTGTGTGAGCTGCACTGGCTCCCAGTGGTCTTCCGGTGTTGGTTATCACCTTTAAAGCGCTCCATGGCATAGGGCCTAGCTATCTTTGAGACTGCCTGCTGCCACCGATGACCTCCCATCAACCCGCGTGCTCCCACAGAGAGGACCTCCTCGGGGTGCCATCAGCCAAACAGTGCAGGCTGGTGACCCCCAGGGGGAGGGCCTTCTCTGTGGGGGCACCTACCCTCTGGAATCAATTGCCCCCAGAGATAAGGAGAATCCAAGACCTCAGTGCCTTCCGCCGTGCCCTTAAAACCTTCCTTTTCCAGCAAGCCGGGCTGGCCTAATTTTTTAAGTGTTTTTAAGTGTTTTGTTTATCGTTTTTAATTAATGGGGCCAAATATATATATATATATATATATTTAATTGTATTTTAATATTTGTACTTGATGTTTTTTACTTGACTGTTCACCATCCTGAGTCCTCAGGGAGAAGGGCGGTATACAAATTCAAAATAAAATAAAATAAAATAAATAAGTAAATCTAAAACCTACTTTTCATAGGTAGTACTGGTTGACAAACTAGGGTGCATGTATGTATGATTATGTACATATGTATTTGCGTGTGTGTGTGTGTGTGTGTGTGTGTGCGCATACATATAAGTTAAATTATGCAAAGAATTCAACAAGCATATTTTATACTTCTTTTTAAATTGTTAAAGTAGCTGGACCTTCTCCGAAGCTTTAGAAAGTGTTCCTGGCTGTTTCTGCATGCAGATTTTCTTCACTTGGAAGAAAGTAAGAGACATGGCTGTTTTAACCATCTTAAAACACCTCTTTCAACTGCTTTGCACAATCCTATTATGATGTGTGAATGTATGCGTCATTCATATATATACAATATACCCGTGTTTCCCCCAAAATAAGACTGGGTCTTATATTAATTTTTGCTTCCAAAAATGCATTAGGACTTATCTTCTGGTTAGGTCTTTTTTTTTTTTTATTGAAAAAGTTTTCAAATACAAGTTTTTCCCCCTTTTCCCCCCCCTCTTCCCTAACCCCCCCTCACCACCCATCCCCCCCTGTGACTTCTTCACAATAGGCTATTTCATAACTAATTACATACATAATATCTTTCCTTTCCCTTACTCCCTCCTCAGAATACTGACCTTTAGCATATTATTCTTATAACTCCCATTTTTACGATAATCTGCCCTTTTTCTCCTCCCCTAAACTTATAGTGTATTATTACAATTTAACATTTAATCTTTTATATATATTAATATAACATTTTAAAGCGGCCTTCTCCCTACATCCAAATTTAACATTTATTCAGTTCTATCCAATTCCTCCACTCCCCTAAATATATGACTTAAAGATCCTTTTTCTTAGACTAATCAATCAGTAAACTAACCTATTTCAACCCTTCAATTCCTACAAAATCATGCAATACAATTCTAAATATAATCCACTGCCCACTTTACTAAGATATACACATATCTATATACGCATTCCATTTTGTAAAAAGAAAAAAGACAATAACTTTAAATTTATAATCCATATAATATCTTCTTTGGTGTCTTTTTACTGGATTGTTAAATCCATCACCCATAATAGGGTAAAATAACATGCTGGTGCAACAGTTTGTTCAAAATCTTCAATCATCTTCTGCCCCCATCTGTAGTAGATATCCTCGTATATATATAAAAGTAAAAACAACCACCCGAGTGACATTATAATTATATCCATATAGTTATAGTTGTGGTGTTCATCAGGATTGTTGATTCCCATCCTCCTAATGGGTAACATCCAGATCTTCTGCATGCCCCAGCGTAACTCTCCTGCCTTGTAACTCAAAATAATTATAATATATTTACCAGTAAAAGAAATCCAGAGTAGATAATTCAAATCCAACAAGGTAAGGCTCTTTTCACATCCCAAAATCACGGCATTACAGAGATCTGCCACAATCCTCAGGATAGTATTAAACAATTGTTCGCCTCCACTATCTTTTCAGATATTCATTCATTTTTTAAAGTCCCTGGCTTCACTGTTGCTTGGTTTAGAAACTGCTGTTTCTATGAGATCTATTTCTTTTCTTTTTCTTTTGCGGGTTGAATTTCCATCCTCGTTTCGTGCCTACCAATTGTGTGTCGGCTGATCGATTTTCATTCTGCTTTATGAGTTGATCTTATTGGGTTAGTTTTGTCATCTCATCTTTCTTCTCCATCACTTGTATATCAACTGGTTGATTTGCGCACTTGTCTGTGACTTAGTGGTTCATCACATTGGAGTCAGATGACACTACTCTCTTATTTATAGACAGTCCAGCTGGGGTATCCAGGAAGTCCAAAGACAATTTATCCACCACAGCCTCTGTAATTTGATATTTTCCTTTTGTTTCCAACTCCTTTTGCTTATCCTGTATTGTGCCTAAAGATGTTAAGTTCATTTTTAAAATTTTTTGATAAAATTCTTCCGCTTTTTCAACAGTAGTCAGTTGATATCTTACTCCTTGGTGTCTCAATATTAAACCAACTGGGGCATCCCACCTAAATAGGATATTTCTTTTTTTTAACTCAGTCACTAGAAAGTCAAATTTCTTCCTCTCCATTAGCATCTTAGTCGGGAGTTCCTTAAAAATCCAAATCTTTCTTCCATGAAATTACAAAGTAGAATTAAAAGAGTTCTGCATAATATTATTCCTAATTTCTTTATCTGTAAAATAGATCACATCTCTAGGCAATTGCCTTTGCTTTGCCAACCAGGAGTTTATTCTATAAATTCTATCAATCCTGCAAAACACTTCATCAGGTTGAACCTTTAAAATCCCAGCCAGAATTTCAGAAGATATTTTCCTTAAGTCATCTCTATTATTTTCCTGCAGACCTCTCAGTCTAATTGCATATTCTGTAAAATTATATTGAATCATTAAAACTTCTCTTTCAATCCTCTGTTGCACATTTTCTTCATTACCAGTCTTTTGGTCAACCTCCATTTTAGATTTGTCTTCTGAGCTATTATCCTGAATGTTTACCAAATCCTTTTTAATTTTTTGAATCTTGTATCCAAATTCTCCTCAGTTTCCTTCATTTTAGACTCTAATAATTTAGTCTTTGCATCCAACCGAATCAGAAAGTCTGATAAACCATTAGCTGTATTTAAAATCTTTCGATTCAAAAAGTCAAACTTTGATTTCACCAATTCACCGATTTCTTTAATTTCCTGCTTAAATTTTTCAAGTTGCTGGTTCACAATCTCATCCCTTCTTACAATCTCTTCAAGAAGAAATGCTATTATATTAAAATCAGGTTTCTGACACTGGAGAGTTACAACTTGTTGATGTAATTTATTAATGGGGGAAATTCCCCCCCCCCCCCGTTTGTCTAGCTGTGTAAGTCCTGATGCCATTTCCCACACAGACAAGATTTAGTGGAAAAGAGAGAAAAAAAAAAGGCTTGTTTCCAACCAAGATCAATATCAGATCCCCAAGGAAAAAAAAAAGAAAAAAAAAGCAAGAGTGAGAGTGAGGTTTTGCCTCAATTACGGCCAGAAGTATTCATTCCGCTACTTTGTAATAGAAAACGGAAGGACTTTCCCTTTTCAGCCTCTCTTCAAGCCTCAGCAATCGCCATTTTAAAAAATCTTTTTTCCTTTCACTTCTTAAACAACTTCAGTAACTTTTCTAAAATAAGAAAAAAAAAATACTTGCGCCTCAGGGTCAGCGGTCCAGCTCACATCTTCTTTAATTAGTTTTACAAGTTTACAGGCTTGCTTTTGCCACCTAGCTCTGCGTGTAGCAGAGATCTCCCAGAGCCCGGAGCATCGGCTGGGGATACGGGGAGTCTCTTCCGCTCCGTCCCAAAAGTAAAAAAAAAACTTTTGGGATTAGGCAGAGGACTCAACCCACCCCAGCCTGCTCTATCTCCGTTTCCTCATGGAAATGGAGTTTTTTCGAGCCGCCATTCCGCTATAAAGGCGGCTCTTTACAGGCAGTGGGTGCGACGATCCCAAAGGAGCGTCCAGCGGGGACAAACAGCAAACCGGAAGTGGCCTTCTGGTTAGGTCTTATTTGGGGGGAAAATACACCAGCAATATATCACTTACCTTTTATATAAGACAGCGAAGGGCTTTTTTAGGGCATACTATAAGAAAAGAACACTTTAGTTTAGAAGTCACATTTAACAATGCAAATCTTCAAATGTTTCAAATAAAAAGGTAATATATTTGTTTACATCAACTTAGAACAAATAAAGCCTAGATTAATGAGTGCCTGAAGGACTTCACCGGGCTTTAAGGTCATTAACAGATTTCCAGTAATGGGTCTACCAAATAACTCTGCTAATCCCTTGCTGGGTCCGATAGCAACACTGAGGCACAAATACTGTCATCTCATTACAAAGATTTCATCTGAATCAGATCAATTACATTCTCCCACAATGGTGAATAGCAACATTATGTTAACATCTGGTATCCTTCGCTGTTGTCCCCTTCTCATATCCTGAGGATTTTATTAAAACAGATGACATTTTGCTATTGGAAGTCACTTTCACCCCACCCTTGCCAAATTGGGGAGTTCTTCTGACAGAACACTAGTGGATTCAGATCGGGCAAACCAGTAGGGGCGACTGTGGGATGGCCCGTCCACCTGCATGGACGTCATGACATCATATTTTTTTTCATGTTTTCGAGGTTCTGCGCATGCGCGGAAGCCTTGCACATGCGGGAAGACAGCACTTGTGAGCCGAGCACGCACACACACACACACACATTTGCGAACCTGTAGGGAAGGTAAGTGAATGCCATCCCTGTGACAGAGTGAAAAAATGACCTCTCAGCTTCATAGAAGGTATCCTCCTCTGGAAGTTTTTAAAACTATTTTCCTTTTCCTTTCCTTTTTTTAAACCTACTTTTCTTTCTCCAGCTCTAACACTAGGATCTGCTTATAATGGGAACCCTTAAAGATAAGTGTCCTTGAACCCTCAAGATGGAAATCGAAATAAGTTAAGTGAATACAGATATGTTGAGGAAGGCAGAGTAGAGAAAATGAAGAGACAACACTGAAAAAGTGTAGGTCTCCTCTATAACACGTGTAAGGCTCCATGCACTCTAGATTTGGACTTCTAGTCAACACAATTCCAGTATCGCTAACAAAAGTTACCATTCCCACAAATTCCATAAAAAAAAATAGACTTCTAGAAAACATATTTCTTCTCTTATTGTCTTACAAGGAAAATAAGACAAAAAACTGGAGCACAAACAACTAAAAATCAAATGCTGAGATTTAAATGACTGAATTCCTACTTCATTGTGTTCCAGATTCTGGTAATAATTGGTAATAATGCTATTACCATTATTGAGAACAGTAGTGTTTCTCAACCTGTGGTCTGTGGACTCCTGGGGGGAAGCAATGTTGTCACAGGGAGTCCGTGAAGGCTTGAAGAAATGTTAACGATTTAAATCTTGAGTTAAGATTTGGGGGTCTGGGGCCACAAAATATATTTAAAGGGAGTTAGTGGGGAAAAAAGGTTAAGAACCACTGATTTACATTGTATATTTTCTGGATCCAATTCCCAAAGAAGTGCCATTACTTTTGCAAAAATTTCTAAACATACTTACAATATTTTTGAGTACTTCTGCAACTGTTAAACTTGCATTTCCTCCCTTTATGAGCATTGCATTTTTGGTGTTTTCTGTCAGTTTAGGCTCTCTTTTGTCAAGAAATCTTTTGGCTCTCTTTGTTTTAGGCTTTCTGCCATGAAAAAAACAAATGAACAAATAATAAATGAAGTTTCACAAAATATTTAATCAAGATCTACAATGCTATTATTTTATTTAGCACTTCTAAATGCTGCCCATCATAAAATTGTAATATGACAATTTATAAAAAATACAGACATGATATAACCAGAAGCAGAACATTATTGATGCAAACTGAATCTATGAATGAAAAGGAAAAATGATATCCAATGCATCTGAGAAAGACTACTTGCCTCTCAGCATGACCCATTGAAGTGAGGCATCCAGAAGTCTAAGATTAGCTTGATTCATACCAGGTTGCCAAGGCTGGGTTTTTGATTCTGTCTGGATGTTTAGGTTATTATTTACATTTTTATAAGCTGTTTGTACAGTATGCATTAAATGGGTAAAACCCAACTTTGGGTTATTGACTATGTGACTATGTACCAAATGGACAGAATTATCTGAAATTACAATCTCCAATTCATTCTCAAGAATTGGGCAAAATAAAGTTTTTATTCCTCCTCCATGGCTTAAAATTCTATTTCTGCATAGGGAAAGAAAGAAAAGAATGGAAGGCTTATTCACATTCTTTCCACGCCTGCCAATAATTTAATTGTTTTCTATTTTAAAGCAACATACATTGTTTATATCTCTGGAACAGACAATCTAAATGTTTGAAAAATTAAAACTAAGTTGCAATATAATTCTTCGAATCTCTCCTTTCTAACTGACCAATGTTTTTCTTCTCTTCAACTAAGATACTCCATAATCACACTGCAAAGATGAAAAACAACATTTGGTTTGTTGTAGCATGACCTCTTGCCATAGGTACTACACACCCATATCATCTCTTCATTCCTCACCCCATTTCACTCAGTAAACCAGCACAACTAGAATCAACTGCTTCAGGATTCCTCTTTTGAGAGTTCAAAAAATAATTCTCCATCAGAACTACCACCACTCTTCTCCAAGAATATTACTAACTTTATTTGATATACCAGTGAATAAACTAGAACCCAAATTTGCAATCATCCAAATACCAGCACGGAACCAAAACATCACAGAACTGGAGGAGGGTTTGAAACAAAGCAGGAAACAAACAACTTGTCAGATTGTAACTACTGTATTTCATATCTGTCTGCTGCGCAATTGGCACATAACCCAAAACATGGAGAGGCATACATACCTGTACCACTGGTATTAGTACCTACCAAATAAACATTCATTCGTTTCACTTCATTTGAAATGTAACTGCAACGTCTCAAGAGAAAACACACAACACCTTAACACGAAAGTCTTAAAATTAAGAAACGTTCCTTTAATAAAAAAAACAAATGGCAGTTTAGCTGCATCCCATCAAGAAATTCACTGTTTCCTCTTATTATATAGTGCAATGATTTTTTTTTACCCGTTTCAAGATATTTAGTGATTTTCCTGCAGAGTACTATTATTAGTGAACACGGACAGAATTGTAGAGCCACAGCAGATCGGGGAAAAGAATAGAATATAATTTTTATTTGCCAAGTATAATTGGACACACAAGGAATTTGTCTTGGTGCATACGCTCTCAGTGTACATAAAATAAAGGATAGGTTCATCGAGAATCATAAGGTACAACACTTAATGACAGTCACAGGGAACAAATTAGCAATCAGGAAACAATATCAATATAAATCGTAAGGATACAAGCAACAAAATTACAGTCATGCAGTCATAAGTGGAAAGAGATGGGTGGTGGGAACGATGAGAAGATTAATAGTAGTGCAGACTTGTGATCGCTGGCTGGTCGTTTTAGACCGATATATTTAGGCTTGCTACAAGCAGATTTCTACCAACCGAAGATAAACGCGTGAGTTCGGGATGCCCCGTGAAATCTCATACTTAACCACAAGCATAAAACCGGCTTTTTCTTTTTCCCCCCCGCACCTACTTGATAAAAGGCTGCGCATATCACTTTCAAAGTACACAAATGCTTTCTCCCTCCCACACCTTTACGAGCCCAGAAATGCTTTTCATTTAATAACCCAAAGGAAAAAAAGGACTCAAAACGGATCAGCGCTGAAAACCCGGTACTTACACCACACGGTCTAAAGGCTCCATCTTCCCGGTATAGGATAGATAGCTTCACCCACGTGGACCAGACAAACTAAAGCCACCGGAAAGAGTTATATAAAAAAAAAGAAATCACGTTGTGACATCACATCCGCCGCGATTTGAACATAGAGATAGAAAACGAAGAACACCCCCCCCCCCCGCCAAGAAGCGATGGTTCTTGAACAGAGATCTCCAAACTTGGCAATTTTAAAACATATGGACTTCAGCTCCCAGAATTCTCCAGCCCAGCATGGCTGAGGAATTGTGGGAGTTGAAGTGTACAAGTCTTAAAAGTAGCCAAGTTTAGAGATCCCTGTTCTTGAAGATGTTATATACTTCAGGCAGCCCTCGACTTATCAGTTGAGTGACAGTTCAAACCGGCACTGAAAAATGGGACATATGACCGTTTTTCACACTTACAACCTTGCAGCATGCCTATAGTCACATGATCAAAATTCAGATGCTTGGCAAATGCTTTGTATTTATGACACAGTTGCAGTGTCCCGTGATCCCCTTTTGCAGCCTTCTGACGAGTAGTCAATGGGGAAATCAGATTCACTTAACGACCGTGTTACTAAATTGACAACTCCAGTGCTTCACTTAATTGGGGCAAGAAAGGCCGTAAAATGGGGGAAAACTCACTTGATGAATGTTTCACTTAGCAACATAAATTTTGGGCTCAATTGTGGTCATAAGTCGAGGAGTACCTGTATACACAATTTGAATCTTACGTTAGAAGCAAGAAATTAAAGAGTCAAGGAATTCATGATTTGTACTGCATTATCTCCTGCTTTTAGATCACATTTTATTTGGGCAACGTCCTATTCATGGTGTTCCACTTAAGCTTCAGAAGGGGTTAAATGTTCATTGTGCTGCTGTTTGTACATATGTGCAAGGAGGTTGCTGCTTGAAAATATGTAGATTCTTTTAAACCATAGTTTGTAAATTGTGATAAATAATTTTACATTATAAAAAGCAAAGGCAGCTCTATTGGTCAAAGTCCTTATTAGAGTTGCATCTTTTATTATATCAAAATCACAAAATAGAAAACAAACTTGAGTTCTACAGAATTCTTCACCAGACAAGATAAGAAGCAAAAGAAATAACCGGGAGAAGGCAAGAGAAGGGAATCTGTAATCAAAATAAGAGCTTCCAAGTTCAACGGAAGTCTCTCTTCCCACTTTCCAATTCCTTTAACAAAGAGGTAGAGAACTTGGGAAATGTATTAGATCAATATCACAAAAGGAATGTGATCCAAACAAAACTTTCACAAAATAATTTGCATACAAATTCAGAGTCTTTCTAATGACAATATGTACATATCAGATATCAGTCAGTTTATCCTGTATTGTGACTGCTGCTCAATCAAACAGCTTATATCAATGTGGAGGCTCTTCTGAAGCAATGTTCTGACTGTTCTCTATGGAAGGATTCTCTGTGATGGGATCTGGAGTATCCAAAAGAGGTTCAGCATCATCCTTTGCAGTGTCAGCTGGAATCCCAGGTTCCAAATTCCAATCCATGTTTCCTTTGTCACTGGCTTCTTCTTCAGACTCTTCTGTCAGCTTATCTTGGGATTCAGCTGTTTCGTCATCTTTTTCATACAAGAAATTACAAATCATGTTTGGTCTGCTGTATGAGAAGTCTTTGTCTTTAAGATCTAGCCATTCTATGCCGCCTCCTGACAAATTAAAATGAGGGGAAAGAGATAGGAAGGAGTTAGTAAGAAGAATATAAATAAACAAATGTCATTTATTGAAGATTCTGTCTCATCCCTTGCTCTCCTCTTCTCTTATCCTCCCTTTTCTGGTTTCCCAGCAGTGATACCACTCTATAAATGATGCTCATACTGAGACTGCTGCACAGCAAAATTCAAAGATTATCTGGCTGCAAGTTGTGATTAAAAAGATTCATGTTGAGATAATACTGCATTACAAAAATGCATATTGCATGACTGCTATGGTGAGATACTACAACAAAACGTGAGAAAAAAACACTACTTCTAAATTTAAGGATTCTAAAGTGAAATACAACATTAAATGGAAATATTTGTATCACATTAATCTTCAGTAACAGGTCCTTCTTATGATGGGCAACCATGATTTGAACTCCAATAATGGCAGGTTTGGGTTAATCTGCAATAGATCTGACAAGTAACGTTAAAATGGATAAATGAAGGTAGATGGGGCTCTTGCCCTTCCAGATCTGCAAGATTATTATTCTGATGTCAAACAGAACATACACTAACTCTGCTTTTTCTCAAATTGATTCTATCAATTAAGGAGTGGGAACATTTTTAGTAACTAATTTATAAATATTTACAGTTCAGGATATTATGATCGACTGGTTAAGATCTCATTAGGATAACAGAAAGAGTTGCTAAGCTACAATTTTATAAAAGCTCAATTAAAGTTATCTGATGTTGAAGTGGTGCAGAGAAAGCATGTATTTACAAGCCATGAAAACAGCAATGTAGAGCAGTCTGTGACTGTTTTACAAAACAGTAATTTAGCTTTGGCTTATAATGTTACACAAGCAATATTGTTATGTTGCTATGATTTATAACAATGTATTCTGCAATATAATATTTAAACTATATGTGAACCCAATTAGAGTATATGAAACCTAGACAGAAAAAAGCATAAAAGCAATACATGATATTAAGGGATCTTGTGGATATACCTAAAATGTATTTTTAGACAGAGAAAACAAAAAATGAAGTTTTAGAAAAAGAGGATGAAGTTCTAGAATTTGAAAATCACCTATGTTCTCGTCCCCTTCCTTTTTCTCAATCAGAAGTGTCCGCGTCATATTTAGTTTCTTCATTGTGTGGCATTTATATTTTAGTTGCAATTTTTGGTTGCCTTCCACATCTACTGTCAAGAAAAAAAGCAGAATGTTTCTCATTAAAAAAAAAACATTGAGATTCTGAAAAACTAAAATACAAAGTACTGCTTACCATGATCATGGTTTTCCTCAAACACTACACATGTTCCAAGGGTATCTGAGGATGAGAGTAAACAAATTGCTAAAGAAAATACTTATTTTAAAGAGTAATATTTACTCAAATCTATGAAAGAATTAGAAGATTGCATGCATACATTCAAAATTTATTTACAGCCCAAGATCAAAAACAATAAAAGACTTGTATATAGTACAGTATCTAAGTAGTGTGCTGATTTAGAGATGAAGATGTTCATCTCTCTCAGAAAGTTGAGTTTAATCCTGGACATGTGAGACAGATTCTACCTCCAAGTCTGAACAGAAACAAGTTTGTTTTTTAGATAGGAGGCTTATGTATCTTCCAGTTGTTGCCCTAATAGGTAGTGTCCCAATTTGGGTTCAAATATTCTCCTATGTGGAGCACATATAAAGTTAAGAGTTAAGTACAAATGTGGCTAGTATTAAGCTTAACCTCACTATCCACAGAATTGCATGCTTTTCCTTGGTTTATTTTTAAATTTGGTCACCCATTCAGGATTGTTTACATAATCAAGGCAATTACTGATTTGAAACTATAAATTAATTTTTGATCAGTTTATTGACTAGATGAAGAAGTTCCCTCTGTTTCTATATAAAAAAATTACGAAGAAGAAAGACAAAAAGAAAGTAAAATGGTTCTTAAGGTTCATGTTACTTTACATCACAGCTTATAAAATAGGCTATTCATTACTTTTCTTACCTTCATATTCTCCAGCAAAGATATATCTGTCTATTTGCAAAATAGGTCTCTCTGTGTCAATTCCCTAAAATCATAAAGACAGAAGCACATTTGAGAAAAAGGAAGTCAGTGAATTCAAAGCATGATCTAAACTGGGTGATATCTCTAAAATTGATAAAAATGACATGTCATTACAAAATGTTTTGTGCATGGACAGACATTTATCACTGCCATTTGTAATGAGCAGGAATATCCAGACATCATGAATATTCATCAGTACCCTGAATATGCTTTCTAGAATGAGCAAGCTTGGATAAAATGGGCTGTTGGCTATGTTTTTAGTATTACTAACCAAAATTTACCACATCTAATTGGTTTTTACTTAGGAAGAATTGTGCCAAATTCGGATGAAAAGTGTACAAGAGATGACAATAAGCTAAATTTGAGTTTAGCAAACTGGAAGTGAGCAGAGCAAAGCATTTTGTTCTTCTGTAAGGCACCAAGAAATATACAAACAGCAAAAAAAAAAAAGCTGTATATTTTAATATAGAAAAACAATGATAAACAGGTTTCAATTATGGAATGTTTTAGCAGGTTGCTTGCTAAATGCAATAACATTGGCATATAAATGAAGTAAATCATCCATAAGAATAAAGAGAATACTTAGTAAATCATAAAACAGAGAGTAGGGCCAAGATACATGATGTTCCCTTGGTTGTGCAATATGGATAAATGTATAAGGAATACTTATGGTGATATTAGACATATGTTGGTTGGTGAACATACTGTATATATACTTTGGTATTCAAATGATTCTGATTTGTTGGCTGACAGCCAACATGTTTTGCAGCACATATTAGATAACTTGTAGTAAGGAACATGGATCTGGAAATCAATGTACCCGTGTTTCCCCGAAAATAAGATCCTGTCTTATATTTTTTTGAACCCCGAAATAAGGGCTTGGCCTTATTTTTGGGGAGATCTTATTATTTTGGGGTGCATGGAGCAAGATGGGGCTCCTCTTGCTGTCTGACCTGATTTCCAGCTCTGCATTTAAATATTTTTGGGAAGGGCTTATTTTCGGGGGGGGGGGGGCTTATTTTAGCACATGCGCTCAAAAGCCCAATTGGGCTTATTATCAGGGGATATTTTCGGGGAAACAGGGTATCTAAGACCAAGATAGCTCTGTTTGATAAGGAAAATAGCATGAAAATAACTACAAGTTGTAGTGGAAAAATCTAGATTAAGAATGTGAATTTGTGTACTCAGTAGAATGTTGATTAAGCAAAGGAAAATGTATGGAGAGATTTTAAGATGTGGTCTGTTGTAAGGAATGGAAGTATGTGTTCTATTGCAATGAATGTTTGTTGTAAGAAGCAAAAAAAGGCTGAGTAAAACATCATGCTCATACCCACTTTGTTAAGCAAGAAACAAATTTAGTAGTTTAACTCCTGCCATTTTAAAAGATTTTGAATAGAATCACAATTGTACTTTTTAATAAAAAGATATATTAACTTGTACTACGTTAAAAACACTTACCAAAATCTTGCATTTATTATCACATTTTTCCAGAAAGTCTGAATCGATTATTCCAGACAATTCTACCACAACTAATTGTTCCTAGAGGGAAAATTACAAAACATTGTAAATAGTGTATTTAACAGCTCAGTCTTTTAGCCTGGTATATATACCCATTTGAAATATACATTATTGTCACAGACATTGTTCCAATATGGGTGTTTAAGCATGACTGTGACACTATGAAAAAGCAGCCATCCAATGTTTTCTCTACCATTTTACCCAAATGTAAAATACTGTGGAAGTTATTTGTGTCATCTTCTGATATTGGTTTGCCAAATGAGAACCAAATGAGCTAATATGGTATGGGAATTAGCACCAGACAATCCAGGTTCTGTTTTCTTTTTGGTCACTGTAAATAAAGGTCACTGGTAAATAGTCACTCTCTCTCTTCTAGATATATTCCACAGGGTTGTTGTAGGAAAAAAAATAAAGTAGAAAGTAGTGTATGCCACCAAATAAACTGTCTTTAGTGAGATAAAAATCTAGCAGAAGAATAAGTAACCATGGTATTTCAAACCCAACATTCCTCCCCACTGCCCAAAAGTTGTTGATTTTCTATACTGCTTCTATATAGTGCTTCACTATTCTTAACAGTTAACACACACAGGACAAACTTACATTAATTCACTGGAAAATAAAACAGAACTATGTTTTGTCATTTTACATTCACTGCATAATTAAAAAGATTACACCTGCAATTCGGAAAGGCAATTCTCCACATTTGGTGATCAAAGTCATTTTTTTCTACTTTGTTCATAAACTGTGATAAGGGTACCGGTAGTTAATATGTTAAGTTACCAATTAAAGAAAAAATAGAAATGATTAGAAGAAATTCTTCCCATTAGGTTTAAGTAGTTAACTACCCTAGAAGCCATGCATGCTAGTTCCAGTTTCTTGCAAAACAGCAGAAAACTTTAAAACATAATAATTTATTCATTTGTTGGCTTCATATTTGTCATGGAGAAAATCTATATTAGCAGTCCATAACCTTTGTGGTTTGCTGGCTTGGCTGGTGGTGGGGAGGGGAACCGGGCCAAGTGAGTGGTGGACCAGGGTCGCATGAATGGAGATGTATGTGCACACCAGTCCACTTCTCACACGGCCCAGTTTCGAATAGGCCACAAACTGCTAGTGTGCCACAGCCCGGGGGTTGGGGATCCCTGATCTATATGGTTATTAGGAGCCAAAAACAACTTGACAGTACACAATCAATAACATTAGATAACCTCTTTCCTCCAGGAGCCCAAGTCTGCATCCATACTATTCTCTCCTTCAGCCTTTTCCCCATTTAATGAAATAAAATACAAATTAAATGATATTTATATCCTAAGTAAAGTGTTTCCCTCCCCCCATTGTTTCAAAGGGAAAAGGGCTAGATCTCATCAGATCCAGAATCCTCCCAAAGCTGTAGAAAAGAATTCCGCTTCCAGAGAGCATCGCTCATGAATCAAGCCGCTGGTCTCTAAACAGATGTCAAGCTTTCAAGGCCCAGCCAGCAGTGTTGGTTAAGGCTTATGAGAACCAACCAGTGGTGGGTTTCAAATTTTTTTACTACCTGTTCAGTGGACGTGGCTTGGTGGGCGTGGCATGGGAAGGCTACTGTAAAATCTCCATTCCCTCCCAAATTCAGGGGAAGGTTACTGCAAAATCCCCATTTCCTCCAAATCAGCTGGGATTTGGGAGGCAGAGAATAGATGGGGGCCAAGCCAGTCAGAATTTTTACTACCGGTTCTCCGAACTACTCAAAATTTCCGCTACCGGTTCTCCAAAACTGGTCAGAACTTTCTGAAACCCACCTCTGGAACCAACGTCTAAAATATCTGAAGGACTTCAAATTGGGAAAAGCTGGAGTTTTTCAACTGCCCGAGAAGGCTCAAAACAAGGACGATAACGCAGCAGTGCTAGGACCCTCAGCGCCTCCTTACGGGTGAAGTGGAGCTTACACCGAGGTGGAGATTCACGCTTCCCTCCCTAAAAGCAACCCAGCCGATAAAGAGGCTGACGGGCGCTCTTATTCTGCTGCAGGTGTTGTGTGTGCCGTTAATGCAGCACAGCCCATATTCAAAAGCGAAGGGTCCTTGGTGCGCTCTGCAGACTCTTCTTTGCAGACTTTTCATTACCCAAACTAGGTAACATGGTAGCACTGATGATGTTACCTACTTCGGGTAATGAAACGCCTGCAAGGAAATCAGCGAGCTCAGCGAGCACCAACGACCCCTCATTTCAACCCTGAGCTACACATATTATTCTCCCGTTTTGGTGCACTGGCTGCAGGGCAATCCGCAGGCAGCGAAATCCCCCGCGACATCGTCAAGACTCGGCAATCCCGAAGGAGAGAAAATCCCTTCCCCGACGGTTGCCGTGCAGAGGCATCTTGCAATGGTTGCATCCCGCTGGGCTCTTCCCCCCCCCCCCCACTCAAACCCACCTCGACCTCTTCCTCTTGCTGTGTCCCATCCGCCGCCTCCATGCTACCAGGGACTCCGCCGGCTTCACGTGACGCTCCCGCCGCCATCTCAGCTGAAACCTCGCGCGTCTTCTGCGGCAGAAGCGCCGCCTGGCGGCCGGAGGGGACGGGAGTTTTGGGTTGTGGGTCCTCGCGCGAATCTTGAGCTCAGTAGCCTGGTTTTAACCACGGCTTGTTCATGACTTAGTCTGACTGGGGGAACGGCGGATCAGTTCGCCGGGGGATAAGCGCCTAGTGCGTAGAGTAGCCCGCAGCACTCGAGTTCGCCTGCCAACATGGCTTTTCCTTCTTTTACCAGAATTTTCTTCCGAAATAGAAATGAATTAGGCTTAAATTATCCTAGTTATGGACACATCGTGTTAAGAGTCACCTCTCTGGAGAAGACGATATTGCTGGGAAAGGTGGAGGGAAGAAGAAAAAGACGACCAAGCAGCAAGGTGGATGGACTAAGTTACAGTAGTAACGAATAGCTGAAGGACTAGGGCGGCTAGTATGGACACATGGAGAACATCAATTTCGATTGTCATTAAGAATCGGTGATGATTTTGTGGCACTTAATCCATCAATCAGAAGCAGCCTCCCGGATTTTAATTTTTAGAGAAGGGTGGTTGAGGGTTTGGGAAAAAAAAAGTCTAACTTTCTCCTGTGATTTATACTTCGTTGTTCCCACATCCTATCATTTTATTTATGCAAAACCACTTTATACATCTGCTTTATCAGGGATTTGTTGTAAGAAAGTTACTGTGAACATATTAGGGTGGGGAATATCTCTGCCCGTTAGCATCATTAGGGATGAGAAATACTATTGCAGCTGTGTAGCTGACACTTTCTACAACAGTGATTGGCTTTATAATTTTTTATATTTAATTTTTTAATATATTTTTAAAAATAAAATTAAATTGAGTGGTAAAAACAGTATCAAAGCTGGGCCATACTTATGATACAATCATTGCTGGAATTATTCGCTAGAAACAAGCTGAGCTGGACAATTGAGACGGAAATAGCTAATGAGTATTAACCATGTGTTACCTCTCCACTGTGATATGGATTATATCTGCCCTGCAGAAATGGAGGCAAAGGTTTATTTCAGGTCAAATTGTTGAAGAAAAAAAAACGTGCATTGGCTGATTATGTAAAAATCAAGAACAAGCACCAATGTAAATTAAAAATTGAAACTTATTGGATGTGCAGGAAATAAAACATGAATATCAAAATAATGTTAATACAAATGAACAGAATGCTGGGAAGGAAAAGTATTACATGGTCAATTTATACAAAAGATTGAGGGGAAAGTGGATAAAGATAAAACCTAGCAATTGCTTACAATTGGAACATTAAAGAGAAACTGAGAGCTTGATTTTGGCTGTGCAAAAGCAAACTATTTGAACCAATGGAGCCAAGGCTAGAATTGAACAAAATCACCAAATGATTCAAATTGCAGATTGTGCAGAGGCAGAAGAAATAGTATGTCATATATACTCAGCTCATGCAAGATCGCACAAACTGATTATGAACAATAGCACTTAAGATTCACATGCCACTTTATAGTGCTTTACACCAAGTGGTTTACAGTCAGCATATTTCCCTCAACAATCTGGGTCCTCATTTTACTCGGAAGGCTGGAAGGCTGCAGTCACCAAAATGATTCATTGGAACATGGATAAAAATTATCATGTGCCAGTAATGAAAAATTGGTGGAAATAGTTGAAAAAGTAAAAATGTTTTTATGATGTTCTGAATTTATACTTAACTCGGGGGGAAAAGTGATTTCATTTCCAATTTGTTCCTCAAGGTTCTCTGAACTGTGCTGTGTTTTTTCAATTTTCAATACTTTTGGGTGTTCCTTGTCGCATGATAGTTCCAGCATTTATTACTACCGTATACAAATTGTCAACTAACAATCATTGACAGGGTTGAATATCATCTGTAAAACATTTTATATCAGTTCTCTAAAAGCATAGTTTGTAAATACTATTGATTTGTTCCACAATTCTTCCTGTTATTTTATTGGGTCTTTAGGTTTTGCATCCAGTTTATCATCTATGCTTTTATTTGGTCTGTCTTATTGTATCTAAGTTTATATATATGGCCTAATAGATGAACTTGATTCTGTATAAGCATTTCAAATTGTCATTTTAGAAAAATTATCCTTGATTTTGAAGTCAGATTTTGTAGATACATCAGCCATCATGTTCTGACTTGCCACAACATAGTGAACCATATGCAGGTAGTCCTTGACTTGTAGCTGTCACTTAATGACCAAAGTGACAGCCTATCTGGAAAACAGGGTTTACAATCTGGTTCTGAAGTTTCGATGGTCAGTTCCCCACCACCCCTGCAATCACATGACCACACTTCAAGAGGCTCTTAGCAACTTGGCCACATTTATGGCCACTTATAACATCCTCTGGTCATGTGACTGTTCTCAGGAAAATCATACTATAATAAACAATGGATTCACTTAACTCCGTGTTTGCCACATTTAACTTGTTAACTGCCACTTTTGCTTTAACAATTGCCACAAAAAAATTAAAAATGACATGATTTTTTTACAACCATCATGATATACAACTGTAATGGGCACATTCCATTACAGTCTTAAGACAAGAACTACTGTGATGAACATTTTAATCTAGTTTGTGCATTTCTGGTCCTGGTTATTACTATATTTTGAATTAAGCTCATACAAAATATTGAACTAGATTACCCAACCACATTTTATCTTAGTCCAACATGTCTGGACTAGAAAATAGAGCTAATGAAGCCATAGACAAACTTGTGGGAATGAAGTTAGCTGCTTCATAGACTATGCAAACGCAGTGATTAACCAAAGTTAAAAGGCAGAAATTCAATCCCTAAAATTTCCTCAGATGGGAAAGCAATACTGGAAAAAGAATATCAGATTTTTTAAATGTTTTAAATCAGTATAGCACAGCATTACCAGAGCAAAGTCATAGGTAATATTTGCACATTTTTCTGTTATCCAAGAAATTTACTTCAGAGGGTAAATAATCAGGTCCCTGTCAATTATATATGGTTCCATTATCAACTGGTGGCAAGATCTAAAAATAAGGACCTACCAATGTATACTATCTTTAATAAACCAATGCTTTTTGCAATGCTACTGTATTTTTAAAATCATGCTTATAGTCATTCTTTCGTCACCCCTATAAATCTCATAACTGTGTCTCCATCTAGTATGCCTCACAGCTGATGAATGGGTAGGAAAATGTGCCTTGAGATGGAGTGGTGGGTCAATGGTGAATTTATTTGGGGAACACCCTCACCAACCTCTGTCTGTCTCATTGAGTTTTGTTTCCTACTTGATGTGCTGTTTTGCTCTTTAAAAAAACACCTCTCTTGAAGTCCTTGATTACTGACTTCAGGAGGAGTCCAATTAAATGAAAATTTATGGATTCTGAAGTTATAATATTGTAGAGGCCAATTGCAAACCTGTGCATACCATAGTTCTGATTGGAATAGCCTGTAAGATTTGTAAATAGGAATTCATACATGAGGGCACAAAGCCAAGAGCTACACAGTCGAATGTAGATTAATCCAAGTTAAAATGTTATAGTTAGTAAAAAATAAGCAGTAGAACACATAAGACATTGCTCCTTACACTCTCCAAGATATGGCATATCTGTAAATTCAGCTTTGAAGATTTCATAAATTTTCATCTCTGAATAATAAACCAGACTTTAAAAGATGGTAGTAAAAATTTCATCAAGCTTTACAACATTCTAAGATTGATTATACAGTATTACAATTTGAAATACTTTTAAAGATCTTTAATATCAGCTTTCATTCTTAATCATCATGCTTTTTCATTGAATAGAAACAGAGTTCTAGTTTGATTAACAAGAGTAGCATTTCCAGTAGATTTAATCTTCTTGAATCACCCTGGCATTCAGTAGCACATAGAGGGACTATTGAGAAAATACGGGTAACATCTGTTAATTCGTATCAAGGCTTTGTTGTTATAAACACAAAGCAGAATTATCTAAATCAGGGTAGTAGCATTTTTACTATTTGCAACAGCTTAGAAAGCAAACTTTTATTGAAGCATTATGATTTCTGGTACAGATATATCTTTGTACATTTTAATGTTCCATGTCTAACACCAGAGATAATTTTAAACACCAAACATATCCCCCTCCCATTTTGTTCAGACTACTAATTCATGAAGATCCATTGAACTGCTTTATTTCTATCCAAGGCTTATGTAAAGTTCTGCATTTCCAGCATTACTTCAAGGAATCTGTAGTTGAACAGATCTCATGTCAAAGAGTGCTATTGACTTGGAGTACTCTTTATAAAAACATTTGAAAAATTGGCCCTTAAAAAGCAAAAGCACCATAAACTGCTAGGTGCTACACAGAAACAACATTTATTGATTTTGGTAGGAAAAAAATGTTCCAATTGCTTGATTTCCAAGCAAGGAGGTTTAATAACATAGAAACACTAAAAATGTTTCCTTTATAAATACAAAAGGAACAAAACACTCAATCAAAAACATAGCCAAGGATTAGAATGACACATCTATAAGATTTGCTGGTCTCAACAGCTGAAATCCCACAGCATTTGAGGTGACAGAACATGCTCTCTCAGGAACTTGCATTTAATATCCATGAAGCAATATCCATGTCTATTTTGTTACTAATGTACTACATATAAATGTTTTACATGACTGTATTTAGGCTCCTCATATTTGCAGCGAAATCACCCAATGCCTTCTACACCATGTAAAAAAGAACTGCATATTAATTAGGAAGAAACACAGATGAAGTCACAATATTGCTAAATTTAGCTTAAACATCACATGCATTGTTGTCACAGGACATTACAGAGTGGAAGGGCCTGTGTTTGAATTAATATAAAGTTAACATTTGAGCCAGCATATTTCACAGTAAGAAATGGCAGCTATTTTGTGCAGTAGTTTGAAATCACATTTCACCGTTTTCTACCAAATTTCTGTTAAAATTACCATAAAGCGCACCAATCTTCTAACCGATTAGGTTCCTAGATGCCAAAACTGCATCTGAACTCTGAAAAGCTTGGAGTCAACTGTGTCCTTAATTGTCAAAATTTTGTTTATATATTTAAAACAGATGTCCAACGACTGCCACCAACTGCTATGGGTTGCCTTTAAACAAAGGACATGGAGCAAGAATGGATTTGCCAAAAATTACACAACTGTCAAAACATGTTGACAACTAAACAAATACATTTTCACCCATAGGTGAAAAGGTAATGTGCTAACCACAGCAAATTGCCACTTCAATTCATTGTAGAATTGTATGCAGATCCAATGTGATAAAAATTGTTCAATATTTTTAAAGTGAAAATATCCCATTAAGCATAACCAGTTTTGTTCTAACGGTATCAGTTTCAACATCTTAAACTGTGATTATTAATCTGTTATTCAGTTGTTGCAAAAATGTGCCAATTAGAAACCACACATTCAATAATTATTTTAAAATTTGTTACAGCATACAAATGAAAAAAATTTAGCCAACTAAGTCTTTTAGTTAAGTAAGTCTAGGGGAAATTAATGAGGACGAAATCCTTGTCTGTGGGGAATTTTTGGTGATACTTGGAGAAAAACTATGTTGCATGTAAACCTATTTGAGTTGTTTTTATAAATGCTGTAGAGTCTCATACAGTAAAATGTTTCTACATGCGCTTCAGTTTCACAGCAAAAGTGAAATAGAATATCTAAACACAGAAGAGAGTGTTCATGCAATATATCTAAAACTCTGTTATAATAATGCATACAATTGAAAATTATACTATGATTACATCTAGGGCTTTCTGCAACTACGAGGTGGATATGAAAAATATGGCCCCTTGTATCATTTACTAGAAAGCAACCACCACCACCTCTATTGGGTATATTTTTGCGTTTTTTCTTCTTCATTCCTCCTAATCAACTTTGCTGCTTATTCTTGGCAAAACTGGTAAAAACGAAGTTGTAGTCATTAAACTGGGCAATCTGGCGATCAAGACGCTTAAAACCTTCAATCTTCTGGGCTGAAGAAAACACGGTGCGACATTTTGAGCTCTAGAAGAAAGGAAAAGTAATAAAATCTTGGAGAAAACTAATCAAACATTTAAAATCAGCTTTGGAATATTACAATGTGTAGAAATAACTATCTTCAACTATACAACAGTGTGTACTCTGGTGCTTTAAGCATTACTATGGCATGTACTGTCCAGTATAAGAACTCAGTTTCTGAGCTGAGTGACAAGAACCACAGCTGGTAGGTATAATTATTTGAAAGAGAACAAGAGAATGAATGTATGGGAATAAGTTTAGAAATGTTTAGAAATAATTTCGAGATTGATAAGATTATGTAGAACAAAAAATAGAATAGCAAATAAAATTAATTTGAAAGGATATGTTATTTCCACAATGGTGATAGATGAAAAGAATAATTTAAAAATGAAATTAACATAGATTTAACAATTAAACTCAGGAATTTTAGAAACCAGGAAAACCAGTACAAAATAATGTATGAGGGAACTCAGTAAGAATTGAGCATGTCTCCTGACTTCCCAAAACCACAGAATAGATGTTAGAAAATATGTACAAGAAAGACAGAACAACCAGATTAATAAACAAGTAGAATATAAGGATATATGCACTTGGCTACTTATTAAATTTATATGCAGCAATCTTCTGGATATGTAAAACTGAAATGATCCCTTTCACAAATCAATTGCATAAAGAAGATCAGCAACTTCTGGTTTTACAAGAATTATTCAAAATCAGAAAATTACATTAAGTAACTTTAAAATTAGCAAATTTTATATCAGGATACAGTGATTATGCAGCTATTGTTGATTTCTGAGAAATTGGTTATGGTGGAAGCAACTGTAGGTACTATCCCACAGAATAGCTCTATTTCCATAAATCATCTATTTTAAGGATATGTATAATAATTGAGAATGCATATGCCTCAAATTTACATCTCTGAATTTCTAGTGGTTGCATAACATTTATTACATATAAATTTATAAGGATTGCATTAAATAAGATAGCTATAGCCATAGAAACGTATGCCAATTAAGTCTGTTATGATGAAATTCAACTACTTTCCCTTAATTGATAAAGATGTTAAGTCAATTGGAGGATGGGTGATTCCCTTTATTACAGATTCAGTTACTGTTATTTGTTTACTTCTGTATAGATGGGGACTGGTTATGATTTCTACTCCCAAACTAAACAAACACTCAATTCAATTATGTAATTTAGGAGTTTTTTAAAAACATATCTAAAAGATCTGTACCATGTTCCCAAAGTAAAAGATATTTACCTGATTAACAAAGAGAGTTGTCACAAATTTTCCTGGCTTAAAAATGTCTATGACCTTCCTAATTAGGTCATCGTAGGATGTCTGACTTATGTTTGTTTCAAAACTAACATATGAGAACTCTGGTTCTGGAGTGATGTGAATAGTCCAGTAAGTTCCCTGGAGAGGAGCAAAATAAAAAACCTATGTTAGTATTTTTAATGTAGTTACATTGTTTCTGCAAATACTTAATGGAATTTAGAAAAAAATATCAAACTCACTTCTGTTTTCATCCCATTCATTGAATACCCACAAGGATTGAACATTGTAGCATCAATGACAGAACCTGGTATCAGGTCACGAATTCCACTCACCTATAAAATAAAGAAGATTCATACTAATGAATATTTCAGAAGATTCATGTTATGTCTACCACAGTTATTTTTCATCCAAATCATTAAACTTTTCTTCTCTCAGATAATGAGGTCCCATCTGAGACCCACATTATTGTTCTTTCACAGTCCTGAAGATATGGCTCTTTATTAAGGTGATTGAAGCCCTTTCTGAATAGTGTGCCTATTTTGTTGTTATTGCTCAGTTTTACCATCTTTTGCTCCTTTTAAAAAAATGTTATTTGGTTTTATTGTTACTCTGTTTTTGTTAGAGGTATTTCATTATTAAATATTTAATGAAACATTAAACATTGTTCCAGCTAATATTCTGAGAAGTGTTAAACACTATTTTCCCTTTAGGTATTTTGTTAATTTTGAATTGCGTAAGTGAAATGAAAGAGAAAGTAGCTTAAGAAAAAGTAAATGTAGTTGTTAAATAACTTCCAACCAAGGTCTCGTCTATATTTATAGATGTAACTCTTGTCAAAGCAAAACAATAGTAACTAAAGGTGCATCTGAGATGAAGGCTTAATTGCCCCACAGCTACAGCTTTAGAATAGTTAGAATTCTTGTATTGATAATTTAATGCTGCTTCTGTATTTTACCGGAAGATTTTTTAAAAATCAAACTCAACTAGAAACTAATGCTTAAAAAAATACCAGTTTTGATAGTGTAAAGCTGAAATAAGAGCACTGCTTAGTTAGAAGATTGGAGTCATTCACTGCTTTAATTCAACAGATTTATTTATTTGTTAGGTTAAACTATGACTTAGAGAATAGTTTGGTGTAATGATTAAAGGATCAGAGTAAAAACTGATAGTCTGGGAATTCTAGTCCCACCTTTGGCAGAAAGCAGTCTTTCATAGAAAGAGAAGGAATGGAAAACCCCTTCCAAAATTTTACAAAAGAAAAATGTCTAGGCAATTGCCAGGAGTCAACATTGACTTGAAGTAACCCTCCTCTCACAAAAAAACTCATATAATTATGTTTTGGTCCATGAATTGTAGTCAAGAAAATATTTTAGCATGCTAAAAGAACCTGTAATTTGGAATACATTCAAATTTGGACTATGTAATTATCTTTATGGAGCTGAGGGGCAGATGGTACAGGTAGTCCTCAATTTACGACAAATGAGTTCAAAATTTCTGCTGATAAATGAGACAGTTGTTAAGTGAGTTTTGCCTCATTTTATGATCTTTCTTGCTGCAATTATTAAATGAATCACTGCAGTTGTTAAGTTAGTAACAAAGTTGTTAAGTGAAACTGGCTTCCCCATTGACTTTGCTTGTAAGGTCGCAAAAGATAATTACATGACTCTGGAACACTGCAACCACCATAAATGTGAACCAGTTACCAAGTATCCTAATTTTGATCATGTGATCATGGAAATGCTGCAACGGTCATAAATGTGAAAAATGGTCATAAGTAACTTTTGTCAGTGCTGTTGAACTTCAAATGGTCACTAAACAAATGGTTGTAATTCAAGGACTATCTGTTATCAACTTTCCAAAGGATTTTGTTTATTTATCAAATTTATATGGCTAACCATCTCACAAGAAGTTACATGGATGGTATACCACAACAAAGATATAAAACAATAAACATGTCAAAAAAGTCATTATTAAAAATATATGGTATACAAAGATTAGATTAGAAAGGGATCCACCTCAAGATGATCTTGAACCTATACACAGGACTTGTTAGAAACGCCACAATGAACAAAGAATACAGAAAATAGAGGACAAGTCAGAAGAAGCAGAACAAAAAATGGAAGAAATAAACCAAAGACTGATACAAGCAAATAAAAATCTGGAGGATACAGTCGTAGTTTTAGAAATGGAAAAAGTAGCACACTTTTTAAGAACCAGAACATATATGAAGATAAAGAAGATCTCCTGGAACTTTATTATAGAGTTTTTAGCGGGTGCCCTAGAGATAGGGAAACAAGAGATGAGGGTGGGGGCGGGGCGGGCGGGAAGATAGATTAAATATTTAGAATAAATTCAAGCTATGAAAGAGACACAAGGTCACTAGGGAGGTACATGTGAGATTTGTGAAAAAATCAATGAGAGATGAAATATTGAGAAAGGTAAGAGATGATCCATTATAATATAGAGGAAAAGAGACTCTGGTTCTGAAACAGATCCCTAGGAGGGTAAGAGATTCAAAGAAGCAATACAAATTTTTGACTATTAAATTAATTGAAAGAGAAATAAATTTTAGATGGCTGATCCCAGAGGGAATTTTAATAAATTGGGATGGTAAAAGATAGAGACTGGATTCTGTAAGGCAACAGAATTTTATGATAGTTATATAGCCTTGTCTGGGGAAAAAGACGCAAAAGAAAAAATGGAATATAAAAGACAGGAGGAACTAACATAGAAGAGAGAAATCTACAATGAGAAGAAGGAGAAACAGAAAGGGCAGATCAAGAAGGAGCAAGGGTAAAAGAACAGAAACAGGCAAGAACAACTAGGAAAATAAAACCTATATATACCAGTAAGTAAAGAAGGTGGAGAAGGAAAGTGGAATGCTGTCAATGAACATAAACAGATTGAACTCCCCCTTAAAAAGGAATTTTTTTTACACAATTACAAAAATTGAAAATAGGTATAATTTGCCTTCAAGAAACCCACATTAAAAATAGCATTATAATATCCAAAAATTGAGAAATTATATTTTTTATCACCACACCAAAAGAAAAGAACACAGAATATTTTCAAACATGGGACTTGTGTTGTTAATGGCTGGATAAAAGAGGTAGAAATTAGGAACTTAATAAGTATTAGTATGTAAACGAATTGACATTAAACACATATTGTATGTAAAGAGAAAAAACACCACCCACACACACCCTGCCTGAAAATGAATGGCTGTTCGGACAAAAGCTCTAATATTCACTGAATTAATCTAATCTATTTTAATTACCACAATTCAAGACTTACACGAGTGACATCATTTGCAGTAACACCATCTTTCATGTAGAACTGGTCCATAACTGCTGGATCAAGCTCGCTCATCAGAATTTCCAATGTTTGATCTGGCTGATTGATTACTCGACTCTCTGGGACATCCAGAGTGTACAGGTACCTGTTTTAAAAAATGCATTTCAGAAAAAAATATTCTAAACTGGTATAAAAAGATTTATACTGCTTCAAATGTTACACTGATAGAAGCAAACTTACCAGCAGTCAGAATTCATACGGCCCATGCAGTATGCTGCTCCATCTGTGGCAGATAAAGTGAAAAGTGGTCTTATAAAAAGAACTCTTTCCATTATATTCCTGGATTAAATCTGACTATATGAACAGACAGATCTATATAACATTCTGTAACTCATAAAGAAATCATGGAACACTGTACCAATAAATGCTTTTAATGAATTATTTTCTGGCTTTAGGTATTTACTATTACATCTTTTTTGTCAAGAATTTTTTCCTAATTATTTACTACTGCAGTATATAGTGGTTAAGCCACTAGGCTAGAAACAAGGAGATTTGTGAGTTCTAGTCCTGCCTTAGGCATGAAAGCTGGCTGGCTAACTTTGGGCTAGTCATTTTCTCTCCGCCATCTTGTCAGGATGGGTGACAAGCTGGTCAGTTATTTCCTCTTGCAACCAGTGGATCAACACTTGATTAATGAGATAAGGGAAGGGAAGGGAAGGGAAGGGAAGGGAAGGGAAGGGAAGGAAAGGAAAGGGAAGGGAAGAGAACCCTGCACTTGAGGAAAAAACACTAGGAAGAAGAAGAAAAAGAAAAGTATATTGTGAAGAAAATAATATATAGCTATACCATACTTACTGGTATCAAAGTAATTTACTGTAGTTACTATATTATAGAAAGTAGCACATAGTTTCTTTTTAGAGGTGTGCAGTATTTTCTTCCAAAGCAGGAAATGTACTTTGGGTCTGATGTGGGTATACTTACTCAGCCTCTCAGTGGTTCCTTAAAGAAGTTACACCTTTCCTTGAGTAAATAGCTTCTTTAAGGAACCAACAGGTACATGGCATGTTCATCTTGGATCCAAAGCACCTTTTCCCACTTCAGATCCAAATAATGTACACCTCTATTTTTTACCTGTACAATCATTTTCTATACTCCTAAGTAGAAGAATCTACAGTATTTCAACAAAATGAAATATTTTGTTAATATCCACAAATATTAGCATATAAATCTATTACATATATCATGCCAAAAGCAAGGTCTGTGTATTAAATTAGGCTTCAGTTACAAATGGCATTTTCATTCTTACTATCATAAACTGATAGTAAACACACTGCATCTATGTTCCACATGTAAAAATCTTCATGGGTAATTGTTTTGAAAAAGTTAAATAAAATAAAATGTTGCTGACAGAGCAACTTTCTGCTTTATTATGTTTATTATATCTTTCAGTTAGAGTAGCCATGAAATCATGACTAATTTGAACAGTTTCCTATGCATAAACATTCTGAGTAGCCAGATTTTACTTATAAATTGAAGAGAAAATTCAATTTACTTGTAAATTGAAGAGATTATAATACATTTATACTTATTGAAGAGATAATACTGAAGAGATATTAATACATTTACTTACTTGGAAATATTTCATTAAGGAACTCTACTTCTTCCTGGAAATTCCTATGTGGGTACTCTTGGTGGGAAGGCTTCATGAAATTTTTACGTGAATAGAAGAAGCTCTGAGGGGAACCAAGGGTTCAAATAAAGTAAGTATGTTTTCTTCAATTGCATGCTTATATAAAAAGAAATTATCTACTGTACAAGGTTTTACCACTGTATACATATATAGACATGCATCTATACTTAAATAAATAAATGAATGCAGTAATCACTTAGAAATTCATAAACAATATAATTTGCTACATAAAAGATACCAAGGTGGAGTATAAATATTAAAAAGTGGCATCTTTAGAATAACATTTATTTTTAACTGGACCAATTTTTCAACTACCATACTTTTCGGAATATAAGATGCACTCCCCCTCCCCCAAAGAGGTTGGAAATGTTGGTGCGTCTTATACATCGAATACAGCCATTTTTGGCTTCCTGAAGCCCCGCCCAATGCATCCCATTTTTATGAAAAACGGGGCACACAGGGGCTTTGGGAAGCCTGCAGAGTGCTCCTGGGGGCTGGGGAGGGCAAAAACTTTTTTTTTCTTGCTTACCTCTTTGAAAACTTGGTGCGTCTTATACACCGGTGCGTTTTATAGTCCAAAAAATATGGTATATACTATTTTTATTTTTTAACGAATTTATGCTTTAAGATTACCTGAAGTCTCACATATTACTCCCCATCCCCAATATTCCTGTTATTGCAAATGAAGAAGCAAAAGAGACAAAAACACACGCTCTGCTTGGTACATCAGTTTTTTAGTTTTTAGTTTTTTTAGTTTTTATTGAATTTCTATACCGCCCTACTCCCGAAGGACTCAGGGCGGTGCACAGCCATGAAATAAAACACACAGATATACAAAATTTAAAATCGAATAAAATGAATTAAATAAATTTGGCTGAATTGATACCAATAATTTAAAATAATCATATTTTAAAATACAGTAAAAATTTAAAATTTACACTTAAAAGGGAGAAGATTTAGGCGAGGCCAGCTTGGTGAAATAAAAGCGTCTTCAGCTCGCGGCGGAAGGTGCGCAGATCCGGAATCCTCCGTATCTCTGGGGGGAGCTCATTCCAGATCGTCGGTGCCCCCACAGAGAAGGCTCTCCCCCTAGGGGCCGACAGCCGACATTGTTTGGCCGACGGCACCTGGAGGAGCCCCTCTCTGTGGGAGCGTACTGGTCGGTGGGAGGCTATTGATGGTAGTAGGCGGTCCCGTAAGTAACCAGGTCCTAAGCCATGGAGCGCTTTAAAGGTGGTAACCAGAACCTTGAAGCGCACCCGGAAGACCACCAGGAGCCAGTGCAGCTCGCGCAGGAGGGGTGTTACATGGGAGCTCCACGTTGCTCCCATAACCACCCGCGCGGCTGCACTCTGCGCCAGTTGGAGCCTCCGGGTGCACCTCAAGGGGAGCCCCATATAGAGAGCGTTACAATAGTCCAGACGAGAGGTGACGAGGGCATGAGTGACTGTGCGTAATGAGTCCCGATCTAGAAAGGGACGCAACTGGCGAATCCGGCGAACCTGATGAAAAATCCTCCCGGTCACGGCTGTCAAGTGCTCTTCTAAAGACAGCCGTGAATCCAGGAGGACGCCCAAGTTACGAGCCCTTTCCGTGGGGGCCAATGATTCGCCCCCAATAGCCAGCGATGGCGCCAGCTGACTATATCGGGACGTTGGAAACCACAGCCACTCGGTCTTGGATGGGTTGAGCCTGAGCCCATGTGGTTTATATTTACTTAAAACCAAAGAATGGGATGGTTATGCATACTTGTACAGTAAATAACTCTGAAATAGCAATAGCTTTTATATTTTCTTTCTTCAAATAAGGATAATCTATTTTGTTATTATAAAGCTTCAAAATGATTGGTTTGTGACATATTTGTATAATGAAGAACAGAACTGATATTTAAGAACACAATGAGTATCTATTATTAGCATTTTGTCAAGTGCATTTTTTTATTCAGGAAGTACGTATGAGTACGGTTGGATATGAACAATGTTCTTGAAGCATTTGCTTGCAGTTTCAGCAGGAGTATAGAAAAGGAGAATCAAGAACTTTAATAAAATATATGCCAATTAGTTTAAAGGAGTACTCTTAGATCTTTCCTTCTCCTGACCATTTTGCAAGCCTCATACTGAAGCCTCCAATAGCATATGTTGAATATCCCCCACCTTAAGCTGGCATCATTTAAAGCCAGCCTATTTGAGGCAGTATCCTTATTTCATCTTTACTATGAATATGGATTATCTGATTTAAGTCTGTGCTGCCACTTAGAAGTTGGTATCTTATCTCTTATAGGTATGGCATTTTTATTCAGCATCTTCAAGAAAATGTTATTTTCTCCTCCTGCTGTCCCCAACTTAAGTCAAACAAAAAATCTGAATATATCCACTCCATCTTTATGAAGATGAGCTATCTCAGACAACCTCTGATAGCCATATTAGTTAAAAGCCATACTGTGGAGGGGTGCATTTTATAAGTCAAAAGTGGGGTAAAATAAGTTTAAAAACTTTCAAAAAAATATTGGGCAAATTGGTCATTTGTCACCAATAAAATTATTAGCAATACTGATCAATGATTTTGTACTGTATGTCATCCTAAAAGCAGGAATCTTTGCGGGCTTTGTGTTGAGACACTCGCCAATCCAAGATCCCAGAAGCACTGATACTTCACTGATAAGTGTTTAAATGTATTTCTGCATAACCTCTTGACAACAAAGTTTGCATCTTCAGCAACCTTAAGATGATCATTCATGAGTGGCAGAGCACTACAAGAGTGAAGACAAGATAATATGTAGTGCAAGAAAGACCGAGTATGAATGAGATATGAAAATCCCAGAAATATTATTAGGGGAATTAATCTGAAAAACATTTCTTACATATTGTACAATAATAAATTACTATTAGATGCTCAGCATTTACTACTGATACATTTTGTAAATATATACCAAAAAATAAGTCAATATACTATTTAATATATAATTGATAGTTAACAACTTTGAAGATGTCTCAGAATTGTTTTTCTTTTCTTACCTGAATTGAGTCAAACCCACAGTACTCTCTAGCAAGCTCTAATAGGGGAACCAGTGCCTGCAGTAAGAGGGTGGTACCACATGTCTTCAAAATGAAACGTCTCTTGGAGACAAACATGCTACTCTCACTGAAAAATACAAAAATATAATTAATATATTTCATATCTGAATGGATTTTAGAAATTCCAAATGATAGATTTGTATAAATCTTTGTATAAAGGGTGCAACATGAAACATTGATTTCCTTTTTTTCTAGAGTAAGAACTTTCTGCAGGCTTTGATGCTTTCATCAAAATAACAAAAGTAGCACAGTGCTGTTGTGATACAAACTGCCTGATTTTAGATATGCAAAATGCATGCAACACATAAAAAAGATCCAACTTGCATTATGCTACAGTGATACTGCTTTCATCATTTGTCCCTTTTGACTCTTCCACACCCACATGGGCAACTCTGTTTAGACTCTTATCTAATCCTGAGGTAAGGAAATGTGTCACAGTGCATTAAAGCAGATTTCAAAATACAGGTATTGAAGTAAATATTAGAATCAGAATGATTAATGGTTAAACCAAGTTTGAATCCTTATTTATCCATGGAACTCTTTGGATAACTTAGGCTATTAATTAATTCAACTGAACCTATTTGATAACAGAGTTATTGAGATAACATTAAGGAGAACCCCATGTAATCCACTTTGAACTCTTTGGAGAAACAGTAGGTTATAACACAATAAATATAAGGACATCCTTTCATAGATATAGCTGATTTTGAAATATACTTCTATAATAACAGGTATTGTGGACAAAGCACTACATCATGTTAACCAAAATAAAATTTTAAAAAGAGACATAAACAAAGAGAAAAAATGATTGAGATATGGGAAAGCTAGTACCCCTAACTTGTTCTTCAATTTGAAATTACTTCCCTAAGGTGGTGCTTCCTACAGGTCTTAAAATTCCCCTTTAATATGTTAGAATTCCTTCTTTTAAGAATATCTCACACAATTACACTAAAATGTTACTTGTTATGCTAACAATTTTGCTTATTCTGCAATAAAGATATGATAATGATGATATACAGCTAATATCTTCTGGAGGTGCTGTAACAAACAAACACTGCATTACTCAGTTTTCATTTCAAGAGGCAATTAGACTTTCTGGTTTTTCTTTGAAGACGTTTCACTTCTCATCCAAGAAGCTTTTTCAGCTCTCACTGGATAGTGGGGAATGGAAGGATTTCTACTCCTTACAGACAGCTGGTCATTTGCATTCTTTTAGAGAGTTGTTGAGGCCACCTGGAGGTTTATCTGTGTCAACAGGATCACCTAAGCGGTGCAAATGAATGTGGAGCCTTCTTGGAACTGTTGAAAGGATTGTATTGTAGACTGGAGATAGATTATGTTGTATCCCTCCCCCTCTGTTGAGAGGGCTGTTCAATTTTGACATAAATGGTCTCTTTGACCCCTCTTTCAAACCAGCAGTCCTCTCTGTCCAAAATGTGGACTTTGCAGCCTTCAAAAGAGTGGCTTTTGTGTTTTAAATGCAGATGGACTGAGCTGAAGAAGCTTCTGGGATGAGAAGCGAAATGTCTTCCAAGAAAAACCAGAAAGTCCAGTTGCCTGTTGAAAAAGCACCTTTGGAACAACCATGATCTGGATGACTGAGAATCTCCATAGACATTTCATTGTATCTAGTATTACAACAAATAATAAACTGATTTCAACCTTAAATTCTGTAATTCTATCACATTCTTAACCAGCTTAACTATCAGCATATAAGCATAGTATCAATTATTGATCAAGGTGCTGTGGATAATTAAATAGCAACATTTAACAATAAATTCCTCTTGCTGCATTTTATCTAGTTCTGGTATCTTTCACTTCTTTCTCATGCAATTGTTTATGGAAACATCCAATTTACTTCATTGCTAGAATACATGATTGTTTTCATCACATGCTACAAGAATGGCTGACAAACTTCAAACTGCATGAATATTTAAAACATCCGAACAATACAACACAAGTTCCAAGAAATCGAGATGTGGGTATGTTGCACTTACAGTGATGTTAGTATTCTTTCAAAATATTTAATAGTAGTACGATATATTAGCATTTAATCTTAATTTTAAAATGAATATTTAATACTGATTATAATTTAAATACAAATGTTAATTTGATATATTAATATTTTAACAAAGCCTTGGCATAGAAAACTATTATAATAATGTTGAAATGAAAGTCTTTTTTGACATCAGATGCAGTTTGAAAAAATGATCATTAAGTATTTGTCCACAAGTTATATTATAAATGGGGTGCTTTTAGGAATCCCCCCCCCATCGTGAAAAGTATTTACCATATTACGTACAATATAATCAACAGTTAAGGAAGCACTTTTTTCTGAACTGTGACCTATATTATAATGGAATCTAATGAAGAGATTGTATCTATGTGATAGGACTACTTCCTATAACATGGAGAACATTTCCTATTACAAATGTCTATGGAGATTCTCAATCCCATTTTCAAAAACAAGAACACAGAATGACTTTTCTTTCTGCCAAATAGGTAAGCCTCCAATAGTGGAATAGTTTCAAAACGGCGTATTCTGTAGCTCTTACTTGTCAGACAAGTTTCTAACAACAAAAAAGCAATTTCTGAAATAGTCCAGTCCTAAACCATATAGAATTTGAAAACTCAGTGCAAATCTCTTAAAATATACTGCTAACTAGCACAGAACTTTCACTGTCACCAAACTTCCCCAGAACAGGCTGAACCTGAGTCCTCAACAGGGTGGATAAAAACCAATGATTTTTTTAAAAAAAATAAAAAAAACAGATTTTTTTTTTATTTAAATCAGATTTTTTTTATTTTTATCGAATTTATTTTAATAAAAAACTTTTGGGGTAAAAATCTATCGTAAGATAGTTTTCTATTTAAGATACATAAATAATTTAGTTTATTCAGCATGAAATGGAGCTTAGTTATGTAGCATGAGGCTGTATATTCTGCAACACTGGGACTATTGATGAGTCAACAGTGGGTCAAAGGAGTAGCAGAGATGACAGTTGCTCTTTAAAAATTATGATTTAAATCGAGTTGATTTAAATCAAGCCTTTTTACTAGTGATTTAAATTGTGATTTAAATCAACTTGATTTAAATCAAATCCACCCTGGTCCTCAAGGACTGGAGAATTGAATCCAATGACTCAACTCAAATTATCATGTAGATTTTGTGGGACAAAATGAAAAGCTGTGGAACATTGTACACTGTATATTGGTTAGTAGTTCCCCAGCACCACATTACAATCAAAACATTGAGATAAAGTCAGTGTTAAATGTTACTAGAAGTTGCACAGTAATCTCAGTAAAGTACTCGGGCCATATTTCCCCAGTCCAATAACCTATATGGGTCATCCTTTAAGGCAACAATCTTAACCTCTGTATATCCTTGCCAAAAGCTGTTTAAAAATGGGTGTGAACAATATTAACCAGATGCGTCAGAAGCTGCAGTGCTACTCCTTTTCAGCCACTTTCTCCATAAAACGAAAAATTTAGTTTCCTTAAAACTGCATAGCAAAGCATGCTATGATCTCTTCAATAATGTTCTTATAACTACCTGCTTGAGGCAGGGGAACACTTCCAATCAATATGGAAGTATTAACACAATGGGATCAATCACATCCTAGCCAGTTAGTCAGGAAGGGTAACTGAGCAACTGATATTCCTGAGTGCCACTGAAACTTCAAGCAGTCACTAAATGAATGGTTGTTAAATTGAGGACTACTTGTACATTGCACATCACTTTATACTTTTGTAGCAAGTAATTAATGTTTATGTAAAACTGTAATACATTAAAAACAAGACCATGCATTGTGTACAGGAATTTTATTTACTTACCTGAGTACATAAGCTTCCTGCTTGTCAGTTTTTGTCACACTTATGATCAAACAATGCACATTCTCCAGAAGTTTGTCCCACTCAAACCTGCCAAAAGGAATACAATAAAGGAAGTATTAAGTGAATTTCATCATTTTTTAAAATAAGAGGATACTATGTACTATCACAAAAGGTCAATCTACATTTCAATATAAAAAAGGAACTTAACAGAATGTGCAAACTATTGTACAATATCTTTAATTTAACTTAATCAAATAATATAATTATCAACCTCATTATTACTTATTTAAAAAAGTATATTTAAGAATGACATAAAAATATACCAACAATGACAACATGGTAGAAAGTCAGAAATTACTATTTAAATTTGTAAACTTATTTGAATTTTACGGATTCTTGACAATTTAAATTACCAACTTCTTGGAAACCATGTATTTCATGCTGAAATACTGCATATTTCTTATAAACCAAATTTAATGCCTAGTTTTGACCTTGTCCAATGCCCTCCGATACTAGTATTCAAGTGTCAAAGCTTTAGGCACTTGTAGTAAATCTAAACTATGTTATAGAGCTTGATGTCACCACCATAATTCATGACTTCAAAGGAGAAAAATGTATAGTTTATTTAAATTTGAAACTTATATAGTTGTTATATAGACTATAAAATATAAAGACATTATAGTATTCAGTTAATTACATATTACACTCTTGAATTTTGAATATTTGATCAAGTATATTGTGACGTTGCACTAGTTAGATCATATTGCTCAAACTATCTGGACCAGTCACTTTCTCTGCCAACCCACCTAATAGGATTGTTGTTGTGGGCAAAATAGGAAGAGGAAAGGATATTAGGTACTCCTTGAGTTATATATAAAAATAATGTACTGCCTTGGGTTATTTATAAAATTAATAAAGGGATAAAAATACACAATCTGGAATAATTCTTATTTCCTCGGAATTAGGTGAAAAATCCCTTATATAATTCTCATGAATACTTTCAAATCCTCAGCAACTATTCCATGCACATATGCCAAGCCTGTTACACTTCACAGCAAGCCAAATACTTCTGTCATTATCTTAAGATAGAACTGAGGATAAACTAAGTTGTCAGACAGAATACTAATCCTTTGACTGATTTTATAGGATTAAGCCATACAGAACACCTTTATACTTCCTAGTTGTTGTACACAGGAAAGCAAGAGTTTTCTTATACCAAAGACCACAAACCTATTGTTGCACAGGTCTGTATATTTCCTTCCTGTATTAAGCTAGCTTACCCTACTCTTCTAGAGATGTGCACAAACTAGAAAATGTATTTTGTTTAATATATCAAACAAATACATTGTGGCTTAATGTTCATCCTACTCTTCCAGATGGGTCATAGTTTGGCTGAACTGAATCACAGAATACTTTCATTATTTGGATTTGGTCTGTGCATGAAACGTTTTGCCCACTCTTATGCTCCCCCTTTAAATAATGACCAACTCATAGGAAATGGCAGCCCTATCTATAGTTTCTTGGCAGGAGCTACAATACTGTTTAAAGGTCTATATAATTTTGGCTGACTCAATAGCTTCAGTCACTATAATCTTACAGGAGAGCTGTGTGTTTTCAAAACTGACTGCTGAGGCACATTCTTGCTTTGGCAGTTGAGTTTTGCAAAACAAGATGATATCATACTCCTTAAGTTTCCTCAGGAAACAATAGAGATAGGGATAACATCTAATTTCTCAGACTAGGCAATTTACAATCCATACCAGGCTCTTTAAAAAAAGGGGGACAATGTATTATGTGAAAATGACTGGATTAGTATCAAACTGCCCAGAAATATGAAATCATAGCCATTTCACTGCTGCCAAGTCCAACAGTATTCATCACTTGCCATCCTGGAGAGCCATAGGTTCTCTAACTCTAGAATATATGGAAACATGTATACATTATGTGTTACCAAGATTGGATATATCTATCATGCATCTCTGAAAATTAGGGCATCTGTTCATATTATGAGAGGGGTGTGTTATTCTTATGCTCAGTGGAAACAATTTTATGGTTGCAGCCTATCTCAAAAAAGGACTAATTCACAACTGGCATACATAGAACATTTTTGTTTTGACATATTTCTTGTCATGCACACATCAGAAACATTTCAGGATAATTTCAGCATGTCACATCTGCATGTGCCAAGTGCCATGAACCTTGGGCCAGCTACCAATTGATTTCTGGATATGACTTTATCTGCAGATCTTTTTCTGGCTTGGCATTTGGATATCTAGAAGACTGATTACTCCAACCTGAACAGACCCATCTGACTAGATTATAAAGGGGAAACTGCTCTTACTCCCCACCCCGCTTAAAGAAGAGAACTAAAACCAAAGGTGTTGCTGTTTCGTAGTATGCAAGTCCTGTGGAACAATCTCCCAATGGATATCAAAATGGCTCCCTCCTTCATTGATTCAGGATGAATCAGTGAAGGCAAAAATGTTAATCTCTGAGCTTGGTTATTTGCTTGCAGACATTTTATTACCCAGCTAGTTAACATGATCAAAGCTCATGCTGGGTCAAAGGAAATTTTATTTCAAGCTAGCATTATGTTTGGATCAACATGTGTTTCAGAAGGCCTTCACACTACCAGAGTTTAATATCTTACTGTCAGCAGTGTTGGAGAGTAAATACTGCAAAATTCCACATGATGGAAAGCTTTGTCCTTATAAAGATGGAGTATTGAATTACAGGGTCACATTCTGCTTTACTGTAATTTTTACTAAGGCACTTGTAATGAGCTATTAAGGCATCTTCTTCGCCCATTTCCAGATTGGACAAATGAATTCTATGTACAGTATATTTTGGCATATAACAAATTCCAGGGAAACTCTTGCTGTCAAAAAGTAGTATACAGAATTCATGTATTGATGACAGTAGTCTAAACACAAGTACAGACTTTTACTATATATGCTAGAGTGTATTTTACATTATATAATTTCTTTTATGTAATTTGGGTCTATAACCATCATAAATTTAAGTAATTCCTGTAGTAGCATTTGGGGTATTACTGAAACTATCTGTTGACATACTTCATGAATGATTGTTTATAGAGAAACATACAGTTGCCATCCATAGAAAAATAAATGGATAAATTCAGAGTAACTTTTAATAATTAAACATTTACCAGAATAATTGAATGGGCACACTGGTATTTAACATTCCATGCTGTATGGTCAAGATCATAGGTGATATGCATCAGTAATTTCTCAGCCTAATTTACCACATAAAAAAACAATTTCAAGGACAAATTTGGACAAGGGAAAAGCTTGTACCATGATATGAATATTGTGAGGAAAGAGAATAAAAACATAATTAGACACTCAGTCTAGGTACTTGTAACTATGCAGTTTCTTATATTTTGCTATTTATAGATTTTGCATTACAAAATGAACAGTACAAATCACAAACCAGTATGTAGTATCAAGTGAAACAACTGATTTAGTTAAAAATTGATCTGCATGAAATATATTACAAAACCATTAAATCTGTAACAGATTAATTCAAACAATATAGAACTGTCATATAAAACTAAATTATGCTACTACATATTTGATATATATAGGCATAATGTAGTTTGATGTCAGAAATATACAAACCCAATTATTAGTTTACATTTTTGCACAGTAGGCAAATTGATTCATAATACATCTCTTATCCAATGAGATTTGACATGGCCTTCCAAATTGACTTTTGTTTTCAGAAAAAATCTGAAGGTGCACTAATTATTGTGAGAGCATTCCACAAAGGTAATTTATTGGCAAACAAACTCCTGCAGTTCACTACTCTTTGCTAACAAAAATTACAAATGCATAGTTATATAAAGCTGAGAACAGATATAAATTTTTACATGTTTTTCTTCTTATCCAAACTATCCATTATTTCTTTGATGTTTTTAGCACATTAGCCGTACATTATTAGAGGAGAATGAGAATAAACATACACAGAAAGGGTACATTATTCCATTTACCTTTAATTATTCTCTGCTAAATGTAGCTCATTCAAACAAGCATATAGACTAGGCATTGTAATTTTCAAATGTCTAAATTCTACTGAAGCAGATTCAAACTATTATTTTGTACGTGCAGTGCAAGTAAAATACTAGTACTATTAGTGTGCATTTAAGGCTGTAGAGAATGCAACCCTTCCCCCATGACTATTGAGGAGTTGGCGCCTCCTCACATTCCTGAAATGCCCACTAGATGACAGTCCCAGACCCAACCTCTTAAAGTAACACTAAAAAGTAATGCTTGATCTCATTAACGGAGGAGCAGCAGCTTTTTCATCTGGAGTTTGAGACTGAAGCCTATTTTTTTTTTTAAAAAAAAGTTTCAAATTGAGTTAAACACAGGAGGGGCTTTTCTGTCTATCCCATTGCATTGCCTGAATTCCAGAAGGGCAAATAAATGCATACATAAAACCTCCCACTCCCAGCCACTGCTTACAGTCATGCTCTTGCTAACCCTTTAAGGGGCAAAACAAACAAATAAACCATAAATTCTACAAAAAAAATCCTTGCCAGTTTCCTCAACAGCCTGCATGATTAGTATTTTTTTTTTTACTGTACTTGGAAGAGACCAGAAAAAGCAGAAGAAACTTCTCTGCTTCCTCGACACTTCGACAAAAGGTTTGCGGTCAAGAATCAGATAACTAAGCTGCAGCCAGTTTCAGAGAAAAAACCCGAATAGTCCCAGCCTCTTTACGAGGCTGCAAGCCAAGCACCCAATCCGCTCTTAAAGAACCTGCTGGTGCAGAGATGTGTCCGTGGATGCCCTGCCCGCCCACTTGTGATGGACAACTTGCTAGGGTTCGTCGAGTTCTTATACCAACAAGCAAGCAAGTCTACCCGTTCGGTTCATACCAAACCCTGCGAGAATCCCGGTGGCCCTCGACCTTCCCACGGGATCAAACACTCCCTTCCGCACAAGACAAGAACTTATGTTCACACTCCGTTGTTAAGGAGCGCAAAGCCAAATAAATAAGGGGACCCACTCGGGAAAGCCCGCCGTGCATTGGAAATGAATATATTCCCGGGTTTGGGGGGGGGGGGGGGAAGGAAAGAGACGACCGGCAATCCCCGAGGCCTGCTTTAAATTTAAAAGGACAGCCACGGAAAGGTCACGTCCCGCCCTAGCAAGGTCACAACTCCGCCCTTCCCGACGTGAACTGCTCTTCTGTTTAAGTTTCCCTCAGAGCGCCAGCCTACGAGGGAACTTAAAAGGCCTGCCTGCCATCAGCCGCCGCACGCGGAGGCCGGGCCTGCATGCGCCGGGGGGGGGGGGGGGACGTTAGCGGCCGTTACTTCAAGGGGCCGGCTCGCTCCCCCCCACTTGCCCGCCCCCAGCAAGGCCGTCCCGGTGAAAGTCCCTCCCCTCCCTTCGGAGCGGGCGGGCCCCGACCCTCCCTCGCCTCGCGCAACATAACGCCGTCCTGAATGGAGCAGCCGCCATGCCCGCCCCTCTTCCCCGGCCATTAGCTTCGCTCGCTTCCCGCCCAGCGGTGCGGCGTGACGGCCGCTCTTCACCAGGGCATGCGCGCCACCGGCCGGGCATATTCCCCCACTCGCCCGGCTAACCCCCTCCATGTTCTTCTAACCCTCCCGTTTCCCACCGGCTCTCCTGCCGGCTCCTAACTCACCTGGGAATGGTGCGGAGGTCGCCGGAGCCATTACTCTCGTGCGGCTCCTGCGGCGAAGGCTGTTGCCAGGCGAACCACACCTCCAGTAGCTTCTCAGTCCCTTCGAAGAAGTGTGCACCGTTCTCCTCCATCATGGTGAGACAACTCCGCAAAACCAACCACAGAAATTAAAACGACACTCCCCGACCAAAATCTGCTGCTGTCGCCGCCGCCCTCCTCACCTACACCAGCTACAGCTGATAGGACTGTTGCTTCTAGGCAGGGCCGCGGCGCCTTCGTGGGGTCTCAGCCCGTCCCAAGCAGGTTTTACCTTGGATGGGGCAGTAATCTTATATTAAGTTATAAGATAAAATACATGTGTGTGTGTGTGTGCGCGCTCGCTCATATATAAAATATATATCAGCGAGCGGTTGCAGAAAGGGTGGCGGGTTGTTCAGGATCCTTTGGGGTAGGGGAAGGAGGGAAATGGAAGGCGAGAAGTGCGGAGTAGGCAAGCGTGCAGGCGATGCGGTGCGGTTCGGTTCCTTGTATTCCGTGTGTTCCCGTTACAGAGAAAAGCATTGAGCGAGCGCTAGCTAATGTCGCCGGCCATACTGTGGAAGCGAAGTGAGGGAAGCCACGCAGAGTTTTTATAACCGCACAGGTACAGGGGGTCTGCTGCTATTGGATTTCCGCTCGTTAGGCCCGCCCGTTTCCTTCGCTGATAGGGCACTCGAACTGTCTGATAGGCACTAGGAGCTCGTCTCAGCTTGTTGGCTGTTCCAGCTCGTGCGGTCTCCACCGAGGTGCGCTGTAGATGGCCCCGGCTGGCACATGCGAGAGCTTGAAACAAGCGAGAAAATAATCGGCAGGGAGTAGTTGTTATTCTTTTTTTTTTAAAGCCAACACAAAAAGAACAACGAATGCATGTGTAAGGGTAACATAGTGCTCAAGAGATCTGTTTCTGAAAGAAGCTATGGCGCTGGTTGAAATTTACTTTGAGAATTCCTAAAATCACGATTGTTGCTGGGGCGAGGGGGAGGGTTCTGAAATTCAGCCACAGTGGATGCGTAAAGTAAGAGGTATATGTGTTTGAGAAACAATTATTTCTAATAAATAAAGAGCGCAAGGGACATGTGTTAACTGATGAAAGAGTGTATTTGCATATAAAACTTCCTAGAGACTTCTGAGTAAAGAAACATTGAATCAAGCTGCATATGTCACTGAAAGGACTGCATAGGGAAGCTTAAGGTTTAAGAATTTCTTCTTTCTTTTTTAAACCAAAATATTTATTTCCTGTTAATTTTGCTTTTGAGGGTTTTTATAAAAAAGTCTTTACTTCTGCTTTTAAGATATTAAGTTTATGGTGACTAGTTTTATATTTGTAAGACACTGAGCTGCTTTTTTACAATGAGGAATGAGGTAATAATAAAAAATAAACTGCTTAATTGAAAAGACTGCTTAAGAATTCTTCCGTCTTAACCAGATTAACTAGACAATCATACCAATGGTACTATCAAAACCACTACAATTCCATTAGTATTAAATAAATACTCCTGTAGTTTATAATCTTGGTAAGATTTTAAATAGTCACGTAAAATCCCATTATGTGTCCTTTGGTTATGCAATACATTTTATGTTTACTTGGAGAACAGTCCTATAGCTGGAAATGGTGCTTATTTCTTAATAAGTGTATTTAAGATTCCAGCATGTATGCATTATTTGTGTCTTTTTAGTCATAAATATCTAATCACTGAGTCTGTACATAATTTGTAAAGTATCATTATAGGGGAATTCTTCAGTACCATGAGACAGAATTACACTTATGCAGCACAAGATGGAACATGAAACCGCCAAATATGTATACTCATACTAATAACAGTAAAGGTCTATAACATCGAAAAGCATGCAATATCTTGTTAAGAATTTCCATAGTAAAACTATATAATGAGAATATGTTGAAAATATGTTGAAATAATTGTGTAAGAAAGATCTCTGGTCAAAATTAACTACAGTTAATCCACTATCAGAGACTTTTGTACTTCCTCCCACAAAGTAGATGCATGAGTCTATGCTGGGAAAATACTCTAAAGAGGCACAAATCTAAACAATTAACTTTTGTTTGTATGCTACAAATGTTATTAAATATTTTCATGTTATTAAAAAATTGGGGAGACAAAGAAATAAACTTTAAACCAAAAATAAGAACTGAGGAATCTACCCTAATTAAGTTACTGCAAATTTATTGGGCTAATTCATGAAATTGAGCAGAGGAATATATTTTCATAATGTAATTATTTCAAGAATTTCAAGAATTATAAAATCAATTACAGCTTAATTCCTTAAAAACGTAATGGGATATCTTTACTGGAACAAAAAACATGATATAAAATGAGAAAATGTTCCAGTCAGTTGCAAAACACACTTCTACTTGAAACATCTTACATCCCGCAATGATACCTTTAACACCATCAAACATCAACATCTGCCTATCCCATATCCTTGGGAGGAATTTGATAGGTAGATAAAAATATCAAATCCAGTCTGAGCATTTGGCTGACCATGCAATGAACCATAGTAATAAATTAATAATTATCATTAATGTTTTTTGGCTGAGTGATCTACACCCACTCTTTGACAAGCTGTTTAACAATATTGCAAGGAGGTGAAATCAAATATTGGTTAACATCTGGCAAAACTTACCTGATAACAAAAGACCGAGCATTAGGCAACTATAGGCCAATTACCTGCTTACCAACAACTTTCAAATTTCAAATTGTTAACTAATGAGGTAGTTGATGCAATTAAGCAGCATCTAGTTGAAAACTAAGAGAAGGAGGTCCAATTTTAACATAGTGAGGATTGAATACACAAAGGTATTCAATTCCCTGTCATATAATTGGATAATCAAGTGCTTTGAAATAATAAAACAGTAGAAACATCAGAACATTTGTGCAAAAATCAATGGCACAATGGAAGACACAGTTGCTAGTCAATGATAGACCAAGAGATAAATCTTTCAAGGAGATGCATTATCACTGCTACTGTTTGTATTGCTTGTACTATTTATCATTTACTGGTTCCTTTGTCAACAATACTGAACAAGTGAGGCCACGATTCTGATATGAAATATCAGAAACATCTGCCAGGCTATTTTACTTCCTTTACAGGGAAGATCTGAAGTTGTATGGAAAAACACATCTGAAATAGAATTACTGTTCAACACTGTCTATATATACAGTGAAGATATTGCAATGGAGTTTGGACAGGATAAATATGCCATCCTCTCCCTCAACAGGAGGAAAATAGTGAAAACTGTTTAGATGCCATTCCAGTGAGCCATTTATGATTCTTTCACTATCTTTTCACTATTTATTGAAAATAGTGAAAAGATAGTGAAAGAATCAAGATGACCTATGGAAATAACATCAAGAGTTTTGATAGAAACGATCATTACAAATACCTGGGCATCCTTTAAGCTGACAACATCAAGCACACTAAAATCAAGAAAAAGACTGGAAATGAATATATCATGAGAGTGAAGAAAACCTTAAAAATCCAAATCAGTAAAGAAAATGCCCTCAAGGCAATTAACACCAGGGCAATTGCACTCCACAGCTGGAACATGAATTGGACTTGAGCAGAATTAAAAGCCCTAGTTAGGAAGACCAGAAGAACAATGACAATGAGTTACATCCTTCATGCAGCAATGTTGCTGGAAGAAAAGTTTTGTACCAATCACAAAATATGCAAAAGCTGAAAACAAAGAAATAATGATTTGCTATTACAAATCATCTTGAGGATATCTGAAAAGAATGCACCAGTTCTAGACAGAACATGCAGAATCAGAAATAACACAACAAGAGGCCAGCAAATCAACATCAATTATTATACAAAATAAAATATTCACAGATGCAGAATTGGAAGAACTGCAGAGGTCTACAGAGAGCAAATTTTTTTTGAAGCCTTACCAGAAATAGCTCACACTGGAGGCAAACGAATGAGAGTTGGAAATATAAGACAGCATATTGAATCACTTTCATTTCCAAACCAGGTCCCTTTCTTCTGCCTTCTCAGACAAAGACAAATTAAAACAAAACAACAGCATCTAGAATAGCAGAAAAACAACAGAATAAAGTTGCCTGAATTGAAACCTGTTCCAAAGAAACAACTAGCAGAAGTATTAAAAGATGCCAATACTGTAATATCAAATATAAGCACCAGAACTAAAAGTCCTGGATAGGAAAGCCAGAAAAATATTGAATATTTACCAAGGAAAATAGGTGGGTGTAGACTGTAGAATGTTGCAAGCAATTGAAAAAGAATAGAAGGGCATTAGAAGGCATTATCTGGAGGACAATGAAGCTGATGCACTAAGACTATGAAGGCTTACTGAATGAGATCAAACTGATCTATAAGAAAGATCAAATGAAGAACAGAAAAGAGAGATGCTGAAGCCAAGTATTACATGGCTAGAACACAAAAAACTAGCAAGCAAAGCAGGTAAAAAGATCTAGCAATGGCTAAGAGCAGAAAAGTTAATATTTAATTCTTAATGTTATTGTGATTATTAACCAGCACAACATAATTAATATTCAAAATATCCAAAACTAAACTGAGAATGCCAGAAAAGTTAGAAAAATTATATACAGACAAAAAAATAGCTAAAACAAAATATAAAATAAATAAATAAATATAATATAATATAAATATAATATAAAATTAGCTAAAACAAAATATAAAATAAAATATACAAAAAAGCTTGCTCAGGCTATAGATATACAACATGAAGAAATTAAAATTAGCAATCTGGATAACATATACCTAGAATAACAGTATAAAATATAAATGCTATATACATGCACCTGTGTGTATATATGTGTATATACATACATACATACATACATACATACATACATACATACACATAAATTTACACCCACTTACACCCATGCACATTTGTAAATAAAACAGTAAAATTAACCTAAAAAGGTTTTAAGAATTATAAGAGACAAAAAAGCTAATTCTGCAAATGCATATAAAGGCAGAATTGAGAAGACAGCAACAAACAGCAAATGATATATCTGCAAAGAAGCAAAATTGCACAAAATGATTACAAACAACGTCATGACAAAGTAGAATAATGGTGCATTGCAATATCTGAGAAATACCACATGCCTGTGAGAAACAACTGCAAAGGACTACAAAATAGACTAGTAATAGTGTAGGAAGTTAGCACCCACCTGTCTCCTAGAAGAATGGAATATTCCTGGTAATATTAAAAAGGCAGAATCTTATACCTCCCTGGATGAGAAATGGAGAAACATGATTTTTAGGCAGGAAGCAGACTCACACTCAATAGCCGACAGCACTTAAGAGATAAAGAGATAGCTATGTCTATTCATAAGCAAATGCTCTCATCCAAGATCCAACAAAGATAAGATTAGCCCTCTACCCATCTAACAACAGAACTCACCACATGGCATCTGGGGAGATTGCATCACCCAGCAAGGCTCAACCAAGCCTGGGACTCAAAAGACAACCTACAAAGTTACTCCTGCATGGCCCCATGGGAGTCTGACAACCAATCAGAATACAAACTCAAGTTCAAAGCCCAACAGAGGGTATAAATCTCTCTCTCTCACCCATGTGCCTTTTTTTGCCCAGGACCTCAAAACCATGTGGTCCTGTCCACCATTAAACCATCTTTTCAAACAGTCTCCATGTTTCCAGTGTCTTTCTCCCCACTTGGAACTGAACCCAGATGGACATTTCTTCCAATAATTGAAAATGTTATTATAATATTATAACTATTATTTAGAAAGAATTGATAGGTGGACAAAAATGCCAAATCCAGTGTAAATATCTGGCTGACTATGTGACCAACTATAATAATATAATCTTATGGGACCCAAAAAATGTAACTTCTCTCCTACTGTGCCTTGCCTGCCCTCCAGTGTAGCACCCCCACCCCAAAATCTGTATGGCCTGAACCCTTCTGTGCTCACTGGAAGATACATATACCTAGTAGAATCACTGCCTTCTGCCAGTCAAGTTTTATTACAGGTTGACTTATTTATCCATGAACAAATCATCTATGAGCTTGATCTTATTACAAATTGAACTGGTATTTACTAGCCAAAGCCCAAGACCAGAGGCATGAACAATCTGGACTTTGAACTCCAGACTGAAACCACTACTCCAGACTGAAGCAATCAGGACTCTAGACTGGACTCCAGTTCAGCAGTCAAGCTGAACTGAAGGCTAGTATCAAATTACAAGTTGTCCTGGAATGGCACACCCAGCAGTTCCTGTCATACCTTCTTATTCTTGTCAATATCCTAATGTTTCTATTGTCCCTCACAATTCCTCTGGATCCTCCCTAAGACCCTCTTTTCTTCCTCCATGTCCTCTAGGTCCAAATCACTTCATTTCCACTGTCCTCCATTTACATAATACTATTTTGGTAGACTTCTCAACACAGAAACTCACTCCAAATTGCCATCTCCTCATGCAATTCTTACAGCCTTAGCCTCTCACTTCCTACTAGTAATAATTCTTCGTCTTTCAGTCCTTACTGATGATACCTACTCTAACCAGTTTCCCCCACTTTGAGTTTTGTGGCACTTTTCATTGTATTGTAAGCAGTTTCTGCATATTTCCATTAATTTTATTGGAAGAGTATCTTTTAATACTTTTTCATACAGAACTTGTACATCTTCTTCCTGCAGTTCTCCCTTCTTTATTTCTTTCATTATGTTCAGGTTGATTTGTTCTCAAGCTCTTGGTACTACCAAACAGTGATCTGTTTAATACAGCAGAACTACTCCCAAAGGTGCTTTTTCAAGAGGCAACTGGAAGTTCTGGTTTTTCTTTGAAGACATTTCGCTTCTCATTCAAGAAACTTTTTCAGCTTCTCCAGAGCTGAAGAAGCTTCTTGGGTGAGAAGTGAAACATCTTCAAAGAAAAATCAAAGTCCAGTTGCCTCTGTTGTGGTCCGCCGACGGCCTGTGGAGCTGGCAGCAGAGTCGGACATTGAGGAGGCTGGGGAGGAACATGGGCCAGTCCTGAAGTCTGGGGAAGGCTCAGACAAGGGCTCTGCGTCGGAGGCAGAGATGGGGCCAGGGCCATCTGGGAGTTATGTGCGGACTCCGGAGCCTCCAGAGTCGGACACCAGTGAGGCAGAGGAACAGGGAGAGCCTGTTCCCAGTGCGTGCATGCGCAGAGCTGCCAGAAGGCAAGAACAGTTAAAACAAAAGGGATGACTCGGGAGTAGGGCTTGGAGATGATTGGCCTCTCCCATAAGGCATAAAGGAGGAGCAAAGGCATGCGAGCCTTTGCAGGAAGCAATGTTGTTCGTTCTGGCAGGTTTAAATTCTGCAGCTCTGTTTTGACTGTGTTCTGTGTGCCCTTGCAAAGGTAATTGCCAATTAGGTCTTGGCAGCGTGTCAAGGGAGATAAAGGTGGGTGCTTATCAGCCTTATCCCGAAGGACTGTGGCAGACTTCTGTCCGACTGTTTACAACTATTTATGACTCATCTGTGAATGAACAGATTGAGAATGAACTTGAAATAAAAAGAGGGTTTTGGGGACTAATTGTGTGCTTTTTTACTGTATCAGTAAAAAAGCTTAGGTCAGAACAGCCTCTTGGAAAAGCACCTTTGGGACAACCTCTTTGAGGTACCATGTTACGGTGGTTCTCCTCCTATCTCTCTGGTAGGTCACAGTCGGTGTTGGTAGGAGGACAGAGGTCGACCCCTAGGCTCCTCGTTTGCGGGATGCCTCAGGGCTCAATCCTCTCTCCCCTCCTATTTAACATCTACATGAAGTCGCTGGGTGAGATCATCCGACGACATGGGGTGAGGTATCAGCAATACGTGGATGATACCCAGCTGTATATCTCTACCCCGTGTCAATTCAGTGATGTGGTGGATGTGATGTGCCGGTGCCTGGAGGCTGTGAGGGTCTGGATGGGAGTCAACAGGCTAGGACTTAACCCAGACAAGACCGAGTGGCTGTGGGTATTGCCTCCTAAAGACTATGTCGATTGTTCATCCTTGGTTCTGGGGGGGGGGGAGAGAAATTGTCCCCTTCAGAACGGGCTCGCAATTTGGGTGTCCTCCTAGACCCGTGATGGCGAACCTATGGCACGCATGACAAAGGTGGCACGCGGAGCCATATTAGTGGGCACGCCAGCTCAGCTCTGGGGCGCATGTGCGCACCGGCCAGCTGATTTTCGGGCCTTCTGGGCCCACCAGAAGTAGGGAAACAGGCTGTTCCTGCCTCTGGAGTGGGGGTGGGGAAGGCCCATTTTTCTTTCTTACCTGGGTCCAGATCCTCTCTATGCATCTGGGAAGAGTGAAAACAGCCTTTCCCACTCCTTTGGAGGCCCTACGGAGGCTGAAAGGGCCCATTTCCCAACTCCCAATGGGACAGGAAGTGATGTTTTTTCCTGTCCCGAGCCTCCGGAGAATCCTAGAGAGGCTCCTAGAGACTCCTAGAGAGGTTCTGGAGGCTGGGGACAGCAAAAAATGTCACTTCCTGTCCCACCGAGAGTTGGGAAATGGGCCCTTTCAGCCTCCCTAGGGCCTCCAAGGGAGTGGGAAAGGCTGTTTTCGCCCTTCCCAGATGCATAGAGAGGATCTGGAACCAGGTAAGAAAGAAAAATGGGCCTACAGCCATCATGTGCCAGGAGTGGAGGTGAGGTGGGGGGGTTGCGTTCGCGTGACCTCCCCTGCCCCCCCTCTCCTGGCACGCCATGGCAAAAAGGTTAGCCATTATTGTCCTAGACTCACAGCTAAGATTAGAGCAACATCTGACAGCTGTGGCTAGGGGGACCTTTGCACAGGTTCGCCTGGTGCACCAATTGTGACCCTACTTGGATCGGGAGGCTCTCCTCCCAGTCACTCATGCCCTTGTCACCTCACGGTTAGATTATTGCAATGCGCTCTACATGGGGCTACCCTTGAAAAGTGTTCGGACAGTTTGGTCAGAATGCAGCCGCACGAGCTATCGTGGGTGCACCTAGGTACACCCACATTACACCAATTCTCTGCAAGCTGCACTGGCTCCCTATTGGTCTCTGGTCACAATTCAAGGTGTTGGTTATTACCTTTAAAGCCCTACATGGCTCAGGGCAGGTTATCTTCAAGACTGCCTTCTGCCGCATAGCTCCCAGCGACCGGTAAGATCCCACAGAGTTGGTCTCCTCCAGGTCCCGTCAGCTAAACAATGCCGGCTGGTGGGCCCGCGTGGGAGGGCCTTCTCTGTGGCTGCCCCAGCTCTCTGGAACCAGTTACCTCCTGAGGCCTGGACCATCCCCACCCTATTGGCCTTCCGAAAAGCGGTGAAGACCTGGCTTTTCCAGCAGGTCTGGGGCCGTTGATCTTGCTCTTGTGATCTGGCGAGATCCGGCCATGAATGGCGTGAATGAGTTTTTAATGTTTTTTAAATTATTTTTTAAAATGTATTGTGAGCTGCCCTGAGTCTTCGGCATATAAATTTAATTACTTAAATTAAATTAAATTAATTAAACCATGACCTGGATGACTGAGAATCTCCATAGACATCAGAACCTCTAACCATTTTTGAATCTTTCACTAATCTCAAACTTCCATGAAATATAAATCAAAATATAATTTTCCTCTGATTTGCATTTATTGAGAAGGTTGCAGAATTTTCACCTCAATTTCATCATTCAACACAGTGTAACATGCAAGTGTCATTTACCGATGGATTCCTACTTTCATATGTACTTACAATCATCTGGATAACACCACTTCATACTGTTTTACAATTTAGTTATTTCATTTGTAATTTATACATTTAGTATCCTGAGAGATTCACTAATTCTACTTGTCAATATTAAGCCACCTTTATTAAGTCATAGTACATTCTTTGCCTTCTCTTGAGTTTCCAAACACAGAACATGCCTTTATTTGGTTGATTTTACTCATTCATACTGCTTGTAATATATTTCTACATCATAATTTTCCATATGTATGCTTATCACCACATGCCCATAAATATTGCCCTCTGTTATCAATCATGGTTTTGATTGGTTAAGGCTTTCATGGAATGTTTTTTTTAGTAAAGGTGAAAGTATAGACTAAGTTAAGCGTTTTAATCCTATTATGCCACTTGCAGCATGTCCTGTAATTGTAAAGACAGTAGTGGTTACTAAACCACATCTTATTACCGTGGAATTACATGCATGTAATAGGACACAGTAATTAGAAATATTACTTCTCATGCCAGGCATTTGTCCTTATTATCTGGAAAATTTAGCTTGCATAATTGGGTAGTATTTGAAATTGATAACTTTCATTTATAATTATTTTCCATTAAATATAAGAAATAAAATCTTTTATTACCGGTTCTGTGGGCATGGCTTGGTGGGCGTGGCAGGGGAAGGATACTGTAAAATCTCCATTCCCTCCCCACTCCAGGGGGAGATTACTGCAAAATCCCCATTTCCTTCCGATCAGCTGGGACTTGGGACGCAGAGAATAGATGCGGGTGGGGCTAGTCAGAGGTGGTATTTACCGGTTCTCCAAACTACTCCAAATTTCTGCTCCCGGTTCTCCAGAACTGATCAGAACCTGCTGAATACCACCTCTGGTTTAAATCTGGAATTGTATTTATTGAAACTACAAGTCTTAGACCCATTTGTAAATTATACTTTGAACTATACTTGAAAATATGGTAAAATAAGACAAAATCCTGCCCAGTAAAGTTTAATCTTCCAATGATTTAGTTATAATCATGTAACCAATCTGAATTTTATTAAACTGAGAGCTAGGTATGAGACTTAGGGATAAGTGAACATTTGAATATATTGAAAATCTGAATTGGGTCCAATATGAAATGCTGTATCTTTGTTGATTAAATTAGTATTGATAGATGCTAAGTAGATAATTCCTTTATAGCAGATAATTCAGATCAAGTGAGGTATTAGTACTGCTTTAGCCTTAGTAAAACCACACTTAGAATACTGCATCCAGTTTTGGTCACCATATGTGACCAAAGAGTGCAGAAAAGAACAACAAAGATGATTTTGGGGCTGGAGGCTAAAACAGATGAAGAACAGTTGCAGGAATCGGGTATGTCTAGTTTAGTGAAAAGGACTAGGGCTGACATGATAGCAATGTTCCAATATTTGAAGGACTGCCATAAGGAAGAGGGGGTTAATCTATTCTCAAAAGTACCAGAAGACAATACAAGAAACAATGGAGGGAAATTAATGAAGGAGAGAAGCAACCTAAAATTAAGAAGAAATTTCCTAACAGTGAGAACAATTAACTAGTGGAACGACTTGCATTCAGATGTTGTGGGTGCTCCATCATGGAGGCTTTTTAGAAGAGACTGGACAGCCACTTGTCTGGAATGGTATAGGGTCTCCTGCTTGGAGAGAGTTGGACTAGAAGACCTCCAAGATCCCTTCCAACTTTGTTATTCTGTTTTTGTGTCATCCTAACTATGAAATTATCTCTGTAGATTTACTTATAGGTCTTTTTATTGTTTTTCATTGGACTTGGTTTTATTTTTACTATTTAATAAATTTATATGCTGCCAATCTCACTCTGGAAAGTGACTGAGTGGCTTTTATTATTTGTCATACTGAGTATTTATATCTAAACTAAAAAATGGAAACTGTTCTATAGAAATAGATTAATTTAGAAATTAAAGAATCAGAAATAGTGCTTCCCAACTAAAATTTAATATAAAACTAATATTCATGGTGCAACCAGAACATATAAAACAGTTGACTTTTTTCTTTTTCGTATTATATGAAAAAAAATCTTCTACTGAGTGATAGTTACCATTATATGAATATTTTTACATTTAACAATAGAGATGTAAAAGGCTATATACGGTCTTCCAGATGATGAACTCCAACTCCTATCATCCATAAATCAGTCAGTTACATCTAAATAACTTTCATTAAAGTTTCTGCATGTTATTTCTATATAGTACTTCTGTCTATATCAGGGCTGTCAAACCTGTGGCCCATGGGCCGGATGCGTCACGCTGGCTAAGCCCATGCCCAGCGAAAGGAAAAAAAAAAAAGTCCCAATATGTCACGTGGCACTGCCGTGATGACATGAGTTTGACACCCCTGATCTATATAGTACTAACAGGAAAAATGATTCTTAACTTATTAGTTATAACCAATATACCCAGGAATGTTGAAAAATCTAACTTGCAAAAGAAATGTGTTAAATTCACATAATTTTTAGTGCAAATTGTCTTATATATGATTTCACTCTCAATAAGATATATACTTATCTTTCCTTTTTATGTTACCCTATTCCACATAAGTTGTAGCTTGGAAGCAGACTGAAATGTTTAATGCTGTAATTATCATAAAATGTTCTTTTAAGAATGAAGTGCATCAATATATATTACAACTTTGAAGTAAATTTTAATGTAGGGGTGGGTAAATTTCATATCCAGAAACAACCTTGTTTTCATTATCACTGGCTATGCTGGATGCAGCTTTTTTTTTTTCCTTAACTGGTTTAGCTGTTTTTTAAAAGTGAAATTTACTAAAGTTCTGCCAAGTTTCCTCTTTTAACACAAGCGACAGGAAGAATGATAAAGCAGTAGCGGGGTTTTTTTTACTTTTCCACTGGCCCTCAAAAGACATGACCACAAAACATGAAATAAGAAACAAAAGCAATTGACATTTGCTTTTTTAGAATCAGTGGAAAAGAAGTAAGGGCTGTGTTAACTGCAGTCCAGATACAACACCTGGCTATTTCCATGATTAAAGCAGAGGAATGAGTTGAATCCTGGAAAGGGATTTCTTAAGCAGGCTTCATTTCTATTTAGTTTACTCATGGGAGACAAGCATCTTAAAGTTGTAGTGCAAAAAAGTCCTTTACCACTTTCAATCACATCATCACAGAAAACAAATCTAAAGCATACACAAATGGTAAACTGTAGTGTTTTATTACACAAATGATAAGATAATGGTAGTTGAAGATTATGCTGCATTCAGTACATTTTACTCCATTCTGCATAGATTAACATTGTGCTCTCTTCCAATGTATAGAGCAAGACATGCTTCTTTCAGGCAGCATTGTAAAATACTCAAGGTGGATGGGTGGTGGTCTTTTTAATTCAGGTGTTAAGATATTGCCTGTTAGGATTTGGAAGAAAGTAATAGTAGCATTACAACATGGCCCAGTTGCAAAAACAGAAGTGGGACCACCCTCAACAAAGGCTGAATTCATAAATTGTGCATTTGAGTTGATGAGCTGTATCTTCTAGGTTACTGTTTCTTTTTCTCAACCAGTTTAATAGTGTCTCACTATCCCAATTGCATCTAATGGCCTCTAAGTATATTTATTCCTTTTTTTCCTGTAGCTTTTTTTTAATTTAAAGATTCTTTTCTGCTTTTGCAAACTATAGATTGCCCTTATTTGCTTGTATATTCTTATGCGCATACTTTTATTTTACATAAATGGCACTATGCCTAAATATTTGAAAAAGAACAAATGTGCAAGATGTTGACATATGATAGGTTCTTTTTCAGGTTCTAACTAGTCAGTAAGTGAGCCAATCACTCTTTTCCAGGTTCTGCCATCACCTATGCACCCAGACTTTTTACTAACTTTCAACTTTCATTTCACACTCCTTGGCAACTATGAGTATGCTTTTCCAGGTTAGCTTGTAAACCTCGCTCTTCCTCAGTATTTTTTAACTTCTAAAAACAAAGGTATGGATGATGCAGTTTTACTTAAATAAAAACAGCACCAAGAAAATGATTTTAGAGGAACGGCAATATATAATGGCTCTTATGTTCATGACATGATTACCCGTGGTTAACAACCATGATTTATACAATCCATTTTATTTTATAAGAATTGATCACACAGCTTGGTTCACATTAAAATAGATTAAAATGTAATTGTTAAATTGAAGGACAGGAGATGATGCAAACACAAGTGTTAACATCCATCAATCCTCCTTATGACATAAAAAAACCCCAAATAATAAAACTGGCCTTTCAATGTAAGCCTATATTTAAAGCAGCAGCAAATTTAGTAACTCAGAGCCCATGGCACGTCTTTACCAGACCAGAGTGGAATGGATTTAAAGCAAGCATCCAATCATGGCCTCTATCAATGGCTCAAATAAAGTAAACAAAAATCCAGAAACATGGTGTTTGCCAAGGCAGGGAGATCATCAAAGAGAAAAGAGGGCTGGTAGAACTATGCAAGAAAAGAGGACTTGGGTAGGTGGGGTGGATTCCAAAGAGTAGCTAAGTATTGGGAATGGGTGTTGGAGTGGGATGGGGCGACCAGCAGAAGTAATTGGGTAAATAAAGAGATACTTCATTCTAGGTGGATGTTTGATGGTCAAAGGCTAAAGGTTTTTGGTAAACAACTGATAAAGTAGGATATTCTGTTCAGCACCGAGTCCAATAGAAAGCAGTAGAAAGGACACCTATAGACTGGCATAATGGAAGCTGGTATTTTTCAGATATACAGCAGCCAAAATTAGAGCTGTTTTGTTCCTTCTTATTTTACTTTCCATGTGACATGTGGAATTTCAATTCCCAAATAAGATATATATAAATCCCAGCTTCCCATGCTCCCATTTTTGACTATGCATGTTTATTTATTCAATATTTTATCCTGCCTTTTTACTTTATAGGTAAGCCACGGAGGTGAACATGCCTAATATTTGTTCCTATTTTCTCCACAATGACCCTGTGATTATATTACCTCTTACAGTATTTGTTCATAATGCAAAGAAAACATTTTAAAAATTAAAAAGCAAGCATATTCCCATGTCAAAACGTTGCCATAGCCCCTCAATATTTTACCACAAAGGATAAAATATAAGGCTATTCTGTGGGTGAGCATTTTGAAGTTTTGAGTCTTTTTAAATCGGTAAACTAACTAGGTTTGATGCTCCCCTCACTTTCCAGGTATTTTGTATTGAAGAATCAGGAAGCCTGTCAGAATAGGTGGAAACATGTATTAAGCGAATTTTTTACTTTTTTGAACTATTGATATTTGTATTTTGAAAATTTCAAGAAAATTCTTCCAGGTACATTAGGGACCGGTGATAGTAATTGAGATAGTTGTAAAATAATTTCTCGAAGTCCGTTTCGAAGCTACTGGGCTTTTTATTTAAGTAGGTATATAAAACCTAGATGTTTGACTTTATGTCCAAGTCTTTTCCAAGTAGGATTAGGTGCCGTAAATTTTCATCGGAAAGTGACGGATTTTATACGCATTACCTGTAGAACAATGCCACCCATCTAATGGCATGTCTCAATTGCTGTTGCCTTATTCATTGCGACCATTATTCTTTCGCCCAGCGTTATGCCAAGGCCGAGCAGCCATCGGTGGGAATCGTGCAGCCAGTGTCATTAATAATGTATCCAGGACGGGAGAAGGGCGGGAAACCCGAAGCATTGGAGCGAGAAGGGGACGAACCGCTCCAGCCGAGTCCTTTGCCCGCAACGTTCAAGCGCAAAGCTCCGCCCTTCCAACTAAAGGACTGAGGGCAGTATTTTAATTTTGGCGAGCGGGGCCACCTCATTGGTCGGGGAAGAAAAGGCGGGACGAATTCTGTCCAATAGAAACGAGCGAAGGAATGAAGGGTAGGGCTTTAATCTGAATGACAGCTCGGGAGATAAACAAGTCCCTGCGCGAGACTTCTCCATTAACCGAGCTCCTTAGCCCAGTTTCTCCCTCCAGAAGGCGGCAGCTGGTGGCGGGCCAAGGGAATAAGCTCGTTTCCCGGTTTCTCTACTGAGCCATCCGCGTCTCGTTCACAACGTGAAGAGTCAGCAACTTCCCAGCACCCACTCAGCAATAACCGAGGGAGCGCGCCGCAACGCGCAGGCGCTTGCTAGCTAAGGTACTGCAAGAGACTCTGGGTCTTGTAGTTCCGGCATTCCCAGTCTTCCCCAAGCGCCTGCGAATTCGCGCCTCCATCACTACTACCTGACCCAGAAGCCCTTGCGACTCTAACTCTTGGAAGCGGTGGTTGAAGCGGGTGGCGGCTGAGGGGACTCCCCCACAACCCCCCCTCAAAAAAAAACCCCAAAACAAGGAAATGGTGCCCAGTATGGTGGCCTCGTGCCCTTGCGCTTGAACGCCGCCGGTCCCGCCGCCGCCTCACCCCGTTGTCCACCTCCCTCTCTTCCTTCTCTAGTCGCTCCTTCCATGGGTGAAAGACATGGACTACGAGTTCAAATCCAAGCTGGCGGCCGAGCGCGAGCGGGTGGAGGATCTGTTCGAGTACGAGGGCTGCAAAGTCGGGCGAGGCACCTACGGGCACGTCTACAAAGCGCGGCGCAAGGACGGGTAAGCAGAAGCCGCGAGGCGGGGAGCGGGAAGAGCGCGGCGGCGGCGGCGGCCCAGGGGAGCCGAGGTTAGGAGACGTCGGTTTCCGCAGCGACTGAACTTTCAAGCCCTGCTCCCTTCCGCGGCGCCGTCCCAGCACCGGGGCTTAATATCCCCGCACCCGTCGGGTTGGGGCGGCTGGGGGGTTGGAGGGCAGGGCAGCTAACTGCAGGGAGAGCCTTTGGTGGGCGGGTCTAAGGGTCACCGTAGGCGGGGCCAGTGGTGGGCGGAGCCAGAGTCCAGAAAACTCCCGACAGCGTGAGTACCTTCGAGACGGGATTGATCGTGCCGGAATTTGAACCCTGGGAACAGCGAAAGCATCTTTTGTGTATTGACACTTTAATGCGCCACCCAATTCCTATGCAGGGAAAAAAGTCCCATTGAAATTGAAATTAAATCTTTGTTTGGAAAAAAACAAAAACAAAAAAACTTGCTTAGCACAGCGATTTCTGCCGTTTAAGGAAAAGGAGCCCCCGTTTGGATGAAATGATACAAGCTGGTCATTTCTTCTGCTTTCCTTCTTTTCTTTCAAGAAGAAACAAAGATCGGGAGTCATAAGTGAGTTTCCCTAGCTAGAAAGCGGACAAGTCAGCTTCTAGGAAAGGAACTCTTTTGCTTTTCCATTTTTAGTATAAGTCATGGGTGCTTTTCTCCCTGCACTGAAGATTGGTTCCACAACACTACCTAAACTTTTTGCTTGAACAGTTTGATCCAAATGCTTGCTGTGTGTGAACAACACAACATAGAGAGGACTGCCCTAGTCCTAGGACATTTTATCTTCTCATTTGCTCTCTTTTGGCAACTCTGAGTGCATTCAACTTAGTTCACCAACTTGTTTCTTGCTATTCTTTGGGGGGGGGGAATAAAGTGAGGAGAGATCATTTGTTTAGTGCAAGATCAGCTACTGCCTTTATACAGTTGTTTGGCTTCTGTTTTTCTTTGTGTTGAGTTTAAGGATGGAAGGGATTGCACGGTTGCTGCTGTCTCCTCACTTTGCAATGAACATGCATTCTTGTCACTGGTAGTGCAGCAGGAATGATTGGGCATAGTGGGACCATCAAAAAGAAAGACTTGGGTATAAGGAAACATTGCCTGTATGGTTCTTCTGTTTCATGCTGTGGTTTGAAGAAGTATGCTAATTGGATCCAGTCCCCACTCTCAGAATAGGGGTGGAATAAGATGAAGCATCTACTCCCTGAAATCTCTTACTCTATACAGTAGTGGGCTCTTAGAAGTGGGAGAAATTTACTGGACCAGTTTGAAACCTTTCCTGCTGGCCATTGATTTTGCTTGTGGGAAGTGAGCAAATGCCCATTACATGATATGGCCATAATCACAACCCAGACAACCAAATGCCTGGATTGTGATCATTTGACCTTGGGGATGCTACGACACCTGTAACTTACAGAACTGGTTTTAATTTTTTTTTCCAGTGTCATTGTAACTTTGAACAATGAATGGATGGAAGTAAGCAGAGGACTATTCGTACTGCATCACCCATCTAGAAAGGACAGGAGTGGTTGCTTGTATTTTTGTTTATTTATATTTCTGTGGGCAGAGAAGTGCAAGAGCAAAATGGCCAAACTCAGATGCACTAAAGAAGGAGATTCCAGAGATCTTGGGGCAGGATATCTCTCTCTCTATTACTATTCATTATTTTGATGGCATGCCTCACAAATGAGCTGCTTTTGGTTCACTATAACAGGCAGCATTAATCACCCTTTCCAAAATCAGGACTGTAAAATAGAAGAGGAAAGGAGGATACATGTAGTAATCTTTCTGCCCCTTTAGCAATTAATTGCAGAGAAAAACATGTTACTCTGAAATACATAATTGAAAAATGTATTGGAAAAAAAAAGGAAAAAGTGAGAAAAATAATCAGGATTGAAGGTTCCTTAATAATTTCATAGCCACCTTAAAATTGCTTCTGTACCGTAGAGCAGAGGTTCCTAAACTTTTTGCTATCACACCTCCCTTTAGTGTCAACTTACACAGTTACTCTAAAATTCCAAACACCAAAATGAATACAAATGTGCAAAGAAAACAATGCCATTGAAGTATGTAATGTAACAATGTAACTAAAAATTATTCTCTCACACACACAAATTCTTAAAATGTTTGCCTGTACCTTCCTAAGGTACAGACAATTTTTAAAAAAAATTAAAAACATAAGTTGAAGGAAAGTGCAAAAAAAAAAAAAAAGGCAAGGGAAGCGGCATACCATGGAAATACCACCACCCCCTTCACAAAATTAGTGGTATACCCCAGACTTTACATTTTAAAAAGAATAAATTATTTTAGGAAATACCCAGAAGTTCTAGGGAGCCAATCAGTCAGCTAATGTGATTTGTTCTGCATGGGGGATGATGGAGAAAGAGAAAGGATTTGAAAAATTCATTGCTCTGGATACTGAAGTGATTGGCTCCTGCCTTTAAAAATCATCAGATATTGATTTTATTTTATTTTATTTATTTATTGTAATTTGTCAAACAGAAAAGAAAACAGGAATAATATAAAAATACAATGACAGGGACGATAGGCACGTTAGTGCACTTATGCATGCCCCCTCTACGGACCTCTTAAGTATGAAGTGAGGTCCACTGAAAGTCAATTTGTGACTAAAACTGAAAATTTGTAGCTGAGACAACTGAGTCAGATAGAGCATTCCAGACTTTGACAACTCTGTTACAAAAATTGTATTTTTACAGTCAAGTTTAGAATGATTTACATTGAGTTTAAAGCAGTTGTTCGCGCGCATATTATTGCGATTAAAACAGAAGAAATCATTTACAGGTAAAACATTACTATGTACAATTTTGTATGTACAATTTAGGTATTTTGTAATATCTAAGTCTGACTGCAATTGACACAGTTCCAAGTTATCCAAACCAAGAATTACGAGCCTAGTAGCATAAGGAATTCTATTATGTCTAGAAGAGTGCAAAACTTTTCTCATAAAGTTTTCTTCTAACTTTAACCCGCTCGATTGTACTAATATCAGATATATGGTAGGGATTCCAAACAGTTGAACAGTACTCTAAAATTGGTCTAGCATAAGGTTTATAAGCTCTAGTTACCAATACAATGTTTCCAGAAAAGAAGCTTTGTAGAATTAAGTTTACAACTCTTAGTGCTTTTTAGCAACGCTGTTACAGTGAACTTTGGAGCATAGATCGTCAGAGATAAGTACACCTACGTCCTTAACAAAGTAAGGGTCATCTGCTAGATCAATACCACCTAGCTTATACTTGACATTCTGATTATGTTTACCAATATGTAAGACAGAGCATTTATTAATCGAAATTTGAAGTTGCCAAATAGATGACCATTAAGACACATAGTTGAGATCACTTTGCAAAACAACAGAATTATCTGTAGTATTAGATAATTTTACGTCATTGGCAAAAAGGACCCAATTGCTTTTAAGTTGATCACATGAATCGTTGATATAGAGCAAGAAAAGCGTGGGACCTAAAACACTGCCTTGCGGAACACCACTGTTAATTGATGCAGGATTAGACAGTGAGTTCCCTATTTTGACTTTCTGCAGCCTATTAGACAAGAAAGCAACAATCCACTTGTGCAAAGGTCCAGAAATGCCATAAGAATTTAATTTCAACAGCCATTTTTCATATAAGTAGTTTATTATGTAAGTAGTCTTCTGTTAATGATGGTATTTGGAACCAAGAACTCTGTTACTATGCAACCTGGTAGTAAAGTTCAACATCACATGACCATGCTGACTTATATTGGCAATTCTAGTTGCATTCATTAGATATTTCCACGCAATCATTAGGCATGATATCACATGATTGTCATTTGTGACCTTGTGACCAATGGTTTTCCCATTGACTTGCTTATTGGAAACTAGCAGTGAAGGTCGCAAATGATGATCACATGATTGCAGGATGCTGTGACCATCCCATCTGCGATTGTCACAATTGCAAGCTGTTTGCCAAGTATCTGAATTGCGATCATGAATTGCAGAGATGCTGCAATGGCTACAACTTTGAGGACCAGCTGTAAGTCTCCTTGTTCAATGCCACTATAACTTTGAACCAGTTGCCAAACAAATGGTTGTTCATCTAGGACTATCTGTACTGTGCTTGGATATGTGCATGCCAAATAAAAATAATAATTAAACTATTTGGCAGTTCGAGGCTCAAGGCTGACTCAGCCTTCCATCCTTCCAAGGTCGGTAAAATGACCCAGATTGTTGGGGGCAATATGTTGACTCTGTAAACCGCTTAGAGATGGCTGTAAAGCACTGTGAAGTGGTATATAAGTCTTAGTGCTATTGCTATTAGTACAGAAAGAAGGGATCCCTAAATAACCCTCCACTAGTGGCACCTAAAGTAGGAAACATTTTACCCATTAATGATTCCTTGTCTTCTGAAGCCAGAGGAAAGGTGAACTGATGAGAGTATGTGACTAATTAGAATTAGTCCTTTATTGTCACTAGTTTGTGTCATTGTGCATAAGCTCCCAGCTGTTGCAAATAATTAAATTTGCTTTGGGGGCTCATTTTGAAATTAAACATTGAAAATGGCCGCACAGCCTCAGAGCTATTAGAATTTTTTACAGCTTTTTTTACCACTCAGGATGTGAGTAGTTTAAAAATGCACAAGTCGAAGATTACCTCTTTGTTGGAGTGTTGGATATCTTGTATACATGTTATATACATACTTTGTTGACCAAAGCATTTGTGATTCCAATACTTTGAAATTCAAAGTTGCAAGCTTTGTATAGATTTATTGAAAAAAAAAAGACAATGAACATAGTAGCATTTATTTTTAAGTAAATATACATAACGTTGGGGAGCATGTCTTGGTCTTCTCCTTCCATGTGTCTCCTTCCTGCCAGACCCATCCCTCCTGTGCCTTGGAAGGAGGCTGCCCTGCCAAGGATCTGCTGGTCTTTTGTCATGAACAGGATGCCTCAGCTGTGAATTTTATGAAGGTTTTTTTAAAATAGGTTTTCTTCTTTTTTTAAATTGTTGGGTTGTTATTTTTTGTGTTTTTATATTTTAATTGTTTGCAAGCTTCCTAAACTCATATATATGAGATGACTATATAAATTTAAATAATAAATAGATACTCCAAGCTAATAGTAAAATCACAGTCATATATTGATGGATCAAAATGCCCATTTGAAACAAAATTATAGCTTCCTAGCACACTAGTTTATTTTTTATCCATTTAACTAGTACTTTAAAAGAAATTCTAGAAGTGAATTATATTTGTATTTCAGAAGGTTTTGACAGTCATTGAAGTCAACTACATCAATTACAACATGGTAGTTGAAATAATTATTGTATAATGCTATTGATTAAAAGGAGAAAGGAAAGACTATAGTTAGTCAGACCCTTTAATATTATTTCTTTATGATGTGGAACATTGGGCAGGTTTGGGAGTAACCATCCTATTATACTTTGCATATATATGAGGACTAATTTGTTAAACTTATATTCTGTATGTTCTTCTTCATCCTTCAAATGCTTTGACTTCCAAGTAGATGATGATCATGCCCACATCTGAAAAAGTATTAGTCAAAGATCTGAAGGGAAACAGGGTAAATTCACGTGTCTGATATTTGAAGAGGAGTAATATGTAAGCTTCTATTCTAAAAGTCTTCAAGTCAAGATGATGAATGTATGGTTTAAATAGAAGGTATAATGGGCTAAACAGAAACCTGGGAGCATTTGTTTTTCAAGGAATTCTACATCATAGCATAGCATAGCATAGCATAGCATAGCATAGCATAGCATAGCATAGCATAACATAGTATAGAATTTGTTATTGGCCAAGTGTGATTGGACACACAACGAATTTGTCTTTGGTGCATATGCTCTCAGTGTATATAAAAAAAAAATACATTCATCAAGAATCATAAGATACAACACTTAGTGATAGTCATAGGTTACTAATAAGCAAATCATACTAGGAAACAAACAGAACAATATAAATCGTAAAAATACAAGCAACATGGTTATAATCATAGAGTGCAGAGTGCCATAATAAAAGCATAATAAAAAGACACAGACTTAAGACATAATCTCCAAAGTAATTTAATGATAGAAAATATCCTTTTCTATCCAAAACTGTCTAAATAGGTGGTTAAATTGTTGGATGACAACTGAGTGAAAGAAGTACTAGAGCTCAAAAGATTACAAAAAGCTTTGTGTGTATTTTAATCTGACCCAGACTAGCTCCACTTTTTCTTAAAATTAGGGAACTTCTTCCTCTTTTTCTTGTAAACAGAGCAAAAATGGCTAGAAATTTTCTCTCAACGTCATCATTGTGATAGTTGCCAACTGTGAATTAAAAATATCTAAGCAAAGCCTTTCCTGTTTTGATACCTTAGATGGTAGGAAATAGCAATGGAATTTACTCATTGCAAGGTTAAGTGCGGCTGTTTTTAGTTAGCTAGTCAGGCACTTTATCTCTCCTTTTGTCATAGCTGTTGCTGTAGAGTTTTCCTTGGGTGAAGAATTGAGTAAAGACATATTCAGGCCAATATAGACCCCATAATTCTGTAGTAGAATTGACTTCTGCTTCTGAACAGTGTGTACTGAAAAAGAAAAAAAAGTTGGTAGTCTTTATAAATATAAAGATATGTTGAAAATATATATTGGAAATGCCTGTAGAAACCTTATTTAGCTATGCTCAGAGAATGGAATACATTTCTTATATGCCTGTTTGCTCTAAATTTTGCTCAGTTTGCATAATGTGTCCCAGGTGAACACTTGGTTGCTATACGTTGCTTCCATTTCTTATTTATAGACTCAAGAATCTCCCAAGGTCAAACTGCTGAAATTTGACATCAGACCACCAAATAATAACATGAGAGTTATCTTCTTTCTGGAACAGGAAACTCAGCTCTGTAATACCTGTAACAGGTTTAATTCAGTTTTTTTAAAAAATAATAATAATACATTCAATCACTCCTCACTCAGGAAGTGATGGAAAATTTCTGCTTTGATATATTTTTATATAATCATTGTGTCATTACCTTCTCAATGGCTAAACATTTGTTTAGAGTAGCCCTCAACTGGTTTCTTACCCTAATTTTGACAATTTTGACAGTTGAAAAAAATGTAGATTTTTTTTAGTATAGTATACTTTCTAAGAATATATTAAGTATACATATTGTTCTGATTGTAAATCTACAACAATATCTTTAAAATTCTGTAAAGCATAGATATAACTAATGATATAATAATAAATTGGTTACTTATTCTCTGTTCCTTACTGAATTTTGTTTCAAACTCAAAGACAGCTTGATTGGTAATGTGAATATATGGCTAAAGGTTGTTCAATTTTGGATATAAAATTAAATATAGATCTACCCTTGGACAGGACCGAACAATGTATGATATTAAGTTTAATACATCTAAGTTGTTGTATCCTACAGTTAGCTTTGGGCCATATGAAGTCATACACCAACAAATTATCCTGAATATATTGGAAAGACATCGTGTCCAACCGAAAGCTTTCTCTATGAGCAAGCCATTACTAACTCTGTCTCTGTTTTTCTATCTCTATACATTTTCATTCCAATGTGGAACTAAAAAGTTTGGAAGAAATACCCAATTTCAGCCTCATTATACAGTATTGTGAACTCTGGACCAATCTTCCAACTTTGGAACAGTACACTGCAGCATCATTATACTGGATATTGCACTTATTTTAGTCTTAAAGGGTCAGATAAGCATTGGAAGATTAGGTGAAGAGAAATGATGATAGTGTCCGTGCTAGTACGGATGCAAAGTGTGAGAGAAATGAAAACATGCCTGGAAAATCAGCTAGACTTTCATGATTTATTCATATAGTGATAATGTTCTCTCTTTAATATGTTACTGTTAAAATGTACTGTACAGTACAAATGCAGTTCCAAGTGTGTGGGTATAGTTGGTTTGATGCAATTTTGATGTAATAATAATGGAGCCACTTTGTTACTTCCTGATGATTTAGATTGTGTACTGAATTTTAAATTCAGAATTTATATATACTAAATCTTGAGGAAGGCAAAGACTGTAAAGAGTTGTATTACTATTTAATTATGCATTATTGATAGCAAAGTAAACTCTATGCAGTTCTGTAGAGAAGTACTGAATGGAGATAAACTTGAAGAAAGAATGGCTAAATAAACATCAACTTACTCGAGGTATAAGGCAATTCAGGATAATAGTGTTTGATTCTCTTTGTCAGATTTTCAAGGTTCTAATATGATGCCCTTTATAGAATTGCCATACTGCTTATGATATCTATTTCCTGAACTGGCCTACTTCATTGACAAATACTAAGGAAGCACATTTAAATAAAATTAAATAATTTTTAGAAGAGAAGCCAAAAGAAAACAAAAGGGGCAGTGATCAGAGGGGTGATAGAGGACTTTGTCTCTTCATTAAAGAAATCTCTGTAAACTTTTAGTGTGAGGATTTTTTTTTAAAAAAAAGGAAGCCTGTAGCAGTGTTGCCAGTTAAAATTCCATAGAAACCCAGCAGTAATGCATATTTATAGTTTTCTAATCACCATGGTACCAAGGGACTGCTACAGTATAGCTAAAATCCATGTTAGCAGCTTACACAAATGTATAATGATTTCATCTGCCTTTCTTCTCAGAGAAATGAAAACATTTAGTACCTGATACATCATTGTAATTATGTATTTGTTGGTTAATCTATTTGTATTCTATAATCTAGTTAGTCAATAAAGTTACATAGATATTTTTATATTGCACATCATCAGTTGTGAATCTTTCTAAAACGATTAATTTTCAGCCAAGTTATTGATATATAGTAGTAGCGCTTTTGATTTTAGTAAGTAGTAGCATAGTCAGTAAAATTTCTTTTTTATCTGGTCAGATATCTGTACATTTGATTTATGTATGAAATTAGCCACAATGAAATGTTAGCTTTCCATGCTTCTTGAGACACATTTAAATGTACTTGCAGGGTTTGCTGGGACATCCAATGGAATATTTGCAAAGGAGCTTACTAGCAGCTTGATTAGGATGCTGTTAGGTTGCTAACACTGCATATGAGTAGGAAACACTACGCTTCATAAATTTAAATATGGGTAAACGAATTTAATTCTGTTATGTATATGGTAAACTTACCAAAGTAAAGCCTTTATGTGGCCTATATCTTGTAGAATGAGGTTTAGAAGTGAGGAAAAATATTGCAACTTTGGCATATTTTAAATCTATGTAACTTAATATTGGAATTGATGAATGCCTGCAGTGCCCGGTTAGAGAGTTACTTGTCTGTAACAACTGTAACTCTGAAGTACTCTGAGTTACATTGATTATGTATAGTGTATTATTATTGTGCCAACCTTGTATTTTTGAACTTGATTTGCTAAAATGCTGATAGCCAGCTAATCTGATCTTTCTAAATCAATATGCCTAATAAATCCAGAGTCTTGGAGTCTATTAAGATTTTAAGCTATTTAATGTGAAACTCTAAAACTGGTAGTTATTCCAACAGGCTATTAACACAAGGAACATTAAAAATATCCAGTAGGTTTGAGAAATTTACAGAAAATGCAATTATAAATTAATAAGGATTCGGTTTTTGGAATCTGGAGCTATAACATCATGCTTAACTACTGTCAGATATTAAATACTGGAAACTAACAATTGGTGTTAATTTTCTGATTTAGACAATATGTAGATATAGCATGTGCTGTATGATTGGATGAGCCGTATGAAGATCAAAATATACTAATACTCTAGTATCTCTGGAAACCAAAGGCACCTTCTGGTGAAAAAGCTTATTGGATGAGAAGCAAAATGCCTTCCAGAAAAATCAAGAAATTCCAGCTGCCATTTCAAAAAAACACCTTTTGGGACAACAATGATCTGGATGACTGAAAAGCTTGATAAAGATATATCTCTGGAAACATTTACATCAATTAGAAAACTATGGAAAATAATGTCTATCAAATCTTTTTTAAAGATTCAACCCTTTTCCCATGCTAAATTGACTTTATGGGGAAACCCAACTTTGAAAATTGGGAAAAAGATAATATTAAAAAAAAAATGGATGGAAGTGGGAATATGACTTTGGACTGATTTTTATTTTCACTTGTGTCAGAAGCACTGAGGTGCTTCCAGGTTGAAAGGATTAGCCAGTGACATCACCATGGGATGATTGCCCAGGGGATGCCCAATTGCTGGGCTCCTTTCAAGTCCTGGCAGGAGCTAGAGCGAAGGACGAGAGCTCACTCCTCCCCATATGTATTTTGGACATATTATCCAAAGACCTACCTCTGGAGAAGGTTCTAATGCTGGAAAGTGGAAGGGAAGGGAAGAAGAGAACAACTAATATTTTTATTTATACTGGTGATGGATGCACTGTGGAAAGACTAGAAGGACCATGTTGGGGACAGATTGTCATGAAGAAATCCTGACAAAGGATGCTAAGGTTCTTCTCTCTTTATTTTCTATTTATTATTAAGAACATTTATATGGCTACTCAACTCACAGATGGTGACTCCGGGAGGCTTATAGAAGTAAAACCTCAAATACAAAACTCATTAATTGCAGTGTATATGGCATGTCTTTCATTTTCATCCTGGGTTATTCCACTGATGTGGTAGTAGTGGCATATTCCCAGATATACCGTGCCCCATTATAATGTAAATAGAAGATCTGAAATTGGTTGCCATTCTTCCCCAGATGTCCAGCTGTCAGATCTAAGCCAAAGATGACACAGTGAAATCCAATCAAACCCAGTTCTTTATTTGCTTATGCCTAATAGACAGAATTTTACCAGACTAAGGCTATAACCTTCTAATCTAACCTAATAGACATATCCTGGGAGATTCCATAGTGCAGCTACCCTGAACCTTTTCCTCCCTCCCCCATCCAGTTCAGTACTGCACAGTCTCTTATCTTGGGTCCTTCTCTGGAATGTGCTGCCTGCTACTGCAATGCTACTGCTGACATTCTCCCCACCCCCCACCTCCTTCAGCTGCACTTTTTATCACACTAGCAAATGCATTGGGACTATAACTCTCAGAGGTCAAGGTGAGCAGTGCCTTACTGGTTAAGCATTCTGGGATTTGTAATCCCAGTGCATTTGAAGGATAGCCATTGAGAAAAGCTGTTCTGCAGCAACAAGGAATAATACAATTATCACTTGTTGCCATCACTTTTAACTTATCATAGAGACCTGTCAGTGTAATTCTTCTCTTTTTATATGGTTAAACAAGTCTTCCATCTAATACTTCAAAACATTTCAAAATCGCCTCTGTCTTTTATGCATTTAAAAATAAAGTTGATGTAATATCTTGAACATAGTGTTCAAAATTTTTAGAACAGAATTCTCCCTGGGCTAGCAAGAGATTAGTAGCATTATAGCTGTAACTAGTTAAGGGTGGAATAATATTTCAGGGTTCAAATGGCAAGTCCCTCCCAAGTAACAACCAGTGTTAAATAACTATCATCTGTAGAGTAATTGGAACCGAAGAAGCTTCTTGGATGAGAAGTGAAATGTTTTCAAAGAAAAACCAGAAAGTCCAATTGCCTCTTGAAAGAAGCACTTTTGGGTAATTGGAACTGTGTCTCATTAGTTTAAAAAAATATAAATTTGTATGGTACCTGCATCACTGATGACCAGTTAGCTTTATCACTTTTTATTCCTTCCGTGCAGATAAAGTTTTAATTTTTATTTAAAATGTATGAATGCCTCTAGAATATACATTTTTCTTAAACATTTTCATCATAATATTTTAGCATCATGCAATTTCCACTTTCTCTTGAAGCAACAGCTATGGAATTGTCTTCTGTCTCAAAGTAATTGATGAATCCTGTGCTGGGTGTTGTAACCTTTTCTTGTGTTAAATGGCAAAGATTTTGAAATACCTCCTTCAATGAAGATTATTTCCCTCACATTATAAAGTTAGGATATGCCCAGATATTAATGAAAGGCTTTTTTAAAAAAAGGTATTTGTGTTTACTTTCAAAAGCAGAAACCAGATTGTTCATGAGAATTTTGTGCAGTGTGTGAATCAGCAATGCTAGGTTGGATACAGATAATAGTTGTGGTTTTCCATTGAGTTGAAGGTGGTTCAAAAGAAAGGTTCTCATCCTGTTTCTGCTTCCATAAGCATTTACTTTTAAATGTTATAGTTGTAAAATGTGCTTAACCAGAATTAACGGTGGGAAGAAAGAGCAGACTTAGTGTATGCCATAGGATGCAAAGTGTTTTTCAAATGGCTTTCACTTTTTTAAGGTTGACTATTTCCAACTTAGGGTATATCACAAGAAGAGAACCATATTTGTTTATTTGTTCCCTTGACAACATTTCAGCTACTTAAGAGGATTCAGTTTGGCAATGATCTTGTTTCCAAATAGCATGTCTGCTTATTAAAGACTGGCTCCATGGGTATCTAGATACTAGGCACTGCTGAGTTCTGAGGTGTGAATCCTGTATATCTACATAAATTTCTGCCTTTTACTTCTGCTGTGTTCATAGATTCCAATGGGCTTCGTATATGGACTTCAAGCCTTGGAGGTAGCAAGATACTCAGCAGAAGGTAAAGAGGAGTGCTGCCTTCTGGCATCATAATGTGTGCCTGTGTGCGAGTGTGCACTGACATAGTACTGTGCAGTCCTTGAAGGTGAAAAATAAATACATGTATAACATCGGAATCCTGGTTAATGGTCAGTCATGTCATTAGACTGCCTGTTTTAGCTGTTCATACAATCCATGAAATGGCCCTTTCGTTGGTGTCTACTCTACCTCTGCATTCCATTCTACAAGGGTCCCCTGGCAACAGTAGGAATAAAGGGGCAGAAATGAAGGGAGTAGAGGAAGACAGAAATTTCTGATGTATTTTTCACATGCATGTATAACTGCCTGTCTCTTATTTCTGGGTGGATATTTGTCTGAGGCATTCCGGAACCATATAACAAGTTAAACTAAAATCAAACATATGGTTAGCACAATGCATGAAGCCAGCCTAAATAAAAGCTGAAGTTCTGCATAATAAATATATGTTATATTGGTTATTATCTTACTCCATGTGACTTAAGGTTGCAGAATTTATTAGACTCTTTAATTCCTTACACTTCATTAGCACTTAAATCTTTTCTTAACTCGAAAGTGAGAAAATTTGTCTAATATTTAATTTCAAACCCTCTATTTATTGCAGTGTGAGATTTGATAGAGAATTTTGGTGATAATTTCTTTTAGATTATCCTTGAACTGAGATAATTGAGACTTTTGCTTTACATAAACTCATCAGGAACAAATGGAAATAAATATTCTTTTTCCTCAGTGATTATGTTTTCGTTTCAACAGCTGCTATGGGTCTGCTTCTACTGCAGTAATTGCAGTTAAAGATTGATATGACTCAGGCTATGTAAAGAAATTTAGCAATAGCAATAGCACTTAGAGTTATATACTGCTTTACAGTGCTTTACAGCCCTCTCTAAGTGTTCTGCCCCAGCTCCGGATTTCCTAGGATATTGACACACACCAACAGACCTTATCAAATTGATTAAGCAGCAAGAATAAACCAAAGTCCGGGAAAGGTTGGCAACCAGCCCAGAAAACAAAATACGATAAGACTTTTCCCAAAATGCTCTGATGATAATTACAAGTTGTTTCCAGCAAGAAACTTACTAACAGTGTGTGACTTAAATAGGCTAAGGGAGTGGCCAATTATCCTCAAGCCTTACTCTCCTCCTGAGTAGCCACTCCTATCTTTTGGCAGCCCTGTGTGCTCAAGCATTGAGAAGAGGCTCCTCCACTTCGCTCTCTCCACTTGAGGGAGCCTCTGGAGGTTCTGAAGGCCCTGGCTGAGTCTCTGCCTCTGGCATCACATCCTCTTCAGCCTCCTCGCTGTCTGATGCGAGCACCAGCTGCGCTGGCTGCTGGCACAACACCACATCAGCATCCTCGTCATCGGGATCAGCCACGATCCGCGCAGGCCGCTGGCGGGTCACAACACTAAGCAGTTTACAGAGTCAGCATATTGCCCCTAACAATCTGAATCCTCATTTTACCCACCTCGGAAGGATGGAAGGTTGAGTCAACCTTGAGCCTGGTGAGATTTGAACTGCCAAATTGCAGATAGCCAGCAGTCAGCAGAAGTAGCCTGCAGTCCTGCACTCTAACCACTGCGCTACTATGGCTCTTTATGAACAATAATGAAGAATGGCTATTTATAATATTGTTTGAACTGAGCCATTTTAAAGCTGCTTGAAACATGGTGTCATTATTGGATGAGTGTACCATTCACATGTAGGAAACATGTTAAATAATTATGCAGGGCCGAACATAGTTGCATGTAGAATATCACTGCATATACACAGATGGTTTGTGATTGAATTTTATTTCCTGAGGTAAAGGAGAACTATAAACATAAATGTGCTTTATTTCCTTTGGAACAAGTACAGGGAACTTATCTTTTATGGTGATCCTAGGTGCTCAGATATGCATCATCTCTCTTGTCTTGCTGCTGAAATGTACCCTTTGTGCCTAAGTTTATAAAGCGTATGAAAAAAAAGTATTCTGTAGAATTGCAAACTAAAGATGGTTCTTATGTGGTTTCAGTTCTGTTAAGAATTTTTACTGTTCCATACTGTGTAACAATTTTCAGTGCCTGTTATATCTGCAAGAAGATTGAAGTCATTGGTTTTAGGAATTCCTTTTCCTGACAAGAATAGAATTGGCTTCAGAGGTGGCACTCTCAGCAGGAAATTATTTTAGGATTGCAATAATAGCATGTGACTGAACAGCCTTATTAGAAGTTTAGAAGAACTGAATATAAACCAGAGGTTCTTTTAGATGAATTCTCTGCCCTTAAGGCAGGCTCCCTCATTCCTTTTTTCCTTTAACTTCCCTAATCCATATTGTAATGTTCCACAGGACAGCACTTTTGAATATCATATCCAGTTACATGCACTCAGATAACCCAATTTAATCCAGAAAAGGCAAATAAATTGTTATTACCTGAGCTGAACTGGGAACTGTGTTATTTCAAATAAATGTTATCAAAATCTATTGTTTTCTAGTGAAATGGGTTGTGGGGTTGAGTGCTATAAAGTGAGAGGGCACACCTGGATTGCAATAACCGACAGAGCTGGTTTCTTATCTCGGAATACCTTGCCTAACATAGAACTACAATATGGTAGTTTTGAAGCACCTTTGGGATATCACTTGTCCAAATTGACACAACTTGGGTAAAATGAAGATCCTAATATGTGATCTTGACACAGATTTTGGGACTTTGTTTTCACTTAAGGTTTATTACAGATTTACTTTCAACTAGCTTCCTTCTAGATGCTCATGCTAGGATAACTTTCTGTTAATGAAGCTAATCCTCTGTTCCAACAGAGCGCCAGAAAACGGCCCGAAAAACAGCCCCAAAACAGCCTGAAAAATGGCCTGTGCACGCTGGCCAGCTGGTCTTTGTGTTTCCGGCACTCCGGCGTACGCACATGCACACACATGCACGTGTGTTCTGGTTTGGGCACTCAATGCCGAAAAGGTTCGTCATCACTGGTTTTAGAGAAGAGCCGTTTCCCCTGCAGCCCCTGCCCTCTGGAACAGCTTGTTGCCAAAGATGAGATCTGCCACTATTCTTTTTGCCTTCTAGAAGAGCCTTAAAACCTGGACCTGCTGGTTGGCTTAGGGCACTGATGGGGGTATGCTGGAAGTAGTTGATGGAGTGATAAACATCGGCCCACCCTTGTACCCTTCATGCTCTTGGTTTTTAGTCTTTATTTACTTGTTGATAATTTTAATGCTTTTATATTTTTTATATTTATGATTTTATGGCACTGTAAGTCACTCATAGTCACTTTGGATAGTGAGATGGATAGCGTATAAATTTAATAATAAACAAACAAATAAATAAAATCAATTTGCTAGTCCTTTTTTATTATTATCCCTAAACGATGCATTTTTAGAAAAGGAATATTATAAATGGACTTCTGAAAATAGATTGAAATTACAAGAAATACTACTAATATTAGATTTTGTATCCCTAAACTGATTTCTAACTGGACCAGAAAATTAGACCTCAAGGTGCATAAAAGCTGATTGCAAAGATAAATTTTGCTAGATACTTTAACAACTATTGATCTGCTAGACAGGATGATTTTTTAAAAAATAAGAAACTTTTCATTTCTATTTAGAAAAATATTGTTCTGGTTACGAGAGAACTTCAGGAGGGAAGAGGGATTCTTTTTATTGTATTTTATAAACATCATTACATATTTCTCTAAAGTATTTGGAAATAATTGGCTTTAAACATTGCTTCTGGAATATTATTTTAAAAATATGCTAGTGCGTAGATATAAAGAGATAATTTTTGTTTAGAGACCACAATTAGGCCCAGCAACTCAGTTATTAAGTGAAGCGGTTTCTAAGTGCAACCAGAAATGTGCTTATGATCGTACTTCAGCTTTAATTTGCTTTACAGTTCTGTGAGGGTCATAAATACAAGGTTTGATTGTAAATTTACTTTTTCATCATCTTCATTACTCCAAACAGTCATTAAACAAAACAGTCGCTAAATAAGTACTGACATTTTACCTTAATATCTAATAATTAGTACATTTTTGTATGTGTGCCAATACAGTTTGGTTGTCTTCTTTAAAGAGTGCATGCAAACATATGGGTGGTACATTTATTTTTAATTAGACATTTGTTTGCCTCCAGCTTGTCAGCTACATAAAAACCATAGTCTTGCCTCCAGCCAAATTCATTTCAAAACTAAAAGGGAAAAAAATGTCTGAAGTCAGCATTTGTTCTGACAAACCTTCAACTTTTCTTAGATTCTGGACATCATAGCCATGTTTGCAGAGACCATACCAAAGCTGAAGTCAACAAACTCCTTATGGATCTTGAAAGATGAATACAATCCTGCATAGGTCGCAAGAACAAATTTCTGGAAAACTGAAGATGTGGTTGGAAAGATTTTTTTTGAGATAGAAGCTGAACATTTTCACAAAGTTGCTTTTTTATCAAATCAAAACTTTCTTGATACATTAATGTCACAACATATATGAAAGTGCATAACATTATATTGCTTGGTTCAGTTTTTAAATTAAACAATGTAAAACCTTTTTAGAAATACAATAGATATCTGTGATACTCTGTTATATCAATACATTGTTATATAGACCAACAAAATAAATTAATATGAGGCATGGGTTTTGATTGGTATTAAATCAATACAAATATTCTAGGAACAAAATCAGTGTTCCTAATAAAGATAATACGAAATGTACATACTTGCTCACCATTTGGGGTTATAGATCTTATAATTAAGCCAAATGAAATAACAATTTAAGTTCCTTTATATAGGGATATATAGTACATTTTTAACAGAATGGCTCAAATTTTAATAGCGGTTAATAGAGAATAAAAATAGTATGCTGGTACCAAAGATGTGTATAACATTTACAACAGTGTGTTGGAAAACCTTTGGCATAGTCAAGTTCCCAAAATCTGATATATGTGTTGATAATGCAGCAGAGGAATAAAGTTTTTAAAAGTTGATGTTGAGGTTAAATAAGGTAATATTTAAACTGCAGATACAAACTATTCCTATATGTCTACTTAATTATATTAAAAATGTAACTCTGAGAATGTTACATGTGCCAATACAGTTCTGTTAATGGCAACTATATTATGTATTAATTAAATTTAGAAATCTAATACTGACTTACTAGGAGCCAGCCAGAAAATGAATAAAATTTTTTTTTAAATGACTGTTTTTGAACTAACAGGTTGAATGGAGTTTATGTAAAATCAGTGACTGAGTAGAATAGTATTTTGGATTACTGTACGGAATTTGGTCATTGTGTCATCATTGTATTCTTGCATAATACATGAGCCTTTTGGAGACAATTTAATTTCATCTATGATATCCATATAGGTTTTTGTACAAGAATCACTTGTATTATTTTTGCTATTTGATTTTCAAATAATGTATATTATTTTTTAAAATAATATTTATAAGTTTTATTTGGGGAAAAAAAAGAAAAGTAAAATTTAGTAAATGATTTTATAGTATAGATTTAAAATATGTGTGTATATATGTGTGTGAGAGAGAAATCCTGCATAAAATATTTTTTTAAATTAGTACGTACGTCAATTTGTAGAGATTTTGAATATCAATTATGCTTAAAATTATGTCATTATGCATATTGAATTTTTATGTACCTTTAATTGAAAATAAATTCACCATAAAATTTTACCAGACTCTGCATTCTCGCCACTCCACCACCACAGCTCCTAAAAAGCATTCATTAAAACAATTAACAATTACACAGGAAAAAAGGGCGCATTTTACTATTTCCCTAAGTACTGGGGGAGTGGAAACCTCTAATGAACATAGAAAGTTGTGCAATATCATATCAAGCTTTTCATCTAACTCAAGATTTTGTTCTTTAATTCTGTTTATGCACTATATCTGAGGTATGGATCTGTCTTATCATATGTTTGGTACCTGATTTTTTAAAATTGATGCCAATAACATAGAATTTCTAGATGTAGAAGTTCTGCATTAGAGTAATTAGATATACAGTAGGTGTAACAGCATTACTTTTTAAAAACATTTTTAAAAAATTGATTTCACTCTGTATCACTTTGTACCAAACCTGATATAAAGACGAACATCCAACAACTGAAAGAACCTGTGCTTGACAGGGTAACATAAAGAGCACTTGCCTATAAAGTTGCCAAGAGTCGGACACAGCTAAATGGTTAAAACAACCTGTTATAAGCAAGCTGTGTTGTTATGTCTATGGGTGCTGATAGAGTGCTAATTGCCATTCTCTTGGCAATGTTGTCTTATTCAGGGCAACTATTCCTTCCTACACTTAGTTTTGCTCCACCCTTGCCAAAACTGCCTCATCACTGTGTTTTTCCACATCTTTAATTAGGAGGGTATTTTGAAAAGTATCACTTGAAAATCAGGTATTTTCATTAGATCACAATGTCCACTTTATTATTATTGTTGTTTTTGCCTATCGAACAGCTGCCTGTCAAAGTGATAATTGGCTATGGAAAAATAGGACAAATCATTAACCTCACTGTACCATCAATTAGTCTGTTATAAGAGAATAGAGATTAAGTGTGCAAGCCTTGTTATATATTTCAAGTGTTAATAAGTCCTGTAAAATCCACTTTTTTCTTGCAGAAAAGACGAAAAGGAATATGCACTGAAACAGATTGAAGGCACAGGAATATCCATGTCGGCATGTAGAGAAATAGCAGTAAGTGACACAACAAAAATACTCAACTCTTTCTACAATTAACAGCATGGGGAGAATCCAACTAGTTTCCATCAGAGAAAAGCTGTAGTGCAGTGCATTCTGCTTTCTGTGCAGAAAGTCCCATCTGCAATACTTGGCATTTAATCGAGAAACTGCTAGGCTAGTTGGAGCAACAATCCAAATTAATATGTAAGGCAGCTTCCTCTGTTCCTATGAAGCGGGATTTCAGCTGAGAAGGGGAGACTTAGTTTCTCCATTATAAACTATGATATACACTTCAGTGCCGCTATGGACTAGTTAGGAATGTGCAGAATGGATGAAGTTAGACTGAAAGGGGAAGGAGTATTACTGAAATCAAGCCCATCCTTTATCAGCCAGTAGAACCTAATGCTTCTAGAGGGAAACTAACTGAATTTTGCCATGTTAATTTTTAATTGTTCTGCTAAATGTCAACTTTAAAAGTTTCCATAAATTTGAACATACTTGTTTCAAATGTCATATTTGACATCTATACCTAAATAACATGGTATATTTTAAATTCAAATTTAAAAGATACCATACATACAATAATCCACATTTAAAAGATACTTAGATACTTAAAAATAATTAGATTAATCCTAATTTTAAAATTTTAATAAAAATATTAATGACTTCATTGCTGTACTATTAATTTATTACTTTTCTAATTTTTAGGAGATTTTACTTCTTGGTATATTTTACAAAAGTGCAGGATACAATATTTAACTAAACTAAAGAAATGAAAATAAAATAATATAGATTTGATTTAGATATGTAGTGATTCTATTTTCCAGAAAACTAGCAGGATACTTTCCATTTACAGAAGTATTCTAAATAAAAGATTTACTGTTTAAGTGCACTGTTTTATTTGCACCACTTGATTATTTGCAGTTGAGTGTATTAACATACAGTACATTTAATGGGGTGCAAAATGCTCTGTAATATTAAGTCTGTGACAAATAACATATTTTTCACACTATAAGACGCATTTCCCCCCTCCCAAAAAAGTGGGTGGAAATGTCTGTGCGTCTTATAGAGCTAATGTTGCCGAAGCCCCACCCACCCATCAACCTCCATCCTTTGGCCTGTGCCTCCCAGCAATTTGCCTCCTTGCAGCAAACAGCCTGGTTAGCTTCAGCACAGCCTGATATAGCACGAGCAGCTGATTGGTGTTGGATCGGCCTCCCGGAATATCACCGATCAGCTGTTACAGGCTACAGGGATTGTTGTCACCACCATGCCCATTGCCGCTGCCTATCGCCACCGCCTAATGCCACCACCTAACACTGCCTATGCGTGCCCCATTTTTGGCCTCTGTGCATCCGATTTTTGGCCTCTGCGCATCCCATTTTGGGCCATTCCAGGTGGCGGGGATCAGTGGTGGCAGGGAACAGGCTGAAAACGGGACACACAGAGGCTGAAAATAGGGTGTGTTGAGGCCAAAAATGGGACGTGCGGAGGCCAAAAATGGGGCATGCATAGGCGGCAATAAGTGGCAGTGGCGATGGGCAGCGGTGATCCCCGCAGCCTGGAACAGCTGATCGGCAGTATTCCGGGAGGCTGATCCAACCACCAATCAGCTGCTCGTGCTAAATCAGTCTGTGCTGAAGCTAATCAGGCTGTTTTCTGTTTGCTGGAAGGAGATAAATTGCTGAGAGGCAGAGGCAGATTTTTTTTTCGTGTTTTCCTCCCCAAAAGCTAGGTGCGTCTTTTGGTCTGGAGCATCTTATAGTGCAAAAAATACAGTATGTTATACATGTATATCACTTTCTGATACAGCATTTGGTTAGTCTGTTGCATCAGTCCAACAAATAGAATAGAATAGAAAATGAACCTTTAATGCAATTAAAGAATATTATTGCATCAGCATTTGTGGACCTGATTTCATTTCAGCAAAATCTCATTCTGTAGGAACTAACCAGTGATGTGTTAACCAGGCCTAAGAATTTTTTTTAAAGAAACCTGAAACAGTATACAAATAACTTTTTCTAGGATTTATAGAATTGGGGAGATAGTTGGATTAGCTCTCCTCCATCCTAAAGTTCTCCATATGTGTTGGGAGTTACTGTCTGGAAGGTACTAGTTTGAAAAAGCCATTACTCTACATAGCAAAACTATGGATTGCTGTTTCATGACTGTTTGATTAGGAAATATGAACTTTATGAGATATCTTTTTAAGAAATAGAAAAGGTTATATAATTACATTACATAATATCAGCATTGTTGTCTAATCAATCAATCAATCAATCAATTATATATGGCTGCCCAATCACCAAGTGATGCTGGCGGCTGACAATTTAAAACATCAAAAAAATTATATCCAAAATAAAAAAGTGGCAAAGAAATGAATATATCACTGGAAACAATCATTCACGTAACCCAGCTAACATGTATTGATGACTCATTTTACAGCCTCGTGCTTGAGGAAAGAGCCAAATCTTCAGAGCCTTTATAAAGGCCAGCAGAGTGGGGACCATCTAAATCTCAAGGGGAATGCTATTTTATAGGATGAAATGTGGCAACACTGAGGTAGAATATATACAAAACTACACATGCTGCTGTCTTCTGAACCGTCTGTAGCTTCTGACGTTCAGCCACAGTCCTATGTAGAGTACATTACAAATGCATGAGTGACTTTGAGCAGGGCCTCCTGATTCAGGATCAGGCACAACTGGTACAGAAGATTTATGTAAAGTCTCTCCTAGCCCCAGGTAAGAGCCAGAAAAACAAGAGGACCCACAAATTACAAACCATTTCCAGCCGGGTAGTCTAATCCTACTCAGATGAAAGATCTCCAGCTTCAGGTAATCTCAGCATCCGCAGTCACTCTGTCTTGCTAAGATTGTGCTTCAGCCTATTTCCATTCAGAGCCCCACAATTGAGTATGTATAACTAGGTGTGTTCAGCATGTTGCCACTGGATAACCTGTGACTTCATGTAAATAATATATAGAGAGGAGAGCATTGAGTCTTACAGCACCTTTCCAAGTAAAACCTTAAAACTAGATCTCCCCACCCCATAACCATGGTGAAATGCTCCTGGTTCGGACCGGATTGTCCGATCCAGTAGCAATGACGGTGGGTGGTTCGGAGAACCAGTAGCAAAAATCCCTCCCCCACATGCCCAGCTGAGCTGCACAATCATCAGAGGTTTTTTTTTTTTGTTTAAAGCATTTTTTCTACAAATTCTTTGGTCAAAAAAATGCTTTTAAAAGCCTCTGACGATCCCAGCTGAGTTGCCTGATCGTCAGAAGCTTTTTTAAAAAAAACAAAACAAAACATTTTTTCTACAACCTCTTCGGCTGAAGAGGTTGTAAAAAAAATGCTTTTAAAAGCCTCTGCCGATCAGGCAACTCAGCTGGGATCGTCAGAAGTTTTTAAAAGAAAAAAAAATCCTCTGCCATCAGGCAACTCAGCTGGAATCATTAGAGGCTTTTAAAAGCATTTTTTTACAACCTCTTCAGCCGAAGAGGTTGTAGAAAAAATGCTTTTAAAAGTCTCTGATGACCCCAGCTGAGTTGCCTGATCATCAGAGCCTTTTAAAAGCATTTTTTTATAACCTCTTTGGCCAAAGAGGTTGTAGAAAAAATGTTTTTAAAAGTTTTTTTTAAAAAAAGTTGGCTACGCCCACCCAGTCACATTACCCCACCACTACCAAGCCACACCCACAGAACCGATAGTAACAAATTTTACATTTTACCACTGCCTATAACCAATACTGAGTTTAACCAGTCCTGAAGGACATGTGAGAATAGTATGCCTGCCACTCCCAGCCTTCTGAATCAGTTCAGAAGAATACCAGGATTGATTCTTTAGAAAGCTATCAAGAGATAAGAAAGATCCAGGATGGACAGACCATACCACTCTCATCCCATTTCGGTCATAATTATAAAGAATAAAGTCATCAAAAATTAATGTGTACTGAGTATTTTACTGAGGCCTGAAACCTGATGAGAACTCACATAATCCATTTCCTTCAAGGTCCTCTGAAGCTACAGTTTGAGTACAAAGAAACAAAAGGAGGAGTTTTGACACTGGACAAAATTTGGGAAGCTCCATCACCAGCTCTACTATGGCATCTAGTAACTGCTTTAGCAGCATTCTTCAATCAGTTCCCTAGAGGCCAGCTTCACAAACTGGGTTCACATTCAGCTACCTTTAAAGCAGCCCTTCTGGTGCCACACTTGATACATAGATGGGCACATCTCCAAAAGGCCAGCGGTGAAATGCATTTACCTTCGCTACTGGTTTGGGAATGTGAGCGTGCGTGTGCACTATGCTCGCGCAAGCCTCTTCTGCACATGCACAGAGCCTTCTGCACATGTACAGAGGGTCAAAAACTGGATGTAATGACGTCCTGGTGGGCGGGCGGAGCCTCTCACTGCCGGTGCTACTGTTTTGCGCAAGCTGGATAGATCCGGCTGGATTTTACTGCTGCAAAAGACTACATATCCCTCAGTGTTTATCTGCGTTCTGTTTACACTTACCATGTCAGGCCTCTCATCTCTGATCTTTTTTTTTTTTTTTTATTGCAAAAGTTTTACAATTACATTTTCACCCCTTTTTTCCCCCCTCATCCCACCCCGGACTTCCCAACCTCCCTAACCCACCCTAACCCTCCCCTCTCCCCCAGACTTCCACACAGTATACTCATATCAAGTAAAAGGAAAAACCCTCATTTGTATATAAAACTTGAACCCCTCCCTCCCCCTTAAAAATTTTCATCTTCATTACATTAACCTATTTCTATCTTAATATAACATTTTCAAATAAATTTTCATCCTCATTACCTTAAAATATTTCTATCTTAATATAACATTTTCAAATAAATTTTTCATCCTCATTACCTTAAAATATTTCTATCTTAATATAACATTTTCAAATAAAAGCTATTTGATACTTCCTAGTTTGGTATTTGTTCTGAACATAATCTATCCACCTCTTCCATTCCCATTCATAAGTCTCTTGTGAACAATCTTTTAGATATGCTGAAATCTTCGCCATCTCTGCGAAACTGGCCATCTTCAAAGTCCATTCCTCAATCGTGGGCAGCGCTTCATTTTTCCAGTATTTACCTATCAACAATCTTGCTGCTGTTATCATATGCAATATCAGTTTTGTTTCACCCAATGTAAAACCCTTAGCTATACCCAGTAAAAACAATTGTGGAGAAAATTGTATTTTTTTCTTCAAAACATTCTGCATGACCCACCAAATTTTTATCCAAAAGGCCTTAACTTTCTTACAGGTCCACCAAACGTGATAATATGTAGCATCTAGACAATCACATCTCCAACATTTAGGCTGCACATTAGGGTACATACACGACAATTTTTTGGGGTCTAAATGCCATCTGTAAAACATTTTATAAAAATTTTCCCTCAAATTCTGCGACTGTGTAAATTTAACATTCTGAACCCAAATTTTTTCCCATGTTTCCAACATCACTGGTTCCTCAAAATTTTGTGCCCACTTAATCATACAATCTTTAACTAGTTCAGTTTCTGAATCCCTTTCTAACAGAACATTATAAAGCCTTTTAATATGCATTGGACCTTTCTCTTTTATATGTCTGACCAATTCTTCCTCATACTCCATAATACCAGTTTTTTGGTCCTCTTTCCATCTCAATTGCAATTGATTATATTGTAACCAAGTTAGATTAATCCCTTCAGCCAACAATGTCTGTAATGTCTTCAGCTGCCATCTGCCCGCATCTGTAAAAAGAACCTCTTTATATAAAAACCCCCCGAGTGACATTATATTTGTATTCCACAAAGTATGACCTAGATCCAGCCATAGCGGTATTTTATAATCCCAATTGATTCGGTGCTTCTTCCAAACTCTCAACAAAGAATCTCTAAGTATATGGCTTTTAAATACTTTGTCCACTTTACTGTCATAAAATAAGTAAGCGTGCCATCCAAATTCCAAATCAAAACTTTCTGCATTTAATATTCCAGTCTTTTTTCCTCCAAACCAATCACTTGCTAAAGTCAAAGCTGCTGCATCATAATATAACTGTAGGTTTGGAAGTTTAAGACCTCCCCTTTCTGGAACGTCTTGCATAATTTTCATTTTTACTCTTGGTTTTTTCTCGTTCCAGACAAACTTGTTCACTCCAGTTTGCCATACTTTTAGTTGTTTATCATTTTTGAGCACCGGAATCATTTGAAACAAAAAAAGAAATCTTGGCAAAATATTCATCTTAACTGCTGCTATTCTTCCAAGTAAAGACAGCTGCAGTTTTTTCCAAGTCTCCATGTCTTTTTGCACCTCTCGCCACAACACCTCATAATTATTTTGAAACAATTTCATATTTGATTCTGCAACCTGAACTCCTAGATATTTTACCTTTGGTACAATCTCAAAACCTCAAAAATCTCAAAAAAACTCTCACCTCTGATCTTGAATGAGAAGAGACTTACTACAGGCTAACTTGCAGAGCACTTGTTTAGTATAGTGGTTTAAGAGGTTGGCTTATAAACCAAAAGATTGTGAATTCGAGGCCTCTCTTGATATGAAAGCTGGCTGGATGACTTTGGATCAGTTACTCTCAGTCCAACACATCTCACAGGATTGTTGATGTGATGAAAATAGGAGGCACAAGAATTAGGTATATTACCACCTTGAGTTGACCAAATACATATTTTAAAAGGTTGTGATAAAAATAAAACAATAAGAATAAGGTAGTGTTAAGCAGCATCAGCAACAGCTGGAAGCCAGGATCACCAAAAATCTTCCAGGCTCTGGGGCTCATTTGAGGAAGCTGGAGGATGGAATCAGTAGTAAACTCCAAACATATCCTCCCTATGAGTGGCCTGCTGCTATCTCCTGTCATATTTCCTTTTGCTTACCAACATCAAAATATTCTTCTCTGTCTGTCCGTCCCCCCATTAGACCAAGTTCCCTTCTTGGTGTTCCCTCCTCCAAGACCCTAGGTCCCATCCAGCATCATGATACTATACTCTAACCAACCAGCAATCACCGCATATTCTCAAGTTTAAATTCCCAATCTGGTACCTTTGGTAACCAGTGGTGGTATTCAGCCGGTTCTATCGAGTTCCGGCGAACCGGTAGCGGTGGCTGCGGGAGGCTCTGCCCACCCACTCAGATGTCATCACGTCCCATTTTTGACGCTCTGTGCATGCGCAGAAGGTCCTGCGCATGCTCAGAGGTGGCACGCACACTCCCATTTGCTAACCGGTAGCGAAGGTAAGTGAATACCACCACTGTTGGTAACATATTTATTTTCCAATATTGTGCTGAAGCTATCCTTTCTGCCTTAAACATGTATCTTGGTGGACCGTGATATTTTTGATGGAATGTTTTGGAATTATGTCTGGTAAAAAGAATTGTGATTCAATTTCAAATTTTATTTTTAAATTTCTCTGAATACTGCTATGTATTTTTTTCTAGTAATTTTGGAGTTCTTCCCATTGTTGTGTGGCAACTATTTCTTTAAAGTTGTGCATCCATTTTGTCATGCAACTTTTATTGTTTTCTGTCTCCATGTCATATCTGAGAGAGTTTATATATGTGCCCTACTAGCTGGTCTTGTTTGTTTATGATTATTTCAAATCCTGTCATTTTTCTTAAAAGCCCTCTCTCATTTTTAGTCATTTTTTATTCTTCCAGCAATTTGTAAGTACATGAACCATGGCATGTACTATCCTTCCCCAAGTAGTTCTTGGTCTGTTCATGGAGTTTAAATAGACCATATCTGCATATGTATTTGAACTTTTACTTATACCTATCTCTGACATGAAAAGCATTTTAAAAGAGAATAACAGTGAAATTATTGGATGTAATATTTTTCTTGTAATGTTCCATACATTATGGAACATTACATATTGCGTTAGAATATGTTGTATGCATGCTTTGAGATAGGTAATTTAAAAGTTCCTTAATTATGGCAGAAATAGTTTTCAAAAATGGAAAATGTCAAAGTAGCAGATTATAGAACAGGGTTTTATCAGATTTTCAGTCAGTGGCATAGATCATGTGGAAACACATGACTATCATGATGTTAATTTCTGATTTGGATAACTTTAATTTCCATATTGTCAATTCTTTATTGTCAATTCACCCTATAACATACAAATAAGCTATTGCTATATAGTGAACATTATAAAAAAGTGAACTTTATACTGAATAATATTTCCAGTGCACATATAGATTACAAAGATGCTTTTATAAGGTTGATTAAGTGAAAATAATATTGTGGCAATTTATTCCCACACTCAGTTCTCATGTGCTAAAGAGTACGTATTGAATTTCCTGAGTATAAGAGGTTTGGGGGGAGGCCCTGTCTACTCCTCAGGTGGCACATGCTTTTCTAGCACACAGTTCTTGTTGACCCTGAGTTCCTTTTTAATTACCATGGTAGCATATTGGAAAACTCCAGGGTGTTATTCTCTGTTGTCATTCGAGCCTTCCTGACTTTGTTGCCACCTATTTTTTTTATTCTGCTATATGCAAGGTTTTCTGTTTTTTCTTCCATGTTCTTGGAAACACTTGGCCAAGTCCAAAATTGCCACAGCTCCAGGAGCAAACTCTTTCTATCAAATGTTTATTGGCTCTGATTAGCTAACCTGGGAGAGAGACAAGTGGTTGCCTTTTTGAACAGGATTCTTTACAGCAGTTAATTAACATTCTGGTCTCTTTGAGGTTATCTGTTAATTTTGAAAATCTTATTTAGAATTAAGCTTGGCAGGGCCTGGCTGGATATGACATCTAGCATGTTCCATCTGGTAGTACTCAGTACTTGGGCCTCAAAATCTGTCCTTGACCCACCCTGTCATTGCATTAGCCACAAACATTACATTGCTTAGCATACTTTGATGCGTATTCTAGAGGCACAGTACCTTCACTCAGCATCAAATGATACACACTAACCTGCATTCCTACTTCTACAAGAAATTCTGGATATTGAATTTGTTAGATGACATGCTGACAGGAATTTCATTTTTCTCTTACGTTTTCATAACAGTGATAACCTAATACAATGCTTGAAAATTGATTGAGCTTCACTATGCTTACCGGGTTTCCCTGAATATAAGACACTGTCCTATATTTTTTGAACCCCAAAATAAGCGCTTGGCCTTATTTTCAGGTCTTATTTTTGGGGGGCACGTGGAGGAAGCCAGAGGAAATAGCAGGGACTGGCTGCACATGTGTTTAAATATTTTCGGGGAGGGCTTATTTTTGGGGTGGTGGTGGCTTATTTTAGCACATGCGCCCAAAAGCCCGATTGGGCTTATTATCAGAGGATGTCATTATTTTAGGGGAAACAGGGTAATACCATTCATGGAGTTTCCAAATCCATGGAATTTTTCCATGGAAATGTCCCATTAAGAAGCTTGAATTATTATCAGTAGTCAGAGCTGTTTGAGTGTTTGAGAATGGATCACATCTCGGGTGGACCAGTTTATTTTGATGAGCTATACAGAATTATATAAAAATTTACCCATTTTGGTGAATCTTAGCTACTTGTGGAAGAAATAGGGAGCCTTGAACGACAAAAGGAAATGATGCTAGCATGAGATAAGAGCTTGAGCCAGATCAAGAAGCTAACTTGAGTAAGCTTCTCAGACAAGATCCTTCCTAATTCATGTAGCAATAAAGTGGGGGAGGGGTAATACTGTCAAGTATGCAAGATTCTGTTACTTTATCTGCTACAATAAAAGTAATCATGACCAGTATGGATTTAATTTCTCCGTCCGGTCTTCTTTGTAGGGCTGCCAATACTATAATGAGGTATTAGCTATGTGCCTATTATTATGATTGTTAAAGTGGTTTTTGAATTCAACTACCTGCTTCCTGTTCTCAGTTTGGTGTCATGTAGTGATTGGTTTGTACACTGTTGTGATTATTCTGGGAACTAAAGGGTGACTGGGTGCTCTCTCTTAGGACACGTGTAGAATGGATTGAGATCCCATCAAGCTTCCCAGGCTCTGGAAGGTTCCAGGTAATTTCTGCATAAGCAAGGTATCATTTATGTGAATTCATTGTCACTTGAGAAATCACAGTTACTGGCTCTAAGAAAAGTGTATGTGTGTGTATACACACATACACACAGAGAGACTTCTTTTACACCTTATTAATGTTTGAATTTTAAATATAACAAACAAGTGGTTTGGAGACTAAGTAAAGAGACCCTTTCATTTGGGTCAAATAACTTCTTAAGCTTCAGATGAAAATATAATGAAGATAGAATCCTAAAATTGTGTGTGTGTGTGTGTGTGTGTGTGTATTCAGGCTACTGTTGATTCCTGATGACTGCGGGACTAGTCAGTGCAGTTTTCTTGGCAAGATTTCAGAAATGGTTTGCCATTGCTTTCTTCCTAAGGTGGAGAGAATGACTGACCCAATATTACCCAGCTGGCTTCATGCCTAAGACAAGACCAGAATTCTTAGTTTCCTGGTTTTTAAGATGTTATCTTAACTACTATACCAAGACGACTGACTCTTCTGCTTTAATTTTCTTCAAATATTTAAAAAGTTGGTTATTTTAACTTTTAGTGAGAATTGTAACATATGCTGAGACTGGTAGAAGGTCTTTATTAGGGTCCCTGACCTGAATTCTAAAAGATAAGAAAGTAAGTAAACGATTTCTGTTTCAGGTAAAATAAAATGAAAACATAATATCAAGATGTCGTCAAGATGATCAGGGAGTTTTGAGTTTTGCAAATAATGTAACTATTTTTTCCATATTCAAGGCAATGCATTATATTGGTCTGAAATAACTGTCAAATACCTCAAATCAAAATTGCCTGAATACTTCACCAATTTGGGAGTTTTGAAATGGGCCTTATATCCTAATAGAAGGCACAGTATAACACAGCATAGTTTCTAGATTCAGTGAGACCTTCTCCACTAATGGATAATCTTTGGTCATAAAGAATTTATGGGTAAAGAATTAAAACCTAAACTTAGTGTTCCTTGGTGTTTGGGAATGGTTATTTTATTTTGTCAAAAGAGGGCAAGTGCCCCGTGAAATGCCCTCCTAAACAGGACATATTCTATGGTAGTTCCATATCAGATAAAATAATTCATCTCTTGTTGAGAAAGCATAACTTTTGGCCATTAACTTTTGTAGGGTAGAGTAGAGTTTCAACTAGAGTAGAAAAATGTATGAATGTGAATTGTTGCTTAATAATTCTTACTCCCTTAAACTTTCACACAAGTTCACTATTATTTTACCTGGTATGTGCATCCAAATACATGGATTCGATTTAGCAACAAGCAGATGTTGATTTTATTTATTTATTAAATGTTTACGCTGCCCATCTCTCCTACAAGTGTTACTCTAGGAGTACATGATGTATTTAATCTTTGGACTAGAAATGTGTCAGTTGGGATATGATATATAACTGCATCATCCATCTATCAGAAGAAGTTGTTAGAAACGTATTTCTAATCTTTCTGAAACTCCATAGAATAAAAGACACAATGCTAATTGTTTCATTTCCTTTATTTTAAGCATAGTATAATCCTTTTAAAAAATCACTTGCAATGCTTTTGTTTAAGAAGAATGCTGTTTAGCAGTGCCAGAACATTTTCAGAAGTGAAATTATTTATAGAACAATTGCTTTTCAAAATGCTTATTACCAAATGAGGGTGTTACATGACATGAGCAATTGTGGCCAAAAGAGGCCTCTCTCAAAAACAATACACAAAAAAATATAAACAATTTTTTTATTATATAGTCTGTGAGTTTCAAATCCTAAATATTGTTTGCTCCTCTTGGCAGGGGATAGCTATTCTTAATCGGTAAGACAATTTGTCTTATTAATTCTGATACTCATTGAAATTCCGGTTTGACAGCTAGATATGCAACTGCATAACTTAGCATCCTTAGCACCCAAGTTTTTTTTTAGAAAAGGATGGCAGTAATTAGTGGTTTTACAAAATAGCCTTGTATTTCCAATAATCTCAAAAACAAAGCTGTAGAAAAAGTGTATGATTTTGGGATGAATTGTTTCACTCTTTAGACACCTAGAAATTAGGTTTTTAGAAGCTGCATCCATTACTAGGTACATTTTAACTACATTTTTACAAATCTTATAAACTGTGTATTGTATTTCCATTTTCCAAGGGAGTAAGTTAGCAAAGTTGCTTCCCAGATTATCCCTCTCCAAGTTTTGCTGCTGTTAAAATTGTGCAAAATCATTCTGCTTCTCTGTGTCATTAAGTTGACTTGGCAGGTGGCACAGGCCTTTCTTCCCCAGACTCTGTAATATCATCTGGATTTTGCTTCTAAGAGTTGCCTAGGTGAAATGGACGGAGACTGGCTTGCAGTAGTTCATTTTCTTTTTTTTTTCTTTTCTTTTTTCTTTTTCTTTTGCACTATGTTATGTGACTTGGTGAGTAGCATAATAAGATCGAAGCCAACAGGAGAGTCCCACAAGCAGATGTTGTAGAGGAAGGGTTACTTACTGGGTTTAAACAAGGCCATAAAGGAAAAGCAATAGGTGATCAATATAATAATCTACTTAATATGCAGACATTTCTGTATTTCAATTTTGTAGGTAATGAAAGAAATCAAATAATTGGTATAATTGGTATATTCAAAGAGGATCTATATTTAATCTTTGGTTTTCACTCCTTTTTAATACCCCAGCAAAATCAATAACCTAAAAAGCAAAATGCTTTTTGTTTCTCTGATTTAAAAATAGCTTCTGCCTATTAATCAACTACAAATTTATTTATGTCAAATAGATAAAACTTTGAGCTTTTTAATACTTCTATGACAAAGATTTATTCTCTTTCTATTGTTTTCTTTTATATGAGAATCTGCTGCTTCACTGCTGTATTTTTTGTTATTGCAAATTATTCATGAACTTTCAGAGCGATATATTTAAATTTTTATTGAAATTATGTGTAGATTCTGTTACAAAGATAGTCTCAACGGTTTACACCCAAAGATTATGGAAATACTCATAATGGCATACCCAATATATAAGATATTAATTTTGCAGTTTGTTTAGCATTTGATAATTTTAGAAGATTCATGTATTGAAGTGATTCAAAATCCTTTTAGTGCATTAATTTAATCAAGGGTTGCACTTCAAAATGTTTATCAATTACTTGCTTTAAATGGTAAATTAATAAAAGAAACAGCAAATTATTGTGAAATGACCAGCTTAAAAAGTAACCTTTTTGAAGTTCACACTTGACTTCTTTTTAACTACAGAGGACAATTTTGTAAGACTAATTTACATTATTTTAATGACATGCATATACTTTATCAAATGTTTATAATACTGTGTTCTTAATAATCAGTGGAGCAAAAAACAGACTGCTTATTTAATTTGTTCATTTGGCATTCCAAACATTTAAAGCTTGGTTATAGTGATATAGTCTGAAACCTGAAAAAAACATTCTGGAGACGGTTTTACATTTTATGTTGAAATATTACTTCAATTTTCATGCTCATTTCTACTGAAAGGAAGAAAATACAAAATATAAACCAACACAGGATATTTCTTGAACAGTAAAATGTCTGAATGACTTATGAAAGTTGTACATATAAAAAAATCTTTCACATTTCAGTTAAGAAACCTAGATTGATTTACTGTAATAAAATTATATACAAATAGCCCTCGACCTGCATTTGTTTAGCGACTGTTTCAAATTACAATGGCACTAAAAAAAAGTGACTTATGACTGGTTTCCATGCTTACAAGCAATGTAATATCCCCATGGTCATGTGGTCAAAATTTGCATACTTGACAACTGGCATATATTTATGACAGTTGCATTATCACAGGGTAATGTGATCACCATTTGTAATTTTCCCAGATGGCTTCTGACAAACAAAGTCAATGGGAGAAGCCAGATTCACTTAAAACTGCGATGATTTATTTAACAACTGTAATTTTGGTTTATAATCCCTCCCTATATACATTTTATCCCCCTCCCCAATCAAATCTCAAGGCTTGGGGAAAGCAACACAGCAGGAAAAATATGCCACCTATCTCACCATTTAGCCTATAACCACTTTCTCATGTCTCTATCCATAGAATATTCAAAAAGGCAAACTCATATAACTCAGTCTGAACTGGAAGCTATTGAAAAGACTATCCTATTTCTTGCCCTAGCCACTTGAATCTCATCATAACTTGGGTAGAGCGTAGCTTGTTGCCCCAAGCATTATATATATTTGATACAATATATTTTAAATATTAGATACATGTAAATGTTAAAGCAGTACAGTTTTTAATAACTCCTTTACATGAACTTGTGTGAAAATGACCAAGTGATGAGTAAGAGTTTTTATAATCCTACACTACTGATCATACCCTACTTTTCGTGGTGTAAGACGCACTTCCCCCCCGCCCAAAAGAGGGTGGAAATGTTGGTGCGTCTTATAAACCGAATACAGCCATTTTTGGCGTCCTGAAGCCCTGCCCCACAGGTCCTGTTTTTGTGAAAAACGGGCCCGTTTTATGCAAAAATGGGGTGCTCCTGGGGGCTGGGAAGGGCAAAAATTCCCCCGTTTTTGCAAGAAATGGGCCCGTTTTTGGCCTCTCAAACCCCCCACGCATCTCGTTTTTGCCCTTCTCAGCCCCCAGGAGCACTCTGCAGGCCTCCCAAACCCTCTGTGCGCCCAGTTTTTGCAAAAAATGGGATGCGCAGAGGGTTTGGGAGGCCTGCAGAGTGCTCCTGGGGGCCGGGGAGGGCAACAACTTTTTTTTTTATTGCTTACCTCTTCGAAATCTTGGTGCATCTTATACACCTGTGCATCTTATAGTCCGAAAAATACAGTACATTTAGAAAGGAAATAGGAATGGGAGAATAAGAGCAACAAAGATTCCATATTTCTCTTATTTCCATAGGAAATGTAGGTAAATATTGATGGATCTCGGTATGTTGTTCTGTATAATTATCTATTAAACAGTTCTTCCATGGAAGGCTTTTGATAAACTAAGGACCCTAGTTTTCCTTATATCAATGGGAGCATTTCCTGAATAAAATTGGTCTGGATGTTTCTTGTACAGGAAGCAAAACTTCCATCCAAATAAGCAACTGACTTTTTAAAAATATTGTTTTCCTCCCTCGCTGCTCAGATATTCCACTGATTGGGAAACATCCACTGTCATTTGACTGACTGAGTGCCATTCAAACTTCCTCTACAGCCTGGTCACGCCCCCTTTCTTCTGCGCATGTCCAGTCTTTCACTCAGTCACAGGTGATTAGACTGGTGTGCCTTTCGTTCTTAGGCTACATTGTTTAATAGCAGGCTTTTTAGTTGGTTTTTTTGTTCGGAGAGTTGTGGATTCAAAGTGATACATTATATCGGCGCTGAGCAGCTTCGGCGTTTCCCGACTGGAGCGCCAGCTGCCTTAGATTGGTTTTGATACTTTTTAGCGCTACGCGACTTTGGCGGTTTCCCAGCTGGGGCGCCAGCCGCTTTGGATGTTAATTTGACAGCGCGAGAGAAGAGGACCTTGCAACGGTCCTAAAGCAGCCGTTTGAGCCGCGAGCGAGGAGTGGGTTATCCGGCGTGCCGGTAACACCGTCCTCGCTCTCGCAACTCTCCGCTTTAATTTTGTTGGCTGGCAAGCGGCTTAGGAGTCCCTGCATTGTAAGCAAACTCCATTTACCAGCACAACACTTCGCAACGAAGTTTAACAGAAGAGGCTGCTTTTGAAGCCGAGTCGGCTTGAGGTTCCGATCTCGCGCTTGTATTTAATCTGCCTGTTTAGCGCCTACCCGCCTATTGGTCAGAGCGGTCAAGGGCAGCTTTTTAATTAAGTCGTTGGTGGACGTTAACAGCGATTGGGAGGGGTCATCTACAGACGCTGTCTGGCATTGTTTGACCTCCTGGATACTACTGGCAAAGGAAAGTATCAAATTTTCTGATTATTTCATTTAATTATAAACAATGGCAGAAGCAGATATTTCATCTGAGTTAGAACAGGCGGATTCACCTCCTAGGGCACCATCCCCTAAACCTAATAAATCTAAGAAGGGCAGAGCCAGGACTAGGGATATGTCTGAGCAATCCATGTCCAGGCAAGGGGACAGACCTTCCAGAGAGGATTTACGTAGACATAATGCTCTTGAAAAGCAGTTCAATAGAGCTAAACTAGCAGCTCAAGTTATACCTCAAAAAGAGGATCAAGAGGTGATTTTACCTCAGACTACTGAAAAAATAATATATCCTGAGATAGATGAGGAAGCCATGATTTGGCAGCAGGCGGATTTACCTTCAGTTAATCAAGGCTTGTCTATGGCTGCTAAGTCTTTGAATACAGAAACACAAAGCAGGGCCACTGTGGGAACAATTCAACAACCTTGTGTTCACGCTGTTCCTGAGGCCACATTCACTCCTATGGCCGCTGGTCTACGTGTTGGAGAAGGTCTGTTACATTGTCAGAGTTTGGATTTTCAAGCTTTACTTTCACAAACATTTTCTCGCATTTTTCAAGCGGGATTGCAGCAATCAGGTTTATTAACTGAACCTATACCATCAACTTCTTACAATGTGCCTCACAATACTATGCAACAGTCTGTGGTCAATTGTAGTCAGTTTGAGGAGGAAAATCCAGAATCAGACTATTTGAATGAATTTGATTTATCAGATGAGGAGGAGGTGGATACAGATAAGCCTTCCTTTCAAGGACTTTTTAATCCCAAACTTTTTAAGTCTCTTTTACGTAAGGCAAGGATAGCTACCAATATGGAACAGAGTAGTGATAAGAATTTAGATCCAGCCTCCCAATCTGGAAAGACTAATAGTTTATTTCCAGTCCCTTCAAATGATTTTGACTATGTGCCCTTGCCAGAATTATTTTCTCAAGTCATTAAGAAATCTTGGAATAGGCCTGGTTCAATTTCTGGACCCAATACATTTGATAGAAAGCTTTATTGCAGCTCCCCTGATTTGGATGCTCTTCTACAGTTACCTGTGGTAGATGAGCCCGTGGCCAGCCTCACTTCGCCATCGGTGTTGGTCAGTGATGCTGGAGATGGTTTAAAATTAGAAGACAAACGGGCAGAAATGATTTTCAAAAAAACTCATCAGGCTGCCGCTTGGGCAATCAGGGTGGCAACGTCCGCCTCATTTTTCAACAGAGCTTCATTAACTTGGCTCCGTCAATTAAAAGAAGAGATACCTTCCCAAGATGTCAAATTTATGCAAAATGTGACTAAGTTAATAGCTGCGGCAGAATATTCAGCCGATGCATCTTTGGATGCAGCCAAATTTGCATCAAGAGCGTTAGTCTCAGCAGTATCATTGAGGCGTCTTCTTTGGCTACGCCAGTGGAGAGCTGATATGAAATCAAAATGGCGCCTTACTTCGGCACCATATCAAGGACAGTCCTTATTTGGGGCATCATTAGAAGCAATTTTAGTGGAAGGTCGAGATAAAAAGAAAGTATTGCCATCTTCATATAGGCGTAATGATAGACGTTTTTCACCATATCCGAGACAGTCCTTTCGGCAAGAACAAGGATCTAGTGGTTCCAATTTTCAAAGATCCTCTAATCAACAGTATTCTTCCTTTTCAGATAGAGCGTCCTTTCGAGACAGGGGAAGACGTCAGGCAGGTTTCAAATGTCCCTTTAGGGGAACGGGTTCTTGCCCGTTCCGCAGAGGAAAATGACTCGACAACCCCTGTACCCGTTGGAGGGAAAATCCAATTGTTTTGCAACGAATGGAAACTTTCAACAACAGACAATTGGATTCTTCATACAGTGACGGACGGATTACAACTGGAATTCACGTCACCTCCTCCAACGTTTTTCCTTCAATGTCCCTTTTCAAACGTTCCTGTAAAAAGACAACTAATGGAATTGGAAATTCAACACTTACTTCAGATAAAAGCAATAGAACCTGTACCTCAACAACAGATACACAAAGGATTTTATTCAATTCTTTTCCTTGTGCCCAAAAGTTCGGGAGGATGGAGGGGCATCCTCAATCTAAAGCGATTAAATCTCCATGTGAGGTATCGCCGTTTCAAGATGCACTCCCTCAGGTCTCTGCTAGGATGCATCCGGTCCAACGATCTTATGCAATCCATCGACCTGAGGGAGGCGTATCTACATGTACCAATTTATCCAACGCACAGGCAATTTCTCAGATTTGCGTATGCAGATCGCCATTTTCAATACCGATCTATGCCTTTTGGCCTTTCGTCGGCTCCAAGAGTATTTACGAAGTTAATGGCAGCAGTAGCGGCAACACTAAGGGAGAAATCAGTAAGAATTGTCTGTTATCTGGACGATATTTTGATACTCTCGTCATCGGTTCATCAAGCAGAAGTGGACAGACAGAAAGTCCTCCAAACACTACAAAATCATGGCTTGACTATCAATTGGGACAAAAGTCAGCTGGAACCAACAACTCGAATATTACATCTAGGGGCAGTAATAGATTCCAGGCAGGGAATAGTGTATCTTTCCCCAGAGCGCCAATCCAGCATTCGAAATTTGATAGCTCAAGTGTTGTCTCTGAGAACTGTGCCTTTGATTCTATTGTCTCAACTATTGGGCAAACTGATTTCATGCATAAACATTGTACCATGGGCTCGACGACACTCTCGTCAGTTACAATGGCTTCTGTTGCCTTACCAGAAGCAGGGCACGGCAGACTCCCAATTCAAGATAAAACTAACTCCGATAGTGAAACTATCACTAAAATGGTGGACATCACCAGCCCTGAGAGCGGGGACGCTATTTATAGAACCACCAAGGATCAAGCTGACCACGGATGCCAGTATGATGGGATGGGGAGCCCATCTAGGGTCTCAACTAGCACAGGGAACATGGTCTCCTGTGGAGAAACAGTACAACATAAATTTCCTAGAATTAAGAGCAGTCAGATTAGCGTTAAGACATTTCCATCAGGAAGTAGCGCAGAAACATGTATTAGTTCTGACAGACAATATGGCCACAAAGGCTCATCTGAACAGACAGGGAGGTACGAGATCAAAATCGCTCATGAACGAGACAGAAAGACTGATGGCATGGGCAGAGAGATACATACTGTCGATAAAGGCGGAACACATTTCGGGTTCCTTAAATCAACAAGCAGACTGGCTAAGCAGGGGGATCATAGATCAGTCAGAATGGAGATTGAATCCAAACCTATTTCTGCAAATTGTAAACAAGTTCGGGAAGCCGATGGTGGATTTGTTCGCCACGGAAAAAAATACACAACTTCCGAGATTTTACTCAAGATTCCCGACTCCAGGAGCAGAGGCTCTAGATGCTCTGCGAAGTCCTTGGCCTCAGGGACTTTTGTATGCATTTCCCCTGATTCCCATCATTCCACTTGTCATAAGGAAAATAATGATGGAAAAAGCAGAACTCATTTTAGTAGCACCATACTGGCCTCGCCGAGAGTGGTTTGCAGATCTGAAAGATCGGTCGATAGATCAACCATGGAAGTTAACAGTGGGCAGACGGGATCTGAGTCAAGGAGCAATCTATCATCCAAATCCAGATTGGCTACAGTTGACCGTCTGGCGTTTGAACGGATCCGTCTCTTGAAAGATCAGTTACCACATGATGTAATAGACACTATTCAAGCGGCTAGAAGACCAGCAACAGTCCGCATTTATAATGCATCCTGGAAAAGGTTCACTAAGTGGGCAGTTGAACAACATACAGATCCTACAACTGCATCAGTACAAGACGTTCTTAAATTTTTACAATCTGGATTCAAAAAAGGACTCGCACCAGCTACTCTCAGACGTCAGGTGGCTGCGTTAGCTACAGTGCTTCATACGGACAAGGGACATTCATTGTCTCAAGATCCTAGAATCAGGTCATTTCTACATGGGGCTGTAAATTTAAGACCACCAACAGTACATAGATACCCAACTTGGGATCTCAATTTAGTATTACAGTCATTGACACTAGACCCTTATGAACCTATCAAAGAAATAACATTAAAACATATAACAATGAAACTAGCATTTCTATTAGCGGTTACGTCGGCTAGACAAGTATCTGAATTAGCTGCTTTATCTATTCGGCAAGATCTGTGTATTTTCTTTCCGGACAGAATGGTTATGAGACTGGATCCGGTTTTTATTCCAAAATTAATTCATTATTTCACAGATCGCAAGATATTGTATTACCTAATTTCTGTCCAAATCCTAGACATCCATTAGAAAAAAGGTGGCATACATTAGATGTTAGGAGGATATTAAAATGTTATATTAAGAGAACGGTATCGTTCCGTAAGACTGAGGCTTTATTAGTATCCTTTTTACCATCTACTATGGGACAGAAAGTATCGTCTACAACAGTAGGTAGATGGATTAAAGCATGTATTGCTGCTGCTTACAAATTGCAGGGTTCACAAGTTCCTGAAGGTATAGTTCCACATTCTACACGCAGTGCGGCTACATCAGCTGCTTGGGCCACTCAGGCTTCAATTGATGATATTTGTAGAGCGGCCACATGGTCGTCTATTTCTTCCTTTATCAGACATTACCGAGTGGATTCATTTGCGGCTGCGGATGCATCATTCGGTAGAAGAGTTTTACACACTGTAATATCCAACCGGAGCCAGGGGATGGAGTCTAAACCCTCCCATTAGATGAAGGCTTGGGTATGTCCCAATCAGTGGAATATCTGAGCAGCGAGGGAGGAAAAAGGACGTTGTACTTACCTGAACGTCCATTTTATCCTCGCTGCGAAGATATTCCAGCCCTCCCAGTGTACTTCCATCACCTGGCCTGGGTTTGGGTTTTCTGTTTTTTCTTCCTCTACAGCAAAGAATGGAATGTATTATGAGATAAATGGTGATATACGGATAGAAGTCCATAGGCTGGAAGTGAATAGTACGAGAGTCGACTTCGTGAAAAGACTGGACATGCGCAGAAGAAAGGGGGCGTGACCAGGCTGTAGAGGAAGTTTGAATGGCACTCAGTTAGTCAAATGACAGTGGATGTTTCCCAATCAGTGGAATATCTTCGCAGCGAGGATAAAATGGACGTTCAGGTAAGTACAACGTCCTTTTTCTACTAAATGGAAAAACAAGCTTTTTACTTTCCCCCTTTTGTGCACAGATTATTCCAGAGTTGTTGGAATGAAAAAGAATAATTTTATGGACATCTCTTTCACTAATTAAAGTGTTTTGTTTATTGGTACTATATAGAAAGATTTATGTTATTTCTCTCTTTACTTGCAGCTTTTGAGAGAACTGAAGCACCCTAATGTGATTGCATTACAGAAGGTTTTCCTTTCACATAGTGATAGAAAGGTGTGGCTGCTGTTTGATTATGCTGAACATGATTTGTGGGTAAGTTCTGAAATTCCTTTTTTTCTTTTTACTATAATTATGTTATGTTTTAAAAGAAGTAACTGCAGTTAGAATGGATTTGAAACCTTTGCCCAATCTCACGTGGTATCTTAACCTATATAGCTACACAAAGCATGTTAGGAAAGAAGAACCACGAAGAAATCCATGTATCTGTATGGAAAAGTTTCATTGTGAGATATAATCAGGTAGTCTTGGAAGATGCAGAAATGTTTTCAGGATTTTTTTTTTAAATAACATAAACTGAAAAACTTCCTGCTAGGCTTTCCTGAGAAGTTGAGATTGCTCTGCATTTATTTAAGTATCTTTAGAGGCTTAATTGTGCATTCTGTGTATGATGTGATTTGGAGTTCATATACTGAAAGCCTTACATTATCTTAAAACCATGATTGGCTACAAAAAAACAAGGAGAAACAGGTAGAGGCATTTTGGAGGAGGCCCTAATGCCATTTCGAGATACATAACTATCCAGAAGTTATAGCAGTGTGCCACCAAAACTGTTCTCAATTTCATTTTCCCACAGGATTTAAGAGTGAAAAAAGTTTAAGTGTTTTCTGTTTTCCTTGCCAAAGATCAATGCCATTTTTTCTAAAAAAAATATTTTGGAACTTAAATATGTCATTTCTTTCCATAACGCAGTTGTTAAGAGTTTTAGTGTATCATTATATCATTGAGCTTGTAGTTTTCCAAAGTTATAAGAGAGAGCTAATTAATGAAAGCTAATATTATATATGCTCAAGAGACTAGAACTGTGTGTGTCTAGATCTGTGTGTGTCTAGAACAGGACTAGACAAGTTTTATTTTGTCTGATGGAAAAATACACACATAGATTCAGATTTTAATTACAGTGATATCAGGAATTTATTTTAGCTATCAGAATTAAATGAAGCTCACAGTTCTTTCAGAAAGAAATTTACATTTAGTAATTCCTCCTCTAATTTTCTTCATTTGAACTGTCGTACACATTCAAGACTCCAACATATATATATCCTTTAGGTCTCTTGTAAAATTTAAACTTTTGGTGCTAGCTTTTCCCAGGCACCAATTTCTCGCAGCTACTGACATTTCTTTTCCAGTGGATTGTTTATAGTGGACTTGTAAACTATGTCAGGACTTTTTGCCACAGGAAGTGATATTGAGATCTTTTAGATAGCAGTTTTAAACAATTAATTTTGCCTTCTATTTAAAAGATTCCCATGTGACTGGGTTTTCCTGTATTTTTCCTCAGAGGAGCACATTTCCAGCTGAGGGAGAAACTGACATTGTCTCTCACTCCAATACATCTGATCTGCAATCCAGTTTGAGAAGCCCAGTGGCTGCTTTTATGAAGAAACCAAAATGTTAGGCAGATTTCCCATTTATCTTCCAGTTTGGCCTCAAAGTGCTTTAGAATTAAAGGTTTTGAAAGCTCTGCACTACATGCTGGCAGCTGCAGTATAACTTAAAGATGGGCTTGAAGATCAATATAAGAAAGAACTCATTCAGATCTCGACTGTAAGCTAGGATTTTATATGTGCAATTAGTGTAATGTTTTTGAAGTATTACACTTAATATGAAATGAAATATTTGCCTTTTGCAGCATGTTGTGATAGGTTTCATGGGGAAATATTCCTTTTCTCTTTTTGCCGGATCAATTCAAGCTATACTTAATGAATATTAAATTAACATGAAAGTTAGATTTGCTAGAGACAAATTACTGTATTGCTTAAATGGTATGATGAAAACTCATTATGAAACCCATGAGTAATAGTTTACTGTCAAGAAAATTACGTGTATAAACTGTTCCAACCAAAGAGAAACTTGGATCACAATAATATAAAGTCATGAGATTTCATGCTGTTGCACGCGCCATATAATTTAATTGGAGAGTCTTGTTCTTGTAGTTTTACTAACCTGCACCCACTCTGGAAGCTTTCTCCATCAAAGTTAATTACACCAAGAGTAAATGTACACTTCATAGCTCAAAAGTGCCATAGTCTCACTATGAACAGCTTCATTTCATGTGCACAAAACTTTATCTCTGTGTTTCAGTTGTTTGCTTTTAAAAGCAACTGCAGAAGAATGTATTGCTGCTATAATAGGAAGCATGTTTAATAATCCAGTTTGCAGTTCTTGCCACCTGAATATTGCATGTTTTGTTTGAAAAAGAACCATCTAACAATAGTTTTGAAGGGGCACTCTTCCTTGTTGATAGTCTGTTGTAAAGTCATAATGCAAAGTGTATATTCTTCCTAATGTGCTCCCTAGCTTCCAGTGTCTCAATACATGCAATACATCATTATCACAAATTCCTAGGCTGTATCATTTCATATAAATGCTGTCAATATTTGCATGTGTTTGTACTGTGAATGTTTTTTTTCCTGTTCACTTTTTAGTGTTCTTGAAATAAAGCATGGAACTCATTAAAAAGTTATATATATATTTCCATCCAATTGTTAGATTAATGACCACTTCACATTTACCTGCATTGTTCAGGGAGCCACTTCCTGCATGGTATGTTCCCATGCAATTTTAGTTGCTATACAGCACAAACCAGATGAACAGGACATATGCTGTTCCCACTCAAATGTTTTTCTCCCACTTGGCTGAGAAGTAGCCACATGATTGACCTTGCCTATTTGATTCTTGGAATGTTCTATATTAAGTGCTCTCATTCAATGGAGTAAATAGAAATTGGTCATTTCCACAACCCTTCACTTTCTCTAGTGCAACTTTTCTTGTTCTTTTGTTTTTGCACAGGAACAATTAATCATCTCTTGAAACCTAGAAGTCAGCAACATTATTACCCTCCAAACAGATTTCTCTCTCTCTCTCTCTCTCTTCCCCCCCACCTCTTTCAATAAAGTGTAGAAAGCAGTCATACTGGTTTAACGTTGAGTAATCATGCACCTCTGTGAGCAAGATTTTTTTTTTAAAAAAATGATAACTTAGGGCTAGTGAAGCAAAATGAAATATGAAGAAAACGCTGTCCTAGAGATAACTGCCGGATTTTGAACCCATGCAATTTTTTTTCTTGCTGTACAGAGTTGAAAACTGTTTAATGTTATTTTCTGACATTTGATGATGATGGCCCAAATTAATATTCCTCATGGTCTGAATAACTCCTCCTCTCAGTTTTCCTAAGCATCACTCCATATTTCCCCATTGTCTTTTTTGCTCACTCCCAACTTTGTCTCTTTCCATGCTGCCTCTTACACTTGGAACAGCTTCCCAGTCAACGTATGTAAAGCTCTCCTCCTTCAAAAAAAAAAAAAAATACCACTGTTGAAATCCACATGCTTAGGAACATATTTCTTTTATTAACACCATAACATTCTCGAACATGATAGTCTAGGGTGATTATTTTTTTTATACTTGATACTGAGAGCCAGCTGGTAAAGGTTGGGGGGCAGTAGACCCCAATTTAAATCTTGAACAAGTCATCAGAAGTCATTGATTTGCCTTGGAACAGGCATAATTTCTCATTTCATATTTTTCCTCTTATAATATTTCCTCTTATAATATTAACTAATTTATTGTCAGGATGAACCTAACTCAAAATTTGCAGGACCAAATTCTGCATCCAAAGATAATTTCCCTATGTGCGATTAATATTGATGGATTGATATTTATCATTCTCCAGAAAACCCTTTCCTGTATGAGAGTTGGGAATTTAATTAGTTATATACTGAGAAATCAGAACATCTTTGTATCTTTCACATATTAACTCTGCCATCCCCAGTTTCCCTTCCCAATTTGGAACTGAGAAGAGAGTTATAATGTTGCATAAACTTTGGGCTGATTGCCTACCACCACTGTGTCTCCTAGATTGGGAGCAAGACTAATGACAAAACAGCAAAGGCATATTTGGTGGGTGAAGATATTGAATAAAAACATAGCAGTCTTTAACATTTGATAATTGATGTTATACCATTTGTAACATCCATCAATTTTATTATACTGAATTTGTTTTAGGGACAAACATTCTCTTCATTTCTTGATATCTATATCAATAATATTTTAAGGATTCTTTTTGCTAGGTAAATATTCATTTGTTGAAAGGATGTTGCTATGCATTGATTTTTCCTACTTTTATTATGGTTACATACCAATTTAATTGGAGAAAAAAAGTAAGCAAGAGCAATGAGCATTTGCAGTACTGCCATTTGTTTTTCTGTTGATCTGTCAACAAGACAAACAATACTTGTTTTGGCTTTAATTCATTATTAATCCTCAGGGCTCTTTTGTATGTATTGAATTAGCAATTTATGTGGTAAGCAATAATTGAAATAATTTTACTTTTCAACATTCCTTTTATGGAAGTTATAGGTTGGAGTCTTTCAGATTCCTTTTCTATAAAGACTCTATATTGTGGATAACTTGTGGTTCTTCACTTCAGTCCTTAAGAATGATATTTTGTACTTGAAATCTCGATGGTGTATGAAAGCCACACTTTCCCCCTGGGTTTATTTAGATCTGGTGCAAATGTAATTCTGTCTTTTTGCTAACCATAATTTGCAAATTAGCCCCAAATTGACATTTTTCTTCTCATTACCCATTCATACTTTCAAATACATTTTCCCATCCCTTTCCTTGACAGTTTTAATAAAGTTCTGCATTACATTTGTCATGAATAATAACCATCTAGTTGTCCTTGATGTTCTTTCAGTTTGGTTGTTTGCCTGAAAATGTTTCACTACCTAAGTAGGTAACACCATCAATGCAAGTGGGTGCAGAGTTTGATTCTTGTTTATATACATTGCTTGCCCTGCCAGTTTTGGTAGGGATGTGGTTTTCTCCTTGATAATTCCTTGATATTATGTCCTGCTTTGCTTGATTGTTTCCCTGGTGTTAATCCCTGCTTATCTGGGTGATGGCTCCCGGAGAAGATGTATTCTTTCTTCCTTTCTTTCTTCCTCCTCCTCCTCCTCCTCCTCCTCCTCCTCCTCCTCCTCCTCCTCCTCCTCCTCCTCCTCCTCCTCCTCTTCATCATCATCTTCTTCTTCATTTTTTTGTCTCTTGAGTGGTGAATAAATATGATTTACTACTTTTCAATGTGTCTGTTGATTGCTGAGTTGTTTGAATACCAAGCTTCCAAGAATTCTCTTGTGTTTTTGGATTTAATTTGGTCTAGGATGCTCATAATTTCCCAGTTGAAATTATGGTTGACTCTATTCCATGTGAAATTATGGGATTGTGTCTTCTGATTGCTAGTTGGTACTCATGGATACTCTCTGCTAATCTTCTACCTATCTGACCTACATAATGACTGTTACAGTCTTTACACTCTATGTTGTAAATGTCTTTTTTTTTCTCGTGTTACTGGGTCTTTTTGCTTATTTAAAAAGTTTTGCAAAGCTTTGATTGTTTTGTGTGCTATAATAATGTTGTGTAGTTGTAACAGTGTTGGTTATTTCTGAAATTTTTGATATATGTGGTAGTGTTATCTTTTTCATAGTTTGTGTTGGTTATGCAGTAGTGGGTTGAGTGGTCAAGCACATTTTTATAAAGTTCTGTGGATATAAAGTTGTGTGGAGCTTTATATCCACAGATATAAACAATAAAACTTTGTGTTTTATTTTTTTGGTGCTCTGGATTGCTACAGTGCATTCGTATTTGTCTGAGAAATATTGTTATATAGGTCCCCCTGTGGGAGGTTGAGCTGTTACTTTGGTAATGCAACACTTGGTTAGTGGGGTTGGGTTTTGGCAGTAGCATTTCCAATGTGCTACTTTTTCTCTGTTAATGTGGATATGCAAGATGAGTAGTGTATTGTTGGTTTCTTCTTCCCTTGTGAATTTTATTCCTTTGAATATGTTGACAAATTCACGTGTTTTCTTTTTTATTATGAGGAAGATTCTATAGTTTTGCTATATCTGGGAGTGCAATAGTGTCTAGAGTTTAGATACTGATTTGTGGTCTCTGCTATAAATGTTGATAGTGGAACACCCATGGGTGTTTCTCAGATTTGTTGGCATATTTGTTCATCAAACTGAAAGTAAATAGTAAGCAGAGGTTGATGAGGTCCATGATTCTGGTATTTCAATCTTAGTATATTTGGCTAGGTTGGGTGTGTTGTGTTATACTTCTGTCATAGATTCTTTCACTGCTTCTGGATTTATGGATGTAAAGAATGCTGGGACATTGAATGAAACCATAATGTCATGTTCTATTTTAGGTCTTTCATTTTCTGAAGGTACTGTAGTGTGGGAGTCGATAAAATATTTGCTCCCCTCTGTGAGGTGTCCAAACTTTTTTGTAAATTTTTTGGCTGTGTTTCTTGTTAGGATTCCTGGTAATTACACAGATGGATAAAGTGATATGTCAAGTGTGTATATCTTGGGGTATTCTGCCACACTGCAAACAAACAACCAAGCTCAGAGAACACCAGAACTATATCATTTAACCTTGAGCTACATATATTTTATTCTAATGGAACCATCTAATCCAACCATCTATTTGAATTTGAAATAAATTTATAGACTCTTATCTGATCCTCATATATAGAGGATTAAGTGATATGGGTTAGCACATCTGCTCAGATATAAAACTAAATTTAATTAAAAATGACCTATTCAAGGGGGATTTTATGCTGGAGATGGAATGAAGAATGGGCGTTGCTGGGCTTGTTTCCAGTTTGAAAACTTCATTTTGGAAAAAGTTCCAGATATTTCTACATAGGAGTTCACAAGAAAAGGAGTACAGAAGAGTGAAGAGACTGCATCTTATTATCCAATGTTTCCTAGTTCAGTTTTTACACTGGAAAAGCTGTTCTAATTTACTATATTATAACGTGTGGATCATCTTCAATTCAAATTTTCTGTTAGTATTGATGTGCTGCCAACATTTTTTCTAAATATCTAGAAAAAAATATGCATTACTGTTCAGGCCCATTCTTGACCTGAAAGAGTGCCCTGTGTTTGAAATGGATTTTGAATGCAGGATCAATCAAAAGCCTAGAAGCCTTCCCAAACTTTCAGACCACACTGAATAGGAATCCTGGAAATTGTCATCTAACATTCCTAGTGGGCACCAGGTTGAGAAGACTGAACCAAAGGAAAATTTAGGGATTTAGGGCCCAACGGACTTCATTGCTCCTGTTTTCATTTTGCTTTAGTGACAATTTACTTTCTTATTCCAATTACTGATAAATGTTCAAAAAGGTTCCTAATCTGTATTGCTTTACTATCAACCTCTAAGGTAAGCAAAGCCAATAGGCAAATTTGTCATATTTCTGAAATTTGTTCCAGATGCAGTCCATAAAATATTTCAGAGCTTTTTAAGTCTTTAAGTTTTTTTTTAAAGGTGTTGGGGGGAATTATCCTAAAATTATTTTAGAACTATAAGATAATTTCATGAAAATGTCAATGAAGAGCAACTCTGTAGGAAAAAAAACCCTGTTTCAATCCATGTACCTTTAAAGCTGAGGAAACAATGTGATGTTACGGTTTCTTTAATATTAGATATAAAAAGTTCATACTTAATTCCAATTTAAGATTTCAAAATTAAAAGACTTTCATCTGTTGCAAATATTTTGTGGCTTTTTTTTTACATGATGCTTTCATGTTTGTGTTCTTTTTTGTTTCCAGCATATTATCAAGTTTCACCGTGCCTCAAAAGCAAACAAAAAACCCATGCAACTGCCAAGATCTATGGTCAAATCACTACTTTATCAGATTCTTGATGGAATCCATTATCTCCATGCAAACTGGGTGCTTCACAGAGACTTAGTAAGTGCTGTGACTTTAACTGCCTGCAAATAGACAGTTATATTTGTATTTCTTGAAAAGTAGATAAAAATGCAAAATATTAATTTCATGGATTACTACACTTCTTCCTGAAAATTTTACCATATTGACCCAATAACAAGATGAGCCAGAATGTAAAGGTGCCATTTCAAAGATAATGCAGAATATATAGAGTAATCCCATGGAGTTCCAAGCTTGTCACCCTAGGTTTGCCAGCTTCAGTTGAAACCAGTCCTAGAGCTTTTCTCTTTCCAGTATCTGTAAGCAGCTGATAGGCAGGCAGGCAGTTATTGGCCAGAAGTCACACACCAAAATGGCAGAGCAGAACAGCAACAATAACAAAAGTTACAACAAAATAACAACTTTTAAAAATCTATGTAAAATTAAATACTTCATTTATCAAATTAACTGATCCCTTCTCCCCACGTATCAACTATTATGTCCCAAACGTAGCAGAAATAGCAAAAAAAGAATAGATATACATGGAAAAGGACAGGAAGGACAAAACTAGAGATGAGGCAAGAAGAAATAATTAGCAGAAAAGAAAAGAAAAGAAAAGTTCTCTTTAGTAATTTCAGAAAAGGGCTAATCTTCAAAGGCACCCATACTTTTCAGCAGTGATGCCTGCAACCATTTCAATCCCCTGCCATGTTTGTTATTAGCAGCCTGTATATCTGGAGTAAAAGATTGTCTCTTTGTCAGTAAAAAATGGTAAATAACTTTTAGAAATTTCAAAGGCAAAATTATTTTTAGCAATAGTATTTAGACTTATAGACCGCTTCACGGTGCTTTACAGCTCTCTTTAAGCGATTTATATAGTCAGCACATTGCCCCCAACAATCTGGATCCTCATTTTACCGACCTTGAAAGGATGGAAGGCTGAGTCAACCTTAAATCAGTGAGAATGAAACTGCTGAACTGCTGGCAATCTACAATCAGCAGAATTAATCTGCAATGCTGCATTCTAACCACTGTACCTCCATGGCTCATTTTAATGACATTTTAGGATATTTTTACTTATAGTATATTCTAGTTTCAGTTTTAAAACTGTTAAAAATAGCTATAGAGTCTGCTACATTTTACATTGGAAGATATTAAAATATAATAGGGCTAGTGTATGTTTCTACTATTGTAAAAACTGCAGCTATCATTTTGTTCAAATTATCTCAACTTTTCACATAGTTTATAGGAAATAAGCTATTGGTGACATAATTCTGCATCAGCTTAAATGATTCCTTAATAATATTGAAAATATTGCCTAAAAAGAAACTTAAAATAGCTCTGTGTTGATTCTGCATGAGAACAGAGGGAAATTCTGGCAGCTTTCAAGGTTCTGTTATTGTATCCTATAATGATAAAGTAGAATATCATTAGTTCTTGTAGAGACTGTTTCTTGACCTGAGCTACCTTGAAGGATTCATAGGGTTGTAGTGTTTTGGGTATAGAAACAAATACAATTCCATTCAAAACACAAAAGACAGTTAAAAGAAAATTAGTTAAATTTAATTATTAAAATTATTAAATTTTTAAATTAAAATTGTTAAATTAAAATTATTTAATTTTAATTTTAATGCTTAAAAAGATGAGACTTTTCTTGAGTTTTCTGTTCTTTAAAGAACTACTTCAGTAATTAACATTATTACAAGGCCTTGTGTCTTTGAGCTGCCTTCTCAATCCGATGTTAACAATATCCAGTTGTATACCCTGAAACAGTTGCACTGCTGTCTAGGAATATTATAGTATTGGTAGAGCAAGTGAATAGGGAGTGGGCAAATGGGAGTTGCCTTTGAGTTCAATAGGAAGAACCTTAACAATTTTCCTTCTAATTCAGCCTGTTTTTAGTTAACTTCAAGTCTGCAAAAGGAGCAAGAGAAAATATAAGCAATGACTATTACTGCTTTAAGAAGCAGAGAGTTTTTAGTTGTGACCTGTAGTGTTTGTGGCAAATTTGTGCTCCTATTTGAGAACAACTTGTGAAGACTGTAGCAATCCTTGAAAAAAAACTACAAACTTATTGGAAAACAAATGTCCTGTAGAATATCAAGACCTTGAGGCTGAAACATTCCTTAAGTTCTGATGAACGAGGTTGTATTTGGAAGAGACTTAGGAAGATGCCTCTCATGATTCATTGAGGTGTAAAAAGAAAGAGAGGTAAAGCACAATCAGACTTGTAAGTTTCTGGTACTATGCTCTTTCTCAATAAAATATAGCTCTAATCTTCCTATGAAGTTGGTTTCCTGATCTGGTCTATCTTGTAGGGCTGACATGGCCATGCTTCAGTTCAGAAGAGAGGTACAATGTTTTTTTAAGAAAATCAAGAAAGGTGCTATAACAGGGATTGATGGGGGGGGGGGGAAACCCTTCAATTCTTTATAAGGAAGACAAAGAAATAAGACAGCTCAAATAATTGAAACAAGAGTCACAGAAGATAGTTTGGGTCATTGGAGCTCAGAAATAGTTTTTAGGCCTTTGGAGGATAAATTGGTTCAGAGCCTTTGAGAAAAGAAAAAAGGCTAGGATTAGGAGAGATGATAGTAGAGTCCTAAAAAACAAAGGGGATGCAAATAAACCTTTCAAGGAGAGCCTTCTTGTTTTGGTAAATCATAACTCATTACTAGGAAAAACAGAAGTGTGTTCACTGGAACTAATAAATCTTTTCGTCTAGTTCTTAATACTAAAATTGCACTAGTTATCTGGTATATCTGTATGCCTTAGAGTAAGAACTACTCAGATGTTTCTCAAAAGTGTTTCTTCAAGTCCACACTCTTTGCTCTCTATGGGAAATAGTAACCTAAATTTTAATCTGATATATGTGCTCCTGATTGTAGTAGCAGTGTGATCATTCCCATGACAGAATTATAAACTGTTTCCGTATGTCTATTCAGTATAAATTAATATGATATTTTTCCTTTTAAATAACTTTGATCTATTTGATGTAAATGTTATTTTGGCCTTTTAGAAAGTCTATGGTGGAAATAAGAATCATAGCATAGGACCGTGATGGTGAATTTATGGCACGCGTGCCATAGGTGGCATGCAGAGCCATACTTGTGGGCACGCGAGCCGTTGTCCTAGCTCAGCTCCAGCGCACATGCACGTGCCAGCCAGCCCCGCCCACTCTGCCCCTCCTCCCCAGGAGTCTCCACACGGCCCATTATGGATGCCAGGTAAGTACAGGGCTCACACAGAGGCTCTGGGAGGGCGTTTTCAGCCTCCGGAGGGCCTCCAGGGCAGCGGGAGAGGCCCTTTTTGTACTCCCCAGGCTCCTAGAAAGCCTCTGGAGCCTGGGGACGGCGAAAAGTGGGCCTACCGGGCCTACCAGAAGTCTGGAAACAGACCGTTTCTGGCCTCCAGAAACTTCAGGGAGGCCTGCTAGGCCCAAAACGGGGCATGGGGAGGGCATTGAATTATGTGGGCACGCACGTGCGCTATTGACACCCGAGGAGAAAAAGGTTCGCCATCACTGGCATAGGAGAAACATGTTAGCCAGTCCCTTACAAAGACTACATTTTATAGGCCAATGGTGGTGAACTTTTTACTCACCAAGTGCTGAACAGGTAAGTGCTTCGTGCGTTTCACACGCATGTGCTCTTGGCGATAACCTGCGGCTCCTCCCCTGTGGGCTGTGCACGCAACTGCACCATCTGTGCGTGCGCACAGCTTTTGCGTGGCTCCCCCCGTGCACTGCACGTGCAATTGCACCATCTGGGCATGCGTGCAGGTTTTGCGCAGCTCTCCCTGTGCGCTGTGCATGCAATTACACTATCTGCGCAGGCATGCCATTTTCACGTGCGAATGCACATGAACGCTATCTATGCATGCACTTGCTGCATGCAAGTACTCTCATGCGCAAACATGCGTGCATGCGCAGGAGTGCTCAAAAACCAGCTGGGTCCCCTGAATTGCACGTGCATGCACTGGAGCCCAAACACCAGTTGGGGCGCATGCACAGCTGAAGGTGAATTAGGCGATAGCTCGCGTGCCCAGAAAGATGGCTCTGTGTGCCACCTCGGGGACGTGTGCCATAGATTCGCCATCATGATTATAGGGGATCCATCTATTATCTCAGCATACCATATCTATATAAAGGTGGATGAAGATGGAATGTATGCTGTAGGCAGGAACCTAGATGAATTGTGATAAACATTTTTTTTAAATTGTGGTTAGCTTATCTCATATCATAGTTATGAGTTAATAGCAGGGAGGAAGGACTTCTGGTTGTGACCTACACTGACATCAACAGTATTTGAAAATATAGTCCTCAAGTTGTAGACAATGGCTTTTTGAAAAGCATCGGCTTACATTACTTAATGTCTAAGAACAAAAATGTCTAGGAATACCATGAACCACAGTGGCGCAGTGGTTAGAGTGCAGTACTACAAGCTACTCCTGCTGACTGCTGGCTAGCTCCAATTTGGCAGTTCAAATCTCACCAGGCTCAAGGTTGACTCAGCCTTCCATCCTTCTGAGGTGGGTAAAATGAGGACTCAAATTGTTGGGGGCAATATCTGACTCTGTAAACCGCTTGGAGAGGGCTATAAAGCACCGTGAAGCTATATATACGTCTAAGTGCTATTGCTAAACAGTATTTTGAGATGACAAGAGGACTGAAGTCAAGGGTTTTTTTGAATTCAAAGTCCTAGGCTGACTCTGCATACCCAGATTAGACATTGGATCCTCACAGGGAAAAATGTTGTTCTTGTTCAACCCTGTCTGAGCAACAAAGTCTTCCTGTATCTTTTGCTGGTGTTCTTTTCATACTCTCTTTGGTACTGTCTCATGGTTTATCCTTTTGTCCTGAGTTGTTCTTTGGTCCTAGGCTTCTGCTTCGTCTCTTCCCACCTTTCCACACATTTCTGAGCTGAAATTGAAAAATCTGAAACAAGTGATAAGTGGAAGGGCTACCCAATTGTACTTTAAAGTTCTTCCCTCCATAAGCGCATGGCTATGTATTATTTCTGAAGTGAAATCTCATGACAGCTTTTGTTCTGGATAGCAACCTTATCAGAACCTTTTATTTAAAGTAGGTGTTCTGCGGGCGCAGCTAATTTTTAGCTTGCTGCCTCATGACCATTCCAACTAAACTGATAGCGCAGAGCTGTTTTCCTTGCCTTCTCAATCCAATGGCAAAACATTATTTCACACTTGAACAGCAGGACAGCAAAAACTATGCTAATCTCTTGGTTTATCCTTCCTACTGTGCTGAGAGTCCATTTGCAATCGTTTTATGAACATTGTTTATATCTTCTGGATAAAATATGTCCTTCAAGGGACATTTCCAAGAGCATTTTTAGAATTCTGCTCTGACACAATGTTGCTGACTGTATTTTAACAATTTTCAGAATAGCAGGCACAGATTGTGAACAAATCCCACTGTTTTTACTAGAGTATAGTGGTGCTATTGTTATAATATTAAAAAAAAAAGTTCTGAAATATGCAATTGCCATGAGAATAAGGTTTTTTAACATTTCTTTTTTTCATCAAACAATTGCCACATATTACCATTTTAAATTACAAAGAAGTTTCCTTTGAGATCTCCCCCACCCCCCCAAGTCCAGGCAGAAATAAAAAGGCCCAAATTCTACAGGCTACCCCCTATAAATAATGAGGTCACATTCTTGCCCTTCTCCTTTCTTTTATCCCCCAACCCTCGGATCCTATTTTAGTTAGTTTAAAGCCATCAGGTTCAATCATTCTTTCTCAGAATTTGGACCTAGTTGGAAGAAGATAATTTTTCTAAGCATGTCTCTTATTTAGATAAACCTGACACAACACCACATGGGCAGAATCATGAAACATTATGAAACTGGGTTTTCACATTTCAAGCCTCTAAGTGCTAGACTTAACCTTTAGATTGCACATTTAGATCTTCTATTATACTTTTCTTTACAAGGATCATTCCCAAATAATTACATCAAGACTGTAGTGTTGCTGTCTGAATCTAACTTTTATTTTTTTCCCCATCCTGCTATTTGTCATGCTCAAATAAACGAGTTAATGGTTTTCAAAAAGAGCCAAGATGCAGATAAGTCTCCCCCTTTTAAAGAAATAATACACAAGTCTCTTTTCTGATTAACTCCTTCCTGATTTAATTACACAGGTTATCATAGCCAACCATTTGTAAAGACAAATTCAACCTAATTAAGGGATCTGAACTATAGCAGTTCCTAGAATATTGCTGAAAAAGAATGTTACTCTGGAAATATTTTTATTTTCTTTAACATTGAGACTACAGAGACTTTTCATGCCATTAATAAAGATGTTGATGTACCCAGCCCATCATATGATCAATATTCTTCTACTTTTATATTGTCTCCCTTATAAATTTATATTTCAGGTATGTGCAGTGATTCATTCTAAGTTCAGAAGACATGATACCCAGGTGGCAAGCCTTCCAGTATTTTACTAATCTTCTTCATGTTAGTTAAAACTGGGCCCCATTAATGAAACTGGGTTCATTAAAGTTAACTACAGGATCAAAATTGCAATGGATGCAAATGTACAAAGCACATGAATGTCCTAATAAAAACTCTCATTTGTTGTACAAAATACAAAATGATGCAAAGTGATATAAAAAAAGAGATACTGTGGCTCTAGAAAGAGTGCAGAGAAGAGCAACAAAGATGATAAGGGGTGTGGAGGCTAAACCGTACAATGAACAATTGAAGGAACTAGATATGTGTAATACATAGTCCCAGTGTATTCTGTCTGTATGCACAATAATGATCACACAAGGCCTTATGTACAAGGGATCTTGAAATCCAATGCATTAAGTCCATGATACATTGACCCACGTTAAAGCCAATGGCTTAATTTATCAAATAATATCTGTGCCATGTTAAATAATCATACAACTATTATTGTTCATTCATTTTCATTGGCCCAGATTATGTTATCAGGATCTGTATTTTCAGGGATCTCTGTTATCCTGCTGTGAATTACTGAGTGCTTAAAACCTTTGTTTTTATTAGATTTTCTCTTTAGGAAAGGGTGTTTTCCTAATTTCAGTTCTAGTTTTTTGCAAGAATCTCAGCAATGTTTATACTTTTCAGCATTAATTTATCATACAAATTAATTCATGTATGATAATAAATCCTTGCAATATAGTTTCATAATATAATGTATAAGGCAATACAGATCATTTTTTTAAAATAAAAACGTGCATGGACAACAGCACTGTGCTAAAGAGAATGTTTTTCTCATGGGAATGTCAAGTTTCAAAAGAATTATATTCTAGATAAGCCTGGGAACAGTAAGAGTTACTAAATGCTAGCATTCTGTTGTCCATTGTTTCTCTTATCACTTAATCGGGTGTGTTCCTCTCATTCACAACTGCAGACAGTTTTACTTCTGTTTGTTTTTGCTGGCTCCCTTTTGACCTTCTCCATACTAAAAGAATTGATCACACTGAGTTGATGCAATAGCAATGTTCATAGGGATTGATTTCTTTTTTATGTTAAACGAGTTTTATTCAAGAGCATGTCATAACTGCCTTTGCACTTTCTTTCTCCCTGAGATATTTATATTGTTTATGTCCACTAATCTGAATGGAATGATAACATAATCAATTCAGTTTTTACAATTCTAAGGATTTTGCTTTAAATTGCAGCATGTATATTTTTTTTCCACAGCAAATATGCTATGTTATTTTTGATCCTATTCATTCTGCATTATATCTTTACTGGATAGTCAAACCCTATGTTTTAGTCTCAGTTGGGATCTCTTTGTTCAATTTTTATTCCTGATAATTTAAACATGAAATTCCAAAACTTTGTTTCTATAGCAACTAACGTGGCTTACTCCAGGGCCGGCATTTTCTTTTAAGTAAGGGTGAAAACCAGCAAGGCCCATCAGTAAGCAGAATGTTTACTGTTAGCAGAATAAATTCCTTCACTCTCTATTATACCCAAATGGCTGCAAATCTGCTTTCTGTACAGTTAGGAGGACAGAAATAGAGGGGTCTCATACAAAACTGAATATGCGCTAATTTTGGTCATGACTTTCATAAAAGAATAACTATTTTGAGTGAATTTAAATCTTCAGAATCGGAATCAGATGAATTGCACAAACATATACCAGATTTGAATTTTTTTTTCTTTTTTCCCAGTGAAGTTTTCACTGAGAGCAGAAAATATTAGAAATCACACTGGATCTGATTCCTTCTAGGTCATCTTAGCATCTATATCTGGAACTTCTTTCAATCTATATAATTATCTGTATATGTTTCTATACTGTATATCTTTTGAGAACATTCATGTACAGGTAGTCTTTGACTTATAACTATTCATTTAATGATCATTCAAAGTTACAACAGCACCGGAAAAAGTGCCTTATGACCAATTTTCACACTTATGACCGTTGCAGCACTCCATGGTCATGTGATCTAAATTCAGGTGCTTTGACCCCTAGTTGCACTGTCCCAAGGTCACGTGATCACCATTTGTAACCTTCCCAGCTGGCTTCTGACAAGCAGTCGGGGGGGGGGACCAGATTCGCTTAATGACCAAATGATTCATTTAACAACTGCAGCTATTCACTTAACAACTATGGCAAGAAAGGTCATAAAATGGGATAAAACTCTCTTAACTACTGCCTTGCTTAGCAATGGAAATTTTGGGCTCAATTATGGTTGTAAGTCGAGGACTACCTTTGGATGATAGTATCTTAGAAATGTGATCTCAACAAACTATGTTTTCTCTAACTGTTTTATCATACCAATTGATCAGCCTATTTTCCTTGTTTGGGGCACAAGCCCTGCAAGGCTGAATTTGCAAGGAAGCAAATTCTCTGTCATTGCCCCCTTTTCTGAAATGCTGCCCTTTTAGAAATGTAATGTTCTCCCTGCACACCAGAGATCCAATAAAGCCATTAAGATTTGGCTCTTTCAGCAAGCTTGAAAGATAGCATGGTTCTTTCCTGTAGGGAAATATTTGTAAATTTTCCCCCTTGATTGTAATTGTTGCTTTGTTACTGTTATCATTTGATATTTTTAATTGGGTTACTGAATAAAGTACGTGAGCCTCTCAGAATCAATTTTTGATTGGAGAGGCACATAAACATAATAGATAAATAAACAACAAAGAGCTCAGTTCTTCCTAACTTTTGCTTCTCTTTGTCTCCCTTGCTCTGTTCTGACAAACTGAGGGTTGTATTGGTGCCTTCAGGACTGGAATGTTTCATAAATATTAAGTAGAAGTCAAGAAACATTAGGAATTTTGACTTGTTTAGTGGAATACCTTTGGAAAGTATCTGAAAGGGAGAAATAAGGATGGGAACAGAGACTTTGCAGGAGGGAAGGATTTTTAAATGGTAAGAGAAAAGCCAAATTACAAAATAAATCAGAAGAAGCTGGTCAACGAGAGATTAGAGTTCGGGTGGGGATGAAAAAGGGAGAGATACATAATGTACACTGGAAAACTTGTCTGGGAAAAGAATTTCTCAGTGGCATAGTGAGTTTAATAGCCTGTCATTGTCCAAGTAAAATCGAAAGGTTTAGACCACTATTTCTCAATCTCAGTAACTTTAAGATGTGTGAATTTAAATTCCCTGGGTAGGGAATATTGGGAGTTAAAGTCCACATCTTAAAGTTGCTAATACGAAATAAAACTGATTTAGATGCAGATGATTGTATCTTTACAGGTAGTCCTCGACTTGCGACCACACTTGAACCCAAAATTTGTTAAGTGAGACATTGGTTAAATGAATTTGCCCCTTTTTATGATCTTTCTTGCCACAATTGTTAAGTGAATTGTTACTGCAGTTGTTAAGTTAGTGACACGGTTGTTATCTGGTTTCCTTATTGACTTTTCTTGTCAGAAGGTCACAAAAGCTGATCCCATAATCCCAGGACACTGCAGCTGTCATAAATATGAATCAGTTGCCAAGTGTCAGAATTTTGATCATGTGACCATGGGGATACTGCAACCATCATAAGTGTGAGAAACGGTCATAAGTCACTTTTTCAGTGCCGTTATAACTTTGAACAGTTACTGAATGAACTGCTGTAAATCAAAGATTGCTTGTATTTGAAAAAAATGAGAGTCTTGGACAATTTGACAGGGTATCTTCCACAGAAAGAAAAATGTGCAGATTATAGTCAGAACAATTAAAGCTAGTTTCCAAAATTAGCTACAGGCCATGAAAATAAACATAAATTGAATTCTTCCAGTTGAAGGAAAAATATTGCTGGCTGTACTTTCCTTGACAGAGAAACAATGATCATAGATCACATATTTCAGCTGTCAGTCGGAGACTGACAATGGCTTGTCCTGAATTCAAGAGACTAGAGAGATATTTAAGCATTTCCAGGATACTACTGTGTTTCCCCGAAAATAGGACAGGATCTTATTTTCTTTTGAACCCCGAACTTGGCCTTATTATTGGGGGGGGGTATCTTATTATTTTGGGGGTGGAGGAGGTAGTGAGCATGGGACTGGATGTTCCATTGTTGCTGCCACTTCCCCTCTCTGTTCTTCACTCTGGCCAAGTGGCTGGCTGCCACTGCCCTGACGTGTCTCACCACCACGGTTGCCTCGTGGAGCAAGACTCTGCTTGTTGTGCCGTTGTATGCATGAACTGCAGCACCGCTATGAGCTTCATCAGAGCCGAGGTGGCACAGTGGTCAGAGTGTAGTACTAAAGGTTACTTCAGCTGACTGCTAGCTGCAGTTCAGCAGATCGAATCTCACCAGCTCAAGGTTGATTCAGCCTTCCATCCTTCCGAGGTGGGTAAAATGAGGACCCAGATTGTTGGGGGCAATATGCTAACTCTGTAAACCGCTTAGAGAGGGCTGTAAAGCAGTATGAAGCAGTATATAAGTCTAAGTGCTATTGCTATTGCTATACCGGCACAGCTGGCATCCTGCCACTCGTGGCTACACTGGTATGCCAAACCTCGTGGCAGTGCTGCCGTTCGTGCATGCAAGGCCACAAGCCTTGCAGAGTTCTGCTCTATGAGGTAGTGCCGGCGGCGCAATGAATCTCACAAAGACTTATTTCTGACAGGTGGGGTGGGGGAGAAGCGGGACGCGTGGAGTGAGACGTGGCTCCCCTTGCTGTCTCTTCTCCCCCCCACTTGCCAGGCATGGCTGGGCTCTTGCCTCTTGCTTAGCCACCCGCCCCCTTTAGGGATGCAATTTGGGGATGGCAAGTGGGGAGGGCGAGAAACGGGATGTGCGTCTTAGCTTTCCAGCAAGGCTTGTGCCCTTGCACGCACAAATGGCAGCACTTCTGTAAGGTTTGACATACCGGCGCAGTCGCAAGCGGCAGGATGCCAGATGAAGCTCGTGGCGGTACTGCAGTTTGTGCGTGCAATGGCACAACAAGCCTTGCAGAGTCCTGCTCCACGAGGCAGCGGCAGTAGTGGGATGCATCAGGGCAGCAGCAACCAGCCACTCGGCTGGCGTGAAGAACAGGGAGGGGAGGGCATGTTCCCCCCTCCCTTCCTCCGGCCTCGCCTCCTCAACTCGTTTTGGTTGCGTGGCAAGTAGTTGGTGGGGGGCTTATTTTGGGGGGGGAATTATTTTAACGCATGCGCTGAAGAGCCCGATTGGGCTTATTATCCGGAATGGTCTAGGTTTCGGCGAAACACTGTATTTTTCATTTCAATACAACTTTTGTCAAATAAGTTGGAGCCTGAGAGGCCAACACGGGTAGGCATGAAGAGATAAAATAGAGGTAACAACTTTAATAGATGGTGATATTGGAGTCAGATTTATTAGCTGCATGGATTTACTGTAGATAACATGCATTTGTAAAAATGTATTTTCCCTCTTAAAACATTTATTTTCATTTAAGCTATATTGAAGCAATGTTTTAATAATATGGTTTTTAAAATTTCAAATGGTTTCATATAAAATAAAATAGAATAATTCTGTGAAATACTACAAAAAGAAACCAGACCATTCGAAAAACCAATCAACAAGAGAACCAATCAGCTGCTCAGAATTTAAATATAACTCCAAATGAACAATCAATCAAACGACCAACTGACCACACTGGCACACAAGACATTTGTAAGCTAAGGAGAATAGGACAAGAAAATCCTGCTGATGATGTTACCTAGTCTGGTAACGAAACGTTTAGAAATTAAATTGAAACAAGCTTGGAGAGCAAACCACTGCAAAAAAAAAAGAAAGAAAGAAAGAAAGAAAGAAAAAAAGAATAATTATATTTCTATATTGAAAGAAATATACATTATATCCAATTTTAAATAACATTTCAAGGGAGGAAAGTGCATGATCTGTGCATTCTAAATTTTTTGTATATAAAGCTGTACCATTACATTAATGTGTGATACATGAGATATATGAATATTTTACTTTACTTTCCCAGAAACCAGCAAATATTCTAGTAATGGGAGAAGGTCCTGAAAGAGGAAGAGTTAAAATAGGTAAGTTTTATAATTACCTGTATTTATAAATATAAGTGCAATAGAAATTAATAGAAATCCAAAGTAAAGCATCTCAACCACACTGACTTACAGATGGTATAAATAGTTGGGTCCAAAGGAAAGCTTATGGGAGAATATGGGAAAGGAAAATAAGTTTCCTGTATCCATTCAGGAGCCTCCAGAATTCAGCTGGATGTCGTTAGAGGTGGGTAAGTAAGGTGCCAAATAATATGGGAGAAAGTCCAGTGTTCTCCGAAGATCAGTAGTAACTTGTACTTCATTTAATTAGAGACAATACCATAAAAAGAATGTGCTGCACTGGTATACAAGGTAAGTGCAAAAACATTTAAAATTATTCAATAATTATAAAATATATAATGAGTTGCTAGGGTAGGTTGTTATTACCTCTAAAATTTCTAAGCTACTTCCAAACCCCTCCGAAATAGCTAATGAAAACGGCCATGGGTGAAATGCAGATGAGAAATTTCTGTGTATATTAATAGCAGGAAACTGTTTAGAGTGATTGATGTGATGTATGAACCAGTTTTAAGGATATGAATAGGAGTAGATCTCTACTGAAGCACTAATAACAATGCATGTTAAAGACTGGTGTTACCAGTTTCTCTGGCTCTTGGAGCCACTGAAAGGGAGCAATTAAAACTGAGTATTCTTCTTCAGCTATGACTGAATGTTTAAAAGCTTGAAGCTCTTAACTCTGTGAGTAAACATTACTTTTTCCTGTGGATCAGTATCAAAACCTGCCAAATCTCAAAATTTGTTATTTATCTATCTCTACAGAGCAATTTACAGCAGAATTGTACAAGCTGTTTACTTGAGATTAATTATTAGTTATCATGAGGCTTCTTTCCAGACACCACAATAGATCATTACTCTCCAGATATTGAACTGCATATTCATGAACTTGCTTATTGTGAACATTCGTAGACATTACATGACTACATTAGCTATTTTATTAGTTTTAATGAAGTCATATTTCCACAGAAGAAATTTTTGCTGCAATACACAGAAATTGAAGTCTGTTTCTGTGTCTTTGCTTGGGATTTAAATTCAAGGGCTTTCTCCCATATTTTTTTGAGTCAGTGGAAATTTGGCCATTTGCTTCATGCTTTTGAGATCAATAATGATAAAATGGTTCACTCTGACCCAAGACTCAAATGTATATTTTTATATTTATCATCCTATAATTGATTATGTCAATAGCAAAAAAAAAAGACTTTCTTATTTCAAAAATTCCCAGTAAAATGTTTTGTGGCAGAGACATTACTTGTTTTCCTGCAAAAATATTGTCATTCATCAATCAGAATTGTGAATGTAATTTAAAAAAAAATATTATATATATTTTTATAAAAGAATTGTGAATGTGAGAAAATCTCAATATAATAATGTATTATATTCCATAATAAGATGTATGTAGCACCTCTGTTAAAACACAATTCACTTGTGTTTACTATAGAACATGGGTATCGAACTTGTAGCGTCACATTGCCGTCATGTGACATTTCGTGACATTTCTTCCCTTCACGGAGCTGGGGTGGGCGTGGCCTGTGCGTGACACATCTGGCCTGAAGAGTCGCCAGTTTGACATCCCTGCTATAGAACATAAATGCATGTGTCTTTTAATGTCCCTCCTAACCAAATGTTGCCATTTTGAGACCTAAAAGCCATGCAAACCAAAGTATAAACTGCCATTTATGCTTAACATCTGCATTAACAGAAGGTCTTACCTTAGTACTTCTCATTTACTTTGCTTTATTCAAAACTGCTTTTGTAAATTGTTCAGAAAATTCATTTAGTGTAAAATAGGGAAGCTGGATTTTTTTTCTGGCAGATGCTTTTTAAATTGTACAAAACTATTCATATTGTGTTTAAATTGGTTTCCAGTGCATGGCTCAGATCATTTCATGGTACTGGTTATTATCTATAAAGTTCCAGAGCTTTGTAGATAAAAAATATCCGGTAGGCAACAATTTCGTTACTTATAGAATTTATCTGTTTTATCTATCATTTAATATATCACTGTTTTACTAGTCTATGTATATGATAATTAGGCAGAAGTTAGGAAAGCTTTGTAGCCTAGCTCAAATTAACAGGGATCTAAATTTACTTATTTTCTTAAATTGGTGCAAAGGAATAAAAGGCATATTTCTATCCCAAGTTTTATAGTAGACATTTATTTCTTATTTTTAAATTGTTCAAAAAAATGACTAAAAGTCTGATGGAGACAGTGGGAGATAGGCACAGCTTCCTTTGAATCAGTTAATTGTTTAGGGATGCCCCCTCCCCCAAAACATGTCCTTTCATTTTGACAAAGAAATCTCATGAGGAAAAGTTTAGTACTTTGCATTCTTTTTCCTATTACAATGATTCCTATAAACATCTTTATAATATTGAGTGTTATTGCCTAAATATGATCTGTATAACGCCAGTAAGAATAGACTCAGACTACTGCTGCCAAGAAAAACCTTGGTCTGCCAAGCCTTTAATGTTAAGCTTTCTAGTGCTTTAGATACAATTGCAGAAAAGTAGTTTGAAGTTTATGGGGATACATACACACCACTCCTGCCTACTACTAAAGCAGCTGCATGTTTTTTCAGATTGCACAGCGTTTCAGAAAGCAGTTGTACAATCCTGGCTAAAGATCAGCTATTTTAAAGAGCCACCTATAGCAATAGCAATAGACTTATATACTGCTCCACAGTACTTACAGCACCCTCTAAACCAGTGGACACCCCCCCCCAACCTTTTGGGCACTAGAGACTAGTTCTATGAAGAGAGGTTTTTCCATGGACCGGAGGGGGTGTGATTTCATGTGCTGCCTGCATCCCACAGATGGGGCTTCACTTGTTTGCACAGCCCAGTTGTTGGCCCATGGATCAGGGGTACCCCTGCTCTAAACAGATTTACAGACTCAGCATACTGCACCCAATATTTTGGGTCCTCATTTTACTGACCTCGGAAGGATGGACCACTGAGTGAACCTTGAGCCGGTGAGAATTGAACTCCTGGCAGTCGGCAGAATTAGCCTGCAATATACAGTGCATTCAGAAAGTATTCAGACCCCTTTGACTTTTGCTTTCACTTTGTCATTATAGGGTACCGAGTGTAGATTAATGAGAAAGAAATGAATTCCAACAACAGTAGAATCAGGCTGCAGCATAACAAAATTGACAAAAATGAAGGGGGTCTGAATACTTTTTAAATGCACTGTAGGTGGTTCATTTGTGCTCTGCATGCCATGAACCATATTTTTGGTCCTGAATGTCATGAATAACAGCCTTACATGCACTTATGCTAGATATTAAAATATTTGACTACGGGTTTTATATCAAGTCTATTAATCTGAACAAGAATATACATTTGTTTTAATAATAACGAAGTGTTTGGACTTGCATTTTATATTTCTAATAGCTACATAGAACTTTTCTTTTGGCCTAACTTATGACATATTTGATATAATATAGTAAATAATGATGTTATCTTAACTGATGAAGTCAATTCAAATCAACACACATGTTCAAAAGCATTCATACTCAGTTTATGACATTAAAAGACTGGCAATAGGAAATGTTTGTAGCTCCTAACACGGACGAAATGCATATATAATGTAAAGTTTTGGGTAATATGTTCAGGATTGTCAGCAATGTTAACGTATTGTCCATGCAAATACAGTGTTTGGGATGTGGAGTAACTTTCAATCATTAATTTAAAAAAAGGGGAGGGGGAATAAACTAAGTAATATCCTCAAACAGGTCCTATAGGAAAGTTCTAGATACGGCAACAATGTAAGATTGTATATTTGGCCTAGCTTTGAGATAAATGAGGCAGTGATAATATCAGGAATAGCGGTATAGAATAATTTATTTTAGAAAAGTTTTGTTTGGTGTAATACAAAAACTGGTTATTTTGCAGCTGATATGGGTTTTGCAAGGCTATTCAATTCTCCTCTCAAGCCGCTGGCAGACCTTGACCCAGTTGTGGTGACATTTTGGTATAGAGCTCCAGAATTGTTACTTGGGGCACGGCACTACACAAAGGCAATTGGTAAGTATTTTGATTTTTAAAAATATAGCTCAATAACTATCAGAATTATCAATGTACATAATAAATGTAAGAGTTATAAAGTTCTTAAGTAGTTCAGTACTTTAAATATCTATTCCATTTCAGAAATAAAATACAGTTCTGTTAATTCATACAAATTAAAGCATGCCCATATTGTAAATACCATTATTGGAGGATGTTTCACAAATATTTTGAATGGGTTTCTATCAGACTTAATAGCTTTTTATTCCAAAAATATCCAACAGCCATTTCCTTTAATGGTCTCCTGGTATACAAGATCCTGTGTTTTAGGTCATCTCTGTCCAGAAACCTTCTTTATCTTCAGGAAAAAGAGCAAAATGTTCTTATCAAATCATTTCCTCTGTCTACCTTCACCAATCTGGGTTGTCCAAGTATGTACGGACTGCAACTTCCAGGTTCTCCAGCAAGCATGAGCCCTTGAGAATTCTGGGATTGCAGTTCTGACAAATTTTGATGGTGCTTAGTTGAAGAAGATTTTGCTTTTGCGAATAATTTTAAAACCTGCTGGAGTTGAAGAGTTGAAGAATATACTATGCTGATGCAGCCATATAAAGTCATGCTCCTCTAATGGCCACTTAGTAACCATCTTCTATTTTATCTATCAATTTTATTTGATTGACTGAACTGCCTGATACTCCTGCAGAACCATTATCTACATTAATTACATCACTGCTTTCAGAGACCATCCTCCTTTGTTGTTAGCTATCTCATATATTTAATTTCTTTGGCTTATAATTACTCATTCCTTTTCCACACTCAATGTTGCATTGTTTATCCTGGGAAAGAATAGCCCGTGTGTATGATTCTCTGAGGGAATAATGAAAAAAAAAAAAAAGATGTTCAGGAATGACATAGAGACAGCTAAACAGTGAGGGAGCCTCTCTTTCTTGGGTTGTAAAAATGTAGTATTCTGCATATCCTTCAAGTACTCCTATTTCTATGATATATTCTATGATATATTAATGAAGTCACTACACATGCATGAATTCACTATATATTGCCATTGAACTCTATTGCCTGGTGTATTAGTAATTCTTATTTGAAAAAGCAGAACTATGTACGTGGGAAAAGAAGGACCAAACTTCTTTTTTTAATTTTCCATTTCCATTCTGTCATGCTTCTTTTCTCGTTGTCCATGCCCTTTTCAAAGTAACATTATTATAAATGTGATCCTGTGTACATGTACAGAATATTGAAGTTAAATATGAGACATGGATTTTAAAAAGTAACTTTCCTCTATTCCAATTCCTGAATCCTAGTGGTTAAGAAATATTCTGTGTGTAAAATAGTTTTGCTTCACTAAACTTGTACTTTTAAGAAATGTTTAAATGTTCTTTGGGATGCGGAGAGAATGATTTTCCAGTTTCTCTGCTTGCCTTTCTTTTCTTATTGGATCTACATCTCTAATTTTCCGCAATCAAGAAAAAAATAATTTATAGATCTACTCTGAATATTCTGATTATCCTTGCTGAACCAAAATGAATGCCCCAGAGCCATGTCCATTACTGAAAAATATCCAAAATTTGTCGAAAATACTAATTTGGAGACTTTCTTTAAGGGGTTAGGGGGATGGGAACAACTTCCGGAGGTCTCATGTTCCCATTCTCAGTCATTAGAGATGAGTCTAGCATGTTTTTTGGTAGACTTACCGGTAATATTAGACTTAATATTTGTTCCTTGCCTGTAGAGGATCTTACTTCCCTTCAGTGTTTTGAATTCAGCTGTATGTTAATTAGTTTCTCCTGCATTGCATATTCCACTGTAACAATCAACTTGCAGTTGATAAAATATATGAAAATGGAAGAATAAGGTTAAAACATTTGATATTATACATGCCAGGCACAGGCAAGCAAATCTACTCGTGAAATGTCCAAGTCAACAATTTTATTATGTTCTATCTATATTACAAGTTTCTCCCCAGATTGCTTGCCTTCTCTTGGGAACAACTAGATAAGGTTCCATGGAACTTGGGGCAGAAGGGACAAACATGTGCCTCTTGTGGCTATGCAAGGACTCAAGGCTAGTTTGATCCCTTCTCCCTGCCTGACTGGGAATTTCCCAACAGTACAGTAATATAACTCACATGTCAGCCCTTGAGTCACTTGGATATACTGTATTAACCTACTTCCCCTCCTAAATAGAATGGGAACATTGGGCCTGTCTCCTGATACCCAGAGAAATACTTCATAATAAGTTAAACTACTATTCTTGATCAATGCATTCTCCAACACTGTCAGTTCATACTAGAATAGGACATTTATATCTTCTGATTTCCTGTTGTAGAAGGCAATCAAACATAGATGACTTGAAGGACAGGAGGAGGAGCCACTACCCAGTAAACAATCAGATAAGTGGGATTGAGCCCAGACCAAGAAAATAATTTGAGAAAATTTCTCAAACAAGCCCTAGATAAGGTGGGGGAAGGGCACACTAACATTGAAATAACATGGTTGCTATTGGCCCCACAATGTAAAGCAGACTTAGGAACCAATGCCATATAGGTCAACGCTATTTTTACTGTGACTACTATAATAACAGAATCTTGCAAGTCTGAATGTGTTTTTGCCAGTACTTAATTTTATTGTCTGAAGGTAGGAGCGGCTTGAGACATTTTCTCGAGTTATTTTCTTGGCCCAGGCTCATGTGCTGCTCTTTTTGTTTACTTATTTAAAAGATACACCCGCTACCCTTTGGGTGAGGTTTCAGAATTACATGCAGAAACAAGATAATACTTTCAATATATAAAATGCAGTCATTGGTGAGGAGAATGAAACAAAGATATAGAATGCAGATGAACAGAAGACTTGGACTGAATTGGGCAAAAACACGTTAAAGCTAATTATCAAGCGTATTTTAAGATGGTGAAGGTAACAAAGAATAATTTTTCACTAATGTTGAATTCTTCACAGTTTTATCCTGCAGGGATTTTAAAAAATTATTTTTATAAACTTATTAAAGGGGGGAAATCCCAGCTGAAGTTTTGCTTACTTGTTGAATATAGATAAGATTGCTCAGAATGCCATGAACTGGACTTTATGATTCGTGCAAGTCATTATTGTTGAAATGTTTGTGAAGCAGCCACATGAACTTAATAAATGATGTGACTGCTTCAACAGTTCAAAGAGAAATGCTTCATGTATACTCCCAAAACACCTCTTTACAACAAATTGTACAACCACAATAACTTGATTTCCCTTCAGAAGGCTCGTGATCAAATTTCTTCAGCAATCCTGTGAAGGTTTCCTTCTTAATATACCTTCATTGTCAAGTTCTACCCAATTTGGTAAATTCAGAAATATTGCACTACAATTGCTTTACTTCTTAGGTTTTGGACTTGGTCTGCAAATATTAATATTTAATCTGCACTTGATCATTGAGCTCACTGGTGATTTTTGGATCAGTCAGTCAATCTCAGCCAACCTATCTTATCAGGTTACTGTTGTGAAGATGAAATTAGAGGAAACTTCGTATAAACAGCCTTGAATTGTTAGAGAGAAGTGAGATTTAAACCCTTCATTCAGTTTATTGGTTCATTGAATTCCTTTTACTTGTACTTAGTTGAGCTGGCACATGGAAAATGTATCATTTCAAAAAAATATAGTCTTCCAGTATCCAATTTAGCAACTTAATTTGTCCTTCCAGAGTTTTAAAATTAGATTTTTTTTTCTCATACCAATGATGCTGGTATGCAGTCTGATTTCTCCTATGTCGCCACCCCACGTGTATTAGCTGTAATGAATGTGCAGCATTTCTATTTCATGAGATCCAGACATAGAAAGATAAAAAAAAAACATATTAGTGGACCTGTCCATCTAGATAATGGGCAGAAACAATTGAAGCCCAGAAAAATCAGAGGCCAAGAAACCAATCATGAAAGTCAATATCCCCTATGGGTTTTAAAAATGGAAAAGACAACCTCCATTTTGTCTTTGCTTTTGTCTTCACTATTTTTCCCCCATTAAGGCTGGCTGAAGACAAGTTCAGAGCAAAGCCTCCAGCCAGCAGTTACCAAGCTGGAAATTAGTGAAGTTGGACAGCAAGCTAACACTAGCGAAGCTAATTGTAATATAGTTTGCTCTTGTGAGAAGCAGGTGGGGGAGGAAGAGTTCAATTTATGCGCAAAAGGCAGGTGTTTTTACCATTAGGTAGCATTAAACCTTCTGAACTCCACGTGGTTTTTGTACCTTTAGGCTCAACGGCTACGTGGGGTTTTGTTTTATGGGCTGAGATCTAGGTTATGTCAATCTGTTTTGAAGTTTGTGCATTTGTTGAGATCCTGAATCTGATGGAGCAGTTTCCTAGCTCATTCCTTTCAAAAAGTAACTCTTTCTTTTTTTAAATTTTAAACTTTCTTCTAAATCTTGAACCTAGATATAAGAAAAATGGAAAGTTCTTAATGAGCCAGAGAGTCTCATTCTAGGAAAGGAATCTAACTGTTGGCACAGATCTCCAGGCCTCTAAAGGAAAAGGGTTATCACTTGCATCTTGGTAAACCAGCAATAGAAGGGGATTTTCCTAGAGTAACATGACTGGTAGCATTCATAGTTGGCTGTGCCAAAGAGTTGTAGGGAGAATTGACAGAATCATCAAAATTGGTTTTTGAGACCCATTGTGGGAATGCATGGGATTTCAAAGTATCATATTCTTAATCTATTATTCCAGCCCATTTATGTAAACTGACTTCAAGCTATTCATTACCCAGGAAGTGGATACTGTATAAGGACTTTTTCTTCTTTGCAATTGATATAAATTGTGACTAGTTGGGAGCAGTCCTGCTAGATTTTATTTAAAAAAAAGTATTAGATTTTCCTAGTAAAATAAATGCATTTTATTTTCCCGGTTTGCTTTTCTGGCTAGATGTCCTGACTAATTCTTAACATGATTCTCATAGATTGCAACCTTAAATTGAAGCTTTGGAAGTCCTTTCTCTTAGCTCCTGTTGATTCCCTAGAGATTTCTGTTCACAGTTTGACACCATCATCATCTCTAGCTAAAAGATGCTTAGCTCTGTCTTGCCACAGACTCCAGATAAAAAGCTGGTTAAGTTTGTGGATGATATCAAACAATTCAGAGCAGCAAACTGAAAGTGTGATTGTGATAAGATTCTGAAGGATCTCTTTAAACTGTGGTGAATGGTCATCCACATAACAAATACTGTCAGTTTAATTAAATGTAAGGCAATGCATAATGCCAAAACTCTTGTCTGAACATACAGTCCACTGATGTGATCTGAATTGCCTATAACTAAGAAAAGTATCTTCAGGCCACAACTCAGTAAAGAGGTTGGGCAACAGCTATGAAAAAGACAAATTGTGTACTAAGGATCTTTAGGAAAGAGATTGCAAGTAAAACTCCTAACTTTGTAATCTCTTTGTACACATCTTTGTTTGCTTATTTATTTATTTGTTAGATTAGTTTGCCATCCATCTCACTTTCAGGTGACTTGAGGCGGATTACAATATTAAAAACCAGTAAATCCATTAAAAATAAATGTTTCTAATAACAGTAAAAATTACAAGGAATGTTGTGCTCACATCTGAAATCTTATGCAGACACCCCATAGAAAAAAGTGCTGGAAAATGGGCAGAAAAAGCCAACTAAAATGATCAAGGCATGCAAACACTTTCTCTGGGATAAAAACAACTAGAATTTTATATATTCATGCATAATATCATGCACGGCATGGAGAAAACAATTGGAGGGAAATTTCTCTCTTAAAATATTGGTTCCAGGAATCCTTTGCTGCAGCTGCCTGGAAGGAGAAGAGGTAAAAGAGGTAAAGTGCATAACTAACCCGTGGAATTCATTATCACAAGATGATGAATAGACTAGATTAGACTAGACTAGACTAGACTAGATTAGACTAGAACAGAACAGAAACACAACCAAACAGAACAGAACAGAAACACAACAGAACAGAACAGAATTCAATTCTTTATTGGTCAAGTGTGATTGGACACACAAGGAATTTTGTCTCCAGTACATAAGGTCACAGTGTAGATATAAATAGCAAGTAATAGGTCATAGATCATAAATCATAAGAAACCAATAGGAGAAGATAGTAGGAAAGATGAGAAAAAAATGAGAAATGATACATTCCTCACTTGACACAACTCACACCTGACCCTTCAAAAAGACCTATCACAAGACCCTGACCTGATTTGACCTTCACCAGACATGACCTCACCACCACAAGACCTACTGACCACACAAAGCCCTTATAAGTAGAAGAACACTGAACATTGATATCCCCTAAATTCCACTGAAGATGTTACCTAGCCCGGTAATGAAATGTTAAGAAACCAACCCACAAGCTCAGAGAACGAACCTCCACCCTCAACTATCTTTGTTTCTAGTTGCTTTGGCATGTAATGCTCTATAGTGGCATCCTGAGGGGAGAAGTGGAAATAGATTATGTCCAGGATGCGAGGGGTCTGTAGATATTTTCTCAGCCCTCTTTCTAGTTCTGCAGTATACAGATCTTCAATGGAAGGCAGACTGGTGGTGATTTTTTTTTCCTGCAGTCCTAACTATCCTTTGAAGTCTGTACCTGTCCTGTTTGGTTGCTGTGCCAAACCAGACAGTTAGTGAGGTACAAATGACAGACTCAATAAATCCTCTGTAGAACTGTATCAGCAAATCCTTGGGTAGGATGTGCAAAATTTATTGAGGCAGGAGTAGAACTTACTGTTCCCTTCTGAGCTATGAACCTTTCCTAGACTTATGCCATTCTGGGAAAATTGGAAGCAGTTTGTGGTGTTCTTGAGATGGTCCGGTCCCCAAACAGGATTGTTTCATCTAAAATGATGCAGGAGGTTGATTACTGTAAATGAAATAGGATGGGCACTGAATTGCATTTTTGTCTATTCTATTCTATTCTATTCTATTCTATTCTATTCTATTCTATTCTATTCTATTCTATTCTATTCTATTCTATTCTATTCTATCTACTCTCTTTCATGCCAAGGGAGGTATAATAAATACAGTTTTTTAAATAAAAATATGGTAATACCTTACTCATTTGAAGTAGGTTCTCAAGTGAAATTTATGCATGGTTTGTTCATCTTGTTATAATATCACTATTTCATTTTTTTTTGTCTGACTGTTATACACCTACTATGACAAATAGTTAAACGTAGTATTTTATTTTCTAAAAAGCTGTTTAGATTTTATATCTTATTTTGTTTCCTAGATATATGGGCTATTGGCTGTATATTTGCTGAGTTATTGACTTCAGAACCTATATTTCACTGTCGTCAGGAAGACATCAAAACAAGCAATCCTTTTCATCATGATCAGCTTGATCGCATATTTAGCGTCATGGGATTTCCTGCAGGTAAATTCAGTGACCCTTAAAACATTATAAGAAATCTTTGATCTGGATTGTTTTCAATGAATAGATTTTTCTTCATATGCATGTATTCCATTCAAATACAATTTTATCAATTTGGCTTTTGGTCAGCAAATTCATGTGCTTGAAGAGGTAGCCCTCGACCTAGGATCACAACTGAGCCCAAAATTTCCATGGCTAAACAAGACAGTTGTTAAATGAGTTTTGTCCCATTTTATGAGCTTTCTTGTCACAGTTATTAAGTGAATCACTGCAGCTGTTGAGTTAGTAACACAGTTGTTAAGTGCATCTGGCTTCCCCATTGACTTTGCTTGTCAGAAGGTCACATGACCCAGGGACACTACATCCATCATAAACACATGCCAGTTGCCATGCATCTGGGTTTTTATCAGATAATCATGAGGATGCTGCAACAGTTGTAAGTGTGAAAAACTGTCATAAGTCACTTTTTTCAGTGCCATGGTAACTTTGAACAGTCACTAAATTAATGGTTGCAAGTTGAGTTACTGTAGAATATAGAGTAGACCAGAGGTCTTCAAACTTGGCAGCTTTAAGACTTGTGGACTTGAACTCCAGAATTCTCCAGCCAGCTCCAGCCAGAGTAGACTGTTTCCAGTAGCTTATCTTGTGCTTCTTTAACATTTTCCAAATTTTTACTTTACAAAGATAAAGACTGGGAAGACATTAGGAAAATGCCAGAATATCCTACACTTCAAAAAGATTTTAGAAGAACAACGTAAGTTATATATTTCTGGTCATTATATTTTAAATATATAATTATCGGTATATAGTTTTTATTATTTTTATTTGGGAGGTTTGGTAGTAAGAAGAAGCATGATGTAGATTTGGACATAAAGTTTCATCCTTTATCTTTCTTTTCATGAAAGGATCATGGTTTGTAACAAATTCTTCTTTTTTGGGATATGAATTTCAGAAACACATTTGTCAAACTTAAATGGAAGAAAATGGGATAAATTCAGCATGACCAAGAAATTAATTTAATTTAGATAGTATGTGAAATTCCAATTATCATTTCCTTATAGAAAGGGGGAGTACGTCATATTGAGACTTTTATTACAATACATAATTCTAAATCATGAGTTGTGGCTATTATACATGCACTTATCAACTGCAGTTGAGACTGGCAACTAAGCAACACAGTTATATAAAGTAAAACATCACATTACCATTTAACATGTGTGCCGTAACCATGACTTTCATTTCCTGCCAGCTTTCCCATTGACTGCTTGTTTAATGCCAGCTTTGAAACTGGAAATAACAATCACATGTTTGTAGGATGCTGCAACCATCATAAGTGTGCACCAGTTACCAATGCCCAAATTGTGATTATACAACCGCAGGGTTGCTGCAATGGTCACATGTTCAAGGACCACTTATACATTTCCTTTTTAGTGCTGTTGTAACTTCAAATGGTTGCTGAGCAAGGCATCAGTAAGCAAGGATTGTATTTTAAAATACCTTCTTGAGGCTTAAAATACAAATGCTTTCTATGTCTCAGTTAGATTATTATCATTTGATATACAGGTTGTCCCTTCAGCTACTTTAGAAGAAATGGGCAGCCTTCTATCATATGATGTCAATTTTTTTTTCTGGAACTTAAGTATCACCAGCCAGAGTCCAGGTGCAAATTACTGGCTTATTAAGGCAGATACATGCTATTAACTGCCTGTGTCCCTATGAATAAATGAAAACGAAGCTTAGGTCAACTTTAAATATTCTTTTTACACTAATCTAGTTTAATGGATAATTGCTTTTTAGTTGCTCTGTTTAGAAGTTGAGAATTTGCTTCTATTTTAATTTTTATTTCTGATTTTATTAACTTTGGTGAGGGGAGAAGATCTGTATTACTCAATGGACACAAGGTAGTTATGGACTATAATGGCTCCTTCAAGACTAATTGGTTTTATTGGGCATTAGCATTCTTGCAGCTCACATCCACAGATCCATAGTATGGGCTTGCATTCTGTGAATCTGTTGAAGTTAGCTGTTATTCACAAAAGATTGTGTCCCAATGAAGCTGATTAGTCTTGAAGGTGCTATCAGACTCCATATCTATTTTATTACCTTGGCTTCTGCTGCCTATTACTTTTATGCTTTAATTGTTATTTTCACATTAGTCATTTCAGATTTTGTTAAAAAGGAGTATTAATTGAAATATATACACGCAGATACACATTATGATACATTAGAGAAACCTAGTTTAGTATATTTTTATAACTCTTTTAATTATTCCAAAGTAGAGTCTATTTCAAGATTAGTTTTAACAAATAAAATGGGATTGGCACCTGTATAGTAATAAAAAGTGCCACTGCTATCTGTATGTGGTTTATTGTATGAACCAGGAAATAAAATCTTGTGAAATGTAATTAACATATAGTAAAACTTTTTTTTTTTTATTTTGATGCTACCTTATTCCTTTGATTTCATTCTTTGTTTCTTTTTTCAGATATGCCAATAGTAGCCTCCTCAAATACATGGAAAAACACAAAGTCAAGCCTGATAGCAAAGTATTCCTTTTGGTAAGTGACAGAGAAGCTTTATTTTTCTTTTTAAGTAAGTTACACTCTTAGTATCAAATAGCTGTAGAAGAAAACTTTGTTGCTGCTGAAGTAATCTTTTGTTTTGTAAAGTTAACAGTGCGATTCTTTACATTTCTAATCAGAAGTAAGCCCCATTCAGAGACGCTGAAAGGATATATAAGATGTCACCTTTACTATATTCTGGCAGAAAATGTGGTTTAAAATGTACAGATCTATATAAACATCCTTCTCAAATTTATATCACCAGGAAGAAATAGAGAAAGAAAAAATTAAACAATATATAGAAGGATCAGAAATGAATAAAATCACAGAAGAACAAAGAGAAATACTCAATAGACCAATAACTAAATTGGAAATAAAATTGGCACTGAAAAAACAAAAAAAAAAAAAATAACAAAACATCTGTTCCGGATGGGATACCAGATACCAGGAATTATATAAAAATTCACAGGAAATATTGGGAGAAATAATGTTAGAATTATATATTATATATTATTATTATTATATATTATATTATTATATTATATGCTCTGGGAAATGCAAAAATCCCGAAAACTTGGACAGAAGCGATAATAACCATTATTCATAAAGAGGATACAGATCAGCATTTAATACAGAATTACAGACTAATCTCTTTATTAAACACAGACTACAAGATATTTGCAGCAATTACAGCTGAAAGAATTTAAAAAATTTTGAATAACTATTTACACCCAGATCAAAATGGATTCCTTCCTGGGTGACAAATTAAAAACAACATGAGAATAATAATAAACACATTAGAATTCTACGAAGCACACCCGGAAAAACAAGCTTCACTGGTTTTCCTTGATGCCCAAAAGGCATTTGACAATCTGAATTGGAAATTTTTAATGGAACAACTAACATTTATGCAATTTGGGACAAAATTTGAAAAAATGATAGGGAAAATTTATACAAAACAAACAGCAAGAGTAATCATGAACGAACAGAACAACAGAACAATTTAGTATAACAAAAGGGGTAAAACAGGGATGCCCACTATCTCTACTTTTGTATATATTAACGTTGGAGATGCTCCTGAAAAATGTTAGACAGGATCAAGAAATAAAAGGTCTAAGAATAAAGAATGAAGAATACAAGGTTCAGGCTTTTGCCAATGACATGGTTAATAGTAGAAGAACCGCTAGAATCAGGACCAAAATTAATTAAGAAATTAGAAGAATTTGGAGAGGTAGCGGGACTTAAGATCAATAAAAACAAATCAAAACTAATAACCAAAAACCTTACTAAGAAACAGGAAAAAGATTTGGAAATCAAGACTCAAATTCAAGTAATCAAGAAAATAAAGTATCTAGGGATCTGGTTAACAGCAAGAGGTTCCTCAATCAAAGAGGATAATTATGACAAAATAGTATTACAGATTAAAAAGGACTTGGATAGTTGGAAAAACTTGCAGATATCATTATTGGGAAGGATTGCCACCATTAAAATGAATATTCTACCAAAACTACTATTCCTTTTTCAGGTTATACCAATAAAATTGGAAAAAAAGTTTTTTGAAACATTAAATAAAATAATTACCAAATTTGTATGGCAGAGAAAGCGACCAAGAATTAAACTTAAATCTCTACAGGATACAAAAGACAGAGGGTGAGTAGCACTCCCAGAATGCTACCAAGCTGCTGGCATAATATGGTTAAAGGAATGGATAGAACGAAGGAATAAGAGAATATTAGCGATAGAAGGCCACGATCTACAAGTAGGATGGCATGCTTGCCTCTGGGATGGAAAATATAAAATACATAGTTACTTTAAGAGACATACAATAAGAAATGCATTATTATAAATTTGGCTGAAAATTAAAAAAACAACACTACACAAAAATACCAAGTTGGCTTTCACCGACAGAAATATTTAAACATCCAAATTTAACAGAATTAAATAAAATAATAAGATACAAAGACCTAATAGCTCAACAAGGAAAACTGAAATCAAAACAAGAACTGGAATCGGATTTGAACAGAGATATAGATTGGTGGATATATATACAAATTCAATCCAAACATAAAGAAGACACAAACACATATGAAATACAAAGAGAACCGCACGAATTAGACAAAATTATATTAGGGACAGATGAAAAATTAATTAACAAGATATATAAATTTTTACTAAATTATAAAATGGAAGAGGAGATAGTGAAAGATTCAATGATTAAATGGGCACAGAACTTGAATTATACAATAGATTGTATAATTTACTTGCCATTTGGCAAGTAAATTCAAAATTAACATTATCAGCGGCATACAAGGAAAACCAGTTGAAGATGTGAGCCACGGGCCTGGTGGCTCAGCAGACTGATAGCATTGTGATTAACACCAGCTGTCTGCAATTACTGTAAGTTTGAATCTCACCAGGCTCAAGGTTGACTCAGCCTTCCATCCTTTCTAAGATAGGTAAATTGAGGACCCAGTTTGTGGGGACAATAAGCTGACTTTGTATAAATATACGAAAGTATGAAGGCTATTGCTTAACGCATTGTAAGCCGCCCTGAGTCTCTGGAGAAGGGCGGCATATAAATCAATTTTTTTTTAAAAAGATGGCATTTACCACCAACAAGAATCGCAAAGATGTTCCCAAATAATGATCCAATATGTTGGAAGTATAAGAAAACCCATGGAACCTATTACCATCTATGGTGGACATGCCCAGCGGCGAAAAAATTCTGAACAAATATAAAAAAATGGTTAGAAAAATAGCAGAGCAAACAATAGAAAGAAAACCAAAAACATTTCTATTAGGAATATTTACGAGAACATATACCAAAGAAATAAAATATCTGATTTTACACATCATAACAGCAGCTCGAATAATATACGCACAAAAATGGAAACAGAAAGAAACACCAACAGATGAAGAAGTGATAAAAAAAAGTTTTAGAATGTGCTGAGATGGACAAATTAACCAAAGAAATTAAAGAAAAAGAAGAGACAGACTATTATACAATTTGGAACAAATGGTATAAATGGCTTGAGAGCCGAAATAAAGAATAACATAAATAGGGGAGAATATAAAATGTAAAATAAGTATGCAACAAATATATGTATGTATGTGTGTATATGTATATGTATGTGTATGTATGTATGTGTATGTATGTATGTGTATGTGTGTGTGTGTATATATATATATATATATATATATATATATATATATATATATATAATGTATATACATTAGTTAATTGCTTTAAGGGGGGAAAAAGTTAAGCATGAATGGGTTTTTCAGGCATCTGAAACAAATATATAGAAATGTATAAAATTAAGGCTATTATGATTAGAAAATATATTGTAATCAATCAAAAAAGGGACAATGAAGGAAATGAAACAATATGAGAGACATGGGGGGGAGGAAATTACAGTGGAAAGCAGACCACAAAGAAACAGTTGTTAAAAAGAGGATATATTTATATGTTGTATGATATGTGTTTGTCATAATGTGTATTAATAAAACAATAAAACTTTTTTTTAAAAAAAATGTACAGATCTAAAATATATTGCATAAAAGATCTGAAATTCTTTTTGGTGGCCAGAATATCCTAGTATTTTTAATATTATTTAAAGTTTTACCTACACTGACAATAATAATATTTAATAATTCATGTATTAACTAATTTGTTAGGTTTATATCTCCTCTTTTAAAATTTAAAAAAATTAAAATGGCATGCCTTGCTTTTCGTTTCTCCCTAAAACACCATGTGGCATAGGCTGAGCTGAAAATAACTGGCTGGGGCCAGTTATCTACTCAGCTTCCTTGTCTGAGCCAGATGCTCCATACGGTTCTGTCATTTATTGCCAAATTCATCCAAACAACTTACTTTCCATTTCTGAATATCAGTTACAGCGGAAGAACAAGTATAATAGCCTTCTGTTAGCTCCATGTTTAGATGGAGGGGGAGCCAGTGTGATGGAATGAAGCTTAGATCAGATCAGATCAGATCTCATTGCTTGCCAGAATTGTTTCCCTTTCTCATGCTAAATATTCTTATATTTTTTTGAACCCTGAAATTAGCGCTTGGCCTTATTGCCATGCACTCAAAAGCCCGATTGGGCTTATTATCCGGGGATGTCTTATTTTGGGGAAAACAGGGTACATAATGCATGTCATTGAGTTTTACTGAGAAATTCATACAAACTGGCTTTTTTGCAGCTTCAAAAACTTCTGACTATGGATCCGACTAAAAGAATTACCTCAGAGCAAGCTTTGCAGGATCCTTACTTCCAGGAAGACCCATTGCCTACATCAGAGTATGTTTTTTTCTGTTCTTTGTAGTCCTTCCTCCACTGCTGTATAACTTAATTTACTTTCCAAATCGCTCTCTAAACTTATATAAAAATAAAATATTAGCCGTAATATGTGTTTGATTATATCTCTGAAATATTCATTTTATAACACAAAAGATTTCTCTTTTATAATAATAGATCCATACTTGGATTTAAAATGGCATAACCAGGATTCTATACTTAAAGTAGTGTCAATAGTAGGGACATTTATATTTAAACAGAATTGAGTGTAGAAATAGATGGAATATACGCCAGTCATCTATAAACATTTCTTAATACTAGTGAAAGATTTCATTACAAATTGCAGCTTCTGAGGAAATGTTGCAGAGGTGATAGATGCCCAACATGACATTATTATCAGCTTTTTCTCTGGATCTCCCCCCACCCCCCGCAAGTTTGCTTCAATTTCTATGCTCTTTTACTGGGTATTAAATCCATTTAATATATGAAATTTCATTTTGAGTAAACATGGATAGGACTGTATAGTAAATTACTTGAATTTTACCCTAAAGGATGAGTACACTAGATCTGTTTTGCTCAGTGAGGTAACAAAGGCTTATTGATGGGAGAAAATATTATTTGCTAAATCCTTTTTAAGCATCAGTAATGCTAAAATTATGTTAGAAACACTTTTTGAAATGAATGCGAAATTAGATAGAAACTTCAAACCAATAATTCTTTTATGCTACAAATACCTAGTATTTTTCAACTGATTTGAAATGAAGACTGATATTGAGCGATAGTCTCAAAAATAATTATAGACTTTCTATATTATTTTGAGAGGATTATAAACAAAATGGTATGCGCTACCACCTAATTATTAATGTTTTTGGCTGATGGTTTATGAAGGAAATAGGAAAAATCAGCCTTTTTTATAATGAATTGCTCTTCATTTACTGCCCATATTTTCTGATGCAAATAAATTGGTGCAACAAAAACAATTCAGTTAAATAGTGACAAACACATGTCATGGACTATGTTACACATAACTGCCATGGCATTAATGATATTGTCACAGTCAACATTTTTGTAATGGATCTATCAAGCACTTATAGGAACATTCGAAAAGATCTTTCATCACTGCAGATTTATGGCAAACATCAGTTTAATACTGACAAGAGAGTGATTTGTCCATGACAATAGAATCACATGGGATTCCTCACCATCAGTTCCACCTATCAAATTCTGTGTGTAACATGTTGTAAGTGTGGAGTCAAATTCTAACTGGAAGAGATCCATAGTTGTCATAGAGGGTATGAAACTCTGAGCTGCTTTTAACATATACAATGAAATAGCCTAAGATAAGGGGACTAAAATAATCAACCTGAAATCACCATGACTAGTTATGGTGAATATGTCCAGTGTGTAACAACATATTGACCATATTAAAATGAAAGCAAATATTCTTCATTTCATCACATTTCTGCTAGAGATGTCCAAAATTTTATTTGATCTCTAATACATTTTTTAATGAATATAAGATTGTAAGCTAACATATACTGGTGCAATTCCACTGTATTCTTCTGTTCCAGTGTTTTTGCTGGTTGCCAGATTCCATACCCCAAACGAGAGTTTCTTAATGAAGATGAACCCGAGGAAAAGGGTGATAAGGTATAGTTCATAGACCATGTTACCATCAGTAAAAAATAATGTTTCAGAGGGGGAAAACTTATAGAACATCAACCGTTACTCTGACCAGGATTTCTGGTCAATATGATTGTAATGCAATGTCATGAGACATACTCAAAAAGGGCTGCATGTTGATATGTGATAATTACAAGAAATTAGATTGTTTAAAACCGAATAATCTTTAGTAAATTTAGATAATGGAAGTAACATATAGCTGGAATAAAAAAGGAAAAAGGTCTTAAACTCATATATCCTAATAAAAAAGTCATCAATTGGCAATAAATATTGTGATGGGTTTTTTTGTAGTGATGCTGTGTGAGTAGGAGGAGGATATAGGAAGGATATTGCTCAGTGACAAAAGATCATGCATTCTGAAGAGTCCAGGTGCAGTCCTTGATATCTCTTATTAAAAAGGCTCAGATACCAAGTACCTTTGACCCTGAAGAACTACTGCTATTTAGTATAGGTAATTTAAATGGAAAGTCCTTGTTGATGTACAACAATGCCCCATGTTCCTATGGCAACAAAGAAAAAAATAAAATAAATTAGAAACTTCAAGAAGAGCTTCATACTATCAAAGATCAAAATTGTGGAAGCAAGCCAAAAGTCTATTAAGAATGAGAATAAAAGTTGCAGGACATGAAATATTCTAGTAAATGAGCTATATTTACTTTTGTTCCCATTAAATAATATTTCAGACATATATTTGTATTCATTTATTTATTCAGTTCATATGGTTTCCTATCTCAACAAGTGACCCTGGGAAGCAAATAGAATTAAAATAAAATAAAAACAATTATAAGAATTAAAATACAAAGCAGCCAAGAACAGTATCAGTAGTACTTGTGTGTCAAACTTGTGACGTCATGTTGCTGTCGTGATATTTCGTGATGTTTTTTCCCTTCGTGAAGCGGGGATGGGTGTGGCTGCACATGACACATCTGGCCCACGGGCCACCAGTTTGACATCCCTGCGACTAGTACAACCAAGAAGAAGACTCCTGTTTTGATTCTGAGACTTAAGAAAAAGAATTTTCCTTAAGTGGAGCTTGATTCCTAGTGACTAGCCATAAAATTTTCTCTGCAACAATAAAGCAATTATTAATTCTTTAAGTCTAGGAGATAGATGCAGTGATAGATATAGATATCAATATCTTTACCTCTGGTTTTTGCTCCACTTTGTTTTTCAGACTTGCCACTTTCTGTGACATTAAGTCTGCTGAATTCTAAAATAGATTGTAAATAAGTTTAGTTGTTGCAGATGTTAACAAATGGCTCCAGCTGGTTAAATTTCAACCAGTTACATTCCATCAGCTATTTTGGCCTGGGGCAACATCATAATCATATTCCTTTGACTAATACACAAATGCAGATTATAGTTCTAGCTGGCTTTTCCCATAGGACAGTATCGTTCCTGAATATTGGTTCATCTATTATAGTAAAAGTATAAACATGGCTTTAATTATAATTCTTGGCAGTGATAACAGAGTTGTATAATTAATGGGAGGAATTTTATTTGGTTTGTGTTCTCCTTTCTTCATCTCATGGTGAAAATTCTATATTGTATTGAGACACATGGAAAAAGACATACTGACTTCAAAGCCTTTTGTTTAAAAGGGTTGTTTGGCCATTACTGTACCTCAACATTTAATTGCACTTACTTGGCTGAAAGTTTATACTCAAAAGTCTACAAACATTGGGACCAAATGTTAAAAGAATAATAATCTAGTTTGACTCTTAAGATTTGCTTAAGGTTTGTTGTTATGTTGCCTTCTTTTCTTGTCCTCAGACTACTCCAAATTTTCTGCTGCTTCTTTGTCCTCTTTATTATTGTGTTCATTGGAGTACTTTCTCTGTCTTTGACCTGACTTTGAAAACCTATGTCCCAATCAGCGTCACTTTCCATATCCTGCTATTTTTATAATTAACTGAAAGATTCATTCCTTTCCTTTCTCTATAACATCACTGGCTCCAGGAATTCTGATATTGAACCATAGATTTTGAGTAATATGGATTTCAATTACTATAAATCAACCAAAGTCATAGATGAAGTATAAGAGGCAAGCATTTAAGCTGTAACCATCTCATTCCAAGATTTGAGAATAAGGGTCTTTGCAAATTTTATGGAAATTTTATATTCCTATTTTTTCTCTGTTACTTTTGTTACTTTTGTGTTATGGTTTTAAGAAGAAAAATACAAAAGTAGAAAGCACAGCAACATACATCTTAAAAAAGCCATTATTTGCAGTCTTTGCTCTAAAAATGAATACATTCAACCATACCATTGTTTCAAAAATGGAAGGAACAAGCAAAGCCTATTATGTGTATAGAATAGTCAGTAGAAATTGGTGAGGCAATGAAAGAGCTACATTAATTTAAGAGTCACATAAGTGTTACATATACAGTACATGAACTCATTTTTTAAAAAAGATGGCCACTGTAATATGTTTAAAATACATTCAAACAATGGCTGAATAAATGGAAAGCACCTACCAAAAGAGGAAGTCCAATATAGAATTTAAACGATAAACTTGCTTATCGTTATACCATGCATTTTCCTAAGGAGTCTACACAGTCTTTCTTGATTCAATTAGAGATCTGATATCAGATGAGCAAGAGAAGGTCAGCCAGTTATATAAAAGATTTATGGCTCAATGAAGTTTAGCCTTTCTCATCCTAATATAGATGTTCCTTAGGCTCTCTAAACATTATATTACTCTTACTGAGCCAGTGTACTGCTTGTGTACATTTCTAGGAATGCTCTGTGGAATAAGAACTACCCTAAAACTAAACCTCATGGTAATCCCAGCTCTCTCTCCTTCCCTTGGATTCGATCTAGAATCAACAGCAGCAGAACCAACATCAGCAACAAACAGGACCTCAGCAGCAACAGCAGCAGCAAGCAGCACCTCAGCAGCCACAGCAGCCACAGCCACAAGCAGCACCTCAACAGCAAAACAGCACCCAGACCAATGGAACTGCGGGGGGTGGCGGGACAGGAGGTGGCGGGACTGGGGCAGGTCTCCAGCACAGCCAGGACTCCGGCCTCAACCAGGTGCCTCCAAACAAGAAACCACGCCTTGGGCCTTCAGGCACGAATTCAGGCGGGCCTGTCATGCCTTCAGACTATCAAGTATGTTCCTTTTTTCCTGTCTTCTTTATATCATCTTTGGTTGCTTTTCAAGGATTGTGGGGAAACGAGTTAGGAAACGCCACCATAGGATGGCTTTTCGTAGAACTAGAATGTTTTTATGGGCCCTGCTCAATTTATGAATGTGTGTATGAATGAAAGCACGTATTCCTGCATAAGAAATAATTTATTGCCACTTTTCAAGGTAAATCTTGCTCAAGACAGTTTTTAAAGTTTGAGATATAGGTGTTACGGTTAATTTAAACAATACCCTTCATTTTATTATAAGAAATAGATCAGTTCAGTGAGGTGAAGCTTTTTGCATTTCTTTTGCTGATAATACTATGAAGTTTCACAAGTAAAGTTTATTGTAAAGTGCTGTAAATATTCACAGGTAGTTACAGGTATCAAAAAGACAGTAATTCTATATCCTTCCTTGCCCAGTCATTTGATTGGTATTTTCCATAATTCTTAACTATGGAGCATAATGACTGGAAATATGTTGTATTGTTATTATTAAATAAATTATGCTTGTGGAAAGTAATTCATAATCTTGAGTGCAGTGGTCTGGTCATTACATGTTGATGGTAATCATCTCTGTAGTTACATGCCATAATATTCTCTTGTGACTCTTTAGTGCCTATTCCATTGGGCTCTGTGTATTATCTCTAGTACATTTATGACTTCATCTGGCCATGGTAACTGCAACAACAGTCATCTGATACATTAATTTTCACAAAATTAAATATATTAGCTGTCACAAATAATAGCATGTGTATATGCGCATGTATTTTCATTAAATGGTTTTTAGAAAGTTAATACTGAAGTATCAATACATATATTCAGGCCTATCAAGTTCTGGCATCAAGCTGTTTCTTTATATTACGCATTGAATTTTATGAATCCCATTCTTCATTCCCCTTTTCTAAATTTTCTAAATGCAAATTAGACATGGCTGTTTTCATTATATTTATCTAGCTACTTTCCTCTTTGGGCGACTTTAAGAGAAAGTATCTCTCAATGACAAACCATCTTTATTTTATTTGTTTAATGTAAATTGTTACATAGTCAATTTGTTTTCTATTTATGCATGCTAATACATAAAGCTTTCCAATTGGCATTTTATGGAATGGAAAACTTTCCCCATAACAAACATGCTTGCTTGTTTATTGATGCTGCAAACACACAACATATAGGATGTCACTAAACTTTGAACAAATTTTGGATGGTAAAATTTGGGGGCCATTCGTCGACTTTGTGGGAATGTAGGCAGCACATGGATATGCATCTCTGCCTTATACAATGATTTTGCTTCAGACAGCTAGCTGTTTAAAAGTGCAGCTCAGAATGTAGTCCCACCTTAATCCAGAATGATTGGTTAGCTGGTTTGCATGGAAACAGTAAGCATGGTTAAAATCTTAGACTCTCTTCATGTAAGTCTGTGCATGAAGATAAGCATTTGAGGCTCTGGTTATACATAGATTTCAAAGAGAAGTTCACTAATGTCTTGTTTGTCCTCACTGTCAAATCCAGTTTTATGAACTCAGCTTCAAAGATTAAAGACATATTAGATTAACATTAGCATAATATTAGCATCTGGCTTTTAGTTATTCAACCTAAGTTTTCTCTATTACCAATAGCTAAATATTCCATAGACAAAGCAGAAGTAAGGAAGACAAGGAAAGATGGACATGCCAGTCCCATTTCCTTACTTAAACCCATCCAAAGGAAATGAGAGGGAGCTTGCTGCAATAATTCTTTATGGCCATCCTCCACCCCCTCTTTTATGATAACATTTCTGCTTCATAAAAACATTTATTTTTTTGCTTTTTTTGTAGCACTCCAGTTCACGCCTGAGTTACCAAAGCAACATTCAGGGATCTTCTCAGTCCCAGAATACAATGGGCTATTCAACATCATCTCAGCAGAGTTCTCAGTACCATCCGTCCCACCAATCTCACCGGTACTAAAGAGACTTCATAAGGGGTGTTAGAAAGGAATGAACTAACAATGAGTGGACTCCAGCAATATGAAGTTCATAACCATGAGAAGAACCAAAAAATGCAAATTGTGATGCAGATTTTAGAATTGCAAACTTTTTATTTACTAATTATTTTAAGACAAGAGACAGTTTTTATCCTTTTTTGCCATAAAGGAGATTCTTGTGAAGTTTCCCTTCAGCTTGCTTTCGCATGTGTTCCATTGTGGTTACTCAATCTGATCTGAACCAAGCACTTAAACTTCTTTAGCCTATGGAATTGTTGAAGGATTCCTGGTGCACCTTTCTCGTGTTGTAGTAATTGCCATAAATCTAATCTTTTCCAAATCCTTTTACCAGGATTTTAAATTTTTGGAATCTTGAACTCCTGGGCTTTTCAAGCTTGTATATAGTTAATTTTTTTACTAGGCAGACCAGTTTAGCTATACAGGTATAATGCACCTTTTAAAAGCACTATGTTATTTTCACAGGATATTACTCTTTTGCTCATGGATGTCAAGAACAGCAGATTTTACTATTCCAGAGTATTTTATTATCTTTTTAGTAGTCTAGTTTTCAGATGAGATATTTAAAAAAAAAAAGAAGAAAAGAAAAATATACAACCCAAGTCTCTGCAGCAGCTATTACATGTTATGTGTTTGGATTGAACACCAAACAGAAGATTATGAATGTTTCTTTTATCATTCAGATGAGCATCCCATAGATGATTGGTCATTTTCTTCCAAGTGAATTGACTGAAGCTTTGCTTTATTTTAAGGTATGGAAGCAAAGCAGAAGACATCAACTTTTGTGGCTCCAGTAGAACAAATTTGTCTATAGTGTCTTCTTTAGTGGTTATCTGTTACCTGCAGTGGTGTCTTTGCTCTGTGTTGAATCTCTACAGTTGGGGTTCAGCATCAATGGGATAAAGGGCAAAGGAGGCTTTGCCACTCCTTTGGGGAGGCCGGGTAGAGGGACAAAGTGTACTCTAATATATATGTGCATCCTTCATTTGTTTCTTACCTAGACTTTGATTGAATTTTGATTTTGAAACTTGCAGCAAAAACAAACAAAATGTGCTGTGGCACCTTAAAAGACTAATAATTTTGTTCTTGCATTAGTATCTGCCTAGTTGCAGAAGACTTGCAATCATGAACCTTGAGAAGCCATTATTGATGTTGCTGTTATTCCTTCATTATCCAGTTGAAGCAGATCAAATACTGAAAAGGAGTAGTTGAACAATGTATTGAAGTTGCTTGGCCTTCTCATGTACAATACACATCTGATGTTGTTGTGTCACTGCAGTGATTGATCCAGATTAGATGTGATAGATAAGATATGCTATACTGAAATGTTTTTTAATCCTAAAACAGGAATAGACTCCATGCTATCCTTCCAGTGTTTTGGACTATAATCCTTGTCATTGGCTGTGCTAGCTAAAGCTGATTAAGAATGAAGGTTCAGGACACCTGAAGGAGGGCACTAGGTTGCCTGTCTCTGCCCTAAGATTTGACACAAAGTGTCCTGAAGAAATATTGTGATCCTGGACAAGCACTTCACATGAAAAATAACAAAGCTTATGAACAGATCCTATATGTTGGAGACTTGTTGTCTAATTACTAGTTATAGTATCTGTGAACAGAAGCAACATAGACTATGAAGCAACTCCTCCCTCCCCTCTATTTTTAAAAGAACTACATAAATAAGGTAGTGCGCTTTATCCAGAAATTTAGAATTCATCGCTGAATTCACCATATTCTGACTTTTTTTCTTTTTTTAAACTAGATTTTCTGTCTTTCTACGTATGAAGATAACTTAAACTAAGCATTTCTTAGTTAACGTTTTATAATGTGAAGGAATGCAACTGAATAGGGTTTTCCAGGGGCAATCACTATTACTTCCCTACGACTACTAAAAGTGGAATAATTAGATATCAGTGCAAATTTGTGTTGTTTGTACAAATTGTGGAATTCAATTTCCTTGTGTGGAATTTGGCTCATCATGGTGCGGAAGCTTTTTAAGCATACAAGGCCCTAACTTTATTGCACTAAATGTAAAAGGATATATACTTTAGAGTATATACAATAAGCAGCACTCAGTATTTTAAAAATAATTATTAAAAAAGAGATGGAGGAAGAAACCAGGTTATATAGGCATTTTATGGGCATTTACACTATACAGCATAAACTTATGCCTCATGGCTTTTTTCTTCTTATATATAAGAACTCCTTAACAAAAGTTAAAACTTTATACTAAGACTGCAATATAAATTTGTGTTGGGTATGTTTGCCACCTTGAGTTATTTGTAAAAATAATAAAGGCGGGATATAAATAAACAAATAATAATAAAAAAAAATAGACAGTGGATCCAGTCGCTTGGAAGGGGAAATTTGATTCTAAGTGTAATAGAGGTGTCTGATTCATGAAATAACAAGTAATTTATGTGAGAAGAAATATAACTGGATCTTTCTCCCCCGAAAAACTTTATTTTTTGTAATATTTTGTGCATCATGAGTCTAAATTAGTTTTGTTGGATGGAGTTTGCGTCTTCCATACAAATCTTCAGTGAAAACATTCCTTTTCTTTCATACGTCTCAAATTTTATCTGTCTTACTGCATTCAAGCTAATATCTGGTCAGCAGCTGAGAAGGTTATTAAATTTCATTTTGACCAGCTATGAGCAACCCCTTTTCTTTTTGCTACTCCAGCCTTCTTCTTGTTGCAATTGCAACTATTGTGAGCTCTGTCAAAATATAGCTTCCTCTGTGCATGCAGTGTGATAACCTGTGTTGAATGTGCTTTATTTCCATGAGCTTCCGATCCCCTTGAATATGGCCATGATTATACTCTGTATTGATATATTTGCATATTTGCTGGAAAATAATGGCTTGCTGTGCTCCATTTCCCTGCAGCGTCTGTGCATACATATGTAGCTGTGCTCAATACTTCATGGCCTTCCAAATAAGCATTGACGGGGGAATAGATGAAAGTATAGGTTTACACTTTTGAAATGTTTACTGCACTCATTCTCTATTTGTATCTTGGCTTTGCGGCATACTTGGCCTATAGGGGTGAACTATTTGTGTATAATATGATGAGTGTCTCATGTATTGCAGGGCTAAAGTGAGATAGCTTTGTTTCAGGGGAATTTAACAAATCAAAATACATTGTATAATAAATCATGTGTTGTATGTTATGGAAACAGGACACAGAAATGTTCATAACTGTGCAGCTTTGCTTTAAACCTAGCGTTTTCATGTCGCTCTCTCATTGGCTCTTGAAAGTGGACGTCAAGCAATTGACCAGTTTTGCTACTACATTCTGCAGTGCTCCTCTTCTCTGGTTTTCAAAGAAAAGGGCCAAGAAAATTTGATTAGCAAAGCAGGGATGACGTGAACGGTAACACAGACTGCGTAATGAAGGAAGAATCATGTGAAACCTGCAAGTCCTGCACTGTATCTGTGACACTGTATCTGGTTGGGTGGGAGTCGGGTGGGGAGGTTGGGAGGACATCTTGTTGTTAGGGAAGTGGAAGCTTGAAGTATTTGATTATGTATAATATTTTATATAAACGTAATAAGCTTAGTTCCCCTTCATAATCTTCATTGATGGTACTTAAGCAACATTAAGTAAAGATAACTGTTTTAAGACAAAAATAAACATACTGTGTATAAGATCATGTGTAATCTTTGTTTTGCCGGCAGAGTAATATGTATTGCTTTATGGGGGGGAGTCTTTTAATGCACTGTTATCTCCTACGTATTTAGTAGTAAATTAATTATATTTAATTTTTTTTCCAAAAAAGTATCTGTCTTCAGTAGACACTAAAAAGTATTACATAATGAGGACTGAAAGTGTCCCTTTTGAACAGCAGTTTAATAATTTTTATATCTGTAAGTAGTTTGTCTTTTTGTTTGTTTTATTTGCTCATGTATTACTATTTGTGGAAGATCGCCTGCCTTTAATTCTCTTTTATACATTACTTCACATATTCATCTTCAGTTCTTGCATTTGTTTTTATTGTATCCTTGTGTGTCCTCTTTAATGTCTCTTCAGTTCAGTAATAATCCATGATTAACAATATAGTTTTTGCCTATTGAAGATGGATGGATGGACAGACAGACAGTTGAAGTAGATATTTCAATTACCCCAGTGCAGAATTGTATTTTCATTGTTAATATTCCATGGTATATTTACACTTAAATGGAAATGATTACATCATTATATTTTACATCAGTAAAGTATTATTGATGCAACCCTTTTTTCTCATTTCTTTGTGTCCCCAGTCTTTAGAAGGTGACCCAATCACTCCACAGGGAGAGAAAATTAGTGCTGTTGGTGGAAACAATTTCATCAGAGGACAGATGTAGAGGGATATAACTGTTTGTATGAGTCTATGTATTAACTTCTTAAAAAACATCTCCAGGCTCACTGTTTAATGTACCCCTGCTACTAACTTTAATCATTGGAGGTTTTTTTACCCACTCTCAGCAATATTGATCTCAATTGACTTTCTTATTGATAAGTAAGAAGAATAGTAAGCTAGTTATTTAGGAACTGTCCAATATAATTTCCAAACTTTGCCTTGCTTAAATAGTGCAGATGAAAGGTGAGTAGAGATATGTATACAGGGAATTTATTTCCTAATATCCCCAGGTCAATTTACCTTCCCTGGCTCTGTTTAATAATTGGCTTAAAATTTAGAACTGTTGTACTGGGCATTTGCAACTAAGAGAATCCAACAAACTTTGCCCTCATTAAATATTTGTGCTTTTTAAAATGTCTTTACATTGCTCTCGATAGATTGTTTAAAACTATGTTTTCATTCATTACATCTGCAGTATTTTAATTTTTGTTGTAATTATTTTGAATTGCTTCCGTGTGGATTTTTTAAAATAAAATAATATACATTTGTCATAATAAAAAGTTTGAAGTCAAGCAGGTGTTTGATGGGAAATCTGTAAACTTTGGACTGCAGGAGAAATATGATGTGCAATTTTATTTACCGCCTTCCTCTTCTCCTCACACACCGCTCAAGAATTTTACACGCCCACCCACCTCCATGACATGATTCATAGTTTTGGAGGTATTTCTCCTAAGTGAGGTCTTTTTTGCAATTTTCATATGCAAAAGACCAGGGCCAGGTGTGAAGGTTCAATTCAACTGTTTTATTGCTAAAAGCCTATGGCAGGAATCTTCTCAACTAATGGTTGACACTTGCTTAGAGTTAGATAAGGGTCAATGGAATTCAAGGGGAGTTGGACTTAGTACTCTTGTAGCTATGTAGGAGTTCTAGGTTGATCCTCTTTTAACTCTGCCGCTAGGTTCTGCCATCCCCTTTCCTTTATCAATCAACTATACCTAATGGAAACAATATAATTATTCTTAAAATATGAGCTGATTAAAATATTTCACCACCAGAGAACAATTGATAGACTTGCAATATCCTTATGGCAGCAGCTCTGTTATTGAAAGGGTGAAACTAGGTAAATTGAGTGTGGCGTCTCGGTTTGAAAGTTTGTGAACCTTTTTGAAATTTCAATATTTATGCATAAATATAACCTGAAACATCTAAAACTTGATAAAGAGAACCCAATTAAATGAGTTAAAATGTATACTTCTTCAATTATTGAGTAAAATGGTACAAAGCTACATATTTGTGTGTGTCAAAAGTATGTGAATCTCTAGGACAGGGATATCAAACTTGTGTTGTCATGGCGTCACGTGATGTATCACAACTTTCCCCCCCTTTGCTAAACCAAGTGTGGGTGTGGCCAGTGTGTGACACATTTATCTTGCAGGCCGCAAGTTTGATAGCCCTGCTCTAGGAGTATCAGTTCACTTGAAGGGGAAATTAGAATCAGGTGTTTAATCAACGGGATAAGGTGAGAGTGTGAGGTGCTGCCTTATTTAAAGAATAGAATTCTGGGTATTCACTATCTAAAGTATCTTCAGAATACCACTGTGTCATAGTTTAAAGAAAGGAGATTTTTGAGGACCTCCAAAAAACAGGTTTTTTTATGATCAGGCTTGAAAAAGTTACAAAACCATTTCCAAAGAGTTTAGACTTTGCAAGTCTGAGACAGATGTGAGACAGATTGTGTATAAATGCCAATTCAACATCATTGTAACCTTAACCAAGACTGTTTGACCAACAAAGATCACTCCAAAAGCAAGGCAGGTAATATACTCTGAGAGATCTCAACCTCAGAATAACATCTAAGGAACGAAAGGCCTTTTTTGCATTAGCAAACATCGGTATTCATGAGACCACCATCAGGAAAATACAGAACAACAATGCTGAGCATAGTAGACTTGCAAAAAGAAAGCTGCTACTTTGCAAGAAGAACATAGCTGCCCACTTACAATTTGCAAAACCACAGAAGGCTTTTGGAAGAATGTTTTGTGGATGGATGAGATCAAAATAGAATTTTTTAGCTTCAGCTAAAAATATTATGTTTGGCAAAAGGCAAAAACTGCATTCCAGCACAAGAATCTCATCCCATCTATGGTGGTGGCAGAATCCTGTTTCGGGCCTGCTTTACTACCTCTGGGCCAAAATGGCTTTCCCATCATTGAACTCTGAACTGTATCAGCAAATTATACAAAAAAACTTCAGAGTATTTCTCTGTGAGAGAAGCTCAAGAGAAAGTGGATCATGTAGCAAGCCCATGAGCCAAAACACATAAGTCATACAACCAAAGAATGATTAATACATTAGAAAGTTAATGTTTCTGAATAGCCAAGTCAAAGCCCAGACCTTAACCCTACAGAAATATGGTGGAAGGACCTGAAAGCAGCCAGTTCATGTGAAGAATCCCATCAACATATCTCTGTTGAAGCTGTTCTGTAAGGTGGAATGGGCTAAAAATCCTGATGTGCAAGATTGATCAACTGTCATTAAAAATGTTTTGTTGCAGTTATTGCTACTGAAGGTGAGTACACAACTTTTGCCACATACCAATATGTAGCTATGGATCATTTCCCTCAAATACATGAATGTAGTTTTGACTTACTTGTTGAATTAGGTTCTCTTTATCTAGTTTGACAGATCACAATTTAGGTTATATTTATGCAGAAATGGAACATTCAAAATTTTTAAGCACCACAGCAGGTAAGTTCCTACACTTATGAGAGAATCAGCTTCTTTTATAAGAATTGCATTAGGTACTACTTTATTCCTATGTTTTTTTTCCTGCTTCAGCTCTCTTTGTCTGCTTATAACAATATTGAAGGAAAGAAGTATAGAAAATAATGAGCAAATGTGGAGAAAATTGCTGTTTCTTTGATGTTACTGTCAAAGCTATGGGTGTGTGTGTGAGAGAGTGACTATCCTTTTTTCAATTGTTTCAAATAGCTTGTGATTGGGAAGCAAATACACAGATCACAATTGAGTTAAGGGTTGAAATCTGTGCTGGTGGGAGAAGAGATTATTGTACTTATTTATTTGCAATATAGCAAGTGTGTTAGATTTATTTCTCCAGGAAAATGTGGTTATCCTGATTCCAGAACTAGAGTTATCCCACTTTCTTAACAGTAATTGTAAAATTACTTCAGACACACACACACACACACACACACACATATGTATATATAGTATGTGACAGAAGTGAGTATAACCCCTCACATTTTGTAAATATTTAAGTATATCTTTTAATGTGACAACACTGAAGAAATGATACTTGGTTACAATGTAAAGTAGTGTGTATACAGCTTGTATAACAGGGTAAATGTGCTGTCCCCTCAAAATAACGCAACAGGCTAATGTCTAAACTGGTGGCAACAAAAGTGAGTACAACCCTAAGTGATAATGTTTAAATGGGGCCCAAGAAGCTGTTTTCCCTCTCTGGTGTCATGTGACACGTTAGTGTACAAGGTCTCCGGTGTGAAGGGGGAGCAGGTGTATTAAATTTTGCTGTCACTCTCTCATACTGGTCACTGGAAGTTCAACATGGCACCTCATGGCAATGAACTCTCTGAGGATTTGAAAAAACAAATTGTTGCTCTACATGAAGATGGCCTAGGCTAAGATTGCCAAACTGCAGCACAGTGGCCAAGACCATACAGCAGTTTAACAGGACAGGTTCCACTCAGAACAGGCCTCACCATGGTTGACCAAAGAAGTTGAGTGCCCGTGCTCAGCGTCATATCCAGAGGCTGGCTTTGGGAAATAGATGTATGAGTGCTGCCAGCATTGCTGCAGAGGTTGAAAGGGTGGGAGGTCAGCCTGTCAGTGCTGAGACCATACACCACATGCTGCATCAAATTGGTCTGCAGGACTGTCATCCCAGAAGGAAGCCTCTTCTAAAGATGGTGCACAAGAAAGCCCGCAAACAGTTTGCTGCAGACAAGCAGACTTAGGACATTGAGGGAACCATGAATGCCAACATGGACTGTGACATACTGAAGCAGAGCATGATCCCCTCCCTTCAGAGACTGGGCCGCAGGGCAGTATTCCAACATGATAACGACCCCAAATACACCTCCAAAACAACCACTGCCTTGCTAAAGAAGCTGAGGTTAAAGGTGATGGACTGGCCAAACATGTCTCCAGACCTAAACCCTATTGAGCATCTGTGGGGCATCCTGAAATGGAAGGTGAACGTGCACAAGATCTCTAACATCCACCAGCTCCATGACATCATCATGGAGGAGTGGAAGAGGACTCCAGTGGCAACCTGTGAAGCTCTGGTGAACTTTATGCCCAAGAGAGTTAAGGCAGTGCTGGAAAATAATGGTGGCCACACAAAATATTGACACTTTGGGCCCCGTTTGGACATTATCACTTAGGGGTGTACTCACTTTTGTTGCCAGTAGTTTAGACATTAATGGCTGCCTGTTGCATTATTTTGAGGGGGCAGCACATTTACCCTGTTATACAAGCTGTATACACACTACTTTACATTGTAACCAAGTGTCATTTCTTCAGTGTTGTCATATGAAAAGATATACTTAAATATTTACAAAATGTGAGGGGTTGTACTCACTTCTGTGACATACTGTATATATATATGTTCATTTGGCATATGTATCAGTGGGGATAATGACTCACATAGCAATACACACACACTTGTAGGTTGTGATCAACCTACAATCACATGCACCTGTTCTGGATGTTGGCAGTTATAGACAAAAGACAATTCCAAAATCATAATCTTCAGACTTCACATTACTTATGCCGTTATGTTGTGAATTGATAAAAGAAGCATACTTACTTTAGCTATAACTCTCAGTACTGATTTTTATGCAGCTGCAATGGGGGATATACTTTTTGCATTGTTCAGCTTATCATTGAGAAGACAATGCACAGCTTCCAGTCGAGCTTAGATATCTATTTGTGTGAAATCAATATGGTTGTGGGAGGAAAGGGTAATTTTATTTTATTTGCATAGGTGTGTATGGGTGTTGGACTGTTTGGTTTGCTCCATAATTGCACTAGCTTGTGCTGTATGTTTAGCTTTGCCTTACCTATGTAGCTTTTCACTTAGTAATTTTGGAACACCCAGTCTATTACCTGAACATACAATAGAAAAGGGTGGTGTATTCTCCCTGCCACCATCTGATCCATATATAGCTTTTCTCAGTGCTCGGCATACATAAGGATGGGTTTCGGATATAGACGAAGAGGCAACCAGAGACATTGGTTGAGTTACTGCCATTGCCTGTAATGCCTTTTACCTAAAGCTGCGATGCTGAATCAGTCGTGTCAAAATTGTTCTCTGTCTTGCACTCCTAAGCAATATCCTGAATCACTTCAGTCTTAGAAACATTTCTTTCCGCTCTTATTTTTTCCCACTCTCCATCCACCTTCAAAAATGGGGGAATGGTTTAGCAAAGTATTTACAGGCCTTTGTTATCTGCTGTACAAAAAACACGAGGATTTTTCACGAATGAAGGTGAATATACGTGTCCCAGGATAATGTTGCAGGATCCAATCTGGGTCAGTCACTATGATCAGAGGTTTTGTCTTCAGAGCTTTCAGACTTATGCTGGAGCCCATCTTCAGGAAACTTCTTTCTAGCAGAGTATGTCCCTGAGGATGGGCTCCACCACGAGTCCGAAAGCTCGGAAGACAAAACCTCTGGTCCCGGTGACTGACCCAGAATGGATCCTGCATAGTTATTTTTCTTCAGTTGATGTGCCAAACAACAGGACATTTAAAAAATGTATCCACACATTTAACCATCTGCAAAAGAAAGAGATTGGCTTTCAGGTCCTTAAGTGGAGCATATTTTTGCTACTACTGTAGTTGGCTTCTTCACCAGTATTTTTGGTGCATTGAAACTTCACATGCATAACAGACAGGATGAATTGTTTTCGCCTGATATCCAAATATCCAAGTCTTCTTGAGTATACAAATTCTGATATATGTCCTCTGCATACATTTGATCACTTTTTATTCTGATACACATTTTAATCCATTATACACACACACATAGTCACAAACATACATAGTAAAATAAGCCACACCTTACACTTCTTTTTGAAAATACCCCCATCCTCCAAAACTGAGTTTCTTGGTGCAGACTGTGTTATCTCCATTCCTTATTTTCTTATTCTCTTAACAGCACACTCAATCCTTCTCTATTTTCAATTCTACATTCCTTCATATACAATTTACTTCAGTAAATAGTCCTCAATTTACAACCATGATTGAACCCAAAATTTTTGTTGTTTAAGTGAGAAATTTGTTAAGTGAGTTTTGCCCATTTTACGACTCTTCTTGCCACTGTCAGCTCCAGTATGCTGTCGGCATGGAGTTGCCATTCTTGTGGGGAGGAACGCACAAACCTCGTTTCAGCTCAGCATCTGCTTCATCGAGCCTCCCAGGAACTGATAGGATTGACGGGAGGGAATAGCTGGGGGATGACATCATCATGGCGAGCCGGAAATAACAAGTGAATTAATTGTTGAGATGCTGGTTGTAGTTACTCAAGAATTAAACGTAAGCCAACTTCCGGGTCACATGGGAGGGAGCAGCGCACGTGATTGGGTGGGTGGTGATAACTAATGGATAAATGGTGTTGGGAAGCACAGGGCAGTAGTCCTAACAAGATTTTCATCTGCGATTGTCAGTGAGTGCCAAGAAGTGATTAAACTAAGGTAGCAGCAATCCAGGTTTGTCTCCTTTTATTTCCTTCTGTTTGGAACCAGACAGCCACATTTGTTAAGTGAATCACTGCAGCTGTTAAATTAGTAAAACGGTTGTTAAGTGAATCTGGTTTCCCCATTGACTTTGCCTGTCAGAACGTCACAAAAGGTGATCCCATGAACCCAGGACACTGCAACCATCATAAATGTGAATCAGTTGTCAAGCATCTGAATGTAAATCACGTGACCATGGGGATGCTACAATGCTCATAAGTGTGAAAAACGGTCATAAGTCACTTTTTTCAGTGATGTTGTAACTTCAAACAGTCACTAAATGAACTGTTGTAAGTCAAGGACTACTATAGAATATGGTAAAAACAAAAGCCACCTGAGATAAACTATAACAAACACATATCTATTTTTCTTTGTTGCAGGTTTTATTTGTAGGGAGGTATTTTTATAATGGATAAATACTCTGTGGTCTTAAACATGGTGGGCCATATAGAACCTGCAGATAGTTTGACTCTCCAATGTTCTGTGGAAAATCTTGCTTACCTTTGAACACCAGTTGGCAATTTTGCTGCTGTTAAGGAATATGCAGCATAACTCTTGAGTAGCAAGGGTGTGCACATGAAAACGGCTGAGAGTAGTTATGAATAATCACAGTCAACACACAGATACACTGAGTTGTGATATAATTTACTTTTAGGAAAAGTAAAGCAAAGTACAATAAACAGTCCACGTCATACACAGATAAACCAGTAAATAGTCAAACGTCAGTCCAGGGATATTCTAATAACAAGGTCTTCTTACCATACGTCTTAGTCATTCACAATTCTTCTGGTTTCACAAACAGTAGCAAAAACAGCAAAAGCAGCAGTGACCAATAGAAAGAAGCAACGAGCAGGCAGAGAGAAGCAGAGAGAATAAGCCATGATTCTAGCTCCCTCTTAAGGACATTGGCTACAGAGCTAGCCAATCAGGACACAGTATGATGCAACACAGCAATACAGTCTTAAAGCTATACAATACAGGTTTATATCAATATATGATACAAACATATATTGATGGTTTATATATTGCCAACCCAACCAGTTAGGTAACAGTCATTTCCTAACAGCTGCAGTCGCTGATATCACGAACCAAATAAAAATACAGGCAGCCCTTGATTTATGACCACAATTGAAACTGGGATTTCTGTGATAAGTTGGTGCAATTGTAAAGCAAATGTCATGTGACCAGACCTGATTTTACCACTATTTTTACCATGGTTGTTAAAGGAATCACTGCGGTCATTAATTGTAGGCTCGTTATTGGGGAATCTCGCCTCCCCAATTGATTTTTTTTGTTGGAGGTCAGCTGGAATGGTCACAAATTGTGATCATGTTGCAGCAAGATGCTGCAACCATTGTAAATGGGAGCCAGTTGCCAAGCATCTGAATTGCGTTTGTGTGATTGTGGAGGCGGTGTGATAGTTGTAACTTTGGGGATGCGTCATAAGTCACTTTTTTCCAGTCTGTCATCACTGTTGACAGTGGTGAACTGTTATAAAACAAATGGTTGTAAGTTGAGGACTGCCTGCAGCTCAGCTTGAAATAATCAGGACCAGATTGTTCTAATGCACAGGGTCATCCTGCCCCTCACACCACTACGTATGTTTTCTTACACATAATTTTAAGCTTCATTTGGATTTCATGGAAAGGAAGCATGTTGCCCCTTCTTGCCCACAAGACCACATAGTGCCCCACCCAAAACCTCTCAAAAGCCTCCACACAGCACAATTCTGAGATGAACATTAGCCACAGGAATTTTCCAGGATCTATTCTCCTGTCATTTAAATGCCAAACACTTCTGTTCTCTCGAGAGGAAAACAGATAATGTGTTTTCTTTGAATGGTCTTACGCTTTTTATTGTTGCTTTAAAGCTCCTTTTGGCTACTATTTAATTAGTGTATTTGATTTTAATGTGTTGAAACTTTTCACCGAGTTCTTGTTTGCTCTCTTGGAAATTTCAGCAGAAAAGGGAGTTCTAAACATCATTTTAAATAAATAAATGAGAGTGTAATGGACTTTGGACTCGACCCAGCAAAGCCCAAAAAAGATTATCCCCCCCACCCTTATTTGTTGATAAGCTGATTTTGATTTTAAATATTTAGCTTAATTGGCAAGACATCAAACTCTAGCCAAATATTTGCATTTCATAATCTTGTCAATATGATGTTGATTCCCACCTTCACTATTTTTGAGTGTCTTTGGATTTTAAATTAGTGGGCTTGTGCGTGGGGAAAGTTGACATCACCTCCTATGTCCAACCCAATCCATGGTCATGGGGTTTTTGGAACTGGATTTGGGCATAAAGCCCAAGGCCCTGATTAGTACCGTGTTTTCCGGCGTATAAGACGACTTTTTAACACATGAAAATCTTCTTAAAAGTCAGGGATCGTCTTATACACCGGGTGTCGTTCTCCTGTAACCAGGCAGACCAGCCCGAAAGGCTCTGATGAGCCTTAAATGGCTCTGGCGATCCAAGCTCTGACGATCCCAGCTTTGCCTGCTAATCAGGCAATTCAGCTGGGATCGCCAGAGCCATGGAGAAGAGAAAAACTTTTCCCCTTCCGGCTTGCTTACCTTAGCTCAGTGGTTGGGGGTCAAACAACCCTTTCACAGGGTTTTTGCAGGTGGTGCAATACAGAAAAACGAGCGCAGCCCTCGCCATCCGAAATGAATGGTGTTGTTGTGGCAGTGGGGGAGGGGGCGGCAGAAGCGGGAAGAAGCGGCGTTTGCGATGGCTGGAAGCTGTGGGAGTGAAGCACTACTTTCATTTGTACGGCAACAGCATTCCGCCTTGGTATATTTGTGTCAGGAGTGGCACAAGGCAGCCCTCCCCTCCTGTTGCCTGGGACTCAGAGTGGTAAATGGCGTCTGATCCGGAGAGCAGCTGGATTTTGCTCTCTAATCCGGATGCCAGATCGGCCCCCTGCAAACTCTTGTCTCTCGAGGAGCGCTCCCTGAAGCGGGGCTGGAAACTTTGGTTGGACTGCTTGAGAGGGAGAGCTTGCAGGGGGGCGATCTGGTGTCTGCAATGGAGAGCGGCACCCAGCTTTTTCTCTCCGCTGTAAGAGTGCTGTAAGAGTGGCAGCCCTCATCTCCTAATGCTTGGGACTCGGAGTGGTAAATGGTGACTGGTCCGGGGAGTAGCTGGATTTTGCTCTCATTGTGGACGCCAGATTAGCCCCCTGCAAGATCTCGTCTCTCGAGGAGCGCTCCCTGAAGCGGGGCTGGAAACTTTGGTTGGACTGCTTGAGAGAGGAGAGCTTGCAGGGGGGCGATCTGGTGTCTGCAATGGAGAGCGGCATCCGGCTTTTTCTCTCCGCTGTAAGAGCGCTAGCCCTCATCTCCTAATGCTTGGGACTGCAAAATCCAGCTGCTCCCCGGACCAGTCACCATTTACCGCTCCGCGTCCCAAGCATTAGGAGATGAGGGCTGCCGCTCTTACAGCGCTCTTACAGCGGAGAGAAAAAGCCGGATGCCGCTCTCCATTGCAGACACCAGATCGCCCCCCTGCAAGCTCTCCTCTCTCAAGCAATCCAACCAAAGTTTCCAGCTCCACTTCAGGGAGCACTCCTCGAGAGACAAGAGTTTGCAGGGGGCTGATCTGGCATCCGGATTAGAGAGCAAAATCCAGCTGCTCTCCGGATCAGACGCCATTTACCACTCTGAATCCCAAGCAGCAGGAAACAAAGGCTGCCTTGCGCTGCAAATATAGCAAGGCAGAATCCTGATGCTGCACTTTCAGCAGACAAATGAGGGCTGCCTTGGCCATCAGCTGGCGCAAATATACCAAGGCGAATGCTCATGCCGCACAAGTTCAAGTAGTGCTTCGCTCCCACACTTCTTCCGGCCCTCAGTCTCTCAGGGAGATGCTTGACTTCCTCTCAGCCCCAAGACACTGGCTGGCCCATGAGATGAGAGAGAGAGAGAAAGAGAGAGAAAGAGAGAGAATCAGAATGAGACAGAGAGAGAAAGAGACAAAGAATGAAAGAGAGAATGAGAGAGAGAGAATCAGAGTGAGACAGAGAGAGAAAGAGAGAGAAAGACAGAATGAAAGAGAATGAGAGAAAGAGACAGAGAGAATGAGAGAGAGAGAGAGAGAGAGAATGAGAGACAGAGACAGAGAAAGAATGAAAGAGAATCAAAGAATCAGAGAGAACGAGAGAGAGAGAATCAGAGTGAGACAGAGAGAGAAAGAGAGAGAAAAACAGAATGAAAGAGAAAGAGAGAAAGAGACAGAGAGAATCAGAGAGAGAGTGAGAGAGAGAATGAGAGACAGAGAAAGAGAAAGAATGAAAGAGAATCAAAGAATCAGAGAGAGAATGAGAGAGAGAGAATCAGAGTGAGACAGAGAGAGAAAGAGAGAGAAAGACAGAATGAAAGAGAATGAGAGAAAGAGACAGAGAGAATCAGAGAGAGAGTGAGAGAGAGAATGAGAGACAGAGAAAGAGACAGAATCAAAGAGAATCAAAGAATCAGAGAGAGAATGAGAGAGAGAAAATGAAAGAGAATCAGAATGAGAGAATCAGAATGAGAGGGAGAGAGTGGGGAGAGAGAGAGAAAGGGGGAGAGAGAAAGAGAATGAGAGAGAAAGAGTGGGAGACAGAGAGAGAGAGACAGACAGGAGGGAGAGTGCCTGAAGGACCCCATCCCGTACTGGGAGTCCAGGTGCTTCAGCAAGCGGTGCACTGGATTCGTATTAGTGGTCAGCGAAATTTAAAATTATGAAGTTGGTGGTCCCTGAGGTCCAAAAGGTTGGGGACCCCTGGCCTAAGACCATCGGAAAACACATCTTTTTGATGGTTTTAGGAATAACTTTATCGTTGGGGGTCACCACAACATGAGGAACTGTATTAAAGGGTTGCGGCATTAGGAAGGTTGAGAACCACTGCCTTAGCTGCTTGCCTTGCTTCGCTTGCCTGAATCCATTCCATCAGCAAGCAACTCCCTGCCTGCAATCAAGCAGGCAGGGAGTTGTGGACTTCAACTCCCAGAATTCCTCAGCCAGCAAAACAAAGCTGGCTGAGGAATTCTGGGAGTTGAAGTCTACAAGTCTTAAAGTTGCCAAGGTTGGAGACCCCTGTTCTATTAGGTAAGTTTTTTTCCCCTTTGGGAGCTTTAAAAAAAAATAGTTAATTGGGTTTTTTTTTTAGTTGTTCTTTTTTAGACCTAGCCATTTAAAGTTTAGGAAGTTTTAAATTTAGCTTTCATATAAAAATAAAAATAAAATAAAATAAAATAATATTTGTGCAGCTTTCTGAGATTTAGTGTGTTTCTGTAGTGTTTCACTCTAACTACACAAACACACAAAATCTCACAAAGCTGTATGTGGAATTTTGTGTGTGTAAAGTGTGAAAGTTGGGTTTTTGGGCTTTTTGTGGCTGTGTGAGGTTCCTGCTTGTTGCAGGGGCTATTTTGGATCTAGCACAGCTGCTTTTACATTGTGGATGAGCCAGTTGTGTTGTTTGTGTTGTGTTGTGTTGTGTGTGTGTAAAGTGTGAAAGTTGTTTTTTTGGGCTTTTTGTGGCTGTGTGAGGTTCCTGCTTGTTTCAGGGGCCATTTTGGGTCTAGCACAACTGCTTTTACATTGTGGGTGAGCCAGTTGATGTTTTTTAAATTTTTATTTGGTGTGCGTTGGAAGAGGGGTAGTCTTATACGGCGAGTATAGCCCAAACCCTATATTTTAACAGGAAAATTTGGGGGTCGTCTTATACGCCCAGTTGTCTTATATGCCGGAAAATACGGTATTATAAGCAAGCCAGCTCCCTAGTGGCTCACCATGTTTTGAATTGTGAGGTAGTGTCATCATCTAAAGCAGTTTGGGAAGCACTTGGACCTCCAAATATTGCTGAACTACAACTTCCAGCTGCCTCAGCCCTAATGTCCAATATTGATATAATGGGATTCTGGTTCATGTCCACTTTTGAACTAAGTAGAGAAGAAGGTTCAGGAAATGCCAAGTCATGTAAAATATTTATCCAGTAATAGCATTTCCTCATCCCTGGGATTTTATTCAGAGGGGAAAGAGTCCAGTTTTCCTTATTTCCCATTTTAAAGTATTCACATACGGTATTTTCCCATTCAGATATAGCAATGGAATTTGGCCTACAGAACTGTGCTACAGTAAAAATCACAAACAATAATGGAATTGAAATACCGAATGACCAAACCATCAGGAACTATCAGAATGAAGCATATAAATATATGGGCATGTTACATTTGGATAACACAAGTATGAACAAGTTAAAAATGTTAAAAATTGTACAAATTGATTATAAATGACAATGTAATACAGTCCCCAAAATGAATCATAGAAGATATGTAAAAATTATTATGTACCAGTAATGAAAAATTGATGGGAAAATATGGTTGAAAAAGTAGTCGAAAATGAGCAGGGTAGAATATTGTGCGATTACCAGATACAGACTGATAAAATCTTGGCTCATAACACAACAAATACAATTGTGATTAAAAAGAAGAAAGTATGGATAATTTATGTGGCAATTCCAAGGGATAGTAGAAGAGAAGACAAAGAATTGAAGACAATTGCAAAGATCTGAAAATTGAATCTTAAAAATTATGGCATAAACCAGTTTTGGTGGTCTTAGTGGTTTCCAGCATACTGGGTGTCATATCAAAAAATCTTGGACAGCAATAGAAAATCTATGCCTTAACAAAATTTCCATATGTTTGTTGCAAAAGGCCACCTGGATCTGCTCATACACTATGACAATACATTATGATACCCTTGATTCTTGGGAAAAACTCAATGCATATGAAAGCCAACAATGCATACGCAAGCCAAAGAACTAGCAGGAATATCAACAGGAGTGCTGATTTACCACCAGCCTATCATGTACTTAGAAGGCAAGGGCTGGGCAGCACAAGCAAAGGACAGCTAATGACTTAAAAGCCAGCCATCAACACACCCCAATCAACATCTAAAAACCCATTTACAACAGGCACTGTAAATACCACACAAAAAGCACACACTCTGCTACAGAGAAGTTCCTGAAGATGGGCTCCAGCACGAGTTTGAAAGCTCAAGTTTGAAAGCTCAGAAGACAAAACTTCTGGTCCTGGTGACTGACTCAAATTGGATCCTGCAACATTTTCCTGGGGCACATATATTCGCCTTCATTCACAAAGAACTACCAGCTGTGACTTCATATTGTTGTGAACATAATAACAATAACATAACAATAGCAGCTTTTATATGTATTTCCAACTTCCTTGCCTCTTTGAGACCCTTTGATTGAAACTTCTTCCTTATAGAACGGTGTATGTAAGGAAATGTAAAGTGGCTTTGAGATCAACTTGAACAACATTATGACACAGTGGTAGATCCAGCTGGACTATTTGAGAAACAATATATTAATGAAAGTGCAAGCTAACAGAGACCTCTAATAAAAGGGAATATATGTAGAGCAGGATTGAACTGTGGAGTCCTTGGTGCTCTCTGCTCTTGGATGTTTGCTTGGACTTTGGAATCTGCAAGCAAACAACCAAGCTCAGAGCACACCAAGGACTTCAGAATTTTCTACTTAAGTCAACGAACCATGAATCACATCCAAAGTATGTGATTGCAGCCATCCCTGTATATAGTTACAGTATTCAGTCATGGAAGGACAAAATCCATATATTTCAAACAATAGTGACACAACTTCCTGGTATTTGAAATTTAGTTAAGACTAAAGCTAAATAACCACTAGGTAGCTAGTATCACTTTTCTGCCACGTTGATTGGACTAACAGCCCATATAGTAATTCTTCTGCCAACCTAGCAGTTCGAAAGCACGTAAAAAAATGCAAGTAGAAAAATAGGGACAACCTTTGGTGGGAAGGTAACAGTGTTCCATGCGCCTTTGGTGTTTAGTCATGCCAGCCACATGACCATGGAGACGTCTTCGGACAGCACTGGCTCTTCGGCTTAGAAATGGAGATGAGCACCACCCCCTAGAGTTGGGAACGATTAGCACATTTGTGTGAGGGGAACCTTTACCTTATAGTAATTCTAGTTTAGGACAGTTTCCTACTTCCCTGCTCCTAAGTTTGAGTATACCCAAATAACATATTTAGTGCAATGCTTCATATTAGACTTGGTCTCATCCACCCAGCTGCTGGGCTGTTTTCCCTTTGCATTTTGCAGCAAGTTGAAAATGATGCCATTTGAGTTCCTCTTGGCCCCCACAGCACACATTTATGTGCCCATATGGTTTTGCTGTCCAAACTGTATATATAGTTGATGTTAGACATCTGTCCAACATTATCCACTACTGTATGTGAAAAGTGTCCTTCAATTGGCACGCACAATGTCACATCCTCTTTTTTCCCCCTTTTTCATTCCCATTCTATGGGCAAGAACCCCTTGTGGCTATTGTGAAGGGAATTCTGCACTAGGCAGGCTTTAGAAATTCAAGAGCTCAGTTCTTTGAAGTGCATTTTCAATTCTATGCCTTAAACCTGAGATGGGCTAAATTATTTCAGGGTTTAGGCCACTTCGTGACTACTGTTTGACCTTTCAAGCATTAGGTGGTAGCAAAGAGTCAACATTTTTGAATTGACTGCTCACTCAAGCACTGATTAAGTTACTTAGTTGAGCACATGAAAAAACATGAAAAAAGGTAAGATTATATTAACAGAATCATGATAGAACGCCCCAAATTTTCATTGCCCCTTTTTAAAGAACACAAAGTCAAGGTAGGGCTGTTCTGAACTTCTTTCTTGTGCTTTATATTTTCCTAGAGCTGAGTATTTGTTTCATCTCTCCCACTTGCTTTTCAAGACCAGATATAAATTCCATACACCTTCCCTAGCCTGCTGTTGTCCATATGAGTTGGATTTCCATCCCATAATCTGGGTAGAAGATTGGACTAGATCTCCAAGGTCCTTCCAACATCATGATTCTATGATCTTTTACTTAATGTGGCAATTGCTATGAAGTCCTGGATGAGTTCCCATCTGTAAAGTGGTAAGTTACGTTTACGTCTCATGTTCCTATTATGCAGTATGTTTCTCGAGTTGATTTATCCTTCTCTTTTTAAAGGAACCCCTAGGGGAAAAAATATCAATAACAATAGCACTCAGATGTATATACCACTTCACAGTGCTTTACAGTCCTCTCTAAGTGGTTTACAGAGTCAGCATATTGCCCCCAACAATCTGGGCCCTCATTTTACCCACCTCAGAAGGATGGAAGGTTGAGTCAACCTTGAGCCAGTCAAGATTGAACTGCTCGCAGTGAGCAAAATTAACCTGCAATACTGCATTCAAATCACTGTGCCACCTCTCTGTAGCTGTATATATTTCCTAGGTTCAAGATGTAAGCCTAGATTCTGATTTAGAGTCATCTGAAAGAGTAAAGGCTCCCATATAGGTGAGGTCTTGTCATGCTCCAAAACCAAGAAAGACATGTTAGGACTCTTCTGAGTCATTCCTTTATTGTTCCCCCCCTATAAACCAAATTAAATCAGTCTACTTGTACCATATACATGTACAATTAGGAAGGACCCACTTTCATCCTTTTTCTCCCACACAAATTGTCTAACCTGTGTCATCTTTTGTTACTCTGGAATGCACTGCCTCCCTCTTGTTAATCCTGACAACATTATATCACAGGTGTCTTGCTTTTACTTTCCTGTAAGATTGGAAGTAAAGAACTCATTTTTCATCACTGAAGTGGAGGTATCAAGGTTGAATGAGGCAGGAGGGGAAACTAATAATTCATTGTAGTGCGTTGCCTCTGATTTTATTGTGGCTTTTGGAATTTAATTAATTAAAGATTTTATTACCTGTCTTGTTTTATGGGCCATAACTAGTCTGTAGCTTAACAAAATCAGGCAAGAACATTTTAAAGAGTGTGTGTATAGTTTGTTGCAGGCTAGCAGTTAGTTAACTTGTCAATGCTGAGACTGAAAATGCATAAGATTTTGTAGGGACTGCTAAATACTACAGTATATATTTACTAGATTCCACATTGCATTGTCACATCAGATTCATATCACATCCAATCTATAGAATGGCATGGGGTCTCAAACTATGAATCAGGAGCCTCTAAGGCAAGGGTGTCAAACTCGATTTCATTGAGGGCTGCATTAGGTTTGTGTTTGACCTCGGGAGCGTGAGAGGTGGTGCGTGGTCAGGGTGGGCGTGGCCAAGTCAATGTCACTCGTGTCAGAGGCACCTATGGTGGCCCGAGTGCTTTGCCAGTGAAAACAGAGCTCCTTTTCACTGGCAGAGGCACCACGGGCCAGTCCTTCGCTGTTTACGGGGCAGCCCCGCGGGTCAGATCTAAGCACCTGGTCTGCAAGCTTTGAATTTGACATCCCTGCTCTAAGGGTTTTCATCTTGCCTGAAAAAGCCTGATCAGTTTTTTTCATCTAAAAAAAATCTTCACAGGTTGTGTTAGAACATCTGATTAGGCTTGTACAGACAAAGTGAAAGTGTTTGAAACTCACTTGGCGCTTTGATTCTCATTTTGCTTGTATATGTGCGGTGGAAAATGGCTGTGCTGTAGCATCCCCATGATCATGTGATCAAAATTCAGGTGTTTGGCAACTGGTTCCAAATCATATTTATGATGGTTGCAGTGTCCTCACGTCATAACCTTAACCTTTTGCAATCTTTTTGCAGTCAATGGGAAAGCCAGATTGACTTAGCAACTGTGTTACTAATGGAACGATTGATTCATTTAACAACTGGTTTACTAATTTATCAACTGCAGTGATTCACTTAACAACTGTGACAAGAAAAGTCGTAAATTTGGGCAAACCTCACTTAACAACATAAATGTTGGGCTCAGTTGTGGTTGTAAATTGAGGACTACCTGTTTAAAAAAAATCTTGGAATACATTAATTTAAATGTTTACATTAAAATGGTATATTTACGTCTTGTCCAAACCTAACATCAATCAAATTAGTTTTATAGAAGCATCACAAATTAATTTATTATTGTAAGGGGTTACTGTCAAGCAGAGTTTCCTAATCTGGGAGATGTACCTCCCTTGAGGAGATGCAAACAGAATTGGGTCATTGTATTGCTTTCATTCTTCAGTTGTGTTTATTCTGGTGCTTGGATTCTTATTTATTTATTTATTGGTTCGATTTGTATGCCGCCCTTCTCCGGAGACTCAGGGCGGCTTACAATGCATTAAGCAATAGCCTTCATACTTTTGTATATACCTGCTTAGTAGGGCTTTCGGTCCCCCCTAAGCGGTGTTCTTTTTTTATACAAAGTCAGCTTATTGCCCCCACAATCCGGGTCCTCATTTTACCTACCTCGAAAGGATGGAAGGCTGAGTCAACCTTGAGCCTGGTGAGATTTGAACTTGCAGTAATTGCAGGCAGCTGGTGCTGCTTAACAGCACTTTAGTCTGCTGCGCCACCAAGGCTCTTGTTAAGGGGAGGTGTACACATTATGATTACATGGGGTAAAAAAAAAGTTTAGGAACCCCTGCTGTAAAAGAATGTGGAGCTGACCGAGAAGGAGTGCATGAAACATTCAGGGGGAGCTTTCAGGAAAGGTTACAGATTCCTGGGAAAAAAAGAGAATAAGCATGAGAAAGAAACTCAAAATCATTCCACCTTGATTTTGTCTAGTAGAAGATGAGGCAAAGAGGAACTTGGACAGGCTTTCAATATTCTGTTATTCTGTTTTACTACTCTCAAAGGCATTCCTGAAATGCCTGCTATGCCGGTTTCTAGACCTGGCCTGCCTCAAAGGAATGGGCAACAAGCAGTCTGGTCTATAATTTTTAGTCACTTGATTCCTTTATTTTTTTAAAAAAATGTATGGTTCTTCCTGGTATGTGCAGAGCAGTTTGGGAACATGTGGTTGTCCAGGTTTCTTAGGTATGCACTTATTGGCAGCTATATCAACCTGAATGATAATTATACCAAATACAGTCTTTACTAATTGAATGCCTATCTAGAATTCCAATCCAAGAAGATTCTGCTGGCTGAGAATTGTAGACCTAAACACATTTGAAAAGCACCAAGTTGAGGAAAGCTAACTTTTACACTATTGTATCATGTGTGTGTGTAAACCCAAACATACGTACATCCATGAAGCTAAGGGCTCTTATACTGAATTAATGGAGTAGGTATATGAACCCTTCTGGTTTTAAACGGCCAAAAGCATGCTTATTTTTGGAACGCTATGCATTTGTGCTCATCCCCTTTAGACCCATTGTTTACTTCCCTCCCCCCCAATATATGTTTATTTAAAGTACAGGGGTTGATATTTTAGTTCTGTCGATCCTTTATAATTTAGATTCTTGCCCTGCCTGTCCTTGAGTCAGCAGAAAATGACCAAAACAGAATTTACTTCCTCCTGCTGTCGTCGTTAAGTTAGTAACATGGATGTTAAGCAAATCTGGTTTCCCCGTTGATTTTGCTAGTTAGAAGGTTGCAAAAGGCGATCACATGATCCCGGGAACACTGCAACTGTCACAAATATGAACCAATGGCCAAGCATCTGAATTTTGATAATGTGACCAGTGGGGATGCCGCAACAGTGGTAACTGTGAAAAATGGTTACATTTTGTTCACGTGACCATGGGCAGTGGTGGGATTCAACCAGTTCACACCACTTTGGGAGAACCGGTTGTTAACTTTCTGAGCAGTTTGGCAAACTGGTTGTTGAAAGAAATCATTAGGGCAGAGAACCAGTTGTTAAATTACTGTACTTGAATCCCACATGGGGATGTGTGGGGTTTATCCAGGGGTGAAATCCAGCAGGTTCTGACAGGTTCTGACTGGTTCTGGAGAACCGATAGCAGAAATTTTGAGCAGTTCAGAGAACTGGTAGCGGAAATTTTGAGTAGTTTGGAGAACCGGCAAATACCACCTCTGACTGGCCCCAGGAGTGGAGAGGGAATGGGGATTTTGCAGTATCCTTCCCCTGGAGTGGGGAGGGAATGGAGGTTTTGCAGTATTCTTCCCCTGCCACACCCACCACGCCCACCAAGCCATGCCCACAGAACCAGTAGTAAAAAAAATTGGATTTCACCACTGGGTTTATCTTTCACAGAACGGTATTAGGTGGCTTAGATTATGTCCAAGCATAAAAACTCTGTGTTTTAATTAGCTGGAGGTCCTGAAGTCTTGAAAAACACAGCATATACTCATTAAGGACATTTCAAACATTTCCTCTGTCAGCCCAAGACATGAACACACAAAGCAGACATAGCAGCTTTTCTGCAAGTTGTTTCTGATGGGTTCTGATTATGGCTATGGATCTCTGTTCTTTTGAAATAATGTGCAACTTAACCCAAAAGCCTGCCTTGACTTCAGTTTTACACAAAGCTGGCAGTCTTTGCTTCAGAACCATCGGGTAAGCTTGCAAATGCAGAATCAAATCATCAGACACAGTACTCTTTTCTTGCTGCTTAATATGCACTAGGCATACTATACGAAGAACAAAGACACTTTAATAGTCAGATATCTGGGTATTGTCCATTCTGATTAAGCAGTGTTATAGAAAACATACCAATAACATTATGCGCTTGAATATAAAAAAGGGAATTTTGTAGTATATTTCTAAAGACAAGTATATTGTTAAGCACAGTTTCTTAAGATGGACTGTAACAATTATCTTAAAGATAATACATTAAGCCTCAAACAGCACATTTACAAATTAAAATGTTAACAATACCATTAAGTTTTAAAAGGTATTATAATGCATAATTAATAAGACAGCTGTCTATAGACACTTGTGCCTTGATAAAGGGGATGTTTTTTAAAATATCACAATGTTGTTGAGTGCAAGCACAGAAAAATGAAATTAAAGTTCTCAAGTTGCTGCAATTTTTTAAACCTTAAAGGTATTGTTAGTAGGGACGGCCTTTATAAAATTCTCTCCTAGATTGGATGTCCACCTCAGCTCCTTAACATCATTAGATCCTTTCATGAGGAAATGAAAGGCACTGTAGTTTTTGCGGGTTTAACATCAGATTCCTTTGACATTCAAAGTGGAGTGAAGCAGGGCTGTGTCCTCGCGCCAACTTTATTTGGGATCTTTTTTGCTGTCATGCTGAAACATGCTTTTGGAACTGCAGCAGAGGGTATCTATTGTTATGTATATAGTTTTTGCGGGAAAGTTTGAATGTAATTGCTCTCAGCTGATTGGCTGATTGCCAGGACTGTAAAGTATATAAAGGGAGCTGTTTCCCTGGGTCAGTTGCTGGATTCACACCATGAAGTAAAGAGCTGTTGTTACTCACGACCTGGCTTCTGGGTCCTCATTCACTCTACTTAAGATTGGTGACAAGGATGGGATTTTGAGGCACAGAGCTAAGGAAAGAGCCACGAAGCAACAGAGAGAGCTGAAAAAGAGAATCCAGCCAAGCGGACAAGCGGAACACCCAGAGAGACAAACACGGTGTCTGCTTACGTGCCTTCCAAATTTGTACAGAGGTACGAGTTTCACCAGTGACTGCAGCGAGACGAGAGCCAATCAGCATGTACATGGCTGCCCTGCGTAAGGCGGCAATGCACTGCGAGTATAGAGACCTAGATGATGCGCTCCTAGAGCAACTAATCTGTGGTGTGAGAGATATTCGCCTACAGAGAAGGCTGCTCACTCGAGCCAATCTAACTCTCCATATCGCGCTAAGACAAGGTTACACCCTAACTATTCCCCTGACAGTTTCAAGGGATCAGAAAAGAAACTGAGGGAATTTCCAATAGGGATGCCAGTGTATGCCAGGAACTACGCAGACGGGCCCCTATGGATAGCAGGGACGATTACAGATACAACCGGGCCCAAGTCTTACACGGTAGACATGGGAGATGGAAGGGTATGGCATAGGCACATAGACCAGTTACAAAAAAGGGTGGTCGCCAAACCAGAAACCATACCTGACGATCCGGTCCCTAACTACCAACCACTTCCAACAGTTAGCTCAAGCCCGAGACAAGCGGAGAACTTATCTGAAGACTTTGGTGTCTGGAGCCGGCAACCCAAGGAATCGAGACCAACTGAAGAAGTCAACGCCCCCAGAGAAATCCAGGAGGTTCCATTGGTGGTGTGGGGAGAAACAAGAGGTCCCTCCGACCTGCTCGACGCCACACCACAGACTGAACTGCGCAGGTCTACTAGGGTCCGGACACGCCCTGGTCACCTGTGTGATTTTGTATGTAAATGTGTATCCCAAGTGCCTTCTGGGAGGGGAGGGGTGTTATGTATATAGTTTTGGTGGGAAAGTTTGAATGTAATTGCTCTCAGCTGATTGGCTGATTGCCAGGACTGTAAAGTATATAAAGGTAACTGTTTCCCTGGGTCAGTTGCTGGATTCACACCATGAAGTAAAGAGCTGTTGTTACTCACGACCTGGCTTCTGTGTCCTCATTCACTCTACTTAACATCTATCTCCAGACTAGATCAGATGGAAAACTCTTTAATCTCTTTAGATTGAGAGCAAAGTCTAAAGTTCAGCTGAAATGCTTACGAGACTTCCTCTTCGCTGATGATGCTGCCATTACTGCTTACAGTGCCGAAGACCTTCAACAATTTATGGACTGTTTTAGCAAGGCCTGCCAAGGCCTGCCATCGCTGAAAGTCTGAGGAGATTCTCAGCCATCCAGGTCATGGTTGTCCCAACGGTGCCTTTTTAGGAGGCAACTGAACTGTCTTGTTTTTTCTCTGAAGACATTTCACTTCAAAGAAAAAACAAGAAGGTCCAGTTGCCTCCTGAAAAAACACCTTTGGGACAATCGTGACCTGGATGACTGCAAATTTCCATAGACTAAATCAAGATAGTCACTTTCAAAGCCAGAAATTAAAAATGTTGATCCTAATCTCAGTTTGAATTAAAATGCTGTTGTCATAGTGAAATAAAATAATGTTGGGTATTCTACAGAATGATTTACTGTTATTAGGTCTGTTTTTACTTATTAGTTTCCTTTTACTTAAAAGTCACCCTGAGAACTTTCCTGCTGAGGATTACAGTATATAAGTGTAATAAGAAGCAAATCCACTAGTTTTCCTTACAGATTTCATATTCTTTGGCTGTTTGCATATTCTGAATCAAACATGTTTCGATTGCCTGCCAAATATGTGGCTGATAAATTATTGATGCAAGAGAAAATAAAGTACCCAGGATCTAGCTTCAAAGCTACAGAAAACCAAGACAAAAGGGCTCAGTGAAGAGCCACACACACAAAGGGAAAAAATAGAGCTGCTGGACATATTCTATTCTTCTGAAATAGTGAAAATGAAGTCTGACAAGTACATTAAGGGACACCCATGGAGACCAGCGATAGTTGTTTGAATTTCCTCTGTGAATTCAATGTGCACAAGCAATGCGTTCCCCTGGTTACAGCAAGCTAAAGTAAATACATCTTCAAAGGTAAGCCCAATTCTAATTCTTTCTTCGTGGTAGATCTGTTCTCCAACTGTGGTCAGTTTTCCCTGGTTTATGTACATTGAAACAAGTTTGAATAGAGGAAATTTCCAGCTATGCTGTAAGGATTTAAGCCAGGAGCCTGCCCATGCTTTTGATAAAATATGATTGTCATTCCTCTTCTTCATGAAACTTAAAAAAGATAGACTGGCATATGTGCAAATGTCTCCAAGAATGGGAATTGTAAGAATGGCTTATAGAAAAGCCTAATCATAGCCTGTAAAATGGTACACTAACTCTAATATCAATGTGCAGCATAGATAACTCATCAACAGGCTTCAAAAATCTATTTAAATTTATAATATTGCTGGTGGAATTTTTTAAAAGGAGCAGTTGCCAAACCTGAGAAAGATAAGTGGATCGACTGGTTCAACCTTCATGAAGCAACCATAACGGTCAAGAAAAATTCTGTAATTTAATATGCCGTACAATATGTAGTCTTGTGCACAGTTCTGAAAAGGGATATTAAAAAGCTGAAAAAGGGCAAAATGGAAGAGCAATCAATATATGGGGGGGGGGGGATTGAACCACTCTCCTGGCGAAAAGACTATATACTTATCTTTGCATCTCTCTGACTGTGGAATAGTTAAGCCTTTTTTTAAAAAAGCACTTATTCATCTCCTTTCCAGCTCATAAGAAAGGTATCTTAAAGTAATCCCTAGTGGTTTTTAGATTTAAATAAATGTTTTCCCTCTTCAGCCTCCAAATCAGTGGTGGGTTTCAAAAATTTTTACTACCGGTTCTGTGGGTGTGGCTTGGTGGACGTGGCAGGGGAAGGTTACTGCAAAATCTCCATTTCCTCCCGATCAGCTGGGACTCGGGAGGCAGAGAGTAGATGGGGGTGGGGCCAGTCAGAATTTTTAACTACCGGTTCTCCGAACTACTCAAAATTTCCGCTACTGGTTCTCCAGAACTGGTCAGAACCTGCTGAAACCCATCTCTGCTCCAAATAAATAAATAAACAAACAAATAAATGAATGAATGAATGAATGAATCAATGAATGAATGAATAACTTTATTGACATTATACGTGTATACACAGTATACCCATGCAACGAAATTCACTTAACACCCAAAGATCAGGTCCAACACACATAACAATCTCCAAAAACACTCCCACCCACCACAATTCTCCACCCCTAAAACACCCAAACATCCACACAACAGACCAAGTAATACTGTCCAACAGCTCATTGATGGTGGCCCTTTAGTTCATTGTTGAGTGCAATTATAGCTTTATAATTACACGTTATAATGTAACGTGTGGTCTGAGTTTTAATCGTTCTGTATCTTCTGCCAGAAGGCAACAGTCCAAAAAGATTGTAAGCAGAATGGGAAGAGTCTCTGAGAATGTTATGCAACTTTCTCAAACAGTGAGATTCGAAGGTCTAGGGCTGGTAGCTGGAGTCTGATGATATTCTGGGCAGTTTTAATGATTCTCTATAGAGCTTTTTTGTCCACTACAGAGCTGCTCCCATACCATGCAAGAATGCCGTATGTCAGGACACTCTCAATGGTGCTGCGATAGTAGGACAGAAGTAGATGCTGAGGTAGATTTATCTTCCTGAGCATTCTCAGGAAGTACAGCCTCTTCTGTGCCTTCTTCCCAAGCATGTTAGCATTCATAGTCCATGAGAGGTCCTCCGAGATATAAGCACCCAAATGTTTTGTGTTGGGACTTGCAGCAGAATTAATGGTGGACTGATGATGGCTCTACAGAAAGGGGGTCCAACGATTTCAGGGGAATGAAAAGCCAGCCAAAAGATTGGCTCTTTGTAATTCCTCTCCAGAAAAGGAAAGGACTTGAGATTGCCAATAAGTGCTCCAGACAGCTGCTCCTTAAAAGGAGGCTTCAAGATAATGTCTCCTGTAGGTGTGCTCAGACTGCAGTGTCTTCTGGTAACCCTTAATGGACTTTTGCTGACATCAGGACTGAAATGACAAAGCTTTATGGATTTGTTTAATGATAAATGATGGGCTTTGGGAAGAAAATATCAATTGTTGTATTTTAACAGAAGGTGTACTTGTAGTGAAGGTGGGAAGTCACTTCTTTATATTTTTTCTTTTTCTTTACTGTATTCTTACTTTTCTATTTCTCATTTTTTTTATTTTTCCTCTTTTTCTGCACTTGTCTACTTTTGAACATTCCCATCACACCACATATTGAATAAAGGAAAAGGCTTGATGGTGACTTTTTTTTTTTGCCAGTAGTGACCCTTCGTGTGAGGGAAAACAAAACCAATAAATTTCCCCAATTGTTCAATTTTTAATAGATTTTTTTATTCTGCCTTTTAGTATTTTGTAAATAACTCAAGGGGGTGAATACTGTATATCCAATTGTGAACTGTATTAAAAACATTTCCTTTTATTAATCCTTAATTTCTCTGTCTTTAGTTTTAATTGCAAATTCCTTCCTCTTACTATTTTCCCCTCCACAAAAGCAAGCCGGTGAGGTGGGTTGGGATGAAAGAGAGTGTCTGGCCCAAAGTCACTCAGATGACTTTCAGGCCTAAAGTTGGACTCAAACTTTCAGTCTCCTGGTTTTTAGTTTGGAATCTTCACTAATAGACCAAACTGGTTCTCAATTTATTTACATGTTCAACTAGATTTTTAGGAAACACAGGAAACCTAGATTTCTCATTTTATTCTTGGTGATTTAAACCTAAGGTGACCAGATTTTAACATTGGTAAAGAGGGACATTGTGGGCGTGGCTTATTTTGTGGGCGTGGCTAGCTGGTCATGTGACTGGGTGGGCGTGGCTAGCTGGTCATGTGACTGGGTGGGTGTGGCTAGCTGGTCATGTGACCGGGTGGCCATGGCTATGCGTATAGGGTAAGGTGAACAGATTTTAACATTGGTAAGAAGGACACCATTGTGGGCGTGACTTATTGTGTGGGCGTGGCTTGGAGGCCATGTGACTGGGTGGGCGTGGCTAGCTGGTCATGTGACCGGGTGGCCATGGCTATGTGTATAGGGACTACTCAGAGGGCTGAAAAGTCATTTCTGATAGGTCCTCACACTTTTGACTGGTCCTCACACTTATGACCATCCTCACATTTATGCCCGTGCAGTATTCTTAACAACCATGTCACTCATTTCACAACTGCTTCTCTTCACCATGGTGACAAGATAGGGCAAAAATGTAAAATGTGAGGACAGTCATAAATTCGAGGACTGGTCAAAAGTGTGAGGACCAGTCAAAAATAACTTTTTCAGCCCTCTGAGTAGTCCATATGCATTAAAGGATACAGCAATAGAGAGGGATGAAGGAATGGAAATTAGAGTAGGAGTGAGGGTAAGAGAGGGAGGAAGAGAGGAGGAGAAGGAGAAAGGAAGAGGAAGTAGGGAGGAGAAAAAGAGGGTGGGGGGAAGAGAAAGTAAGAAGGAAAGAAAAGAGTGGTGGTAGGTTTGAGGAGAAAGATTGCTGTACAATAAAAAAGATGAAAGGGAAGAAAGCCAACCCCAAGCAAATATAAAGATATTAAGATTAAGAATGAATTGTTAAACTTTAAAGAATAAAAGAGAACAAATATGAATAAATAGCAATAATTAGAAACACACATACAAACATGCAATGTATTTTCTTTGAACAGAATATTTGGCTGGTTCACAAATTTAAACAGCATTTAGTCATTTCAATTAAATTTACAATTTCTATATTTCCTTTTTGCCATATTTATTCCTCATCTATTTTTTTAAAAAAACAATATTGCCCTTCATCCTCATCTCTAATCTTAATCAAATTCAATTTTTCCCTTCTATTCTATATTATACCCCTTCCCATTGTCATCTATTTTTATATCCCTCCTCACATTGGTTAATTATGTAATTATGTAATACAGTTGTTTAATACAAATTCAACATTTTAATATAAATCAATTAGTTATATAACTATCTTTTTTGTATATTAATCAATATGAACATGAATATTCCAATTATTTCCATGCAATCCAATTTCTTACAAATCAATTAATTATATTTACCAATAATAATAAACCAAATAATTTCCCCCATATATTCCTCCAAACCACAACTTAACCATTTCTGCTTTCAACACAATATATAATTATTAATAGTATCTCAATTATTACAATTCCCTAGTTAAATAGAGCTTTTTTTCTTTTGTGTTTTAAAATCTTGAACTCTCCTCTTTTGCCCAAAATTTCCCATTGTTTGCAGTTTTGTACCTACCTTTTTTGGTGAGGAAAAAGAAAAAGAAAAAGAAAGAAATCTCTCTCTGCCTCATTTTGTCATGTTGCAGGTTTAGTTTCGCTTTCGCCTTTGTTTTCAGTATAGCTGGGGGGGGGGGGAAAATCTGCTCCAGGAACTTTTTGCAGCTTTTTGCAGCTAATTAACCTAGCGGAAGCTGTTAACAGGGGCTGTTTTTTCTATTTTTGCAGGCATGGGTCTATTCATTTTTTTTTAAACACTGATCAGCTGTAGGTCGGCCCTTTGAAGCCCCGCGGCAAGAGTTTAAAGAGTTTTTTTTTCCCTCTAGCCATCAGCGGGGATTCAGGAGGCAGAATGAAAAATCGGGACTTTTTTAAAACGCCGCGGGACGCGGGACAAATTGCTCAAAAGCGGGACTGTCCTGCCAAAAGCGGGACGTCTGGTCACCTTATTTAAACCTTAAGAAATAGAAGCTTGAAAGTGCTTTGGGTTTTTTAGCAATCATTTGAAACAGCCCTTCTCTCTCTCTCTCTCTCCCCCTCCCCCACTTATAAATTAATACAGCTTAATGAACATACTACTGAACATAAACAACTGCTACAAGCATCTGAACTGAACTCAGTTTTTATCATGTACAATATACTGTGGTTATTTGTGCTTTGAACGTGTGAGGGGGTTAGCCTTGTCCCTGATTAAATATTTTGTAATCATTTATATCTGAATGTATTTATAAGCCTTTAGAATTTATATATGTATGCATGTGAATAAGGTGTGGCTAATTTCACATCTCTCCCAAGCCTTTATTGCCATCTGCTGGTGAATTCAGGTTTTGGGAAGGAAAGAGAAGGGACAAGGAAATGAAAATAATAATGGATGATGATAATCAAAAATAGCATCTAATGTAAAAGCTTCAGAGTCCCTAGCAAACCACATGAAACAATAACCTGTATAATCACATGATGATTTGTTGATCCTAGTTTCAAGCAGTACCTTAACATCTATAGCTGTATGGTTCAAGGCAAAACTAAGAGAAGATATCAGCACAACCACTGAAAGCGGTACAATGGTTGAAGCTACAATATTAGACCATAATCCAGAATGTTGCATGTTATTTGGTTGGTAGTGCATAATTTTTTCAGTGTGCCAAGATCTAATTCTTAATTGATTTGGTGTCTTCCTAAAGAACGTTTAGTCTTAGCTAGTGGGGCCCAACAATATTAGTTTGTTGGATTCAGTGCTGCCTAGGCCCTTCAAGGTGATTGTAAACCAGCTTGAGAGTTTTGATTAGTTGGTGGTTACCTGTATGAAGGAGAACAGAAAAAAATAGGAGGTGGTGTAGGATATGAGAAAATTCAAAAATAAAATAGTATGTAGGTATATAGGTTAGAAAAGCATATAAGTGCAGATTCAATTTTGCTCAGGCAAGGGGATGGACTGGATGACCTGCAGGATCCCTTCCAGCTTGGCTACTCTGTTAAATTTGTTAGACATTATTCTGCTTTAAGATAATTGGAGAACATGCTGAAAACATACCAATACGTAACAATGTTGTGTAAAAATAGATCTTCTTTTGTCTGAGGCCCGTTAGAAAGAGGCCCACTCTTTAATGCCAAGGCAATAGAGATATGAAAGAGCCATGCTTGCAAAATATTTTATGGGTAGTTATAGGGAGGTGTTGATGAACATTTATTTATTTATTTATTTGTTTGTTTGTTTGTTTGTTTGTTTGTTCGATTTGTATGCCGCCCTTCTCCGGAGACTCAGGGCGGCTTACAATGCGTTAAGCAATAGCCTTCATACTTTTGTATATACCTGCTTAGTAGGGCTTTCGGTCCCCCCAAGCGGTGTTCTTTTTATATACAAAGTCATCTTATTGCCCTCACAAACCAGGTCCTCATTTTACCTACCTCGAAAGGATGGAAGGCTGAGTCAACCTTGAGCCTGGTGAGATTTGAACTTGCAGTAATTGCAGGCATCTGGTGTTACTTAACAGTGCTTTAATCTGCTGCACCACCAAGGCTCTTAGAGAAAGAGATGATGTTCTCTCTAAAAGACGCTTCGGATTAGCCATGATCAGTCACTGGATGCGATGTAGGAGAGGCATGGGGGAGCGTCGGTATAGTGAACTATAAAATGTAATGGTTTTGAAACTTTAAGTGTGGCTTCCTGGCTCAAACTCTTTGTTGAGATCTGCTGGGATACCACCCTATTTTGCAAAATGGTTTTTATTATTTTCTTTTAATAAAGTCTCTTTGTTTTCATCGACCCATGCTTGTTGGTTGAATTCATTTCCAACAAAGCGAAGAAAGTAGAACAGAAAGGAATCTGATCATAGGAAAAAAGCAGTGGTGAAATCCAATTTTTTTTTTACTACTGGTTCTGTGGGCGTAGCTTGGTAGGTGTGGTGTGGCTTGGTGGGCGTGGCAGGGGACGGATACTGCAAAATCCCCATTCCCTCACCACTCCTGGGGCCAGTCAATTTGCCGGTTCTCCAAACTACTCCAAACTTCCGCTACCGGTTCTCCGAACTGCTCAAAATTTCTGCTACCGGTTCTCCAGAACCTGTCAGAACCTGCTGGATTTCACCGCTGGAAAAAAGAATAAAGAGCAGACGGGAATTAAGTTTAAATGTATTAGAATTTATGGTCATAGAAGAGAACCTATGAGTGGAAAAAGAAAAGCTAAAACGTGTGGGAGAGTTTTAACTTAGAGCAAAAAGACGGAAATGCCTGCTGTGAATTCATTGCTTTGAATTCTATGAAATTGATGTTCTTGTAAAAGAAGGAAGTAAGTGGTTCACATGAGATTTGAGAACTTGGGACTACTTAGTTTATCGGGCAAGATATTCATTTTGTAATTTTAACAAGGTTTATCTTTTTGTGATGGAGAATTTATGCTTAGTAATGGTTCCTATTTTGACAGTTACGTTGAGATCAAGTGTCTATTTTTTCCTTTGGGGACTATAATACAAAGATTGGCCAAAGGTCTAAATATTTCTCTGGGCCCCAAATGTTACTAATTTCCTCCATTTAATCAGTTAACATCATGCATCATTTTTTTCCACTTGTTAATTTTTGTGAACTTAATGATTTAATTAGATTTAAGTCATTTAGATTTAGATCCTTGCTGATGGACTTTTTTTCTCTTTAGCCTCTCAATATACATTTTAAAATAGTGTTGCAATTTCAAATACATGACCATGATACCAGTTAAAAACCATCTTTTAAAATAATACAAGATGGACGTATAAATCCTCTTTCTTAGGAAAGGACTAAGATGTAAGAATTTTGTTGCTTATGTATATTCATGAGGATGACTGCCTTGAGCTCAACTTCCTCTAAAGTAGTGCTTCTTAAAATTGTCAGTCTTAGGATGTGTCAAAATTGAAGTTTATACATGTTAAAGTTGTTAAACTAAGGTCAGGATGAATTCCCATAATGTGAATCATTGTGTTGTTGCAAAGCCGCTTGTTTTAGCAATTCTTCCTTCTGAAGTGGTTCGGGAATAACGAGAGGTACAAGCAAGCAAGTGACAACAGCTCTTTAATATACAGTGAGACTTCAGCGAAAACTCAGGGGCTGCAGTCCTCCTTATATACAATCCAGGAGGGACTGTCAGCCAATCAGAAACGTATGCAGGTTTGAAACTCCCGCTTAAAAGTATCAATACATAACACCCCTCCCTTCCCAGAACGCACTAATACTCAAAAATTAACATATGTACAAACAAAATCTCGCAGGTGCTTAGGACGAGTTCTCGCCCTAATTGACCTGCGCAGTTCAGAGTCTGGTGGGGCGTCGAGCTGGTCGGAGGGACTCTTTGTCTCTCCCGGCTCCGCCAATGGAACCTCCTGGATTTTGTCCGGGGCGTGGTTATCCCCGGCTGGGAGTGGCGACTCGCTGGGGCGGCACTGGAACCAGGGCTTGTCAGCTAAGTATTCTCGCGACCCCGGGCTTGAGTTAGCTGTTTTGGAGAAGTGGTCAGAGTTAGGCTCGGAGATGTCTAAGTTAATGTTCACCTCGCCTACCACCCTTTTCCTAAGTTGGTCTATGTGGCGCTTCCAGAGTCTATTTACCCCAACGTCCACCGTGTACGATTTTGGGCCTGTTATTCCCACTATGGTTCCTGCAACCCATAGAGGACCGCTGGCATAATTGCGAGCGAACACCGGGGACCCGACCTGAAACTGCCTTAAACCACAGGTCTCTCCCTTAAAGTTTTTGTGCGAGTAGTTAGGGTGAAGCCTGTCTAACACGCATCGGAGCTTCCTCCCCATGAGGAGCTCTGCTGGGCTTCTCCCTGTTGCTGTGCATGGTGATGCATGCTGAACCGCTAGGAATTGATCTATCCTGGCCTGCCAGTCCCCATTGTCTAATCTGGACAGTGCTTCCTTAGCTGTCCTGACAAAACGTTCAGCCAGTCCGTTGGAAGCCGGGTGAAATGGAGCTGACAGGGCATGGCGGATTCCCAGGCCGGCCAAGTAACTTTCAAAAAGGGTTGCTGTAAATTGAGGCCCGTTGTCCGATACCAAGGTATCCGGCAGGCCGTGGGTAACAAACAACTTCCTTAGGACCTTGATAACTGCTTCGGCCGTTGTAGATGGCATTAATATAATTTCGAGCCATTTTGAGTAGGCATTCACAACTATTAAAAACGTTTGGCCATGGAACGGGCCGGCAAAATCAATGTGGATCCTCCCCCATGGGCCTTTTGGTTTCTCCCACTCTCGGATGGGCGCTACTGGGGGATCGGGGCGAGACTCCTGGCAGGGTCTGCACTTCCCCACCCACTCGGAAATGACCTGGTCCATGTTGGGCCACCAGACATAGCTGCGGGCTAAACACTTCATCCTAACAATGCCCGGGTGCCCTTCGTGCAGCAACTCCAAAACCCTATCCCGTAGTTTCGTTGGAATTACCACTCTGTCACCCCATAGCAAGCACCCCCCTTGCATAAACAGTTCATTTCGTTTGTTGGCAAACCCTTGGTACTCCTCTCCGACCACCTTGTCCGGCCACCCTTTCAGAACCCAACCCATAACAGTCCGGATAACTGGGTCTCTATTTGATGCTTTCGCCACCTCGCCGGAGGAGATGGGGCCCAAAGTTAACGTGTCCAACAAAAGGACGGAGGCTTCCGGCGTTGGGTTGTCCAGCAGGTCGGGAAGGGGGCAACGGCTAAGGGCATCCGCATGACCCAGGGTCCGCCCAGGTCGATGGACGAGCTGGTACGAGTAGGCCGACAAAAAAATCGCCCATTTAGTCAAGCGGGGGGAGAGGGCAGCGGGGGTTGGCCTGTCGCCGGCTAGCAGTCCTAGCAACGGTCTATGGTCAGTCACAAGTTCGAATTTACGGCCATAGAGGTATTCGTGGAACTTCTTAACCCCCGCAATCGCAGCCAGAGCCTCTCTGTCCAATTGGCTATAGTTTCGTTCTGTGCTGGACAGAGTACGGGAATAGAAAGCAATGGGCGCCTCTAGGCCGTTCGGCAGTCTATGGCCCAGGACGGCACCAACTCCTACGGGGAAGGCGTCACAGACTAAGACGAGCGGCAGCTCTGCATTGTACTGTATCAGGAAGCTGTCCTCGGATAGGAGTCTTTTCACTGCCTCAAAAGCGGCTGCTTGCGGTTTCCCCCAGACCCATGGTACGTTTTTCCCCAAAAGCTTGTGAAGGGGATCTGCAACCATGGCTTTATCTTTTAGGAACATGGAGTAAAAATTGAGCAGTCCAAGGAAGGCTTGGAGCTCTGCTTTGGATTTGGGGGCTGGTGCGCTCTTAATGGCTCTCACCTTGCTCTCGGTAGGGTGGATGCCTGTGCCGTCCACCCTGTACCCCAAGAATTCCACAGAGGGAACAGCTATCCTACACTTGTTCCTTTTGAGTCTTAGTCCCGCTTCTCTGAACCTAGACAGAACGTTCCGAACCCTGTCCCCCAGCTGGTGTTCGTCCTGAGCGCTGACTAAGACGTCATCGAAATAGGGCACCACTCCCGGGAGTCCTTGCAATAGGCGCTCCATGGTGCTTTGAAATAAGCCGGGTGCGACGCTCACCCCAAACTGGAGCCTGGTGCATTTAAATGCACCCCTATGAGTTACGATCGTTTGTGCCTCTGCCGTGGCGTCGTCGACTGGTAACTGTTGGTAGGCTTGGGCCAGGTCTAATTTGGCAAAAATTTTTCCGGGCCCCAGGGAGTGTAGTAGATGGTGCACGATCGGCACCGGATAGGCGCTCGGCTGCAAAGCCTTGTTGATCGTGCACTTGTAGTCGGCGCAAATTCTTATTGAGCCATCGGATTTAACTGGGGTCACTATGGGGGTCTCCCACTTAGCATGGTCAACGGGAACCAACACCCCTTGCTTAATCAGCTTGTCTAATTCCGCATTGATCTTCGGTTTCAATGCGAACGGTACTCGTCTGGCCTTCAGTCTTACTTGGGCTACGTTGGGGTCTAAGTTTAGTGAAATAGGGGTCCCCACATACTTGCCCAACGTGTCCCCGAAGACGTCCTGGAACTCGGACAGGAGGCTGTCTTTCAGGGTTGATCTGGACATCAGGTGGACGCCGGTGAAGCCCATGCCAAGGGCTTGGAACCACCCCATGCCCAGGAGGCTAGGAAGCTGCTTCGTGACGATGGTCAGCGGCAGGTCTCTTTCGTAGTCTCCGTAGGTGACCCGGAACGTGCCCACGCCTTCGAGGGGGACTCGGTTCCCCTGGTAGTCTAGGATGCGTAGTCTCTGTTTGGAGAGTTGATCCTTTCGGAACGACGGCAGGAGGGTCTTTAGGGTCGTCCACGACATTATGGAGAGAGCTGATCCGGTGTCGATCTCCATCGAGCACGGCTTTCCGTTGATCTCAACCACCGTGCTGACCTTGTCTTCGATCGCCGTGCTGGCCTGGTCGATGTGTATGCTGCGGCCATCTCGCAGTTCAAATTCGCGCCGTTTTTTCGCGCCGCCTTCTCTCGTTGGCTGCTTCTGGCGCGCTGATTCCGGTTGGCTGCGACGCTCATGTGGTTTGTGTCTTCTGGGCAGAATGGCTCTGCAGACTCGCGCCAAGTGCCCCTTTTTTTCGCAGCGCCTGCAAATAGCCTCTCTGTATTTGCAGGACAGTCTATCATGGTGCCCGCCACAGCTGGGACAGCTTCGCCGGGGACTGCCAGTGTCTTTTCTCTGGTGTTCCGTTCGGAAGACGTCCTCATCCGACTCGGACTCCGAGCTGGATCCGGCGTCTTCTCTGTGCACCGGGGCAGACTTGGGGCTGTCTTTGCTGGTCAGCGGACGCTGCAGCGTTTCAGCGGCCTTTGTGGAGGCTTCATGAGCCCTAGCCTCGTCTAGGGCTCCGGCAAGCGTCAAATCAGGCTTGGCGAGCAGACGCCGTTGCAGCCTAATGTCCCGAACACCACAGATCAGTTGCTCGAGCAACGCATCGTCCAAGTCTCTATAGTCGCAATGGGTTGCGGCTTTTCTCAGGCTGGCCATGTACGCGCTGACCGGCTCTCCCTCTCGTTGAACGCGCTGCCTCAGTTGGTATCGCTGCACGAACTTTGAGGGGACGGGAGCGTAGTGAGCCCGGAGAGTTGCCATCAGGGTGTCCCAGGAGACTGTTTGAACCGGCGTTGGCTCACACAGTGACTCGGCCATCTCGAACACGTCCGGTCCGCAGTGACTTAGAAATAGGGCTCTCTTTCGATTAGCCGAGAGGCCCTGCATGTCGCTGGCTTCAAGCGAGCATTCAAACCTCGTTAGGTACGAGACCCATTTTTCGCGGGTCGGATCGAAAGGCTTGGGCGGAACGTAGGCAGACATGCTCGGTATGCCTCCTGTGGTTCGCCTCATCGCCTAGCTGAAGCTCGTGGTCTCACTGGTTGGCTTCTTGTAGCCTCAATCCCACCTTCGTCGCCAATGAAGTGGTTCGGGAATAACGAGAGGTACAAGCAAGCAAGTGACAACAGCTCTTTAATATACAGTGAGACTTCAGCGAAAACTCAGGGGCTGCAGTCCTCCTTATATACAATCCAGGAGGGACTGTCAGCCAATCAGAAACGTATGCAGGTTTGAAACTCCCGCTTAAAAGTATCAATACATAACACCTTCCCTCTTCTCTTTATTTCTTATTGGTAAATACAGCACTAAAAATGCATTACCATTAATTTATTACTGGTTTTAGAATGCAACTTGATTATCCTTGAGAGGCACTCTAGGTCTGTAAAACAATAGATCTTCCTCACCTGTATTAAATATGTGAAGCCTATAGAATGGAAGGATGCTATAGATCCGTGATGGTGAACCTATGGCATGCATGGCACAGGTTCAGTCCAGCTCCGCCATGCATGCGTGTGTGCCTCCAGCCGGCCAGGTAATCATCAGGTTTCCATTGCACATGCACGGTGGGTGGGCTGCGTGCATGGGCCGCGTGTGCATGTGTTGGGGTGGAGCACATGCGGGGGGTTAGGGTTAAGATTAATGTGAGGGGCATGTGAAGGGCTGTGCGTGCATGTGTGGTGGCAGGGTTTGTGCAGGGGTGGGTGCACACATGCATGAGGCATGGGGCACATGCACGAGGAGTGGGGCGCATGCAGAAGGCCGCGTTCACATAGTATTTGGGGGGTTTGGGTGCACATCCACGCATTCACGCGTGCACATGCACACACTTTGGGCACTCAATCCGGAAAAGGTTAGCCATCACTGCTATAGATAGATTTCCAGGTTCCTCTGCTTCACCTTTCCAGGAATGTTTCATAGCAACCTGACTGACCTCATTGGCTGGGAACCTAAGCAGGTGAGTTTAACTTGGAAAATGACTTTATTTTTTTTTCTTGAATTAGGGAAAATTTTGCTTAAATCTCTTTCACCCCTCACCCAATTTTATTTTAGCCTTTTTTGCCCAGACGGACATATTATCAATAGAATGACCAGGAAGGGTTCCTAATTTTACCCAAATCACCTTATGCCAGGCCCTGGCTTAAACCTTCTTATCCTGCTGCTCTGAGAATGTCAAAGCATCTCCTCCTTTCTACCTGCTTTTTATATTTTCTCCCATACCCAGTCCATGAAAAAATTACCCTGGGAAGATGCCCTTAGCCAAAATCACTTGATGTTACTGAACTGCACTTTCCAGCTGATGTGGTTTTGAACAAATGCTGGAGAGAAACTATTTCATTTATTTTCAGTTCTTTTAAATAGGTATTTTGAGTTCTGTGTTATTTGACCTTCACATATGTAAAAAAAACTTGTTTGAAAATGTTAGAATCAAATTCAGTCACCATATAGCTCTCTCTCTCTCTCTCTCTCTCTCTCTCTCTCTCTCTCTCTCTCTCTCTCTCTCTCTCTCACACACACACACACACACACACACACACACACACACACACACACACATTTAGGAAATAAGTGTTTCTGGATCATGGATCATGCTGTTCTCTAAGCAGGGAATTACAGTATCAGCAATTTTTAGGAGAACTTTTAGAAATCAATTAACATACAGCTAATTTTATGGCCTGCACATTAGTAAAATGAGATGTTATATTTCATACAGTTACAAGCCATTCTGATTCTTTAATTGCCCATTTACAAAATGACTGTCTCTAGTTACTGAGTTTAAATTTCTTTTTCTACCATCTTGAGGAATTGTTTCATTTTTTGGAATCTTGTAAAACATTTTTCATCAGTGGGTGTAACAAAACAGCAGAATGACTTTCTCGTGCAGTGAGATATTGTAGGAAAGCCAAGTTAGTTTATGGTATCAAAAAATCAGAATGAGTCTGAAGCACCTTTTCCAGCTTCCATATGAGTTTCCAGATTAATTGCATCTGGCAAAGTGATATGCAGCTCCCAAAAATGTATGCTTTTAAATAAACATTGTCACAGAAAAAGTACTACCAACAACTTTCTGATATTTTTCTCCCCTGAGAAAAATTGTTCTCAGCAAATATTAACAATGCTAATAAATGTTTTTGGTAAGAAGTGAAATGAAAATCTTTATTATTTACTTATTTTATTCACTTCCTGGATTTACAAGGCTGCCCAGTTCAAACAATGTGCCTCTGGGCACTGTACCACATGAAAACTAAAAACATATCCTGTACAATATATAATATAATACTGTATATAGAATATAAAATGGCAACCAAACACAATAATACAATCAAAAGGGGACTCTGCTCAACTCAACCCACATGCTTGGGGGAACAGCCATGTCTTTGCAAGTCGAGTCCCCATCTCTCCATGCAGCAACAGCTTCCAATGTTGCACAAGTGTGGCTCTTGAGAGCACATTGGAGCTTTCAGAAGTCTTAAGACTAGTTTTCTTTTAAATGTTCAAGGACAACCTGAAAGGAAGGGAAATACCAGCCATTTCTCTTCAAAATAGCAAATTCAGTAAACCAATTCAAATCTCCAAAGGGAGAAAAACACATATTTACAGTGTTTTTCAGGAACTCGCAATGATTAATTCTCTCTGTATTCAACTGAAACACCCATTCTGGACAATGGATTCTCTTAACAACTGCCACAAAAAAGGCCATAAAATTGGGTATGCTTATGATGTAACCTGCTTAACAATCAGCATGATTTATGACCATAATTCCAGGCTCAATTATAATCATAAATTAAGGACTACTTGTAATGCAGTCTAGTCTGATGACTGAATAGCAGGAGAAACTGAATCGGATGTTTTCCATTCCATCCAACATTTTAATACAAAAATAGCTTGACCAGAATATTACAAGTGCATAATGATCTATTTCTGTGGTTCTCAAGCTTTTCTTCACCACCCCTTTAAATACTTTTTGTGGCCACTGATCATGGCCATGGTTCCCCAAGACTTAATTTAAGATTTAAATCATAACATTTTTTCAGTATTTTTCCTTCGTGGACCCCCTGTGATGACATTGCAGGGCCCCCAGGAGCCCCCAGAGTCTGTGGTGAAATGTAAAATTTGTTACTACCAGTTCTGTGGGCGTGGTTTGGTGGTGGGGGTAATGTGACTGGGTGGGCGTGGCCAACTTTTTTTTTTTACTTTTAAAAGCATTTTTTCTACAACCTCTTAAACCAAAGAGGTTGCAGAAAAAAAATGCTTTTAAAAGCCTCTGATGATCCCAGCTGAGCCGCATGATCATCAGAGGCTTTTTTTTTTTACTTTTAAAAGCATTTTTTTCTACAACCTCTTCCGACAAAAAAATGCTTTCAAAAGGAAAAAAAAAGTTGACCACGCCCACCAGTCACATTACCCCTCCAAGCCACGCCCACAGAACCGGTAGTAACAATTTTTACATTTCACCCCTGTATATTACCCATTATAGGAGGAGTACCAGGTTAGTCTATGATGACAATAAAATCAGGAGGAGACTGCTAGTACCTAGAGAAACAAATTTATACTAAAGTTATAAGTTTACCTGGGCTGCAGCTCATTATTATCAGATCTCTGCATTTGAGGAAGTAAGCCGCTGCTCACAAAAACATATGCTTTTTAATAAAATTTATTAGTTGGAAAAGGTTCTGGCAGATGCCTCCTGATATTTTTCTATATTACATAAGATGCTGGGTACTTAAAACAAATCCTTACAGATTTGAGAGGTATTCATACTTTTTATAAATTCTATATATGAACTCTCTTGGATTTGAAACTATATAGAGTGAGGGTATCCAACCTTGGCAATTTTAAAACTGTGGACTTCAACTCCCAGAATTCCCCTGCCAGCCAATCCACAAGTCTTAAAGTTGCCAAATTTGGACAGCCCTGGTATAGCATAACATACCAGGAATCAGGGATGAAATCCAGCAGGTTCTGACAGGTTTTGGAGAACCGGTAGCGGAAATTTTGAGTAGTTCAGAGAACCGGCAAATACCGCCTCTGGCTGGTCCCAGAGTGGGTTGGGAATGCAGATTTTGCAATATCCTTCCCCTGCCACGCCCACCAAGCCATGCCCACAGAACGGGTAGTAAAAAAATTTGAATTTCACCATTGCCAGGAATGTAACATGAATGTTGAGTGAGTGAAATAAGAAGAATTTTTTTTTCGTTTAGTACCTTTTAACTTTGCAGTTTCTTAACTGGTGAATACAAAAATCATTTGAGAAGGGATTTAAAACCACATGTGCTTACACTGAGAGCTCAGCATATAATTTTTTAGGCAAACCAGAAGAATAATCAAAGCTACTTAATTCCAACACAGCACATGGACAGTATTGCTCATATGATCTTTATACAGACAGACCTTCTGAAACAGAGTTAGTTACAGTAACACCAATAGTATAAAATGTGTGCTGTCAGCAGTCTCAAAATATCACCATTTGCTATTAAAGGACTACTGCAACTTTCAAAATACCTTTGGTTCCAAGCAACTGATCTTCTAACCAGGTCTGCAGAACAGCACTGAATGCAAAATCATCTTCTGCTGTGTTTCCTGTGTAGTAACTTACCTCCTTCCACATTCAGTCCAAAGAGCTGCTGTTGTTCATTTTCAGCGACCTTAGGTCACAGTGAACAAATATTAAGATTTGAATCATTAGCCATAGACTTGAAAGTATGCTACTGGAGAATGGGAAAAAGAAAAAATATTTGGAGCATTATAGGTTGGAAGTAGATTTCATCTAGCGTATTGAAATCAGACAGGTTTTCCTTAATCATGACCACTGATCTGCTTTAAATGTTGTTAAATTAGGTGCAGCCATGACTACGCATGATTATTTCTGACATAGCTAAAAACCTAAATAATGATGGGCAACCACAGGGATTTCTGATTTCTGCTAAAGCTCTAGGAAAGAGTTTGCATCAGGAGAACTCAGGCCGTGCAAAGACACTTTATCAAATACAGCTCTGTCAGTCTTCAGATGCAGGTTTGTTTATTTTAGTTTCTTCTATAGAAGAAAACCACATTCCAATAGCCTGGAAAACAGATGTTGTAAAAGGCCCTGAATGAACCAAAGACATGACTTTAGTCCAGTGAATGAAAAAAATAAAAAGAAGCAAGACTGCAGAAAAAGAAAAAGGGTGGGAATATGGAGAGACCACAGTGCTGAAAACAGCAGGAAAACTTAAGCTTCTAAGTGAATCACTATTCAATGAATATTCAATATTATCAGCTTTGGCTACATTCTTCCTTTCCTATATTTATCTGCTCTACAGGTAGTCCTCAACTTACAACCGTTAATTTAGTGACCAAAATTATAACAGCACTGAAAAAAGTGACATGTCCGTTTTCACACTTATGACCATGGCAGCATCCTCATGGTCACATGATCAAAATTCAGATGCTTGGCAACTGACTCATATTTATGGCGGTTGCAGTGTCCTGGGGTTATGTGATCATCTTTTGCGAACTTCTGACATGCAAAGTCAGTGGGGAGGCCAGATTCACTTAACAACTGTGTTTTTTTTTTTTAAAGAAATTTTATTGATTTTCCAAAACAAAAAAGAAAATATACAATCAATCTCTGCTATCGGAGGTACAGTGTATTTACAATATAGTGAAACAAAAATTGGGAAAAATAAGGCTTCAGTCTTAACTATACATGATACTATACAATATGACTATAATACATGTGCCAGGTCAAAGTTCTAAAGTCATGTTTTCGTCTTATTTTTAAGCCAGTGGTACCAAATACCCCATACATCATAGTATCTTGAGTTATCCTCATTTTTTAACTCGCTTGTCAGTTTCACCATTTCTGCGCACTCTAAGATCTTATTTATTAGAGTATCTTCTGAGGGTAAAAGTTTGTTTTTCCACCATTTTGCGAAGGCTAATCTAGTCGCAATTATAATCTGGATTATCAATTGGGTTTTGTTGTTGTTTAGGCCCTCTTCAGTTATGCCTAGGAGGAAAAGTTCCTGAACTAGGGCTACCTCCTGTCCTGTTATTTCACAGAGCCAGTGTTGGATTTTGGACCAATACTTTTTAGTCTCAGGGCAACAACTGTGTTACTAACTTAACAAGTGTAGCAAGAAAGGTCATAAAATTTATTTATTTATTTTATTTTATTTCGAATTTATATACCCCACCTTCTCCTGAAGGACTCAAGGCGGTGTACAGCCAGATAAAAAACATACAATACAAACAGTAAAAACAATTAAAAAGATATATATTAATTTGGCCCCAATTTAAAATAACAAACCAATTAAAAATATTTAAAAAATATATTAAGCCAGCCTGGCTTGCTGAAAAAATAAAGTTTTAAGGGCACGGCGGAAGGCACCGACGTCTTGGATTCTCCTTATCTCTGGGGGCAGCTGATTCCAGAGGGTAGGTGCCCCCACAGAGAAGGCCCTCCCCCTGGGGGTCACCAGCCTACATTGTTTGGCTGATGGCACCCCGAGGAGGCCCTCACAGTGGGAGCGCACAGGTCAGTGGGAGGTCATCGGTAGCAGCAGGCGGTCTCGAAGATAACTAGGTCCTATGCCCCTAAAATGGGGCAAGACTAACATAAAAACTATCTTGTTTAACAACAGAAATGTTGGGCTCAAGTGTGGTCATAAGTCAAGGACTACCTGTAGTTATTTCTCCCATCATTTGTCTAAAGACTCAGTGTGGTGAACAAAGGCTAGGGAATGTATACAAGTAGCTCTGAAACTTTTGACAGTAAAACCCTTGGTCCAAATATTTGTTTTATTTTATTTATTCAGTTTGGTGTAATCACCCAACTCAAAACAGGGACTCTAGGTGGCAAGCAATAATAAAAACAATTAAAACAGTTAAAACACAATAAAAAATAAAATTAAATACAATTAGCAGCTAAGAGATATTATAATCCATTGATGTCAATAACCAGGAAACAGGGCCCTTCACACACTCATGACCCCAGGCCCAGGCACATAGACAGGTCTTCAAGGCCTTTTGAAAGGCCAGCAGGATTGAGGCCATCCTAATCTCAGGGCAAGGATGTTCCAGAGGGCAGGCATTATAACAGAAAAAGCATGTTTCCTGGTCCTTGCCAGCAGGCATTCCTTGACTGGAAGGGTCCGCAACACGTCTATCCTGCTGGATGTGTAGAAACAATTGGAAGAAGATGATCCTTCAAATAACACAGTCCCAAGCTATGAAGGGCTTTAAAGGTCACAACCAGCACCTTGAATTGTACAGTGGCAACCAATACAGCCCCCCAAAACAATAGTGTTCCATGTGTCAAATAAATGATACCATTTACAATCAATGCAGCTGCATTCTATACCAGCTGAAGCTTCCGAATGCTCCTCAAAGAGAGCCCCATGTAGACCCAAAGGAGAAGTCATGAGGGAATGAGTGACAGTGAGCAGAGCCTCTCCGTCCAGGAATGGATGCAACTGGCACACAACCTGAAGCTGTACAAAGGCCTTCTTAGCCATGGTTACCACTTGGTCTTCCAGCAAGAGCTATGAGTCTAAGAGGAACCCAGATTGATTGGTGATTCTCTCTGAGGCAGTGCCACCCCATCCAGGGAAAACCTTGGTACTAAAGGGCCCCAAAACCCAATTCCCTCCTGCTTTGGTTGAGCTGAAGCCCATTGTTCCCCACAAAGATCCTTACAGCCTCCAGGCACTGAGACAGGACATCACTCAGGCAGTTCGGAGTGGAAATATAAAGCTATGTATTATCAGCTAATTGATGATACTTCACCCCAAACCTTTAGGGTGCTCAGATGGAACTATCCTTTCACTATAAATCAGTTGAGGTCATACAAACTAAGTTTTTGCAAATCCTTTTTCACTAAAATAAAGTAATGTAAAGTAGTGTGAGGGTCAGAAGGGAAGAAGGACAAAATAAAGGTGTCCATCTATTGGTTCAAGTAGCAATAGGAATAGCACTTAGATTTATATACCACTTCACAGTGCTTTACAGGGGTTTACAGAATCAGCATATTGCCCCCAACAATCTGGGTCCTCATTTTACCGACCTGAGAAGGATGGAAGGCTGAGTCAACCTTGAGCCAGTCAGGATCAAACTCCTGGCAATCGGCAGCATTAGCCTGCAATACTACATTCTAACCATTGGACCACCATAGCTCTCTCAAATGCCTCTTTTTCTTGCAAGGACTCCTGGCAGATCAATTTCAATCTTTATGGAAACAAGCACTTTTGGTGAAACTTACCCGTGTTGGCTTGCCATTTAAGCAATTTCTTCTTTTGGAATACATTCAAGCTAAAAGAATCTTCAGAAAAAAGATCCCAAACAGAAAATTCCAGAATGGGGTCAACCATATCCCAGCCCAACTAGAGTTCATCCAACTCATTGCAGTTGGGAACCTGGCCGAAGTTTAATTACTTTAGCATCATAAAAAAGCCTTTCTAAAAGCCAAGCTTGATGTTTTACCCTCCTTAATTAGTGATTTACAAAGTATCCCTGTGTATACAAGAACCTGTCCATGCAGCACAAATGCTATTGAGATCATCACTCATGTGCTTTTACATGACCTCTACTACCAATATAGTTAGAAACTTTCATCCTTCTTTTATTTTTCCCCCTGGTTTTGTCCCCCTCAGATAAGGAACCACTTGTTATGTACAACATCATTAGATTTTTCTTGGCAGCAAATTCAAATGTGTTAACAGATAATTTTAGATACTCGGCATGGGTAAACTAAGAACCCCTCCTTTATTTTTACTTTTTATCTTTGCCAGTCTTTACAACTTTTTTGTGACCTTTGTCCCTCACACATACTTTAGTTCATAGTCTTAATATTTAAAATTAAGAATTTTTATAGAAAGATTGTAGTATTTTAATATAAAAATAACATGTTAGCAATGTTAGCTTATCTTTTATAAGTTTCAGTGTTATTAGTGAAACAAATATAATTTTTCACTATTGTATTTTATGCTGGTCTATGATAATATAACATAACATAACATAACATAACATAACATAACATAACATAACATAACATAACATAACATAACATAACATAACAATAATATAATAGGGGACACGGTGGCTCATTGGCTAAGACGCTGAGTTTGTCGATTGAAAGGTCAGCAGTTCAGCAGTTCAAATCCCTAGTGCTGCGTAATGGGGTGAGCTCCTGTTACTTGTCCCAGCTTCTGCCAACCTAGCAGTTCAAAAGCATGTAAAAAATGCAAGTAGTAAAATAGGGACCACCTTTGGTAGGAAGGTAATAGTGTTCCGTGCGCCTTTGGCATTTAGTCATGCCGACCACATGACCACGGAGACATCTTCAGACAGTGCTGGCTCTTCAGCTTTGAAACAGAGATGAGCACTGCCCCCTAGAGTTGGGAACGACTAGCACATGTGCGAGAGGAACTTTTACCTTTACCTTTACCTATATGACCAAAATAAAGTTCAAGATCATCTTCAGCTATGGAAGCTCACTGGACCCAATTAGCTACCTCAGACCAACTGATATCTTAAGGCTGTTGGGAGAAAAAAATGAAGAAGGAATTTAAAAATAGATATTCTGCCACTAGGAATACACTAGAACAGGAGTCCCCAACCCCTGGTCTGTGGACTGGCACTGGCTGCGGCATGCCAGAAACCGGGCTGCACAAACAAGTGAAGTCCCATCCACCGGATGCAAGCAGCATGCGAACGCCCCCCCCCCCCCCCCCGTGAAAAAAACTCTCTCCATGGAACTCGTCCCTGGTGCTCCAAAGGTTGGGGGGGGCGGCGCTGCACTAGAATACAAGAGGATCAATGGGGTGTGTGTGTGTGAAATGGGGAAAAACAAAGTCAAAATAGTGTGTAGAACTATGCAGTTCAGCCCTGAACCCTTTCAAAGACCATTATCCCCAAGCTACAGTAATTATGCAGGTGAGCTACCCCATTTAAATCTGTATAGAGAGATTGCTTTAGGAGAGTATTATTGGAACTCCTGTCTAATTGTGTTAAGGAAAAACCACAATAGCCTCGAGTGAAAAGGATTGTCATGCTAGTGTAGAAAGTTAGTACCCACCCCTCTCCTAGAAGAATGAAATATTTTGAGAAATATTAAAACGACAGAATATTATATTTCCCTGGATGAGAAATGGAGAAACATGCTCTTTTAAAGTAGCCCCCACCTTCTTTAATAGCACACAGAAGATGTCAGCACTTAAGACATAAAGAGATAGATAGCTCTATTCATAAGCAAATACCCATGATCCAACAAAGGTAGGATTAGCCCTCACTCAAGATCCAAACCAGGACAACCATTAAATCATAACAGAAATTGCCCAACAGCCTTTCATAACACAAGCTCCTTCATTGCATCATCTCAGTTGCACCACCCCAGCAAACTTCAACCAAATGTAGCTCAGACAAACATGACCCCTGCATGGCACCATGGGAATCTGTCAACAGCCAATAGAATACATGTTCTTGCACAGGAACAGGAAACTCAAGTGCAAAGCCCAAGAGAAGGTATAAAAACCCCTCACTCTCAACTCTATGTGGTCAACTGCCCAAAACCATCCATGTGCTTCTGCTTCATCATTAAACCATCTTTCCAATCAGCCTCCAGCCTCCATTTTGTCTCCAGTGCTTTTCTCCCAGCTTGGAACTTAACCAGATGGATATTTCTTCCAATGCTAGGTTAAAAAGGGATAAAGGTTATTGCCATGGCTCATCTGCTCATATGTTAAATGCTGCTCATTTTTTTTTTATTGAAAAAGTTTTCAAATACAAGTTTTTCCCCCTTCCCCCCCTTCCCTAACCCCCCCTCACCACCCATCCCCCCCGTGACTTCTTCACAACAATAGGCTATTTCATAACTAATTACATAATATCTTTCCTTTCCCTTACTCCCTCCTCAAAATACTGACCCTTAGCATAATATTCTTATAATTCCCATTTTTGCGATAATCTGCCCTTTTTCTCCTCCCCTAAACTTATAGTGTATTATTACAACAAATTAACATTTAGTCTTTTATATATATTAATATAACATTTTAAAGCGGCCTTCTCCCTACATCAAAATTTAACATTTATTCAGTTCTATCCAATTCCTCCACTCCCCTAAATATATGACTTAAAGATCCTTTTTCTTAAACTAATCAATCAGTAAACTAACCTATTTCAACCCAAATTCCTACAAAATCATGCAATACAATTCTAAATATAATCCACTGCCCACTTTACTAAAATATACACATATCTATATATGCATTCCATTTTGTAAAAAAAAAAAAGACAATAACTTTAAATTTATAATCCATATAATATCTTCTTTGGTGTCTTTCCACTGGATTGTTAAATCCATCACCCATAATAGGGTAAAATAACATGCTGGTGCAACAGTTTGTTCAAAATCTTCAATCATCTTCTGCCCCCATCAGTAGTAGATATCCTCATATATATATAAAAGTAAAAACAACCACCCAAGTGACATTATAATTATATCCATATAGTTATAGTTGTGGTATTCATCAGGATTGTTGATTCCCATCATCCTAATGGGTAACATCCAGATCTTCTGCATGTCCCAGCGTGACTCTCTTGCCTTGTAACTCAAAATAATTATAATATATTTACCAGTAAAAGAAATCCAGAGTAGATAATTCAAATCCAACAAGGTAAGGCTCTTTTCACATCCCAAAATCACGGCATTGCAGAGATCTGCCACTATCCTCAAGATAGTATTAAACAATTGTTCGCCTCCAGTATCTTTTCACATATTCATTCATTTTTTAAAGTCCCTGGCTTCACTGTTGCTTGGTTTAGAAACTGCTGTTTCTATGAGATCTATTTCTTTTCTTTTTCTTTTGCGGGTTGAATTTCCATCCTCGTTTCCTTCCTACCAGTTGTGTGTCGGCTGATCGATTTTCATTCTGCTTTATGAGTTGATCTTGTTGGTTTTGTTTTGTCATCTCATCTTTCTTCTCCATCACTTGTATATCAACTGGTTGATTTACGCACTTGTCTGTAACTTGATGGTTCATCACATTGGAGTCGGATGACATGGCTCTCATATTTATAGACAGTCCAGCTGGGGTATCCAGGGAGTCCAAAGACAATTTATCCACCACAGCCTCTGTAATTTGATATTTTCCTTTTGTTTCCAACTCCTTTTGCTTATCCTGTATTGTGCCTAAAGATATTAAGTTCATTTTTAAAAATTTTTGATAAAATTCTTCCGCTTTTTCAACAGTGTTCAGTTGATATCTTACTCCTTGGTGTCTCAATATTAAACCAACTGGGGCATCCCACCTAAATAGGATATTTCTTTTTTTTAACTCAGTCACTAGAAAGCCAAATTTCTTCCTCTCCATTAGCATCTTAGTCGGGAGCTCCTTAAAAATCCAAATCTTTCTTCCATGAAATTGCAAAGTAGAGTTAAAAGAGTTCTGCACAATATTATTCCTAATTTCTTTATCTGTAAAATAAATCACCACATCTCTAGGCAATTGCCTTTGCTTTGCCAACCAGGAGTTTATTCTATAAATTCTAAATGCTCATTTTTTCTATACAACCAGTGCTGAGAAGAAAAGAGGAAAAGGAGAAGGAGACAAAAGAAATCATAGAAAAGAGAATGAAGTGGGGGAGAGAGAAAAAGAGAAGGAAATGAAAAGAAAGTCACTAGGCTTTTAAGGAAGAAGCAAAAAAGAGGAAGGGAGAAAGGTTTCAGTAATAGAAGCTACAGCAGCCAAGAAAAAATTGAGTTGGAATATGGGGGCCTTTAACAGGTGTTAAATGGGAGCAGGCCAAAATGTTGCATTGCCTAATGCCAGGCATTTCTGAACACCAGCCAATGGAAATGGAGGGCCATATCTGGGAAAGCATAGAGCAAAGGAAAAGAAACAAAAAAAAAGTTGCAATTTTAAAGAAGAAAGTAGAATTAAGTCCCTTTCACGCTTGATTTAACAGCAACTTGTTCCAATACGCAAGTCCAAAGTATAGCCAGATGGTTGTACAGAAGTAAAACTCACCAGTGTTGGAGTTGGCAGAGAAATAGGTGTACTTCTCTGCCAGGTATCATCCTTACGTTTTTAATACAGGACAAATTAAAGAATATCATTTGTGGCTTTGCTTCGCCTCTCACCCGGTTTCACTGCTGCTGGTAAAAACAACCACCAGCTGTTTTCCTTAATATATGTATCACATTGTGGGACTAACTAAGTGAAGTCTGGTGCTTCCATAGTAGATTTTAGTCACTACTATGTTTTCCGACTAACAAGTTATAGATAGAGAGGACCTGTCAGTCAAGCTATTTCGGAATACAGGTCTATTCTCTGTTGAAAGAGCACTCAACTCCTGCCTAAAAATAGCCCCATCACAGTTGCAAGAGGAAGGCAAAGGGGTAGAGCAGGAGGGAGCTCTTGTACCCACAGCTATATGGAAGAGGGGCCCAGACTGAAGTGGAAGGCAGCGATAAGTAGTGAGCATCTGGAAGTAGCCAGTGGGCTGGGGGAAATGGTGCTGCGTCTCAAAGTAATAATAATAAAAAAAGGAAAGTACAGCTACAAAACCCTGTGTAGCATTGCAGTTTAAAAAGAGGAGCCTAGATAGCTTAGCAGACTAATGCATTGTAATTTAACTCCAGCTGTCTGCAATTAGTAAGTTCGGGATCTTGCCAGGTTCAAGGTTGACTCAGCCTTCCATCCTTGCTAAGGTAGGTAAATTGAGGACCCAGTTTGTGGGGGCAATAAGCTGACTTTGTAAAAATATACAAAAGTATGAAGGCTATTGCTTAACGCATTGTAAGCCACCCTGAGTCTCCGGATATAAATCAAATAAAAAAAAAAGAGCACACTTGGAAATTTGAGCATATTATATGGGTTCCTCTGACATAAGAAGTGATCAGAAGCACCTTAGAAAATGCTGGCCACTCATTATGCAAGAAGTCAGGGGTCTGGTCCCAGAGGGGACACTGAAGTGACTGGAGGGGCCAACAGTGCTCAATGGGAGATGGGGAGATCTGTGCCACTGACCCCCATCATCTAACCTTTTATTGACAAAGCACATCAGATCATGTGCAGGGCAAATATGTCTGGAGATTAGGAAAGATATTCCTTTAAAACAGAAATAATTACAAGTAACTTAAACTTCATCTCACTTGGAGGTGAGGTGAGGTGATGGTGGGGTCATTAGTGATTACAGAGCATATTTGTGGTGTAGTTAGAGCAGTGTTTCTCAAGTTTTATACCCACGCTGAAGCCTCTGCTGCTGAAGCTAGCTGATTGCTTGAGTCCAAACTGTTACTTGCATGCAATCAGAAATACTAGAAGCATCTGAAGCCTTTGGACTGTGATGCATTTAGAACTCAGACTGGCAGCAAACCACGGCTAATGAGGTAGTGGAAATGTGAACAACACGAAGGGACATTTTATCATGTTTGGTGGGTGCATAATCTTTCTTTCTTTTCTTTTATTGGATTTATATACCGCCCTACTCCCGAAGGACTCAGGGCGGTGAACAGCCACAGAATAAAACACATAAATACAAAAATTTAAAATAGAATAAAAACGAATTAAATAATTTGGCTGAGACAAATTTAAAATACCCAATAATTTAAAAACAAATTAAAATTTACATTTAAATTAATTAATAAAGCCCCAAAACACTTAGATACAAATATTTTCACTAATTCAAAAGATTTTAAAGATGTATACACAATTGAGAACAGAGGCTTTTCTACTGCAGCTAATGAACAGGCAGCTGGAAAAAAGTTACACAATTTTTAAAAAATATATGACTATGAAGTGAGATTATATGCTCAAAAGTAGAAGATGGCTAAACTTAGAAAAAAGACAACATCTACGTTTATATGGCTGATTGGAAACCCCTTATAGAGTTTTTGCATGAAACAGAAAAAAAATAATAAACCAACGATTTGCAGTTTTGCTGATGAAGAAAAAAAAAAAGATAATAGAAAAAAAGGAATCTTTTTTGTAATCAGAGAGTAAGAGGTATTTTTTTAATCATTCTTTTCTTTTTGCACTTTTGTCTTGCTTTTCTCTTTTTCTTTGTTAGTTTTATCTTTTTTTATAAAAAACTTGCAATAACATTTATATTAAAAAAAGAAATAGGATCTGTTGGCTGTGATGAGTGGAGATGGTCAGCATCAGCAAAGTTGGATGACTGCTGATTTGTTGGCTCTTTTCTAAGGATTGAATAATAAGCAATCCCACCTGTCAATGACTCAAATGAAACCAAAGAAAGCTTGAGATACATAGCATTATAAGTTTTTGAAATTCTGTTATATATAGCCTTGCACTCCCAAACAGTGTCAAACTGCAGACTCAACCAGGATAGCTAAAGCCTTGCTCCTTTTTAAATGCATGCAATTCATGTGGTCCATATTAAAAAGGGCAAAACCTTGATCGCTTGCTTGCACCTGTCATTCTATTTGTTTATCAAATTTTGAAACCACCCATCTCCCTCACAGAGGGAATCAATTGTACAAATAAACATTTAGATGTTGTTGATGGCCTGCAATCTCTTCCTCTCCTCTCTGAGGGAAATGATCTGCTGAATAGTTAGTTAGCTTTAGAAGTGAGATTGATTTGGAGAATTATGTCTATGTTCTTCGGTGAAGAGAAGCATCTGCCTCTTCTTCTGTGTTCCTATTTTAAGCCTAGAAATGTTCATTCAGTGTGCCAGTTACATTACCTCACTTGCCTCATAAAGTAGGTTAGGAGTGAATCTTTTCAATAAAGAAATGGCATGGCATTATCTCAAGGATAAGATACAGAAACTGGAGTAACCTAAGTGAAACCCTTGAAAAAATGTTTTGCATAAAAAAGACTTGCACATGTAGCAAGTCACAAACACACACGCAAACACACACACTTTTTTCTTTTTAGTAACCCGAGAAGAAGATGAAACACTTTGTGAAAAAGTTCTGGCTCCCAACCAGCAGTTGAAATCTGGCTGGAAATATCCAGCCCACGCAAACAGGTAAGGCCACCGGCGGGAGGCTCTGTCCACCCAACGGGACGTCATTACATCCCATTTTTGACCCTCTGCGCATGCACAGAAGAGGTGCACACACTCACATTTCTGAACCGGTAGTGAAGGTAAGTGTATTTCACTGCTGTTCCCAACTGGTAGACAGACACTATTCTAAGTAACTGTTTCCAAACATTTTCTTATTCAATTCAGGATTAATTGGTTATTTATAAATTTGTTTTTCATTACAGATTGCACCAAATCCTTAAAAAGGATGGCAGATGAGTTAAGGAAGTACAAAAAATACAAAGCCCCCCAAAAGTAAGAAAACAGCATCGATCACTATGGATTTTCAGTTGTTGCAGAAGTGGATCAGTTATAGTAATATTACTTGACAGGTGCCACAGAACACAACAAATTATTTAGGGCAGTTTAAGTTTTATTCTTGACAGATGGTGTCAGAAGGGAGACAGAAGCTACGAGACTATGAACTGCCAAACATTTGCTGCTCCTTCCTTGGCTTAGAACTCTTTTTAAAATCTTATTATATTTTCAGCAGCGATAAAGGGGCACAGAGGAAAAGGGAGCAAAGCTTTATGGAGTGAGCACTGCTGCCCTTGGAGGATACATCTGATTTGTAATTTCTGAAGCCAATTCCTTCTTGATGCCTCTTCCAGCTGGATTCCCATCCAGAAAGGAAATAATAACTTGCTCCTTGGTTTTCTGCTTTGCCCTCTGTTATAGATATTTTATTGAAAGGCAACCCTTTGCCAGTTTAAGCTATGGAGTAATTTCTTGTTTAAAAATGTGTAATTTTACCAACTACTTCCAGAAGTCTCACTGAATTATTAGGGTTTGCAGATGATGAGTTACTTTTCCAGTATTGCCTGGTACACAAACTTTTCCAGTTTAGTGCTCTTCAAGTGTATTGGACTTCTAAAATTAGAGAATCTGAGAATTGAAGTCCAAAATATCTGGAGAGTATTAGGTTGAAGAGGTTCCAAGGTTGCTCTTCTTTAAACACACCCACCCAGAGAGAGAGAGAGAGAGGAAGAGAGGGAGGGAGAGAGAGAGAGAGAGAGAGGAAGAGAGATACTACTATACTAAAATTATACTTTTATAATTTGAACTCCTTCCCCTAAAACAGCCATTTGTCTGACACAGTCAAACACATTATTTTGACAGATGAGCAACAGTGCAAATTTTAACTTTAGTTTCCCACTTTAGTTGCAGAGTTCCATTCTAGAAAAGAAAGCCCCCTCCCCAAAATTTGCCTAGATTTCTTAATTTTACTAAGTGACTTAAACTGAGTAGCCACATTGTTCAATGCTTTTAACACCATCAATGGTGGTTTAGATAACTAGGATTTGTTGAACACTCTCAAGTGGCTGGGATTTATGCAACATACTAAATTAGCCTTCCCTACTCTTGGCACTCTCCAAATGAATGGAATCACCTCTCAGAATTTTTAGCAATAGCCATGACAGCTGCTGGAAGGCACCCAAATTGAGGGAAATGTGCTGAGTCATAAACTGTGGTGTAACATCTATGTCTAAGTTCATGCAATAAAGTAAGCCAAGCAGGAGCAAACTACAAAATGGTTTATGGCCTTGTCTATGCATTTATCAATGGCTTGATCCAAAGACCAGGCCATTCTTCTGATGAAGTTAAGAAATTATTTTAGAGAAAAAAGCAATTTAATCTCCACTCTATTGTCATCTTAGTGAAAATACTTAATAATTCAGGATGAAGGCCACTAAGCAGAACTTTCTAGGGACATTTTTAATTGCAATTTTTAAGCAGTTTCTATTTGTCCCAATGGTATTTCAAGGAAGAAAAGACATGGTAATTTATGAAGAATAAACACTTCCATATTAAGATAATGATTCTATGGTTAAAGAAAGTAAATGTAAGATATTATAGGATAAATATGTTTATAATGAGCTGGGACCCTGCTTTAAGCAGAGTGACCAGTTCTGTCTCTTGCAAAATGATTAATAAATTGGTCTTTTTTTTCTTTCTCTATTGATGAGCCTCTCTACTCATCCTTATGATGGCAGAAAATGATACTACCATAGTGTAAAACATGCTATTCCTTTTGCTAGTCCTCACTTCTGCTTTAGTTGGGTTTCTTCTAATTCCCAGAAATAGAGTGAGCGTTCTATTCCTTACAACCAAGATAATTGATTTTCTTATCTCATTTGTGCTATCTTCCTCCAATGTATCACCAAACATGGGGAGGCCAGAGGGATTTTATCCAATCAAGACATTTCAGTACAAAGTGGAAGTGTCTGAATTTGGGGATCTGCTTGGACTGCTCCAGATTGGTTCTTGCCATGATGATTCAAAGCAGGTCAATAACTGAAACTGAGTAACTGCTGGGCAAGCAGGGGTCTTGCTTCATGGAGGTCAAGAATGAAAGTACAATACAGAAATTGACAAATCTGCAACAACAACAAATGTAAGGCTGTTGCATCTAGAGGTAAAGATCTACACTGGCTATCACTTTGGAATACTCTTAAAATGGCACTGTGCTAATAAGCCTCCCCCCTTTAATAAATAACAATGTGAGGGTCTGCTTATTGGAAGCCTGGGCAGAAACTGCTGTCAAAAATAGGTGTTTGCTGAGGTGAAAAGTATATGGGCAACAGGGGAAACAAAAGGCTAGTGTAGAGGCAAATCCCAGAAAAGAAATAGTTACAATAAAGGTTGGCTAATGACCAAAATGTGCCTGAATCTTGTAAAACTCTTAAAACATATTTCCAGTCATGCTTACAACAGGTCATCTGACCTTACCTTCAAACTAATGACAAAGCAATACAGATTTTAGAAACATTAAAACTGGGATGGGATCATGTTGGCTTAAGGAAGAAACACTATTTTTATACATTTAGCGATGACTTAATAGTTTCCCTCATGGGCCAGAAATGAGATGTGGATATTTATGCAAGCAAAGGGGAAGACTGGGGTTGTCAGAGATTGCCCTGGGATAAACTACAAAGGCTGGCAAGACCCACAATTTCCACTGTATTGATCCAAGGGTCCTTTAATAGAGCTTATTCTCATGTTCTGCTAATCAAGGTTTTAAGATGAACTGCTAAGCCTGTTCTTACAGGCTGCCTTCTTTTGACTTCATTTTTTCTTCAATTTACCACAGAGGGAGCCTATGTTAATGTTTTGGTGTCTGGTATTCAAGCAATGTTTTTTCTGATCCTCCATGACACATTTTACTACAGCACACCACTGAGAATACACTACAGGTAGTCCTCGACTTACAACAGTTCATTTTGTGACTGTTCAAAGTTGGAACGGTTCTGTTCCAACTTTGGCACAGAAAAAAGTGACTTATGACCGTTTTTCAGACTTATAATACTGTTCGCAGCATCCCCATGATCACGTGATAAAAATTCAGACGCTTGGCAACTGACTCATATTTATGACAGTTGCTATTTCCCGGGATCATGTGATCTGCTTTTGTGATCTTCTGATAAGCAAAATCAGTGGGGAAGCCAGATACACTTAACAACCGTTACTAACTTAACAACTGCAATGATTCACTTAACAACTGTGGCCAGACAGGTTGTAAAATTGGGGCAAAATTCATTTAACAAATGTCTCAGTTAGCAACAGAAATTCTGGGCTCAATTGCGGTCGTAAATTGAGGACTACCTGTATAATATATCACTGAGAATATGGTTGGTGACTTGGTCAGGAACTAAGATCTGCCAATATCCACTGATTCCTTTAGATGGTGGTTAATTTTTCTTAGAGTGATTTTGCTTTTGGCAACAGAGTCCAGTTCTTTCAAACTGGCCTCTTCCCTGTACCAAAAGAACCATTTGTCCAGCTACCCCTCCCAAACTGATAGCACATCCTCAAGCTTATAGGACTTGAAGGGTAGGAAGAGGGAGTGGGGAAGGCTGACTTATTTTACCTCCAGATGTCTGAGCTGATCCTGATCCTGAACTCCTGTTGTGTGTCTGTGTGTGTGTGTGAAATTATCCTCCAAACAATTGTGAGATGAAGGAGAAGAGCTTCTTCCCATCAGTTCTTGAAAGGCTACTTTTAAACATAGCTTTAGTGCTACTCCATAGAATATTTCAGAATAGTTTTATTCCATATGAAACCCAACAGTGAGCTAACTCCAGCTGATAAGAGCAAGGTTTCATAGATGGCTAAATCTGCTGGCCTAGTCCTGTCAGAATTTACCTTCTTCCCAGTCTAAGTCCACAGTAAGGAGAGCAAGTGAGTATTTTTCTCAATGGCTAATGAGATTTGGCTTTTAAAACTGGTTCTGTGTGAGTTTTGTAAGGAGAGTGCCATGTCTTGCCCTTGTTAACGAGGCAGAATGGAACTCTACAGTGAAGGCAGTCCCACGGATGCTAGTTTGCTATTCTGCCAACTCTAGAGGGAAATGGAAACAACAAAGAAAAAACAAACAAAGAAAAAACATCAAAGAAAAAAAACAAAACAAGAAAGAATTCATAAGAGAACCTTATGCCAATGAATGTGTTTTTTTGACATTATATTGTTGGATTAGGAAAATAAATGGGTCCACAGCTCATTGCTGGCTAAGCAATTGGCACTTGAATCAAAATGTTATTAGGTCTACATCAGAGAGAAAATAGCACTCCAAGGAGAATCTAATTCTACCGTCACACTGATAAAATGTTGAATGACCTTAAAGAAATACACATTTATCTCTTTATAATTCAGAGTATAGACTTTACACTATGGGCTTCAAGACTATTATGTGACTCTAATATAGAAAGAGGGAATAACCCATGATCTAAAAACTACATTTTGGGTTTTGGGGGGAATTTTCTATTCCTTAAAGCACCTCCAAATTGTGCTGCTGAAATGTTGTTCCCAAACAATCAACTTTTAGTAGCGTTATTTTTTCAGCCCTGCTGATTTGAAGTGGCAAAATAGGTACATCAAGCCATTACTCATCTATTCCCATCTGAAGCCCATCCACACATGTCCCCCAAAGCTCAAAAAATATTGCCCCTTATAGGAATGTGGCCTACCAAACCGGATGTTGTGTTCTTCCCCCACAGGCACCAAGGCCTTCCTTGTGTGAAAGGAAACGCAGTGAAGGGGGAAGATTGTCAGACATGGGTCAAAGTCCCCATTTTCCTACTCCCCATTGGCTAGCTAGTCAGGCTGTCCATGCACCTTCTTCACTGACCTAATCCCAGAAAGGAAGCAGTAACAGAGACACTGACATAGCAGCATTAAACTGCAGCATGGGGGATTGAGAAGTGAGTCCAGTGGATCTACTCTGGGTTAGCAAGACTAGAAAATTTAGCCACTCACTGGGACTACCCTCCTGTCCCACTAGCCCAAACCAAGGATGCCCTGCTGACAGTTTTAAAGACATATTCTCATGACCAGGGATGGGTTCTAATTTTTTTTACTACCGGTTCTGTGGGCGTGGCTTATTTTGTGGGTGTGGCTTGGTGTGGGGGGTGTAATGTGACTGAGTGGGCGTGGCCAATTTTTTTTTTTTACTTTTAAAAGCATTTTTTCTACAACCTTAAGAGGTTGCAGAAAAAAATGCTTTTAGGAGCCTCTGACGATCAGGCAACTCAGCGAGGATCGCCAGAGGCTTTTAAAGGCTTTTTTTTTTAACAACCTCTTCGGCTGAAGAGGTTGGAGAAAAAACGCTTTCAGAAGCCTCTGACGATCCCAGCTGAGCCGCGTGATCATCGGAGGCTTTTTTTTTTTACTTTTAAAAGCATTTTTTCGGCCGAAGATGTAGAAAAAATGCTTTTAAAAGTAAAAAAAAAAAAAGCCTCTGATGAGGTGGGCGGGGTAAGCGAGCGGCAACTGGGTCAGGGACCAGTTCGGGGGCGTGGCCAGCCAATGTTATTACCGGTTCTCCGAACTACTACAAATTTTTACTACCGGTACTTATGAACCGGTGTGAACAGGTTCACCATTGCTCATGACACAATATTGAAGCCCTGTTTGTTTTCAGCTCTTTTGGTTTGAATGTTGTGTTTTTCCTCTTCTCCCAACACAAGCCTTGCCAGACAAATATTCAGTGATACCTCTCTAACAATATTGACACATTCAGGAGTAGAAACTGCCCAGTTCCCATTGGCCACTGAATATTTGTGTGGGTATACCCTATTCCTCCTTGCTGGTCATTTGGCACTCTCTTCCTGCCAACTTTGGCTTAGACTGGACATTTGATTCCCACAGAAGCATTTGCTCATGTAATGCTGGATTGCTGCTTCACAGAGCACCATTCATACATTACACAAGGGCGTAAGCCTAGTATTCTTTTGGAACACCGTTAGGCCTGTTTTGAATTCTGCTTCATGGTCTTTTGAAAGAGCAGCAGAACCTGTTAATGCTCTCTGTGCAGAAGGTCAACTGAAATTGAGAAAGAGAGGTATAGTCTGCTAGCTGTGTGTTGTTGATTCGGACCCAAATGAGGCCATTATGTTTTCACACCTTCTTCTGACATGTAGCCATGCTATCTACTGTTTATACTGTACAGTGTGCAGAGACCTCCGGTGAGGGAGAGGGATGGTTCTTAAGTAAGTTTGATTGATCGGTAAATAAATATAGTGAAAAAGGGGTACCCATGTTGACTACAAATGTCATTGTGTGTATTCCTCACAGCATGAGAGGCTCTTTTGAAGTCAGAAGTTCAGCTACACATATCCAAGAAATGCCCTTCCCCCAGTTCTCAGGTTATGAAATTGGCTCTAGGAAAGTTGTGTATTCGCTCTTTCCCAATATCTAGGAAAATTACACCTCCTGTTATTGAACTTTAGTTTAATGGTATTTTATGGATATTAATTTTATGTTACATTTTTAATTACACATGTTGATTTTACAGCTTTGTTTGATAGACTGTATATATTTTTTAATTGCTGTAAACCACCTTGATCAGAGGCAGGATATAATTTCAACAGTACATAAAATAAAACCTGAATCTGAGTTAATGAATCACATGGGGGCATAACATAACAGAATTCACAGAAATTGCCATATTGTGTTGAAAATTCTGGGAATGGACTTGAGGAAGGTTCAGGAAAAGAGGTTTGGCACTTAAACAATGACTGGGTTCCCACAACAAGCTTAAGCAGGAACCACCTGCTTAACCCCACTTCTTGGTGAGTTTTATGAATTCAGCCTCCGATATTACGGAGCTAAAATTCAACTAAAGAATCAATGTTTTTCTTCTTCCACGTTACCTATGAAGTACAGGTAGTCCTTGACTTATGACCACAATTGAGTCCAAAATTTCTGTTTTTAAGTGAGACATTTGTTAAGTGGGTTTTGCCCCATTTTACAACCTTTCTTGCCTCAGCTGTTAAGTGAATCACTGCAGTCGATAAGTTAGAAACATGGATGTTAAGTGAATCTGGCTTCCCATTGACTCTGCTTGTCAAAAGGGGATCACATGACCTGGGGACACAGCAACGGTTATAAATATGAACCAGTTGCTACATATCTGACTTTTGATTACATGGCCATAGGGATGCTGCAAAGGTCCAAACCAGTAGCGGGTTTCAAATCCTGTCGCTACCGGTTCGCTTGCTCGTGGGCGCTCGCTGCTTCTATACATGCGCAGAAGTGCCCGGGTGAGTGGGTGGAACCTCCCGCTGCCGCCGCTACAAGTTCACCCAATCGGGGCAAACCGGTAGCAACCCACCACTGGTCCAAACTGTGAAAAATGGTCGTAACTTGCATTTTTTGTGCTATTGTTATTTCGAACGGTCACTACATGAACTGTTATAAATCAAGGACTACCTGTAGTCCCGAAAGAAAACTCATTTTTCCAGCAGAAAATTTAGAGCCGCAGCAAGAGCAGGCGTCCCTCAGTCCACGGAACAGTTTACCCACCTGCCCTGAAAACGGATTCGCCGATCCCCCTCAAAAAGAAGCGGCGGCGGGGACGGACACGCCAACGCGCTCGTGCAGCAGCAAACCCTTCCCCCCCCATATTCTCACGTTTATCTTCCCAGCCCCCCCCCGACCCCTTCTCACGGGGCGATCCCCGCAGAGGCTGCTTCTGCTAGAAAGGATGGGACTAGCTCTCGGCGGCGGAGGCTGCGCGGGAAAAAGAGGCGGGGGGGGCGCTGCCGCCGAGCGTCCGTGGAGACGGGCACCCCCGCCGCCAGGGGTCGGAGTATCGCAGCCCGCTCGCCCATCTGAAGGGTCCATTGGACGGGAAGGGTGAAGGTGACGCCCCTTCCCGACAGGCGGGCTCTGTGGGGCAGGAGGAGGGAACTTGCCATGGGACTCTGTCAGCCCCGCACACCGGCGCGCGTCCCCAACCATGGCTCGCAACTTCGAGCTCCTCTTCGAGTCCCTCGGGCACTTCGGCAGGTAAGCGAGCCCTGCGAGGAGACGGGGAGGCTGGGAAAGACGCGCCGGGCGGGGGGAAGACTCGCTCTTCGTTCCTCTTTCTCTGACGCGCGGAGTAATGAAGTTGGGTGGGTAAATGGTCCGGGCGGGGGGCGAGGGCAGCTCGGGATCGCAGGCGCGCCCGAACTTCCTCCTTGCTAGCCCCGGAGCAAAAGGCAAGGGAGCTGCCTGGGATTCCGCTCCAGGGTGAAACACGTGGCTGCCAGGGAGAAACCGATTTAGGCACTTGCAGCAGCGAATCCCTTACGGCACTCTAGCCCGATCCCTGGGGTTTCCCCGCCCTTCAATCCCAACCGCCTGGTTTGCAGGATCCGCTGGATTACCGCGGGGATAGGCTGGTTTGGGAATCAATCTCTATTCGAGCAGAACTCGGGAGAGGTCGCTGGTAGCTTGGTGTCTAAATGGAGATTTGAACCCGTGGACCCCCGACCCCCCACCCCCAAAATCCTAACCCAGCACGTGCTTGTGACTTTAACCCCTGAATTTCCTGACAGAAGAGGAGCGACGTTGGCTTTGGGGGCTAGAGTTGCCCGTCGTCAGAAACGGGATGGTGGAGTCCTTGGCGATCGCGTGTTAAGTGGTGGGAAGCCTCGGATTTGAGGCTGGTTTGTAGTTGTGGCTGGGGTGGCGGCGACGGGGATTACGCAAAGCGGAGGCTGCTTTTATTGCGGAAAATTCTTCCCTTAATCTGCAAGATACCGTTATAATTATACTGCACATGCTGAAAGGAATGATCTGTACCCTTAGATCAAGTTTGGGTACAGAACTGAGGTTAGGTGGTAGTGGAAACTAACCTTTGAAGTAGGTGCTGGACTGGAGGCTCTGCAACTTTATGTATTCAAGCCATTGGGAGTTTGAAATACTCAGCGCTTGAATGGATGGCATAGGCGTGTGACTCAGTATGGGATGATATAGTAAATCTCATCTATTTGTGGGATATGCCCTCATCTGTAAGACCCTCCCACATATCCGTGTGTACTAACATGTTTATTTGTAGCCTCAATCCTTAGTGAGGTCTACAAAATTAAAATCCGATGGGCAGCTTCTGTATAGTTGACCAAGTCTGAACTTGAGCAAGGCTGAATAAATTGGTCAGCTTAATCAGGATGAATAAATAATAGAGGTGTGATAAACTGTTGATGTTTAATGAATGGACTCTCCATCTGTAGGAGTACAGGTACTCCTCAATTTATGACCACAACTGAGACCAGAATTTCCAATGCTAAGTAAGGCAGTTGTTAAGTGAGTCATACCTGATTGAATATCCTTTTTTGACATGATTAAGTAAATCACTGTAGCTTGTTAACTGATTCGTAGTTGTTAAATGTATTTGTCTTCCTTCATTGATTTTGCTTGTCAGTTGGGAAGATCATAAATGGCGATCAGGTGACCCTGGGATGCTGCTTTTGATCACATGATTGTGGGGATGCTGTGATGGTCATAAGTGTGAGGACCACTTGTAAGTCATTTTTTTTTAGTGTCATTGTAACTTTGAAGGGTTGCTAAACAAATGGTTGTAAGTCGAGGGCTACCTGTACAGTTGGAGCAGAGTGCCAGCAAATTTAGTGCATTTGATTTCCTAGAGATGGAAAAGGAGGATAGCTATAAGTGAAACTCAAAATCAAGAGCAAAATCTGTAGCATCTTTTCTGACTTAACTTTTTGACTAACTGGATTCCTTCTGATTGTAGGCTACTCTGGCCTAGACTTAGCAGGGCCCTTCTTCTACAATATCTAAAGCAAGGTTGTTTATTTGGGAAGAAAAGAATCACACTTCTGAAAATGCTTGTTTCTTTAAAGAGCCTACTACATCAATATTCTCCTCAAAAGGGCAAACATAACAAAGAAATAAACAGTGCAACTCTTTCGTACCTATTAAGCCTCCACACTAGTCTATCCAAACTAACAATAGGCTAAGTAATTTAAAACTAGTGTGTGCAGAGTTAGGGGGGTGGTTTGCAGCTCTGTTAACCAGGAACTGGTTACGTTGGTTTTATCTGCAAAGAGAACATGTATTTGTGCAAGCCAGAAATGATATTTTTTACCTGAAGAAATATAAATGTACTAGGTCTTGTATTAAGAACCAGATCAGCCAACAGGAGATCAGTGTGAAATAGTCTCTGAGATGAGTGGTTAGATACAAAAAGTTACCTGTTGTAACTTTTTACAACCTGTTCGGTGCACACATATATACAGCCTGTACCCATGGTATAAATCTGTGCCAAAGTTCCTACTTATTTATTGGTGCACAGTATTCAGTTTAATACTTTTCATTTGCATCTGAGGAACACTGAGACTAAAAAAAAAATGCTAGGGAACTATAAGTAAATATAAAATAGACTACTTGCCAAATTAACCATGATATACTTCTGTTTTCTGGCTTTGCCCAATACTAGACCAACTACTTAGGTTGGATTTACATAAAATGCTAAACTAAAATATGGTGGTTTCTTGTACTATGGAAACATAGCTTGTTTTTTAAATTTGTAGGATTAAACTGTTGAGAATCAGGAATCATCTAAAGATTGCTTAGTTTTTGCCTTCCTGAGCTGCATGCATTTTTTTGCCTTATTTTTTATATAGGGTGCAGGAGGTACATTTTCCAATTCTAAGAGTAAATACTGGAACGTGGCTTGCACACTGACAAATTAAAAACACAAAATGAAAAACAATAGTACACATTTTGTGTTCCAGCTGAATAAATATTATCTGGGATTGATTTCAAAATCTGAAATCGCATTCTTAAGAGTCACTGCTGAAAAATAGTTTACTTCCTTTTGTTTTATATGAATGTGTGTGTGTGCATATATATGTGTATATATACGTATATATATATTCAGTTATTTTTATTCAGTTACTATAATATATTTGATTTTTGATGGCAAGATGATGAAACCATGTTGAATTTAGAAAGAACCTGTTCAGGAAAGAAAGTTTCAGTCTTTTTAAGAGAATTTATTCAAGGTAAATGATGTTTAATTATTTTTATGTTCGATTTATAATTTATTCAATAAATTATTTTTATATTTTAATGTATATATGCATAGACATATTTTAATGACTGTAAGCTGCTGAGAGTTACCCTAAGGTAAGATGGTAGCCAATAAATTTTATAAATAAATACATAAACAAATATTGGGATGTGTGAAGTTTTTCATTGCAGAAAACATACTGAGAAAAAAAACAAGATTGTGGACTGATAGATTATATAGTTTTATGTACATTTTATGACATAACTGAAGATATTGAAATTTCAATACAGTGTGTACAGAAATCAGAATATTTATTTTAATAGTTGGTTGAATCCAGAAATCCAGAGTAATCAAGACATCATCATACCATGTAATGATATAAATCCAAGAAAACTTGGTTAACCAAGTGACAGTCTGTACAATAGTTATGGGGAGGTTTTCCCAACCTTCAGTTTGTGAGTGGTGCTCGGTCACAAGTTCTGTCTTCCCAAGATAACAACCAGTGTTCAAACAAGATGGACACTGGACATCAATCGTCATTTGGTGTCTCAAGATTGTGAAAATCAGCCTTATGGTGCAAGACATTTGTGGGTTTTTGAAGGCTGCATAAAACACATAACAATGTATAATATAATTCTATTTTATATGGTAATGTTTCAAAGGGATCCAGGTAGATAGTGTTTGCAAGAGATAGCAATAGCTCTTAAGAATAGCTCTATTATTTTGTTCATTGTTTTTTATTATGCCTCATATATATTGTCATTCATTTATTGTAAGCCACCTAGAGTTGTAAGCTGGCATTCAAATGTGTGTAAATTCACAAAATAGTCACAGTTCAAAGTTAGAACAGCACTGAAAAAAGTGACTTATGACCATTATTCACATAACTTTTGTAGCATTCCCATGATCCCATATGATCAAAATTCAGATGCTTAGCAATTGGTTCATACTTACGACCATTGCTGTGTCCCAAGATCATGTGATCACCTTTTGCAACCTTTTGACAAGCAAAATCAATGAGGAAGCCAAATTCACATTACAAAGGTGTTACTAACTTATCAACTGCAGTGATTCACTTAACAATTGTGGCAAAACCCATTTAACAAATGTCTCACTTAACAGCAGACATTTTGGGCTCAATTTTGGTCATAAGTCAAGGAATCCAGTGAGAAATAATAAGGAATTCATTGAAATGAATATCTGCCAAAATATTTAGGTGTTAATGCATCTGGCAAGGTGGAATGGCTCAGTTACAGTGCTGATGGATTCACTAGTGGGAGACCTGAAGGTTAAGGACAGATCATCACAGAGAAAATCTATATGGTCACTAAAGGTTGACATTGACTTAACTGCACATAATCAGAATACAACTGAAAATGGTACACAATAGATATATTTGTATACAGTCTGACAAAGAAGTTTTTTTCCTGATTCTGCGGCCACTTTTCTGCTTGCTTTTCCTGCAGCAAAGGGGTGAAATCCAGCAGGTTCTGACAGGTTCTGGAAAACCGATAGCTGAAATTTTGAGCAGTTCAGAGAACCAGTAGCAGAAATTTTGACTAGTTCAGAGAACTGGCAAATACCACCTCTGGCTGGCCCCAGAGTGGGGTGGGAATGGAGATTTTGCAATATCCTTCCCCCAGGAGTGGGGAGGGAATGGGGAATTTGCAGTATCCTTCCCCTGGTGTGGGGTAGGAATGGAGATTTTGAAGTATCCTTCCCCTGCCATGCCCACCAAGCCCCATCACACCCACCAAGCCACACCCACAGAACCGGTAGTAAAAATATTTTGATTTCACCATTGCTGCAGTGGGCACTCCCTGGAAGCACATACCAACCCAAGCATGCCATAAAGCAGTGTACACACAAACCACATTTAATTTCAAACAATTTTTTGTCTTCTTTCTCACAAATGATCTCTAAGGCTGAAAAGCAGAGAACATGATCCTTGATTATGATAGCTAGTTAAGGCCACAAGATTAGTAAGGCCACACCTGGAATACTGCGTCCAGTTTTGATCACCACGTTACGAAAAAGGTGTTGAGACTTTGGAAAAAGTGCAAAGAAGAGCAACTAAGATGATTAAAGGCCTGGAGACTAAAACATATGAAGAACGGTTGAAGGATTTGGGTTTGGCTAGTCTAGAGAAAAAAAGGACTAGCGGGGACATGATAGCAGTATTCCAGTATTTGAGGGGCTGCCACAAAGAAGAAGAGTCAACTTATTTTTCCAAAGCACCAGAAAGCAAGACAAAAAGTAATTGATGGAAACTAATCAATAAGAGAAGCAACCTGGAATTAAGGAGAAACTTCTTAACAGTGAGGACAATTAACCAATGGAACAACTAGCCTTCAGAAGTTGTGGGTGCTTCAACACTGGAGGTTTTTAAGAAGAAACTGGACAGCCACCTTTTGAAATGGTATAGGTTCTCCTGCTTGAGCAGTGGGTTGGACTAGAAGACCTCCAAGATCCCTTCGAGCTCTATTCTGATTGATTGATTGATGGTCAGATGAAAGCTACTTGATGGTATTGTTTTTCTTGTCTGTAAACATGTTTTCAATCCACCCACCTCCCACACCTTTTCCCCATGTTGATTTCTCTCTAAAACTTCTAGATCTGTGATGGTGAACCTATAGCACGCATGCCGCAGGTGGCACGCATAACCATATCAGTGGGCACGCCAGCTCAGCTCTTTTCGGGCCTTCTGGGCCCACCAGAAGTAGGAAAACAGGCTGTTTCCTGCCTCCGTAGGGCCTGGGGGTGGGTGGAGAAGATCCATTTTTCTTTCTTACCTTGCTCCAGATCCTCTCTATGCATCTTCAGAGGGTGAAAACAGCCTTTCCCACTCCCTTGGAGGCCCTCCAGAGGCCTGAAACGGCCCGTTTCCCAACAAGAAGTGATATTTTTTGCTGTCCCCAGTCTCCAGAGCCTCGGGACAGCAAAAAACATCACTTCCTGTCCCACCGGGTGTTGGGAAATGGGCCCTTTCAGGCTTCTGAGGGAGTGGGAAAGGCTCTTTTCACCCTTCCCAGATGCATAGACAGGATCTGGAGCCAGATAAGAAAGAATAACGGGCCTACTGGGCCATCACGTGCCAGGAACGGGGGGGCGGGTTGCGCACTGGCGGCTGCTCTTCCTGTTTCCGGCACTCGCGGGCGTGAAAACCAGCTGGCCAGTGCGCCAGAAGAGCAACAGGTGACGGCTCACATGCCCGAAGAGATGGCTCTGCATGCCACTTCCAGCACGCGTGCTATAGGTTCCCCATCATGGTTCTAGATTATCCTTATCTGCCATTTATAAGAGCATCCAGAAAAAGTTTAGAAAATGACATGAAGGAAGATAGGGGGACAATCTTCAGCCCTGTGGCGCAGTCCAAGCATTGCTGTTAGCAGGGTGGATAAAAATCAATGATTTTTAAAAAAAAAATAAAAAAAATGGATTTTTTTAATTTAAATCAGATTTTTTTATTTAAATCAGATTTTTTTTTGATTTTTATTGAATTTATTTTAATAAAAAACTTTTGGGGTAAAAATCTATCGTAAGATAGTTTTCTATTTAAGATACATAAATAATTTAGTTTATTCAGCATGAAATGGAGCTTAGTTATGTAGCACAAGGCTGTATATTCTGCAACACTGGGACTATCGGTGAGTCAACAGCGGGTCAAAGGAGTAGCAGAGAGGACAGTTGCTCTTTTAAAATTATGATTTAAATCGAGTTGATTTAAATCATCTTTTTTCTAGTGATTTAAATCATGATTTAAATCATGATTTAAATTGACTCAATTTAAATCAAATCCACTCTGGCTGTTAGTTTAAGCAAATTGGAAAGAAGTAGAAAGAGTTTTTCACCAGTACAAATTGTGCTGCTGGTTGTTGTGGGTGGAACTGAGGCCTCCAGGATAGGCACAGCTGCTTGGCTTGGTGCCCCTTTCTCAGTGAAGAGGCATTTCAGCCCTTAAGCAAGAGAAGGATGAGAAAACTTCGTTGGGGATTCAGAACCTGCAGATTAACCGTGCTCTAAATTTCCCTGGTATTTGGTGGTTTGAACAATCAGTGGGTGTGTGTATGGGTGGGGGAGAAAATTGATTGGATTTAGGATTAGCATTAGCATTTTGGAAAAGATAGTTGTTTGGCAATCTTGATACTTGATCCAGTAGCTTCTTAACATTTTCAAGTTTCAGGGCAACAGTGTAATAAAATGGGTGTTGACTTGGACTGAGATTTTCTAGGTCAATAATATTCATAACTAAACATAATTCAGCACAAGGTATATCTTGGCTTAATCTGTCTGGCAGTGTGGTATGTGAACATGACATGGTACCGATATTTTGATATTTGTACCAAAATCACGCAACAAGGAGCAGCCTATAACTACCAAGAAAAAATGGATAAACATGAAAGTGCGGTAAATTAAATGGACAAGTTCCTTCTGTTTTCCTCTTGGGGAAGAAGAAAAGACAAGTGACTCTTATAAAGAACAGCACAGTTAATTTTGATTTCCATGTTGATCTTAATGCTCACATTTCTTTTTATTCCAGCTTAACAAGTCATATTTCTTTCCTCTGTTGTGCACATTTCAGTGCTCTTGAATTGGATACAGAAAAATCCTACTGTGTGCAATAATCTGCAGCCCTTAAAGTGGATACTGCATGGTCTACATCAAAGGTCTTCAAACTTGGCAGCTTTAAGACTTGTGGACTTCAACTCCCAGAATAGCTGGCTGGAGAATTCTGCGAGTTGAAGTCCACAAGTTTTAAAGTGCAAGGTTTGAAGATCTCTGTTCTACATCATACCACAATTAACAGTCTCTGGACCAGTAAATTGGCTCCATGTGACTCTGTTGTCTCTTAACCTACTAACCTGGGTACTAAATTAATTTAAGATCTTGGACCACTGTCTTTTTCATTAATGTTCAAGCCATCTTCTACAATGTTTCCTAGCCATGTCTTCCATAAATAGTTCTTAGCAAAAGTTGGTCTGGAATTTAATATTTGCTATAAGAAAACTTTTCGGTGTCTCCGCTGTGCAATGTAGATAAACAGAATATTTTTGGCATCTTCCAATTATGCTTTTCTCTCATTCCAACTGGCTAGAATTTCCCCAATGTCTGGAGTGGCTACTTCAACAAGAATTTACAAGTTATTTCGTTAATACACACATCATTTGTAAGGCAATTCTAAAACAAGACTACTCATGGAATCATAGTATGTGCTTATTGAACACATAGTGCCTGAACACAACTAATACTGTATTTTAGCTTGTTTGGAAACTGCCTCCAGCAGCTTTGATTGGTGTTGTGCATGCTTCTTTTTGTAAATTAAATATTTTTTAATAAAGTGTTTTGGCTTTCTGATGTATTAATTCACACAGTTGAATTCTTACATTGATCTGTTATGAAGAGTATTAACTCTTGTAACATATGGATTACCTGTATGGCAGGTAGTGGAGTGTACAAATCTATTGTGCAAAATATTACTCTGCTTCAGCTTGTTAATCTTCAAACCAACTATGCTAGCTCAGAATTCCAAGAGTTGTGGTCTCTCCACCCCTGGATTGCAGATATCCAGCTGGGGAAGACTGCTATGTTGACTGGACATTCTCAGCTCAGCTGAAGGTATTTTTTACAGATTTCACAAATCTGTACTTTTACAGATTTCTTAACCATAAGAAATGACTAAAGTTGTCCTCCCGTGACATCCAGAAGCATACAAAGAAACATCTATGGTGAATTGCTTGGACTCAAACTGCATGTGTGTCGAGTTCCTTTTCAGACAGTTTTGCAATTCATGAAGACAAACATAGTCAACAGGAAGGCACAAATAACATTCAGTAAAAGTATATGAGTGGTCATTAAAAAACTACTGTACTGAATGAAGAGTTTTCCTCATTTATCTCTCAGTGGACAGGTCATGCACAAGAAAATGCATGCCAGTATATTCTAGGCTGGAGAAGTGACCATTCAAACCATACAGGGAACATATAGGGAACAAAGTGCTTATGTTTGTGCTTAACCATATAAGGTAAAAACTTATATTAATAAGAAAAGAATAGTGTGCTATGCATGTTTATCGCTACTGTAACAATCCCAATACTGATATTGGCTCCTACAGAATAGATCCTACCACTGCTGTTGAATAATCTTTTCTCTTTACCTCATTGAGTAGAGAACTGTTATTCTGCAGCAGTACTTATTTTTTGATGATCTGTTATTAGAGAAATTCTCTCCTGAAAACACTTAAGGCCTCTATATTTTGACCTTTAAATTCCTGCAAATTATTAAAAAAAACCAACAACACTGAAATTTGTTGGCTTTATCCATGGGGGGTGGGGGGGGGGGGGGAAGGGTCTGGAAATTTCAAGCCATACTTCTCATACTCCTCTTTTAAATCTTGGACTGTATTTTTTGGAAATAATGTTGCTGTAGAAAAGTTTAGAATGTTGCATTCTTTTGGGGGAAGACAAGGTAAGTGTTTAAGAAACCAATCTCAAAAGTCAGGGTTGAGAGAAACAATGCAGTAAAAATAGAATAAATAACTTATTTTATATTCTTTTTTTTAAAAAGAAATATGAATATGGAATTGGGGGAAATGAACAATATTTTTTAAAAGGTAGAATGAATGGAATACTGTTCGAAAGATTTTTTAAAAGCAAATAATCTCTGGTTTATCTAAATTGCAATTTGAGTAATTTCTTGTTTCTCCAAAACAAGTGTATAGTTTAGAGGTCTAAAGATTAGATAATAGAGGAAATAGTCATAACAGTAATTAAATAGGCTCTGCCCGACTATGTAATATCTGAAATGCTGTCACTGAAGGGCCCCAAAGAGATAAAAAGTCAAGGAAAGAGGTTTATAAAGCCAAAGTTAATGTTTGTTAAAAACACTGCCAATCTTACCCAAGCTTGTATATATATGTTGATTTTTTTTTATAAGTAAAAATTTTGGGTGTGTTGAACCTTCTTCTTTTTTTTTTTTTTTTTTTTTTTTGGCTACAGGGAAAAAAATGGTGAACAGAATGGCAGGATGGCATTTTGGACAATTTGTGCAGTGCAACTTGTTGGGAGGGCTGGTAATTTAAAAGCATATTTTCTTCCATGAACCCCCACTAAAAAGAGACGGTGTTGATAAGACCTGTCTGTTTAGCTGCAGGATCTTTGCCCTTCTACTGAGGACATCTCTCTTCAGCCAAGCTTTGCGAAATAGAAAGGAAGATCCTCTCCGTCTTCTTGCCTTGAAGTCAGCAGTTCAAAAATGTATAAAACTCATGTCAATCCCTAGGAAAGAAAAGATAGCTGTTTAATAGTGTAATCTTGCTATAGAGAAAATCCTCTATTAAACCAACAAAGCTAAATCCCTACACCAGTGTAGTATTTCTCAGCCTCAGCCATTTTCAGACATGTGGACTTCAATTCCCAGAATTCCCCAGCCAGCATTGTTGGGGTTGAGAAACACTGCTCCAGTGTAGATAAAAAAAAAGGGGGGGGGGAATCTAGGAGAACTAAGGAAGGGCACAGTCAGATTCAATGCAGTCAACCAAGCTATATCAATTAACATTATTTCTTTCTTGAATAATCTCTTGGATTTGGGCACACATTTGGAGTTCATCGCTAAGAGAATAGTGAGAGCAAGATCAGCTGAGCTTGTCCCCTGTGTATAAACTGTAGGAGTGATTGGAAAAGATCCCTTTCTGGGAATGATGCATAGACCAGTCAAGCAAAATTCTCTGATATCCTGGGTCTAACCAGTAAGAAATTGAAATCATTGGGTAAATTGAAGGCATCCTGTCATGACCTCCCTAATGCCAACTAAACTCAAATGTATATTTTCCTATGCTGACACAGCTACCATGTAACTTCAGGAAAAGATACAGCTCTTTTAAAGAGCTGCTGACAGGTATAGCAAGGGAAGCCTTACTGAATTTGAACCATCTTTGGGTGTGTAAGATCAGAATTCTTCATGCCTCTGATAAAAAGATTCATGGTGAGTGTGTGTGTGTGTGTGTGTGTGTGTTATACAGGTGGCGGTGGACACCCCCAGACTTGTCATCATGGGGGATTTCAACCTCCCATCTATCGGTGAAACGTCTGAGGTGGCTCGGGAGTTCATGGCTTCCATGACGGCCATGGACCTTACTCAGTTAATTCATGACTCCACTCACACGGGGGGACACACTCTGGACTTAGTTTTTGTCTCTGGTCAGTGGTTGAGTGGTCTTGATATAGGGGATATAGCCATCGAACCCTTGTCATGGTCTGACCACTCGCTCCTTTGACTGGACTTTCTGACCGCTGCACCCCGCCGCAGGGAGGCGGGACCGACCAGGTGGTTCCGCCCCAGGCGCCTGATGGACCCGGATAGGTTCCAGATGGAGCTTGGGCCATTTCCTGAGACTCTGGCTCATGACTCGGCGGAAGACCTGGTGGCCGCCTGGGATAGTGCGGCTGCCGGGGCCTTGGACCGAGTCGTGCCTTTGCGGCCTCTGACCCGGCACCGAACTCACCTAGCTCCTTGGTTCTCCGAGGAGCTTAGGGAGATGAAGCGCCGGAAAAGACGCCTGGAGAGTAGTTGGAGGACCAGCCGCTCCGAATCTGACCGAACACTGGTGAGGTCTCATATTAAGACCTACCTAGTGGCGATAAAAGCGGCGAAAACGAGTTATTTTGCCGCTCTTATCGCGTCATCAGATAATCGCCCAGCCGCCCTGTTTAGGGTGACCCGCTCCCTCCTTCATCTGGAGGTGCGGGATGATCCCTTGCAGGGTCGTGCTGAGGATTTTGTGCAGTATCTGTATGACAAAATCGCTCAGATTCGGGAAGGGCTGGCCTCTGACTGGGTATGTCCGGACGGGACGACTGAGGCAGGTCTTGAGAGTGTTACCTGGGGGGAGTTCGATCCTGTAGCTCCCGAGGACATGGACAGGGTCCTGGGACGGCTGAACGCGACCACATGTTTATTGGACCCGTGTCCCTCCTGGTTGGTACTGGCTTCCCGGGAGGTGACACGAGGCTGGCTCCAGAAGATTGTTAACGCTTCTTTGAGTGAGGGGATCCTGCCGACCGCTTTGAAAGAAGCGGTTGTGAGGCCCCTCCTCAAGAAGCCCTCTCTGGATCCAGCTGTTTTGGCTAACTATCGTCCAGTCTCCAACCTTCGCTTCATTGCGAAGGTTGTTGAGAGTGTGGTGGCGCAACAGCTTCCCCGGTACCTGGATGAAGCTGTCTATCTAGACCCGCTCCAGTCCGGCTTCCAGCCTGGGCACAGCACTGAAACGGCATTGGTCGCATTGGTGGATGATCTCTGGAGGGCCCGGGACAGGGGCTGTTCCTCTATCCTGGTCCTGTTAGACCTCTCAGCGGCTTTTGATACCATCGACCATGGTATCATGTTGCACCGGTTGGCGGGGTTGGGGGTGGGAGGCACCGTGCTGCGGTGGTTCTCCTCCTACCTCTCTGACCGGTCGCAATCTGTGTTGACAGGGGGGCAACGGTCGACCCCGAGGCACCTTGCTTGTGGGGTGCCACAAGGGTCGGTCCTTTCGCCTCTTCTGTTCAACATTTATGTAAAGCCGCTGGGTGAGATCATCCGTGGTTTTGGGGTGGAATTCCATCAGTACGCTGATGACACCCAGCTGTACATCTCCACCCCAGACCACCCCAATGATGCCCTTGAAGTGATGTCCCAGTGTCTGGAGGCCGTGCGGGCCTGGATGGGGAGAAACAGGCTCCGACTCAACCCCTCCAAGACCGAGTGGCTGTGGCTTCCGGCGTCCCGATATAGCCAGCTGATGCCATCGCTGGCTATTGGGGGTGAATTACTCGCCCCCACGGAGAGGGCTCATAACTTGGACGTCCTCCTGGATGCACGGCTGTCTTTGGAAGATCATTTGGCGGCCATGGCCAGGGGGGCTTTTTATCAGGTTCGCCTGATATGCCAGTTACGCCCCTTTCTAGATCGGGACTCCCTACGCACAGTCACTCAAGCACTCGTCACTTCCCGCCTCGACTACTGTAACGCTCTCTACATGGGGCTCCCCCTGGGGTGCACCCGGAGACTTCAGCTGGTCCAGAACGCGGCCGCGCGGGGGATTATGGGGGCGACGAGGCGCTCCCATGTGACACCTCTCCTGCGCGAGCTGCACTGGCTTCCGGTGGTCTTCCGGGTGCGCTTCAAGGTGTTGGTGACCACCTTTAAAGCGCTCCATGGCTTAGGGCCGGGGTATCTACGAGACCGCCTTCTGCCACCAATAGCCTCCCACCGGCCAGTACGCTCGCACAGAGTGGGCCTCCTCAGGGTGCCGTCCGCCAGACAATGTCGGCTGGCGACCCCCAGGGGGAGAGCCTTCTCTGTGGTGGCGCCCACCCTTTGGAACAACCTCCCCCCAGAGTTACGTACAATAACAGACCTCCAGATTTTTCGTCGGGCCCTGAAAACCCATTTATTCCAACTAGCTGGGCTGGCTTGAGTCAAACTTTTAAACTATTTTAAATTGGAACTGTTTTTAATTATGGCCAAATTATTTAATTATTTTAATCAGTTTTTTAATCTTTCTATGTCTGGATTTTACTTTGGCTGTGCACCGCCCTGAGTCCTATATTGGAGAAGGGCGGTATAGAAATTAAAACAAATAAATAAATAAATAAATATACATAAATACATACATACATTGGAGATACAGATACATCTCTAATGATACTGTAAATATTGGAGAGCAATCAACCAATGGAATAGCTTGCCTTCAGGAGTTGTGGATGCAACTTCTCATCATTTGGAGGCTTTCAGAAAGACTAAAAAACCATTTGTCTAAAATGGTATAGTGCAATGGTGGAATTCAAAACTTTTTACTACCGGTTCTGTGAGTGTGACTTGATGGGCGTGGCGTGGCATGGTGGGCGTGGCAGGGGAAAGATACTATAAAATCTCCATTCCCACCCCACTCCAGGGGAAGGATACTGCAAAATCCCCATTTCCTCCCGATCAGCTGGGACTCGGGAGGCAGAGAATAGATGGGGGTGGGGCCAATCAGAGGTGGTATTTACTGGTTCTCCGAACTACTCAAAATTTCCGCTACCGGTTCTCCAGAACTGGTCAGAACCTGCTGAAACTCACTTCTGGTATAGTGTCTCTTGCTCAAGCAGTGGGTTGGACTAGAAGACCTCTGAGATCCCTTCCAACTCTCTGTCTGGTTGGTCTGTCTGTCTGTCTGTCGGTCTGTCTGGACTTCCCCATGTTGACCTTTCAGAATGAAGATAATGTCCTTTTCCCCATTTATGGTGAAGCAAGAAATATTTCCCCCCCATTTATGGTGAAGCAAGAAATAATTTTTAAATGCCAATAAGATTTTCTTTATCCTCAATGACTATTATGCCCAATGTAACTAATAGTGTTGTGCCCTTGTACAAATATATTAGCATAAAAATCATCACTACATGATTATTTTCCATCCTGTCCTGCTGTGGAAGGCATGGAGTTGTCTATATTCAGAAACTAGCTGATCCTTGGAAATTAGGCCTTGCATGTCTGCTATGAGTCTTTGTGAGTTTTCCAAAGAGTTTTAGTTGTACATGGGGCCATTGTTTATACAGGGGCAGCTATATAAAGACCTTAAATGGTGGTCACACTGTTTCTTATCTTTTAGTTCTGTAATACTTGCAACATTTTTAATAACTACGTGATCATTAGAGCCTCAGAAAGTCAAGTATTTCTTGGCATGGAAATGCAATGACTGGGAAACTTGCTCTGGTTGAATTTTGGCCTGTCGCATAGCAGTGGAAAAGCACAAATCACAGCTGGAGATGCCAGGGTTTACTGAGGACATGGCTGTAATGTAGCATTATCCCTCACAAGATTGGATCTTAAATATTGAGACTTTCTCCACCTTTCCTTGATGCCTGAGGAAGATCAATATTACAAGTTATGGGATGCTGTGTCTGATAAATGTTCATATGGAAAAGAAGGAAAGTAATGTTTAAATTGACATCTGGATAATGGGTGAGGTCAGTGGTGGGATTCAAATATTTATTTATTGGTTCAATTTATATGCCACCCTTTTCCGGAGACTCAGGGCGGCTTATAATGCGTTAAGCAATAGCCTTCATACTTTTGTATATACCTGCTTAGTAGGGCTTTTGCCCCCCCCCCAAGCGGTGTTCTTTTTTATACAAAGTCAGCTTATTGCCCCCACAAACTGGGTCCTCATTTTACCTACCTCGAAAGGATGGAAGGCAGCTGGTGTTACTTAACAGTGCTGTAGTCTGCTGAGCAACCAAGGCTCTAATTTAACAACTGGTTCTCTGCTTTAATGATTTCTTCCAACAACCAGTTCACCAAACTGCTCAGAAAGTTAACAACTGGTGTGAACTGGCTGAATCCCACCACTGAGGGATTTTAGCCTATGTCACAATCAAATTTGATATTTGCTTCAGTTAGATACAGACTTTTCTCTTTGGGTACATAATGCCAGATGTTTTAATTTACCTTTTTCTATACTTTTATCCATTAGGTTTAAACAAGGCATACTGAATGTTTGTGCAAATTGTTCACTTTATTAAACCTTACTTCTTTTTTTATGGAAGCAAAAATTTGGACAACATTTTTCGAGAATAAAAACTAATTGGAAATTATAAAAAAGTCTACAGCAAAAGCATTTTGCCAGTCCCTCATGTAAATATTATGAAAATACTCCCTGCTGCCTTTCTGCTTGCACTTTAGGTTGGAACTTGGATCCAGGAAAACAATCACTTTTCTGTCAATTGTTTTCAAAATATTTGACAAAATGGCAATATAATTTTACCGTGTGCTCCCATGATATACTAGTTATATTGACTCACACCCACACCCTGTAGTACTAATCCTGTACTTAAAAACTTGCACTAAATCATATTAGTAGCAAAGTAAATAGGACTGTTTCTGAAGTAATGAAATTACAGATGGTAAAGATTGTGAATTTTCTGTCTTCCTTTGCAGATACCAGGCGTTGGTTTACTTTGCCTCTGTGTTCCAATCTATTTCTTGTGGCATCCATTACCTGTCTTCTGTCTTCTTGGCTGTAACTCCAAAGTTTGTATGTAACATTGCTGGAAATGTGAGTCATGTCCTCGTTTACAATTCATCTCATTCAAACATAGAGGATGCCTGGAGTCTGTGGACATCAACACAAAGCTACATCTTGGTCCAGCTAGAAAATGGAGACATTTGGGAACTTAATCAATGCAGCAGGTCTAAACGAGAAAATGCCTCAGGATTTACTTATGAATATAGCGGCAACAAGACTGATTTTCACTGTACTGATGGATACATCTACGATCACACCAATTGGCAGAGCACCATTGTAACTGAGTGGGATTTGGTCTGTCAGCAGGAATGGCTTGCAAAATTAACCCAGCCAACATTTATGCTGGGAGTCCTTGTCGGAGCTGTAATCTTTGGAGATCTTGCTGACAGGTAGAGTATGGTGTTTGCAAAAAATTGCTGGAGGACTTGAGGAATCTCCTGGCTCTTGAGCTCATTTACCTTGGGAAAATGTCCTCCTTTATACTTTCCAGAGCATATTGGAGTGATAGTTGAATTGACATAATACAAATCACAGTACAGGAGCTTTCTAATGCAGCATTTTCTCTGTTGCTGACATATTTTGTTTTCACTGATTTTTGGCCTTCAGCTTCTAAGGAATTTTGCTGCTCATCTTTACATTACACATTTGAGTTACCGTATTTTTCGGTGTATAAGACGCACCTTTTTACCCCCCAAAAGGGGATGAAAATCTGGGTGCGTCTTACACGCCGAATGTAGCCCCGCCCACCCGCCAGCCCCCACCCTTCGGCCATTTTCGACCAGTTCCAGGCGGCAGGGATCTGGGTACAGCCTGAGGAACAACCCTCCCTCTTCGGGACAGTCGGGGGGGAGAATCTACCCGCGATCCCCTTCCCGATTCCAAACATGGGGTCGGTGCAGAGACAAAAAAAAGAGTACCGTGTTTCAGGCGGCGGATCTTGCCAGGAGGAAAGAGAAGTTGAGTGCTGAGAAGGAGGACGGGGGCACGCGGTTCTGCAATGTGCAGAAAAACACTTTTAGGCGTCAGCGCTACAATCTCCTCCCCGAATCCAAAGCACTTTCCAGTTCTCCGCTGCACATTGCAGGAGAACTGGCTGCCACCTGAAGCGCGACTCTTGAGGTTTGCATTTTGAAATCCGGGCAGCGATGGCTAGAAAAGAGGAATGTTTCCCTTTAGGGGCTCCCATTCAGCTCGGTTTGGCTCCTGGGCGCAGAGAGGATTAGGCAGCGGTGGCGGCGGCTCCTCACATTGCTGGGGAGTGAAGTCAGCGCGGCCAGAGGGGTGAACAGCCGCAAATCGTGGCACCCGCCTTGTTCCCCAAAGCTGCTGTGCAGATTTCCCCCCCACACTGTCCCGAAGAGGGAGGGTTGTTCCTCAGGCTATGCTCTGTCTCTCCCCCCAGAGCATGCTAGGGGTCTCTTTGGGGGAAAGCGAGTAGTCCCTGCACCTCTCGCTTGCAGGAGGAAGAGGAGGGCGGCGCCACCTTAAATGCTGGTAGACAGAGGTAAAATACTTTTTTCCTTGTTTTCCTCCCCAAAATTAAGGTGTGTCTTATACTCCGGTGCGTTTTATACACCGAAAAATACGGTAATCTAAAGTAGCAAGTAAATAAGACTTTCACCTCTAAAGTTGCACGTACCTAGAGTTTTATTTAAACCATTTAACACTGTTTGTGCAAAAATAGCATTGTTTCCCATTGGGCTAATTGATTCCTAATTGCTTTGACTGCAAATGTAAATAATGGGATCTGGTTTAAGTCAGATGGAAATTCTGTACAAAGCTGCATGAATTCTTTTTACCAATAAGATCTAACTGAGCTGTGCCTTCCTTCCAACATCTCTCTCTCTGCTATCAGTTGGATTTCTTCCCTGCTGATACATACTGCAGCAAAAAGCACAGAGCAGCATAACTTTTAGAAAAATAAATAAATATGGATTCAATTTCTGACCCTTTGTAGGAAAAATAAATACTTTTCTAGATGTTGACTCTGCTTAGCTTTATTTGCATCTGGCTTGAAGCCTGGAGCTTCAGTGTTCTTAGGAACCATTTTCTCTCATGTCTTTCTAACCCACACCAACTTTTGAGATATTCCAAGTCAAGGCTTACAAAGATTTCAACAGGAGAGAGGAAATAACAGCTGGCTACTCAGATGGCTGGGATGCTGCCGAAGATGGCTGCTACCAAGATAACATGATCTAATGTCAACTTGACTTATTACCTGGGACAGCCCAGACTATATTTGTCCTGCCAATGCAAATATGACCAGGACCCTGCTGCTGTCTTAAGGTTGCTTAAGACAGCAGTGGATACTGATTTTTTTTAAAAAATGAAAAATATTCAGAAATGTACATGGCTCAAAATGTTAATTGAGTCATCTTTCTCTGCTCATAGCCTACCAATTCTTGATTTTGATTCCATTGGGTAAAAGTTCATAAACCTTCCTGGCACCCAAAAAAAAAAAAAAAATACAATACCATTATGGTCTGACGTAGCTGTTTTTCCACTATATAAATTTGCTGCCAGGGCAGCACATGCCTCTACAAAGATAGTGCCTGCTGTAAGTTTTAAACAAAGATATCAGGGAAAAACAAAGTAGAGAAGTCTTTTCAGGGGTATGCAAGGACAAGAGAAAAATGTATGTGCAGAACCATGATGGTGCTCTGCCGAGTGTAACATCCTGCAAAGGCAATATTTTGACAGCATGTCAAAATGAGGTTCATCGTTCTATTGGGTTCTTGGTGCTCTCTGGCTTTGGTTTTTTTTTTTTCATATAGTTGTTTCATTGCTAGACTAGGTACCACCATCAGTTCTCTGACATAAGGAAGTGAATCTCCATGGAAAGCTTAGAATTTTGGCAGCAGCAATAACTCATGGAGTGTAAGTGTCAAATGTGTTCAGGTTAGAAATATGGACTTATAATCATACGTTTTACAGAGTCTCTAGAATGGACTAGGCAACTTGTGGTTCTCCAAATGCAGCTGAAGCACCATTCTTGGCACCCCTAGAAAGTATGGACAATAGTGAGGCCAGATATCTGGAATGCCGGACATTGTCTACTGCAGAGGTAGAAATATGCATAGTTTGTGCTTATTACTGTATATAAGGGATTCTGCAAGTAAAAGCTGTTGCTGGAATGGAATAAAAGCTTCAGTTGTGAAGAAATAGTGTAAGCTTTGTAGAGAAATCTTAAAAATGAACCTGGATCTTCTGAATGTATTTATGTTAAATACGATCGGAAAAGTAAGACCAGCTCCTTGTAAAAGAGCATTATTATTATGGAATGATTTCATGCCTGTAAGAATTTTCTGGTGTTTATTAGTACATGACCAGATAATATATTGGTTGTTTATTTTAATTTGTTATTTTTGTACTGCATCTTCTCCCCAATAACCTAAGGCACTCTTTCTTCCAGTATTTTTCCACAACAAACCAGTGGGAGAAGTTGAGCTGAAGGAGGGACTGGTCTCCAGTCTGGGGTGGAAATAAACCTGAACTTAAATCTCCTGGCTGTAGACCAACATTCTAACCAAAGAAGGCATCCTCATTCCTTGATGAAATGGGTGTATATTTAGCATATGTTTGATATTCTACTTGAATAAAAATTATGGTAATAGGAATTCCGTTAAGATTAACTGGTAAAATACCAATTGGATTTTGTGCTAAACTTTTTAAAGAGTATAACCCAAATACTGCACATGAGTTATTTCACAGAGTAGCATAGCATAGTTTATATCATTTTGTACTCTATGGTAGTATTAATGAAGCAGGATTTGTCATAGATAAGAGGGTGATCATTTAAGCTGATTAATATGAATATCTTTATATGACACTAAGGAGGATCTTGCCATAATCTTTTCATTAGAGGTTGAAAAAATTCTATTGGCAATATGGTAGTTACCTCTAAATGGAAAGGTTGCTGTTACATTCTGAAAAGAACAGAAGATTGTGTTGAAAACAAAGGAATGGGCTGAGGTGTAAATGATTAGGGGATTAAATAGCCTAGCAATTAGGAGCTGCATGCCTAATTAATTTTAACTCTTTCTGAATGTGAAGACAGGGCTTCTCTTGCTCTGATATCCTTCCCTGCCTAAGCCCTTTCCCAGTTTTATATCAATTCTTTTTCCTTCTAGCACAGCAACCCCTTTCTGTTTTTATTTCTCTTCTTGCTGTTCCTGCTTCCTGTTTTCCCCACAGCTACAACTCTGAGCTGGATTGGGCTGAGAATGGCTGTGTGTGAATATGTGTAGATTTATATGCTTTAAGACAGAGACAGAGACAGAGAGAGAAGGAGGGAGGGAGGACAGGTTTTTTTTTTTTTTTTGCATATTCTTTATTTTGGAGGGATTGTCTTTAATTCATTTTTGGTTAAATATGGTTCCTATTTTTTTGTTCTTTCAAGTTTTTTTTCTTTCAAGTAGTAACTTGTGTATTTAATATTAATTGTTTCTCTGTTAAGCTGACTTGGTAACTTACCCTAAATATGTGCAACTACTGGTAGTTTCCATTATTACGGCAATTTAATGAGATATTTTAGGTAGCTGGATTTTTGTTTTTTCTTTCCCTTGCCTCCCTTCCCACCCCCTTTTTATATATACAATAAGATAACCTTTCAAAGTTTGTTGAACTATATGAAATAAACACAGTTATTGTGGGTCTATCAAATAAACTCTTCTGTTTAAAAAATACGATGAATATAATGAATCCTAGTCTATTCGCATTGTTGCCGCACACAGCAGTATATTGTTAGGGGAAATATGCTGACTCTGTAAACTGCTTAGAGATGGCTGTAAAACACTATGAAGGGGTATATAAATCTAAGTGCTATTGCTATCGCTCACATACTGTTGTAATTTGTTGAAAGCCAAGATAACATTTCCAAAGATTGTAGAGAGATTTGATAGTGAATACAGGATTGGTGGGATGTCCTTGTTTCTTGTTAGTTCAGGTGCCTGTTTGTCGAATGCAGTATCTGCAATATTTATTATTACAGTTGTTATTTACAGAGTGGGGAGACGGTATATCCTGTGGATCACAAGCACCGGACAGTTTATATTTGGCATTGCTGTGGCATTTACATTTAACTACATCAGTTTTGTGATTGTCCGTTTTCTTCTTGCAATGGTAAGAGTACGAGCTTATCTTTTTTCAAACGAAAATATTTGCATTACTTTTTTTTTAACTGATGTTTTAAAAAGTACAAATTGCTGCATTTCCCAACCAAGTTAAAACAGTGTTTAGAGTTAAAAAAACAACAACTGGTTTATTAAGGATCTAATCCTGTTAAGATAAAATGCACTAAATGGAATAAAGATCACATTTCAGGCACTTTCCTTCAGAAAAATAATGGACAACATAGCTTAAGTGCTATAACCGTGATGGTGAACCTATGGCATGCATGCCACAGGTGGCACGCGGAGCCATATCGGTAGGTATGCGAGCTCAGCTCTGGTGCGCATGTGTGTGCCGGCCAGCTAATTTTCGGGCCTTCTGGGCCCACCTCCGGAGGGCCTCCGGGTGAGTGAGGAAGGCCCGTTTTTTCGCTCTCCCCAAGCTGCAGAGGCTTTCTAGGAGCCTGGGGAGAGGGAAAAATGGGCCTACTGGACCTACCATGCCATTGTGTGCCAAAAGTGGGGAAGGGCGGGGGGGTCGCGCACGCATGCACAGGGGTGGTGCGGCGCATAGAATTATGGGTGTGGGTATGCATGCTCATGACCCCCCCCACGGTCCCCCCCGCTTTTGGCACGCGATGGCAAAAAGGTTAGCCATCACTGCGCTATAATATGGACATGGTCTCAATCCAGCCAGAGTTAAGGGTGGAGTGATTTAATTTTTTTGACTTCCCTTCTCCTAAATGAGGAATCGTAGATGGCAATTTCCCCCCTATTTTATATATTCTTGTATTGTGCAAGAATTCAGGGAAGTGAATGTGGCCTGCCCTATGTTTAAATCATTTTGCCTAACTTCTTTTCACTGGGGAAAGCTGTGTGCTGAGAAACCGATTGACCAAAGATCACCTGATAAATTTCATGGCCATCAGATCTGAATCTGGACCACATTTCCCTGCCCCAGATCCATGCTGTAGTATCTTGCCACCCGGGCATTCTTTGGCTGGATTGTGTCCACATTAGTTTCCAGTATTTATTCAATTTAGATACCACCCATTTCACTTCTCACAGTATTGTGCACACTCACTATTACTGCTCCATTCATTATTGTAGCATCACTTTCCCTGTTAAGAAAGGTGTCTTCCTGTTTTGAGCATGTACCATCCCTGACCATCATTTTTTTAATTACAAAAGAATCTTAGAGGGAGACTAGACTGAAGCCATTTTCTTTTATCTGTCTTTTTTTCCCTCCTAGGTTTCAAGTGGCTACTTGGTGGTAGTGTTTGTTTATGTGACTGAATACACGGGCATCAAAGCCCGCACTTGGGCATCCATGCACATCCATGCTTTCTTTGCTGTGGGAATCATGGTAGTGGCTCTTGTGGGCTACTTGGCGCGGACCTGGTGGGTCTATCAGATCTGCCTTTCTGTAGCAACTCTCCCATTTGTCTTGTGCTGCTGGATGCTCCCAGAGACACTTTTCTGGCTGCTCACAGAGGAAAGATATGAAGAAGCACAAAAATTAATTAATGTAATGGCAAGATGGAATAAAGTAAGCACTCCTTGTAAAATTGCTGAACTGTGCCCGATGCAAGATGATCTTGTCAATAGCAGAATGGGGAATCATGACAGTTCTCCCATGAAGAAGCACAACGTCTTAGATCTGTTCCATAACTGGCACATTGCAAGAAGGACCATTACAGTCTGGCTGATTTGGTTCACTGGGAGTTTAGGATATTATGTATTCTCCCTCAGTTCTGTGAACTTTGGAGGCAATGAATTTTTAAATCTGTTTCTCATAGGTAAATATTGCTTGATGTAACTTATTGCACTTGGAACAGAAATACAACAGTACATGTCCAGGGATGATCACTGTTGCTGGTTATTTCCAAGCCTAGGTCCATGCTAGGATGGTAGCCATTCCGTAAACTGTAACTTTATACAAATGGGTTAGCCAGGTAATTGTGTAACCATGTCGTTCATGGAATACAAATAATTGTAATGAATAAAAATTTCAAGCAGGACTGGGGTCACTACAAGAAGGTTGGAAGGGGTAGCCTGGTCCTCTTATTAAGAACTTAAGAATTCCTTGTGAAGATTTGGTTTTCATTAAGACTTTATCCCTTTTACATTTTGCAATGTAGGAAGAAGTACAGTAAGCAAAGAATTATCTCCATTTGTTTAAGAAAAGTAATGCAACTAAATATTAAAAACAATTTTTACTATTTTATTAATTTATTCAATTTATTAAGAATACAATTATAACAGTAAAAACTAACACAAGTTTTTTTTAAAAAAAATAGAAGTGCAGTAAAGAAAGAAAAATAGAATAGAAAGAAAAAAGACTATAGTAAAGGGGGAAAAAAGAAATGTATAAAAAAAGTGTCTTCCTCCGTCATCACAAGTATAAACAATTTTAGTAACTTACCACCTTCTCCTAAAATTGACCAAACCATCTCCACTTCCCATAACCTACCTCTTGTTTATGGACCATCCTTTCCCAATCCTTTCAGCCTGGAGGAACCCTTGAAATATTTTTCCGGATTTGGGGATCTCCTGCCCATTCAAGCCAGAAGTTACAAAATTATTACATTTGTTTCATATGTTGGCCTGCATATATGTGTCCTTAACATATATGTTTAGTTCTTAAACTAAAAATAATGAAACTTTTTCCTTCCCCTGCTTTCCATCCCCACCCACATTTTTGTGGGTGGTTCCTGCTGCCGCTGGTGCTGAGTCAGCCCAACCCCAGATATTTTGTGCCTGCCATGTGATGGACACCACCCATCCAGCTGTTGCACCTGCAGAAAGGCACGTACACATCTGCAAGGAGAGGCACACAGCTAAGAAGTCTGAGTAGCATCTCTCACACATGCGCTTTCTCATCACTTGCTTCTCCTCCTCCCTCCCTCCTCCCTCCTCGGCTTGTGTTTTGCTCATCTCTCTGCTTACACCTTCACGCACAATCCCTATCCTTGCCTAGGATCCACATAAGCTCTGATGGGCCACTCCACTGTTGGAAGTTGGAGATTTTTTTTTTTTTTTGTTCTATCTCTGCTGTTTTTAAAATGAGTCATAATCTCCCAGGCCAGGTCTGGAAGGGGGAGTGTGACTCTTTTTGAGATATGCCCAGCTGGGTTTCAGGTGTGGCAGCTGTCTCTTCCCAATTACCGTACATCTGCCCATCCCATCCGATCTGGCAGGAGAGGCATACTATAGATACCGTCAGTTAGGGAGCAACATTTGGCAGGTCCTAGGGGGATGGCCCTTCTCTGCCTTGGCAGTTTATGGAACAACTTCCCCCCTGAAGCGAGACTTGCTCATCCCCTTTGATTTTCTTAAAATCCTTGAAACATGGTAATGCCAGCAGGAGTGGGGATCCAGGAGGCCAGTGAGATACGGAGGTGGCTCCATTGCTATTAACATCTGCCATTCTTTCTTACCTCTGTTTTTTATTTGAAAATATTTGACATTTTTAATTGACATTTAATCTTGTTCTATGCCAATCAGAATCACTATTTTTATGAGATGGGAGGACACATAAATTTGAAAATGAAAACCATAAAAACAAATTTTATATTCCTTCCTTTTATTTCTAAAAATCTTGATCTTTAGTCCTTTCAAATATTGTTGTAGGACTTGATTTCCTTTCATCTTTTCTTTGTCCTGTCTCACAAAATTCTTCAAAACTTTAACAAGCTTCTTTTGTAAATTCAATATAGGAAAATTATCCAGGCCATTCTCTTAGTTTGTTATTTGTATATCCCTTTTAATTATTAAGAAATACATGTCCAGTGTAACATCATTTTCCATATCATTCTTGCTGTCTGTCATTTTAAAATCCATTTTCAACTCACTCTTGATCTTGTGAGGTAAAACTCGTTCCTTTTCCATAAGACTTTTTAAACACAATCTATTATTAGAATGCAGATACTCTTAAAATTAACTTCTGGGTCCATTGTTCAAAAATATCTTTCAATATGTTTTATGTTAAAATATGTCACGACTAACCGTTAAAATATTTTGCTTCATTCTGTAATTGTGAGTTGAGTTTGAGCATACTTCTTTTTTAATTATAATCTTTAGATCCTTCTAGTTTCTAATTTTTAAAATCTTATCTTTAAAAAAAATCAAAGCAAAACTATTGCCCCACGGGAAGGATTCTTTATTATTAATTCCAAAATCTTGTTTCAAATTTATCTGGAACTTTAGTCTATTTGTAACTTTCTAAAATCAAAGTTTTAATCACCCCTTTACTGTTTATTCCCAAAAAATATTTTATAAGTTCTTAAACTTGTAGTTAAATCTTTCTTTGCTAAGGGTTTAATTGAAAGTTACCTATTACTATAAAACGTGTGGATCCAAAAGTTCCTAATAGCTGAAAAGCAGTTAACAAAAAAATACCTGAATATGATTAGAAAAGTAAGTATTGAACTTATTGTCCTTTGAAAGGTGCCAATTGTGGCTTTTAAGCAAGATCACTATCCCCTTGTCTTCCAGAGCTCTTTCCTGCAAGTACTGACTGCAGTTGTATATTTATGTTCCGACTGTCCAGTGTTGTTTTCCATATCTTGTTTCCCTGCTCAAAATATCTGGCTATTGCTGGCTAATTTTAATTGGCTAATCTTGCCCCTCACATGTGAATTCATTTAATAATAATTCAGAATTTTAAATATGCAACCTTCATTTCTCAGTTTCTGCACACATGGTCAGTTGGGTGGTGGGGATGTTTCTATAGCCTTTTGTATGAATTGTCAGCTTCTTACATTCTTCCTCTGACATCAAGATGAGAAAAATCAACTGTACAAAAACATATTATGCACTGCATGTTGAAATGTATGCATAAATAGTAGACAGGGTTTGCTTAAATAAGTAAATTAAAGAGCAAGCAATAAGACAGTGGCTCTCAATCTTTTCTTCACCACGGACCTTCTTTAAACATTTTTTTTGGCCATGGACCACCAAGATTTAACTCAAAATTTAAATCATAACATTTCTTCAAGCCTTCATGGACCCCCTGTGATGATATCATGCCCCCCCCTCAAGGCAGACCCCAAGTTGAGAACCACTGCAATAAGCTACGTACATAAGATGTCTGAAAGGAAAGATGAATGAGACATAGAGGCTTATCCGCCTATGTTAACTTTCCCCAACCTAATCTTGTTCAGATTTAATTCTAATTTCCATAATCTTCAATCAGCATTCTTGTGGGGTAGGAATTATGGGACTTGAACCAATATGTGTAGAAGAAACAGTCAAAAAGCAGGCTGAAAGATTCAGCTTACAGTATATTTATTGGGGATATGAAACCATTTATGAAATGCAAGGATTTAAGTATGCCAGGACAATTGAATGAAAAAAGAGCTATTTCTATTGGAAACAGAAAAACTGAAGGGAAGTATTAATGCTGTTGTGTCTTTATGCTCTGAAGAACTTTATAAAAAACACTAATTTTCTAATGGCAGGTGCTGTGGAGCTTCCAGCATATGTCATTGCCTGCCTGGGCATGGACAAAATAGGGCGAAGGAACACCCTGATCCCATTCCTCATCATGAGTGCAGTGATCTGTGGGATAGTGATGCTCATACCTCAGGTGAGTGACTCATACCAAGATCGTATTGGATGCTATAGGAACACATTTGATGTATTTAATTTGCAATGTTTTATTAGGTTTCCCATATTGAGTCAAAATAGCCCCTTGCCACTCTGTAACTTGAAGTGAATTAACATTCCTTTGTCAATGTAATGTTCCTATGAACATGTTTACAGGGACCTTAAAAAATGAAATTGCAAAATCTTGCAAGAGCAGTTAAATTGATAAACTTGTTGCAAATAGTTCTTATAATGGCTGATGGCTTATGATGATGGCTTTTATTATTTTACAGTTTTGCTAGCTTATATAGTTCAAAAGACTCTGGGTGGGTTACAAGTCAAAATTGTAGACACTATAATAGAACAAAACAACTATATATAAAAAGAAAAAAATAATTCAACATTCTCCCAGGATAGTCACTAATAAATCTTATTTAGGGTTGGGAATTTGGTCAGATAAAACTGTCTTTAAGGATTTCTTCTAAAAAGAAGGGAGGGGGGGAGACTTTACAGATTTCTGGAGATAATGAGTTCCGAAATATGGGGTTGATATACAGAAAACTGAAATTAAATAAAGGAAGCCTGATGCTTGTCAGTTGTGAATTGGATGAACAACATCGATTCTTTATGTTTAGAAGTCTTACATGAATTCTGGTACACAAGGATAAAACTAAATGTGAGTTCTGTCTCCACATGCTTTACAAATTGTCTTTCTTCTTAATAGGATTTCAATACTCTGAGTATATTAGCAAATATGGCTGGAAAATTTGCAATAGGAATTGCATTTGGCCTTATCTACTTGTATACGGCAGAACTCTATCCAACAGTTGTACGGTGAGTTTTTTCCTCTCTTTACAGCTAGTGTTAACAGTATTAATATATCACTTTAGTATTTTATGGAAAATATTTTCTATTGCAACAGTAGCCACGTAATTTGGACAATTCAAGTGAGTACTATTTTTGGTATTGTAGGTCCCTTGCTGTTGGAAGTGGGAGCATGATGTGCCGAGCTGGGAGTGTGGTTGCACCTTTCTGTGTCTATCTGTCAAGTGTTTGGATCTTCTTCCCACAGGTAGGTGCCATACCTAAGAGTAACACCCAACTAAAATGAACAACAAAATATTTTAGAAGTCTGGCTCTGAGAACTACCAGCTGCTAAATGGATTTATCCTTCACTTTAAGGCTGTGCTAATATGTACTTTTTTCTCTCACTGTTTTGTCTGCCCTAACCTTTATTTTTAGAGGGATAATTCTGGCTAGGATATAGTACAATGGTTAGACATGCAATTCCACTGTAGATGTGATTTGAAGATTTGGGAATATTTAGCATTACAGCAGACATTTTCAAAGTTGGCAACTTTAAATTGTGTAGACTTCAAGACTCCTGGCTGGCTGGAGAATTCTGGGAGTTGAAATCCATGCATCTTGGAGTTGATAAGTTTGAAAAACATTGCTATTATATATGCCCCTCATATCTTTGCACTGAGGGGAGAATGCATTACTGATTATAACATGGATTATACTGGCGTGCTTTCAGCCATAGGACAAAGGTAACAGCCCCCACTTGTAGAATTAACTTTAATAGAGATTAGGCAAGCCTCTAGCATGATGAGTTTTTGCTGGAAATTTAACTCTTTATTTATCTTCCCTTGATTTTATTAGCTGCCCCACATTTGATAATTTATTTTAACATTGCTAGTTTAATCAACTTTTGCTGTTCTTACTTATGATTAAATTGGTATAATTATTGCCATTTTACCGAAACACAGTATGAACAATTTGAAAAAGCTACATTATGATCATATTTTAAAATAACTGTTTCTAGGGTCATAAAAATCCCAAATAAATAAAGCAATGTAGGAAGAGCAGATTAAAATACTTCCTTTTAACCAAAAAAATGAGATTTTTTTAAAAAATAGTTCAAAAGTTTCTTCAGCTGAGCTTTAATAGTTTGTATTGGACATAAACAGATAGTCCTAGACTTATAACCATTTGTTGACCAACTGTCCAAAGTTACAATGGCATTGAAAAAAGTTAATGGCCCTCACACTCACTACCTTTGTAGATTTTGTTGATCACATGATCAAAATTTGGACACTTAGCAATTGACATGTATTTATAATGTTTGCAGCATCCCAAAATCATGTGATCTCCATTATGACCTTCCCAGCCAGTTTTGACATGCAGAGTCAATAGCGGAATCTGAATTCACTTAATGTGACCACATGATTTACAAATGCAGTGATTCACTTAACAATTGTGGCAAAAAAAGGTTGCAAAATTGGGGAAGATTCACTTAACTTGCCTTGCTTAGCAATGGAAATTCTGGTCCCAATTCTGGTCGTACGTCAAGGACTACCTGTATAAAAACCACCTAGAATTGTTAATGAGATTCTAGATACTGTATCAGTGTTCCAAATATATAGTGGCAGCAATGAGTGCATTTCAGTGGTATAGTATTCTATTGCATTATCTCTTTCAAGCTAACATCCTCATTTGAATGCCATTTTCTTTCTTTTAGTTGATTGTTGGAATCATGGCCTTCTTGAGTGGTGTGTTAACACTGATGCTGCCAGAAACACTTGGAAAACCATTGACAAACACGTGGGCGGAAGCTGCAGAGCTAGATGAGCAGGTCACCAAAAAAGACCATTCAGAAAAATCTCTTCCAGCACAGAGTGATGCAACACTGGAGAAAATGGAAATGCTAAACCAAGGAGCACGAGGCACTGATTGATAAAAGCATCCTTTTGGTTTTAGCCAGCTTGTGTGATTTTATCTGCAACATCCTAACAGACAGTCCATGGTGCCATGTAACAGGAACATTTTCTTGCTTTCTCAAGAAGGGAGACATACAAACTAGTTCCTTGTTCAGGATGCTTTTCTGAATCAAGTAGTTAGCAACTGGAGGAATGTGAATTATAATTTTTGAGACACATACAGAGAAAAGGTTCTCTTTCAGAATTCCTGTTGCTTTTTCTACCTGATTATTTTGAAAACCTCTCTCAGAATGCCTTATATCAGCAACAACCAGCACCAGAAGACACAAAGTAGAAACTCATGATTTCAGGAAGACATGGCAGTGCAGGAACATTCACCTTGTGTTGCAGTGATTTCTCTGTACATGGAAGATACAGTTGATTTTCTATGATTTTGTCTCCTTACCTAGCAATGTCATCAGTTAAGGAAAAGAAACAGGCATTCTATAACTTCCATGGACCCTGTCCTAGATATCAGCATTATGCAGATGGAAGAAAATACTGTTTCTTGATGTCGTTTTAGTATGATTGGAAGAACACAGCTGAAATCAGATTATGTTAAAAGTAACACTCTTGAAAATATCTAATAATTGCACAGTCTAGAAAATGTATATATGCTTCAATTCTTATTATAAAATTGAATACCTAAGCAAATTTTGGGGAAAAGGAGCCTAGGAACATTTTGAAGAAAATATGCAGAGATTGTCAAGAAAGCCAAGAACAAATGGAAATATAATATAATAAATGGTATATATTGAAGTGGGGGAAAAAAACAAGAAAGTCCAGTTGCCTTTTAAACAGCACATTTGGAACAATTAGGATCTGGATGACTGAGAATCTCTATAGATATACATATAGAAATGAAAAAAAAAAACCCCAGTTTTGTGAGGTTAGGCTCCAGGTACTCCCATCAGGACCCTTCTACTTTGTTCCATGACTGATGTTGCATAACCATTGCATGTATTCTGATACATCATGTTAATTCTGAGCAAAGCCCTTTGGTGATTCTTCAGGGCTTTGCTAATTTAATTCATTATCTTATTCCTTCTGGAAGGGAAACAGAGACTAATGGGTAAAACCAGCCCTTAAAACAGCACTTTTTCTCCTGCTATCCACCCTCGATCAACTTCTCCAGAATGAGTCAATACTTTTTATCCTACCCTAACTCTCCTGTTTTTGGTGTGAATCCATGTTTGGTGCTCTTGAAACGAGACAAAGTATGTGTGGGTTTTCGTGCCTCTAAAAGCAAACCCACTTTCAATGTGGAACCCAAGGCTCCCATTACAAGTGCATGGAGTGAACAGAAAAAGGTCTAATGAAACCAATACATTAAAGCACTCTAATAATAAAAAGTATGTGCATTATGTTCAGCATCTACTCCAGTTTTTAATAATGTGCTGTACACTGGCAATAGTATAAAACTAGTCTTTGACTTACAACCATTTGTCTTGTGACCATTTGAAGTTACAACGGCACTGAAAAAAGTGACTTATGAGCGGTTTTCATACTTATGACCATTGCAGTATCCCCATGGTCACGTGATCAAAATTTGGATGCTTGGCCCACTTGCATGTATGTGTGACAGTTGCAGTTTCTTGAGGTCATGTGATCACTTTTTGCGACTTTGACAAAGTCAATGGGGAAGCCAGATTTCACTTAACAACTGTGTTAACGGCTGCAGTGATTCACTTAACAACTCTGGAAAAGTCATAAAATGAGGAAAAGTCACTTGACAACTGTCTTGTTTAGCAACAGAAATTTTGGGCTCAGTTGTGGTTGTAAGTCGAGAACTACCTTATGTGTAACCAGATTGACTAAATAGTGTACATAAACAGAATGTACCTAGATATTTTTCCAGACCTTTTGCAGTGGATTCTTACATGGTTTGAGCTGAAGTTGCTTTTATGTAAATGTTTTTAAATTCAAGGAAGAGAATATCAAGTTCATTGTCAATGCTAGCTGCTAGCTAACAATCACAAGATGATAAGAATAACACGCAGGAAACTCTTTTCTATTGTCTTGCAATGATCTGGATACAGCAACCCCAGTTTGCACATGCAAAAACATAGGATTAAATGCAGATTCCATCACTTCAATTTCAGTCTCTTTCCACCCCTGCTTTCCTTTATTTCCTTGTCCTGGTGAGAAATTCTGGAGGTCTCAAAACCTTTCAGTCTTTCAGTTGGCCCCATAAATATACTGCTCTATTTTATATTTTGGATTTTTTTTATGGTTATCACAATTGCCTGTTTTCAGAAGTACAAAAGTAGAATCAGTGTTATCTAGGTTTCTTACTGGGAATTGAACACAGTTTGAAGGTAACTTTACACTTTTTTTTACCTACTTTTTTATGGAAGAGAATTTCATACAACTTAGAATAGAGAAGTAGAGGTTCCCTTTTGTCACCCTTCCTCTATGGCATTTTGCATGTTTTAAAATTCCATTTCATCTTCATTTTCTGGCAATACATCCTATCCCAAAATTAAGTAGAGATAGATCTAATACTTGGATTAATATTTCCAAAATTGATAGGTCTGGGCTTGCAGAATACCAGAAGTTAAAATAAGAATGGCAAGATTATGGTTCAGTGAAAGGTGTCAATGAAAGATATAAACTGTTTCTGACAAATGAACTTGAAAATGAGCTTAGTGACTATACTCCCGTATCATGTTAAATCATGGTTTGATTCCTTCCGATTTAATGAATGAGCTACATTTGACTAAGTTTATAAAATTGTAGACTTACAGGGGAGTCTAGAAGAAGTCCTCTACTCTAAACCCCTCTCTAGGATTAGAATGCTTGGGGCATCCCAGGTTGTCCAATTTTGTTTGAAAATCCCCAGTGATGGAATACCCATAACTTCAGAAGGCAGGCTATTCCAGAGTTTAAGAGTTATTATGATCAACAAACTACTACTTATTTTGAGATTGGACCTCTCTCTATAAAGTAGGGGTCCTCAAACTTGTCAGCTTTAAGACTTGTGGACTTCAACTCCCAGAATTCTCCAGCCAGCTATGCTAAACTATGCTGGCTGCAGAATTCTGGGATTTGAAGTCCACAAGTCTTAAAGCTGCCAAGTTTGAAGACCTTTGCTATAAAGCATTGGTTGTTGCCTTACTCTCAGGCTTTACAGAGGATATATACATGACTTCTTGTGATGGCTCATCAAGTATTAAAAGACTTCTGTCATGTCTCACTTTTACCTTCTCTTAAAGCTTTGGCATATCTAATTCTTTTAGAATAGAAGTTTTTATTGGCCAAGTTGATTGGTCACGCAAGGAATTTGTCTTGGTGCATATGCTCTCAGTGTACATAAAAGAAAAGATAGGTTCATCAAATAATTTAACATTATTTAATAGAGTTTAATCTCCAAGGATTTCACTGTCTTTGTTGCTCTTCTCTACACACTCTCCAGTTTCTCAGCCCTCTTCTTGTTTGGGGAAATCAAAACCCAACCTAGTATACCAATTGGTGTTTGACCAATGCTGTGGATCACTTCCATGATTTTGACATTACAGTGTATCTGTACCAGCCTCTACTGCTGCAGCCCAAACCTACATTGGCTCTTTTGGCAACTGCAGCACAGTGCTGCCTTGCGCTTAATTTGTGGTTTTCCAGAAGCTTCTCACAACCATGCCAAGCCAAGATATCAACATGAGCATCTCACAATTCTCATCACTGAATAGTTTTGCTAAATAGAACTCATGTCTTTGAACCTTCCGCCTGTTTTGTTAGATAGTAATTTCCCGCCCCTGCCCCCTTGTGTCATCGGCAAATTTGCTGAGCTTCCCTTTGTCCCCTCATCTATGTCATTTGTAAATATGCTGAAGAGCACTGGGTGCAGGGCGGAACTGTTGAGATATCCCACTGCATAACCATCTTTCATGCAACACGCTAATCCATAACCAAATCACGTGGAAGCTTCACATGTTACCTGTGTTATTTTTTTACAACTACTGTGCCCGTACAATTTAGCCGCTCTGATTAAAAAGACTAGCAAAAGCAACCCACTCAAATACTTTCCCCCCATGTCTTCAGATAGTAGATAGGCTACTATTAGCAACAGTATCCACGGCTGCCGCCTCAAAAGGAAATTGCTCCGAAAGCCGCATCTTTTCACAAACCTTTTCCAGCGCGCACGCGCGAGCGAAAAAAAAAAGGCGCAAAATACTTTTTTTTTTTTCGCCCTCCGTCCAATCAGAATCTAGTAGAGTTGGCTAATTGTAATAACTCCGCCTACTGGGTTCATGTTTTCCGGTTGTTAAACTTGGACCCTCCTGCTTTTCTGATACGCAACGCTTCTGTGCGAAAGCGGCACTTGTCAGAAAACATCTGGTTTCTTCTGTGAAGAAAGGTATTTCTGTCCTCCCCCCTCTCTTCCCCATGTAATACATGTGGTTCTTGAAAGCTCCTTTAAATCGATGATGTACTAAGTCAATTCTTAAATAAATGCAGGCTTGCACAGGAAACGTACGTTAAGTTGTACTTTACAGCAACAAGGGTTTTATTTTTTTGCAGCCGTGAAGAAATTGCTCTTCCCTGATATTGGTCAAGCCATCAAAAGGTCTTTTTTTTAAAAAAAATTCCTTGTCATAACTATCTTTGGAAGATATATATATATATATATATATATATATATATATATGTATATGTATATGTATATGTATATGTATATGTATATGTATATGTATATATAATTTTTATTCAACATTTACATTTTTAACATCCTTGTTACATTTTTACAGCTTTCCAATACCAGCATCTTTGATAATATCTATTTTATCTTTTAACCAACTATATAAACATACATTCTATATATTACTTACTAAGTTCTATATTCACTACAATTTATACCTATCTATTACACAATAACTATTTCTCTCTTCTCTAATATCTTCTCTTAGTTTATACATTTATACATTAATTTTGGATTCTTTCTCCAACCAGTTATACCATCTATTCCACGTCTCATAATAAATCGTTTCCTCTCAGTCTTTTAGTTCCATTGTTAATTTATCTGCTTCTGCACATTCTAGCACTTTTTTTTATGATCATCGTATTTGATGGAGCAAATCTGTGTTTCCAATTTTGTGCAAATGAAATTCTGGCGGCTGTAATTATGTGAAATATAAGATAATAAATTTCTTTCCTAATCTTCTGTTTTATAATTCCCAATAAAAATAGTTTGGGTTTCATAGCAATTTTTTCCTGTCATTTCCTCTAGGAAGAACGATATTTAAAGAAATGTAGTTTAGACCTGTTCATATCTTTCTGTCCCTGCACCCTTGCTTTCTCTCGGTCTATGTAGTGTTTTGTGCATTGAATGATGTTCTTTAAAGTTCTTGCCATCAATTCTTTAGTCAATTAAGGCCTTCGCATAGGATTTTCTCATAAAATAAGAGCATGCCTCAAGTACAATCAGTTTTTCCCCAAATAGCCAAGGTATTCTATGCAAAATAGAATCACCAATCTAGTGAGTACCTTGCAAACTAATGTATTGTTATATAGTGATTTAGCATATTGTTAGCCACATCCCACTATTTGGGACGGACACACCGACCCATTCAGGATGTATTATTTAAATAGGGTGATGGCAATGGTAATAATATCTGAAAGTTCATTCAGAAATTAATGCAAAAGTTCTAGGAGCCAAATAGCTTTGATTCTTTAAGTGAATTGTTCATTTTTTCTTCTCAGATTCTGAATTATAGATGAGGATTGTGAATTTTAATCTTTCTGCAGATTACAGAATGGTGGGAAAGTAGTCTAAGACAGATAATTTCTTTAGCAATAGAAGTCAACTCTCTACATGATCTGTGAATCAGGCCACTGTATATGCTTTCCAGAGCAGTTTTCTCCAACCTGGAGGTCATTCATATGTGTGGATTTCAATTCCCAGAATTCCCATGACAGCATTTGTTTTTTCTAGTTAATGAAATAAAATAAAGCAAAGTATATTGTATATGTGGTTTTAAAATCCCACCTTAATAAAAAAAGCATGAATGCTTGCAAATAAAACATAAAAGTTAATTGGAGGGAGGGATTTAGCTAGCCATCTTCAATTTGTAAGCCTATATATCAGATACTCAAAGAGAACTCTGAGAAGATCCTCAGAGAAGTTTAAAAAGTCCTTCGGTCTACCAAACCTTTTGCAATATGACTTTTGAAAGGATGGGTATGGCAGGAATCCACACACATTGAAAAAGTGCTGTATTCTTTTCTAGAAGGGACAAAGAACAAATACCTCAGCTGTTCTTTTAACTGGTAGCCTTTTCCAGGTAATATATTTGGGAAATTATCAACTGGATTTTTTTCTTGCCACGTTCAAAGTTCAAATTCTTGTTTTGAAGCAAAACACATCAGTAAAATGGCAAAGCTGCATAGAAAGTTCAAGCTTTTCAGCTATTTTTAAACAGATTGCAAAAGACATCCTGTTAAAACCCATTAAAAAAATCCCTCAACTTGTTTCCTAAACTGCATCTATTTACATATAAATCAAAGATAAGATCACTATAGAATCTAAGTCTGGAGCAAAGGTATAGTCTTAAATAGTGTTTCTGAACATATATGTACATTAAGCACTTACATGTCAAATTCATACCCAGTGCCACAAATCTCTGCCAAGTTGTCATTTAGTACACTTCAAAACAGCAATATTTCCACTCCTCAATCCCTCCAAACTGTTTGCACGTTTGAACATCATGAACCTCTCTTAGCAGCTGACCAATTGAAAAGTACAAAACATCCCCATGATTGAGTGCGCTACTATGATTCATGATATAGATAGATACTCTAGATCAGGGTGTCAAATTCACATCGTCACATTGTCGTCACATGACATATTGTGACTTTTTTTCCCCTTTGCTAAACCGAGGGTGGGTGTGGTCATCATGTGACGCATCTGGCCCATGGGCTGGGAGTTTGACAGCCCTGCTCTAAATAGATCCACAGTACCCCCCCAAAAAAAAACCCATAGAAAGAAAAAAAACAATTTAAAGAAACCACAAAAGTTATTCCTCACTCCATTCAAAAAAATAAATATTTGTTTTAAATGGCTAGCACACGCAAGCAAACATATCCATGTTTTTAGTATATGTGCGATTGGGCATTTGTAAAATGAGGACAACAACTGAGCATTTATAAGAGAAAGCTGCCTGGCTATCAAATCATTATTTACCCTGTATTTAAAAAGTTTCTGTCTTCTGCCATATGTTATGGCATGCAAGTTATATGTGAACTAACACACAATGCTGTAGCCATGGACTGACTTTGGCTGGTTGAGGCTGATATGGGCACATTATTTTTCCCTTCCCTCCTCCCTCCCCGCTCCCCCATTATTGTGCTCTGCCATCTGTGACTATGCTGGTTTAGTCTGCTGGAAAAACTGGACACTGTGCTTTTTAAACTTGGCAACTTTAAGAAGTGTGGACTTCAACTCCCAGAATTCCCCAGCCAGCATGTTGATCTACATTTATGGGGGTGTCAAAAACGGGTCGGATGTATCACATGCAGGCCACTCCTACCCCAGCTCCATGAAGGGGGAAATGTCATGGAATGTCACATGACGGCAATGTGACGCGGCGAGTTTGACCCATGATCTACAATGTCTGATTTAGAAAAAAATGGTCTAGAATGTCTTGACATTCTAAAAAGGAGTGGATGAAGCATGCCTGACATACCTTTGGAAAGTAGCAGTCTTCTGGTAGACCACTGGACCTGTTATTAAACATAAGGTTAAAATAAAATCAATCTCTCTCTTTTCATTTATTACTTTAAGAAAAAAATATTTAATTAACAAAAACTAGTGAAATCCTCCAACATGAAATCTAGATCATATATAAACATATTACTTCAATTTTGGGAGTTGAAGTTTACACTTCCTAAAGTTGCCAAGTTTGAAAAGCCTTGTTCTAGATTATAAAGAACACATCCACCAAATCCATTTTTTCACACCAGGAGTGTAAATTTCTTTCCTTCTACATCGAATAATTATGTTTGTGGAACATGAAGCCCTACTTTTTAACAAAAACGTCATCACAACTATATATTTGTATACTATTACGTTTTTTTCCCTAAAATTGTATTATCCTATGTATTAATGTGGGACCAAGAAAGAACCATGAAGGAACATGACAAAATCCTGCAGATAAAAGAACCCTCGAATGTCTTAAAATACCAACAGAAAAAGATCCATCCTTTTTCAAACATTCATTGAGGAATTCAATAGCAATGAAACAAAACGTTCTGATAAATTTACTTCATCTCTAAATCATAGGAAGTGTATTTTCCATTTCTTAAAACTTCAGCATGTTGATTGTTTGTGCAGACATTAACTGTATTCATGTTTTATTGAGCTATCATGATTGTATTACTCCCATCTGTTGTATTTCACCAATAAACAAAGATAATATCATTAAACAAATGTTCAAGAGTCTTTCACTGGATCGGGGGGGGGGGAAGAAAGGGGCTGTGGATTGATTTAACAGGGAAGAAACTATTGCTGGTTCTGCCTCCAAAAACTGTCAAAATGTTTTGTTGTTTTTGCCAACAAAGGCTTTGGCACATATATTACCTTTTTTTATGACTTTGGAAGGAAGGAAATGCCATTTTTCTTATTCAGTGCTATTTTGCCCACCTGGGATAATTTCGGGTGCAACTACTTGCTAACAACTCATTCTCTTGTAGCATTATTAACGTGGGATATCCTGGAGCTAGAGTAAAAGTGGGCAAGCATTCTCTGCCAGATTCCCTTCTATCTCAAGTGACAGGAAGGCTGATTGATTTCTTACAGGCTACCATTTTTTTGGACTTTCTGTGCGGTGGAGTGGAGAATGGTCCAGGGTTAGGTGGGGAGCTGTCTTAATGCATTGCACTGTGTCCCGTTAGCAGAAAAACTTTTTTAAAATAGTCTATGGCAGGCGTCTCCAACCTTGGCAACTTTAAGACTTGTGGACTTCAACTCCCAGAATTCTCCAGCCAGCTTTGCTTTGCTGGCTGAGGAATTCTGGGAGTTGAAGTCCACAAGTCTTAAAGTTGCCAAGGTTGGAGACCCCTGGTCTATGATTTAACTATCACACAGGTGACTAGAAAGGTAGGTGAAGCTACATTCATCAGGGTGACCCCTTCTTCCATGGACTGGGATTGATGGTAATTTTCCTACCTGATGCTGATTTTGGGAGAGAGGGGAAACGAAGCCAGTGAAATTTGCCAGTCTCTCTCCCCTTAAATTGTCTTGCATTAAAATTGTAATTTGCAAGTCTCGTTCCTTTGGCAGGTTTGAACTTGTCATTTGGGACAGCACAAATTACTTAATGAGTTTTCTGTTGGTTTAGGAACTGGAGGAATGCACTGTACCCTCAACAGCACTTAGGAAGAGCTTACAGATGTTCTCTTCAGATCTCTTATCTGGCATGCCCATCTATTGACACCTACGAATTAATGTTGCTTATTAAATTAAACTAGGAAGTTTTGATTCTGCTAGGTAGCTCTTCTTTGAAATATGAGTCCAGATGTGGGCCATTCTTGATGCAGGGATGGGCCAAAAGCAGGTCTGGATGTGCAATAGAAAAATATTGGCAAAGGTTTCTAATTCATTGCTTTGATAATTCTGTCAACAAAAGAATACTGTTGAAATTAAGCAAGTTGAATAACTCAGAATAGAGTTTTGTTCAGCATGGTTTAGAAAGGAAAAAGGAAGGGAAGGGAAGGGGCCTGCTGCCTCTGAGCTGCTGATTTTAAAAAGTCTCATAATAGTCTGGATGTACCTTGCTTTTTTTTCTAGCTACTTTCAGCTAGTTAACTTGATTGCACAGGGAACATTGCATGAATACATCAGTTGAGCTCTCCCAAGGTGATGAGTATCATAGGTCACAAGAATAATAATAATAAAAAAAGAACCACCCCCGGCCCTCCAATTATTTACTTACAAAAACCTTGAAGAAGCAGTTTTAAACAAGTAAATAACATGTGCCTGACCTAAGAATAGGTCTCTGAACACCTCTGTTGATCTTTTAGTCAAGAGCACAGCGTCAGCATGAGGCCTCTTGCTAGGTTTCTTTCTACAATGCCATGTTTTGCATTGATTTTTTTGAACCGGAATTGAATCTTTTGCATTTTGTGCTGATCTTTGATTATTTTTTTTAAAATTTGATTTATATGCCGCCCTTCTCTGGAGACTCAGGGCGGCTTACAATGTGTTAAGCAATAGCCTTCATACTTTTGTATATTTTATACAAAGTCAGCTTATTGCCCCCACAATCCGGGTCCTCATTTTAAGCAAATAATGACCAGCTTTGTCTTAGCTTAAAAAAGAGAATGTATCAATGCTGCCCCTAACTGCTAAAGTTAGCAAGGTAGGATAAGTTGTTTGATTTGGTATACAATACAATTGATTGTATAAATACAATCGTGCCAGCTTCAAGTGGCCAACTCCAGCTCTTAAACTACTGTTTATTGAATAAGACAAAATAGTCTGTATTTGCACAGCATGTTAACTAATAAATTATAGTTTACGAATCACAATAGCTGGATTTATATAGAATAGAATAGAATAACAGAGTTGGGAGCGACCTTGGAGGTCTTCTAGTCCAATCCCCTGCTTAGTCAGGAAACCCTATACCATATGACATATTAAATCATAATATTAACCCATAATATGGTGAAACATGGACACTAACGTCACAATTATATAAAAGCTAGGAGTGGTGCAAAGAGCCATGGAAAGATGAATGCTCGGCATTACAAGACAAGATAGAAAGACCTACGCATGGATTAGAGAACAAATGAAAGTATAGGATATCATCAAGAAAGTGAAAGAATTGAAATGAAATGGGCTGATCACATAGCAAGAAGAACTGGTGGCAGGTGAACCAAGGGGGTCATAGAATGAATCCTACTTGATAAAAAGCATCCACAAAAGAGACCTAAAATAAGATGGATCAACGACGACAATGTAAGGCAAGTAATAGATTTATTGGAATATCTTGAGAAGAATAAACAGATCCCTGCAGTGCTGGTCTTTCTGGATGCAGAGAAGGCCTTTGATAGAGTGGATTGGAATTTTCTATTAAAGACATTAAAAAAGATGGACTTTGGGGACCAATATATACAGGCGGTCTCAGCAATTTATCAAGAGCAAAAGGCACAGATCATTATCAATGGAAGTTTGACAACAGAGTTTAAAATTGAAAAAGGTACAAGACAGGGATGTCCACTGTCCCCATTGTTGTTCATTTTAACACTAGAAGTCTTGTTAAATACAATAAGGGATTCTAACACATTGAAAGGTATAATGATAAGGCAAGAGGATTACAGAATAAAGGCATTTGCAGACGATCTGGTTGTTACCCTAACACAGCCAATGGAATCGATAATCCAGATGAAGGACATTATACAAGACTTTGGTAAAGTTTCAGGTTTCAGATTGAATCAGAGAAAAACTAAGATGGTAGTTAAAAATATGACACAAGATCGTAAACTGGAGTTAGAAAGGAGGGCAGGTTTTGAGATTGTACCAAAGGTAAAATATCTAGGAGTTCAGGTTGCAGAATCAAATATGAAATTGTTTCAAAATAACTATGAGGCGTTGTGGCGAGAGGTGCAAAAAGATATGGAGATTTGGAAAAAACTGCAGCTGTCTTTACTTGGAAGAATAGCAGCAGTTAAGATGAACATTTTGCCAAGATTTCTTTTTTTGTTTCAAATGATTCCGGTGCTCAAAAATGATAAACAACTAAAAGCATGGCAAACTGGTGTCAACAAATTTGTCTGGAACGAGAAAAAACCAAGAGTAAAAATGAAAATTATGCAAGACATTCCAGAAAGGGGAGGTCTCAAACTTCCAAACCTACAATTATATTATGATGCAACAGCTTTGACTTTAGTAAGTGATTGGTTTGGAGGAAAAAAGACTGGAATATTGAATGCAGAAAGTTTTGATCTGGAATTTGGATGGCACGCTTACTTATTTTATGACAGCAAAGTGGATAAAGTATTTAAAAGCCATATACTTAGAGATTCTTTGCTGAGAGTTTGGAAGAAGCACCAAAACAACTGGAATTATAAAATACCGCTATGGCTGGATCTTGGTCATACCTTGTGGAATACAAATATAATGTCACTCGGGGGGTTTTTATATAAAGAGGTTCTTTTTACAGATGCGGGCAGATGGCAGCTGAAGACATTACAGACATTGTTGGCTGAAGGGATTAATTTAACTTGGTTACAATATAATCAACTGCAACTGAGATGGAAAGAGGACCAAAAAACTGGTATTATGATGTATGAGGAAGAATTAGTTAGACATATAAAAGAGAAAGGCCCAATGCATATCAAAAGACTTTATAATGTCTTGTTAGAAAGGGATTCAGAAACTGAACTAGTTAAAGACTGCATGGTTAAGTGGGCACAAAATTTTGAGGAACCAGTGATGTTGGAAACATGGGAAAAAATTTGGGTTCAGAATGTTAAATTTACACAGTCGCAGAATCTGCGGGAAAATTTCTATAAAATGTTTTATAGATGGCATTTAGATCCAAAAAAATTGTCGTGTATGTATCCTAGTGTCCAGCCTAAATGTTGGAGATGTGACTGCTTAGACGCTACATATTATCATGTCTGGTGGACCTGTAAGAAAGTTAAGACTTTTTGGGTAAAAATTTGGTGGGTCATGCAGAATGTTTTGAAGAAAAAAATTCAATTTTCTCCATAACTGTTTTTACTGGGTATAGTTAAGGGTTTTACATTGGGGGAAACAAAATTGATATTGTACATGATAACTGCAGCAAGATTGTTGATAGGTAAATACTGGAAAAATGAAGCGCTGCCTACGATTGAGGAATGGACTTTGAAGATGGCCAGTTTTGCAGAGATGGCGAAGATTTCAGCATATCTAAAAGATTGTTCTCAAGAGACCTATGAATGGGAATGGAAGAAGTGGATAAATTATGTTCAGCACAAATATCAAACTAGGAAGTATCAAATAGCCTTTATTTAAAAATGTTATATAAGCTAGAAACATTTTAGGGTTGAGGATAAAAATTTGCTAGAAAATGTTATATTAAGATAGAAATATTTTAAGGTTAAGGATGAAAATTTGTTAGAAAACGTTATATTATGATAGAAATATTTTTAAGGTAATCAGGATGAAAATTTATCTGAAAATGTTATACCAAGATAGAAATAGGTTAATGTAATGAAGATGAAAATTTGTAAGGGGGAGGGAGGGGTTCAAGTTTTATATACAAAGGAGGGTTTTTTCCTTTTATCTGACATGAGCATACTAGGAAGTCTGGGGGGAGGGGAGGGTTAGGGTGGGTTGGGGAGGTTGGGAAGTGTGGGGGGGGAAAAAAAAGGGGGTGAAAATGTAATTGTAAAACTTTTGCAATAAAAAAAAAAAAAGATGGATCAACGACATCAGCAAGTATTGCGGGTCCAATTGGCAAAAGAAAGCTCAGGACCATATTGGTTGGAAACATGCGGAAGAGGCCTTCATCCTACAGTGGATAAACAATGGCTAAAATGATGATGATGATTAAACCAAACGAAAGACCTACCTTGTGGCACATCATAATGCAACTGGTTACTAGTTGCCAGTTGCCAATTTAATTTTCTCCAAGTGGAATCATTCAGATAAGCATATGGGTGGCCACATTCTCCTGTTGAACCCCTTCACTCCAGCAGGATAAAGTATGGTTTAAGAGCTCCTTCATACCTTTTTGTTTTTCTGTGGAGAATTAAATATGTGTAATAGAATTAATTGAGATACTTTAAAAAGTTACATGGTATAAGTAATCTTTTTAGCAACAGTATCCTTCAGCTTACACTCAACCCCTAGTTACTTCATGGCTATGTTGAGTAGATTTCTTGGCAACCAATCATGCAGAAGCCTTTTCTTCAAACTCAGACCCTTTCTTCCTCTTCCTCTTAGCAGAACATGGCCAAGGCAAAGATTGTCGTTGTTGGTGCTGGTCTGATCGGTTTATCCACCGCTGTGTACATTTCAGACTCCATTACAAACTGCACTGTGTCTGTCATGGCTGATAGATTTTCTCCTAACACGACCAGCGACGTTGCTGCAGGAATGCTTATCCCACATCTTTATCCAGGCAAGCAAAATTTACATTTCAGAAAGCAAAATCTGAAATTGTCCAAGTATTTATTTTACGCCTATTTCCCCCCCCCCAATTTTTACTTTGTAGCCCCAAAATCAATTTTCTAGGAAGTACAGCTGCAGTTTCAAGGGACATTCCTCCAACCTCTTTTAACTGGTACATTTTGAGTAAGACAGCTGAAGCTGTTGTAATTTATTCAGAAAGAGACACTATCTGCGTATCTTTAAGACTGGATGCCTTTCTAAAATTTCCAGAGTAACTCCATGCTGTATGTGGTGGTACAAGCTATTACTTTTCCTGGACGGTGTTAAGTTCCCAAATAAATTGTCCATATCAGGAAGAGTATCTTATCTTGTATCTTGGGAATAATCGTTTCCTGCCATTTTACACATGCCATTCTAGTAGTACATATATTATATTCCATGACACAATTGTTGTGGATGATGGTGATGCTGACAATGATTATACAAATTGTGTCTGGCAATAGGTTCAGAGGTAGGTTTCAGCAGGTTCTGACCAGTTCTGGAGAACCGGTAGCGGAAATTTTGAGTAGTTTGGAGAACCGGTAGTAAAAATTCTGACTGGCCCTGCCCCTATTCTCTGCCTCCCAAGTCCCAGCTGATTGGGAGGAAATGGGGATTTTGCAGTATTCTTCCCCTGCCACGCCCACCAAGCCACGCCCACCAAGCCATGCCATGCCATGCCCACCAAGCCACACCCACAGAACCGGTAGTAAAAAAAATTGAAACCCACCACTGAATAGGTTCCCAACACATGCATATGTTCTACAATTGGCCTACATGGGACTTTCCTACTTCATCTATAAATGTTCACGTGATTTTGATTTAAGCTCCTCATTTCTTGCATTAGACTCTATAAAGAGGGAGTCTCAATTAGGTCAAAATGCAATGCTGGCTTGTTGCACTGGCCCTCCTTCTAATAAGTAATTAATTTAGTCAAATTCTGAATGGTATCAATAACAGAATAACCAGGAGTGGGAGAAGCTTTCTTGGAGCGATTTTTTGCTCAGGATACTCTTTACGGTTGCCCTCATTTTATGAGAAAAATGTAACACTCTTAAAGGATTTTCCCTTTCATTGTTTAGAAATTACAAATGGGATGGCCGACATTCCCTGTAAAATCAGCAGGCCAAGGTTGCGTCAAAGGTTGCCCATTGTGTCTACCATTGTGCCTCAATAGCTATGCAACAGCCTCTTCTTTATTCTGAATTCTTGTCCAGAGGGCAGGACAAGAAGTAATAGGTGGAAGCTTGTTAAAGAGAAAACCAATCTAGAAGTAAGGGGAACTTTTCTGACAGTGAGAACAATTGATCAATTGAATAGCTTGCCTCCCAGAGTTGTGGATGCTCCATCATGGGAGGTTTTCAAAAATAAACTGGACAGCCATTTGGGATCATATAAGGCTCCTGACTTGAGCAGGGGGTTTGACTAGAAGACCTCCCAGGTCCCTTCCAGAACATAATTCTATGTTCTATAAATTCTGTAACTACCTCTGCATCTCACCATATGTACTAGCCGTCTATCTTGGAAGCTAGTGGCTCCTGTTTTCAGCTGCATTTGTAGTTAGGACTCACAGGAAGACTCCCCCATCATTTTGGGTAATTAGCCTCTATGTCATGGTTCCAAGTAATGGCTCAATCACTCTATGCAAACCAAACTATTGTCTCACATCACTATTCCACATGTTTAGCAAAATGTGGAGAAATGGGTCATTAGGAAGAGTTCTGCTCTTCCTGGAGGAGAAGAGTGAGAAAAAGACCATTGTGATTCTTCTTCCTTCTCCTCCACAACTCCTTGTGGTTTGGGAAAATTTGTCCTGGAGGTCTGGATGACCTCCCAAAATAGCATGAATAGTATGGAGAGTTTGGGGGTGGGATGTTTCAGAGACCCCATCTTTGTCCCTTTCCTCCTGTGTGGAATCTCTGCTTGATTCGCAAAACCTTCCATTAGCAGTTTGCATCCAATACATAAATTTCAGTGCAACCCGTTTTATGTCTGCCTTTTCTGGATTTTCTTAAAATGCTTTCCCTCCATTTGAAATGTGTTTTCTTTCTTCTCTATAGGCATACCTGTTGACCAGCAGAAGCAGTGGTTTAGGGAGACTTTTGACCATCTGTTATCCATCTGTAATTCCTCAGAGGCCTCAGAAGCTGGGATTCACTTGGTATCTGGGTGAATATAGAGTTCATTAATGCTTTTGTGATTTCTTTCAGCATTGTGCTGAGCAAGCCTCTTGATTAGGGCAAATTTGGGAGGCATATAATACTGGTGGGGACCAGGAGAGAACTTCTTGATTTCTGCAGAAGAAAAACAGAATGCAAACATTTATTTTAGACTTATTTCTCGTGATCCTTAAACTGGGTTCAGAATTTATTTAGGGAAACATTAATATGCTGCAGTGGCACTTGTTTTTCTCTTTTAAAAATGCAAGTTTCAGTTTTCAAAAGCTTTGGCTTGGGCCAGTGATTTTTATAATGTGGTGTTCATATATAAGAGATTCACTGACTTCTCAGAGTACTTTATATTCAAAGGCAGGTTTGGCATTAAATGCCAGTTATTGGCAAGTAACATCAGAAGATAGAATTGCTCTCAAGTCCTGCCTCTGGGCTTCCGGCAGTGCAGCTGATTGGTGACTGTGAGAAATAGGATGCGGTATTAGATTGATCTTGGCTACATTTAATTGGACTTCTCCTTGTCACACAGAAATTTGTGATGGAATTGGGAACTTTGGGATGGGCTGAGCAGAGGGGGGGGGGAATCTGAATATGACCATATCTCAACTGAGGGAAAAAAAATCCTAAGGTTGTATTTGGGAGGGTCATAGTACTGAACATGACCCATTTGTCTTGTTAATTGGCTCTGCTGGTGGGGCTGATTATAAATATCTTCTCTTCTATACAGTATACCATTTATGTAGAAGGTATATAATAAAAGCCCCTTCTAATATTCAGAGGCTCCAGGGCAAATGTGGAGTTACATTCAACTATAGGCTGCCTCATCCTGTTTTGCTTGCACAAAACACAGTGTGTTTTTGTACAGCTAACTATGAGATATTTATAGAATTCTGGATTACTAATTTTCAATAACCCTTTTTTCCTGCCTTTCTTTAGTTGAGTTATATGAAAATCCCAGTCTGTGGGTAGAATCAGTTGCTTACAAAACCAGTTTCAAAATAAGAAAACAGTGGATGTGTGCAATTGCAGAAGTTTGCACACCCTTGCAGTCAATACTTTGTGGCACTGTTTTTCTAAGCACTTTGTGTGCTGTTCAGGGGTCAACTAAATGACTTTCCTGCTCCCGAGAGCAGTCCTTGGTTCACATCTTCTATACTCTTCTATAGCTGTAAGAGGGCAAGGTTGCCAGGAGAGACTTAACTCCAGTTGCACTCATCACCAAGAGGCAGTACATGATCAGGTTCATCCTTATTTGGATTCTTCAGATGTAAGTAATTAGATTTAGTCTGTGGGATTCAAACCCTTCACCAGGAATTAAACTCATAGACCATCACACTTTTAGATGATTGCATATGGTGCATTGACTTTAACAGCTACCCAAGCCCTAAGGCTCAACTGTTGCAGGAAAGGATATCTAGAAGTTCCATCAGAACAGTGTATATACAGTCCACTTTGCCTTAAGCTCTCCAAGCAGAGAAATAACAGCTGTTATCCCACACATGGGAAGTCCTGTAAAACTCCATATAGCTCTAGCAGAGATTTTTCTTGGTCTCCCCATGCTTGGTTTTTTCCTTGGCTTTGGTAGTTAGGTTTAATATTTTTAAAACAATATTTTTCCTGGTTGAACTTGCTGCTTGGAATCATTTAGAAATACCCTTGTCCTCTTTTATAAGCATGAATTGTCTTTATTTTCTAAGGCTTAGATAGATGCTTAGAGGAGCTCATGATTATTGAAAATAGACAATCGCAACCTGAGAGGTTAAAAAGATTAGAATGGCTAACTGTAGTCTACTGAATCATTTACTTCTTCAAGTCTGATTAACACTTTTATAGTGACAACAACAACAACAACAACAACAACAACGTAGCACTGAATCAACTGGATGGTATCCAAACTTCTATATCTACATAATAATGTTTTCTTAGTTTGAATTTATGAACAGTGAATAGTAAATATGTATTCAAATTTGCAGAAATATATGTTTAATTATGGAACATGTAGAAGCTGTGGCAGCTTCTATTTATTTAAAGATAATTAAAACATACAGTTTGACTAGTGGTGCTAAACATAATATTGAGATGTGGATTAGGAACTCAACTTTGCTTGTTTTATTTGGTGAATTTTTAAAAGCTTGGTTTTGAAAAAAATATTTCAGGATGGGGAGAGACCATTAACACAAGAATGTCTGTGTTTTTCACTCTTATTCTCTTGAATATGAACAAGCTGGCAAATATTTAAGGACATTCCTGAGGAGAAGATGCCATTCTGGTCTGATGCAGTTCTGGCCTTTCGCTCAATGACTGAAAAGGAGCTGAAGAAATTTCCACAGTACAAATATGGTCAAGCTTTTACCACACTGAAATGTGACTGCCCATCGTATTTAATTTGGCTGGAGAAAAGGTATGGGTTTTTATTCACTTTTTTTTAGATTGAAATGCTGCAATACAATAAAGAAGTATGATCTAAAACTTTTGGTGCATTTTACACTTAATCCTTCATTTGCCCACTTCATTGGTCCTTTCCTGTCAAGCTTACATAATGCTGGAACAGGATAAGGCCTAGTTTTTAGGTCTCTCTATTGTGGTGAACTAAATCCCAGCAAGCAAATAAAATATAATCTCTTGTTAGTTAAGGTTTCATTTTTGAGCACACCTCTTTATAATATAGTATTTACAGATTAACTTTTACATGGAGATTCAGGGATAAATGGGGATTTTTCTTCTTAAAAACCTACAGGTTACTATTAATAGGTAATTGTAGGCAGATAATTTAGAAAGATGTCCCACCAAGAATAAATTTCTTCTCTGTCAGACCTATGACTTTAAAAGCAGGAATCAGTAATTGTGTCACTCTGCACTGACATATTTCCTATGTATGTGTTTCTCTTCACCACTGTATAGTACATAAGATCCAACAAAATCTGGGGAATTAGAATATAAGGTATGTCAAAGTTAGACGAAAATACTTGTTACACCACAAAGCATTCAGGAGAAAGCTTCAGATTCCAAAGATGTAACATTTTGGTGTCTGTCCTTTTGTCAAATCAGCAAAGTGGACTATCCAACAAGGTCAAGTAAAAGATCATTTATTATGGATCTTAATGTGCCTACATTAATTTAATTATGTTCTAAATCACTACTGCAAAGTTCTTTATCTTGGAACTTTGCATTAACCAGATCGCCAGCTTGAGGCATTTAATTACATTGAGCCTATTATTTGACACCCCCATAGGCAGTTTATAATCTTGGGTTATAATTTATTTTGATTATACCTTCCAATTTAACTCTGAATATGAATTCCGCTAAATATGAAGTATACATATCCGTGGTGAAAATTTAAATGGTGTACACATTGGAATTCAGCCAAAGGCCCTGAAGTCCTTGTAATTAGAAACAGAACAACATATGGGAAGATTGCAAAGGAAGGGCTTCGTAATTTGGAAACCTTGTAAAAATGTAAGAATATGGCAATTATATGATGAAAGCTTTGTCCAGAGACAGATTCATTTATCTTGGAAGTTTCTTTTAACAGTGATTGTAGAAACTAAAGAACACCCCTGTTGGAGCAGACCAGCCTCTTTGCTCTGGCAATGGTCAAGCTAAACTCATGAGATGCCATCAGGCAGGATGTGAAGATAATTGCTCTCTACCATTGTTGGCTTCCATGAACTGGTTAATATGTCAGTTTCTAGATTTAAAGTATAATTCTTTCAACAACATTAGCAGCCTTATTCTTTTATGTAAATTGGTGGCCATAACCACAACCTGTAGAAGGGTGTTGCATGGATTAAGAGTGATATAGGAACGTAATGCTACCTTAAATCTATCTGGGATTACCAATCATTCAATTTTATTTGGTGATGTTGGATTCTAATATCAGCTGGATATTAATGTGTGCTCAGAAATGATTTTCTTCTTTTTTACCAGGCATAGTGTAGCATTTACATCTGCACCCGTGTTTGGACCTAAGCTAGTGACTATCATTTCATCTTACATCAAGGAGAATTTTTAAATAATATATGCATCGTCTGGTTTTTAGTCATGAATTTATCAGCCTCCAACATGCTGGGCAAGCTGAAGTTCTTTGTGATTTTTCCCAGCCTGATGCTGCCTGGTGATAATTCTGGCTGGAGAGGACAGGAGTGGTGGCCCAACATATCTAGAGGCACTTTACTCAGGAAGACAGCTTTTGTGTTATAGGCCAGAGATCCCTTTTAAATATTTGGACATTTTTACAGTTTTGCATTCGAGAGTGAGGTGATGGAGAGTACAAGTCAAATATTACCAACAGTTAGCTGGTCATTGGGTTGTATTCAGCTCCGGGCTTCTTGTTTTACAGTAATTATCCGTAAGTGCTTTTTCTTCTTCTCCCAATCCTACCTGCTGTCTCTTGGGACACACAGGCCCTGTCATGTTTCATTTTTTAAACAACACTGAACACAGTACCGAGGCTCAGTGAAGCTGCAGGATCCATTTAATATTTGTCAGGTGGGCTTGTGGGCAGAGACTTCGGTTGCCTCTCATTTCTGTTTTACTCTTTTGTGATTTCCCATAGGAGTTTCCCTTCCTCAGTGCAATGCCCTGGCACAAACCCATTGCAATGGGGGCTGATCAGCTTCCTTGAACGATGGCATAGGTCCAGTGAGCTGAAAAACATGATTACAATTTCTGCTGATAAATGTGCAGTTTATTAAACATCATTTCAGTGTCCCAACCACTATTTCTGGTACTTTATCAAAAGACACACAAAGGGAATCAGTAATAAACCGCTTGGCTGGAATTCATGAACCGCTATAGTGGCTAATAAGAATCTTCATTGGGAGGGCAGCCTTTGCTCTGAAGGGGGCATAACTTGCAAATATATTCAGTTATAAAAAGTTCTGCCAAGTTCAAATCTTAAAACAATTGCATGTTGGCATAAACTGGGAAATAGGAAACTAAGATTGAACTTTAACAAATATACCCTGTGACGATATTGTGTAATGTCCAACAAAGATTCACATGCTTCATTAAACAGCCCAGGACTTTGGGATGAATGTTCTTGGTAGCAGGAGTTCTTTCATCCGTGTTAACTTGTAATTGTTGCTTTTTATTAACTGGGCAGATTTCCCAAATCAGACTTCTCAGAATGTAGAGATTGTGTTTTTGAGCAGAAACCCAACAGCACTTTTACATTAGGATCCCAATCCATATCATAAAGAAGAATAGACATTTCTTATAGCATTCTGTGAATTTCTTCTGCAAAATTGAAAATTTGGGACATTTTGGCTTGAGAATGAAACTAATATTTGCCGTGAAACAAACTGAACAATACATGCAAACTCAGATCTAACCAAAATATCAGTCCTGTACTGTCTGACATACAGCAAAGGCAAAGTGGCACAGGGAAACTTTTATTCTCCAGTGATTTCCTCTTGATTTTAATAAAGTTCAGAATCTGTTTGCAACAGAACTTTTGCAGTTTGAGGCTGGATGCATCAGATTGATGATACTTCTATATTACACAGTATCTTGAAACTTAGTTTCACAATTGCCATGTGTTATTAAGCCACAATAAACAAAAATCTAGCATTTTTGTGGAAACGGAAAACTCAGTGTGATTCTTTGGATCCTGACTGTAGTTTTTGTGGATCCACATTAAAGAAGGGAACCAATTCTGGTGGCAAGAAGAATCTATAATTAGCTAGACATTTCCCATGCACTATTCAAAATCTTTTCTTCACTCCAAAAACACAAACCTTTTTTTGAAAAGAATGCCACCAATCATAATTTTAATTGCAGAATGGTATGGTATGGTATGGTATGGTATGGTATGGTATGGTATGGTATGGAATGGAATGGAATGGAATGGAATGGAATAGAATAGAATAGAATAGAATAGAATAGAATAGAATAGAATAGAATAGAATAGAATAGAATAGAATAAAGCTGGAAGGGACCTTGGAACCCCCAAAATGCAATGCACGTGTGGCCCCTGTGCATGTGCCCAACTCCCACACGTGTGCACAGCCACCCACATGCAGCCCACTCCGCACATGCACGTGCCCCCTGCACGCCCGACGCCCCTCCCGCATGCGTGGCAGAGACCCGATAACCAGCTGGCCAACGGGAGGTGTGTCACATGCGTGGCAGAGCTGAACTGGGACAATGGCTTGCATGTCCACAGAGAGGCCGCTACGTGCCATCTGTGGCATGTGTGCCATAGGTTCCCCATCATGGGTCTAGTCTCTTCTTAAAAACCTTCAGTGATGGAGTGCTCGTGATTTCTGAAGGCAAGTTGTTCCACTAGTTAATTGTCCTCACTGTTAGGAAGTTTCTCCTTAATTCTCTCTTTGATTAGTTTCCAACCATTGTTTCTTGTCCTGCCCTCTGGTGCTTTGGAGAATAATTTGGGCCCCCTCTTCTTTGTGGCAGCTGCTGAAATACTGGAATACTGCTATCATGTCACCCCTTATTCTTCTTTTCTTTAGACTAGCCAAAGCCAAATCCTGCAGCCATTCTTCATATGTTTTAGTCTTCAGGCCTTTGATCTTCTTAATTGCTCTTCTCTGAACTTTTTCCAAAGTCTCAACATTTTTTTTTGTACTATGGTGATCAAAATTGGTTGCAGTATTCCAGGTGTGGGTTTTATAAAGCAGTACTAATACTTCAATTGATCTTGATTCTATGCCTCTGTTTATACAACCCAGAATTGAATTAGCATTTTTGGTGGCTGCTGCACACTTCTGGCTCATATTTAAGTGATTGTCCACTAGGACTCCAAGGTCCCTCTCACAGTTACTGTTTTTGAGCAGGTCTCACCTAATCTGTACTTATACCTTTAGTTTTTCCTGCCTAAATTTAAAACTTTGTTTTTCTCCACATTAACATTTGTTTTGTTGGATAGGACCCACTGTTCAAGCTTGTCAAGATGTTTTTGGATCCTGAGCTTGTCTTCAGGGCTGTTGGTTATTCCTGCCAGTTTAGTGTAATCTGCAAATTGAAAATAATTTTTCAGGAATAAGGTATCACATCGTTTCCTTATTAGTTAAACTTGTAGGTAAAAGGCAATAACAAAAGGCAATATGAGATATCCTTACTGTTTTCCTATATACATGCTGCTTCTTTCCTGTCATTTTGATGGGATTTTATTTATTATTATTTATTTATTAGTTTGATTTATATGCTGCCCTTCTCCGGAGACTCAGGGTGTCTTACAATGCTTTTAAGCAATAGCCTTCATACTTTTGTATATACCTGCTTAGTAGGGCTTTTGCCCCCCAGCGGTGTTCTTTTTTATACAAAGTCAGCTTATTGCTCCCACAATCCGGGTCCTCATTTTACCTACCTCGGAAGGATGGAAGGCTGAGTCAACCTTGAGCCAGGTGAGATTTGAACTCACAGTAATTGCAGGGAGCTGGCAGCTAAATACTACTTTAACAGTAGTTTAGTCCACTGCACCACCAGGCTCCTTCTGCCATAGGTATCTGGTAAAAGCCACAATGACATCCTATGCATTATGACATCATAATGCAAATGATCTGAGTTACATCGTTTGCATCCTGTGATATAATATGGTACAAATGAGGCACAGTTCAAAATGTGCTTGTGTCATGATGTTGACACCTGTGATGATGCACGGACACACACATGTGATTCGGGCTTCCATTTACTCACTTCAGTTTTGCATTTCAAATTTGTGATCTCACTCTTTGAACTATGTGATCTAAGTAAAACATTAGCCATAGAGGATTCAAAAGTGCCGTATTTTGACCTTTGATATATTCTTTATAGGCTGAAAGAAAATGGAGGCCAGGTGCATGCAAGGAAAATAGAAGATCTTTGGGAGCTACATCGTGATTTTGACATTGTAGTAAACTGCTCAGGCATTGGTTCCCGAAAACTTATAGGAGACCTAGAGATATACCCCACCAGAGGGCAAGTTCTCAAGGTTCACGCTCCTTGGATCAAGCACTTTATTCGTGATGGTGATGGTTTGACCTACATCTATCCAGGGATACACAATGTAACATTAGGTGGGATAAGAGAAAAAGACAACTGGAATTTGTCCCCGGATCCCATTGTCAGCAAAAGCATATTTGATAGATGTTCCGCACTTGAGCCTTCGCTTCGGACAGCTGAGAATATAAAAGTGAGGGTGGGCCTGAGGCCGTCTCGGTCAGCTGTGAGAGTACAGAAGGAGGTACTGACTCACAAGCGTGAGAAGTTGCTGGTGGTTCACAATTATGGCCATGGGGGAGGTGGTTTTTCAATACACCGGGGTACTGCCAAGGAGGCAACTCAGCTGGTTAAGGAGTGCCTTGAAACCCTGGCAATAGCTGGGTGTAAAGCAAAGCTGTAAATAGGAAAGAAACATTTCTCTTTTGATCCAGTAGTCTGGTAGAGCTAGGATTTTGGGTGTGATGTAAAATCTGGAGGAATGTCATCCAGCTGATTATATGTCACTCACTTACCATATTTTTCGGAGTATAAGACGCTCCAGGGTGTAAGACACATCTTATTTTGGGGAAAGGAAAATAAGGGCCTAGCCTAAATGGTTTTTAATGAGATTTTTAAATTTTATAGACTTGGGGTTTTAAATTGGGAGGCCGATTGATTTAATCTCTTTTAATTATCTTAACTTTTGTATTGTATGTATTTTAATTTTGGCCGTTCACCGCCCCGAGTCCCTTTTGGGAGAAGGGCAGTATACAAATTAAATTAAAATAAAAATAAAAAATAAAAAAGGGGGGGAATTCTGGTTGAGAGGCTCTCCGTTTGAGAGGCTGTGTTTGCAGCCTGCAAAAGCTCCGTTTGCAAAAGAGCTTCTCTTTGTAAAGGCAGCCTCTCAAACAGACCTTTGGAGGCTGTTAGAGAGGCTCTCTCTCAAACAGAGCCTCCAAAAGCTCCGTTTGAGAGGATGTAAGGAGGCTGAAGGGTGGGGGCCGGCAGGTGGCCGGGGCTACATTCGGTGTATAAGATGCACCCAAATTTTCACCCTCCTTTAGGGGGGAAAAAGGTGCATCTTATACTCCCAAAAATATGGTACCAGGTACTTACCTTTACTACTGGTTCGCGACGGATTGTGCGTGCGGGTGAGCGAAGCGAGTGTGTTCGCCTTGCTTCTGTGCATGCGCAGATCGCCGATGATGACATCCGGGGCAGTGGGCGGAGCCTCCCACCGGTTTTACTATCAGTTCTTGCGAACCGGTCCAAACCAGGGGCAACCCACCACTGTATGGTACCTAATTGCTCAGTGCTTGTGGTCCTCTTAGAAAAACATAAAGCACTAAGACCGAAGGGAAGAAGGACTACCTGCTAGACTTCCCTGATCAGGAAGACCCTAGTTTAGAACTAGCAACCTTCAACTTCTTGCAGACAATACATGGGAATTGTTCCAATTGTATATGGGAACTGCACAATATGCTGTTGTGCAGTTCAGCTGTGGATATGGAGGTGACTCTTAACTCCCAGTCTGGAAATGCAGACTCTAGCCCAATGGGGCTACTGGAAGCCCATCATTGCAATAACTGTGGCTGTTAATTCTGTGACAGCGTTCATGGTTTTCTATCAGTTTTGGTGGCACCTGGCTTCAAAGCCTATGCAGACTTCGTAGTTCCTTCATTACTCAAAACCATTTATCAAGACGTCCTTTTTACCCATTATAGGTATAGCACTTTCACTTTTAGTTTCCCTGTTGTGATTGGGCAATGGGTTTTGGGTATTGTTATCTAAAGAAAAACCAGCTTTACCCCATTTTAACCCAGATTTGGGAAGCACTGGGTTAAAGTGTTGAATTAGGAATAGGGAGAACTAGTTTCAGCTCTACCCTTAATCCTGGTAATTCATTAGGGATTTTGGCTTGATCATGTTCATTCCCAACTCAGCCTATCTTATTGGGGAAGAGGGGAGAAAGGAGTGCTATGTATGCTCCCAAGAGCTCTTGAATGAAAGGAAGGAGAGAAATCAAAGAAGTGAATAAATATGAAGGGAGATAAAAAGACTTCCCGCTGGACTGAAACTTTGCTGAAACAAGATTGGTGCTAGTTTGTTGTCTACTTTTAAGTCCTTGCGAAATTTTGAGTGGAAATTTTGAGTAGATCGGAGAACCGGCAAATACCACCTCTGGCTGGCCCAAGATTGGGGTGGGAATGGAGATTTTGTAGTATCCTTCCCCTGCCACGCCCACCAAGCCGCACCCACCGAACCGGTAGTAAAAAAATTTGAATTCCTCCACTGCCTCAATCTCAACCAAAAGTTCACTCTTCCTGCGCCATTGCTGGCTCTAGAGATAAACTTATCTCCAACTCCTGTTAATTGTCAATAAATATGGCAAGATGCCACATGGAAATTTGGGACCCTATACTCAAATACTGTTGGATTAGCAGGCACCAGTTGGGAAAGCTGCTGAAGTTGATGTGGCTGAAGCCATCTTGGAGCTTCAGTGCTGCCTCACTGAAGCAAGGGATAGGGAGGGGGGATTAGAGATAGCTGGGGTTGTATAGTCAAAATAAAATTCTTTCACCTGGGAACCAAGGATGTTCTCACACCTGGCCGGAAAAAGGAGGAGTAATATCACCAGACCAGCGGATACTGCTTTGATTGGGCCACATGACTGATTGTTTGGGATTGAGGGAAAAACTTTTAATTAAGTGAAAACCAAGGGGCCCTTCAGAGTTGGTTTTCACCAGACATGTGTCAATTTGATATTTCCAATAAAGCTATTCTTTGAGGAATCCACCTGCCTTGGAGTTTTGCTTGAAATGGATCTGTTACTTGGAACCCTGACAGCTAATTCACCAATTCGAGTCATCACCTGGTTGTGGAAATCATCAAGAGATAGGCATTAAATCCAAGTATGCTGAATTATCTTGCTTGCATATTCAAAATGTTTTGTCGAATTTCTAGGAGGGAGGAAAATAGAGTATGTATATGGCAATTTGAGTTTTATTACCAAATATTGTATTTTAACATTTATACCTAATTGACTGAATTAGGAAATCAGTTACAGTTTGCATTTAGAAGTATGCCATGATCTTTGTCAAGGCTTGGTATCAGTGAAATAAAATGTACTTGTAGTGGCTTATCTTTTCTCATTTCTTTCTACACACCTTTTCTCCTTCTTCCAGAAGAGGGCAGTATTGGATCAGTCACTTATTGGGCTATTCTTGAAAGCTTACCTACTTGTGTTTTTCCTGCATTCGCCCCCCCCCCCCCAACCACCAAAAGCCAGGAAGGATACGTTTAAATAACCATCTCTTATTTAAACAGACCCCAATAGACCACAATATATCAGAAATTTGTGTTGTGTTAGATCTAAAATATTTGGGATGAAATGCCACCTGGCTGTTAGATTGCAGCACAAAGACTGAGAAAACTTAACTCTTGATTGCTATCTACTTATTATCTGGATTTTTGCCGATGAGATCCAGTACCCTATTCACTCTCTCATTCATTCCAGTGAGCTTGTTGTTACCCAACATAGAACTCTTGGGCAATTTATGAATAGAAGAAGGTGGAAAAAGTTGAAGGCTAGGTCATGAGGGCAATGTCATGTCTTCCACTAAGGTCAACTCTTAGTGCAAAAAGACCCTTTACAAGGGGCTCCTTGAGTAAAGGGAAGAAGGCACCCTTTAATGAGAGACATCTTTTTTGTTTTTTTTTAATCTTTTCATAGTTAATTTTATAGAATTGTCTAGAATTTGTGGAGTATGTGACTCATAACAATAGCACTTAGACTTACTGTATTTTTCGGTGTATAAGATGCACTCCCCTCCCCCAAAGTGGGTGGAAATGTCTTTGCGTCTTATACAGCGAATGTTGCTGAAGCTCCACCCACCTACTGGCCCCCACCCTTCTGCTTCTGCCTCCCAGCAATTTACTTCCTTTTGGCCCATTCCAGGCAGTTGGGATAGGTGGTGACTGCAGCGATTCCCACTGCTTGGAACGGGCCAAAAACGGGACACGCGGAGGCTGAAAACAGGATGTGCGAAGGCCAAAAACGGAGCGCACGGAGGGGGCGATAGGTAGCAGCAGTGATGGGTGGTGATGGCGGCGATGGGCGGTGGTGAACCCCTCAGCCTGGAACAGCTAATAGGTGGTATTCCGGGAGGCCGATCCAACCCTCAATCAGCTGCTTGTGCTAAATCAGGCTGTGCTGAAGCTGACCAGGCTGTTTGCTGCAAGAAGGTAAATTGCTAGGAAGGAGAGGTAGAGGCAGATTCACCCTCCCTTCTTTTCCTCCCCAAAAGCTAGGTGCGTGTTATACTTCAGAGCGTCTTATAGTCTGAAAAATATGGTATATACTGCTTCATAGTGCTTTACGTCTCTCTCTAAGCGGTTTACAGAATCAGCATATTGCCCCCAACAATCTGGGTCCTCATTTTACCAACCTTGGAGGGATGCAAGGCTGAGTCAGCCTTGAGCCGGTGAGGATCGGACTCCTGGCAGTGAGCAGAATTAGCCTGCAATACTGCATTCTAACCACTACGTCACCACAGTTCATGCATATAGTTGTATGCATGAATGAATTTTAAAGCATTGAACTCTAGCTAAGAAAGAACAATGCTTTATCTTACTAGTTTTTGCTTCCATCATTGTCATTTGGCTACTTTTATAAGAGAGAAATCAATAAGAAGGTGAATGCCCATCTCGATGTAACAGCTGAAACTGGTTTATGGAATCATTAGTTAAAAGAGAGCAACTAGTTTACTGAATCTAAGGCTATCACTTGGATGGGCTGCAGTACTCCAGATGACTAGAGCAGCACTAGAGTTGCTTAAAAATACCTTTATTACCATCTAGTGGTTATTCAGAGGCTTCTTCAAATATATGGCTAGTCAGACTGAATGCCTTGAATAAATGGGATATATGAAGCCATGTAGAATAGACACTCGGTGTACTTATTGGTTGTTATCCTTCCTCTAAGCAACTCAGAGCGAGGGAGAGAGAAGGGGAGAGAGCGAATATCTTACTGAACTTCATTGACTTTTTTTTCTGAATCAGCATCAATAGGATTGTCTTGCCAAAGTGCTATTTTTCCTTCATAACACTTTTCAGTGAAAGATTAGGTTGAGACAGGTACTTCTCTTAAATATGTTTTTCTTGACTTGACAAGGGAAGCTCTTTGAAATAGATGAAGCTGCCTGGGGAAGAAGAGTGCCAGCATTTCTCCATCTAGAGTACTTGAGACCAAGAAGGCCATTACAAATTTGATGGCCATTTTAATGCAGAATTTCCTGGTTGGAAGATAATTGTTTTCCTCTGGCAACCAAATGCTGCATTCTGAGATCTTGGAAGTTGCCTTGACTGAACAACAGAAATGCAACTTTGAAGGGATTCAGCAAGAACAATGGGGGTTCAGGCATCCTTTGGGTGGTCCTGGGTCAGCATGGATACTTGCATCTCTTCCAGCATCTGAGATGCTATCAGAAAAGGGCAGCGGCTGCTATTTAACCATTTGTCTCCAGAAAGCTCACATTGATTGAGATGAAGAAAAAGCCTTCAAACCAAAGGAATTAATGCACGCGAGCAAGAGCATTTCAAAATCAGATCTGGGTAGCTGCAAGTCTTAATAGGGTTTTCATTGTAAGCCTGTGTATTGATATTCTTAAAGCGGAGTCAACAAAGGGAGCAGGAAGGGGGTTCAGTTAACTTCATTAAAATTCCATGTGTGATGAGAGAGAACTCTTTAAATTAGTTACTCCCTGGTTTAGCAGATGGGGATCAGCCTCGAGGGGCAAAATTGGCAAGGCTTGTTAGGCAGGAGATAGATCTGTTGTGGAATGGAGAGAAGATGGTATTTCTTTGCATCCCAGGAAAAAAAAATGCTACCTCCGCAGCAGATTTCAACTCTCCTCTCAACATTTCTGGGAAAATCTTAGACAGAAGGTAAATTAAAAGCAGCCAGGCAATTGGATTCGGCTTCCTACATCCTCCGCCCCAGCATTTCCATTGCTCTGGGGATTGTCTTACTGTATTTGCTGGCTGGATGATTAAAAACAAGTTAGAATTCATTTTTTTAAAATTTTATTTATTTTTATATGCTGCCCTTCTCCGGAGACTCAGGGCGGCTTACAATGCGTTAAGCAATAGCCTTCATACTTTTGTATATTTTATACAAAGTCAGCTTATTGCCCCCACAAACCAGGTCCTCATTTACACACCTTAGAAAGGATGGAAGGCTGAGTCGACCTTGAGCCTGGTGAGAATTGAACTCACAGTAATTGCAGGCAGCTGGATGTTAAATGCTGCCTTAGTAGGAGGCATTAGCCTCCTACGCCACTCAGGCTCCTCATTAACTGCCCCAAAGAAATATACAAATAACATTTTCTCTTTTTTTCCAGAAACTTATCAAATGGAAAGCAGTAAGAGAAATGGGAGTGAAGAGGCATAAGATAAATGTCACTTGCTATTTATTCTTATTTGATTGTAGATCATGTATGGGAGAGTAGCTGTAGCATCGTCTGCAGTAACTGGACAAACATTTATGGTTATATCTGCAACTCCTATCACTATTTTCCTGTTGTGGCCTGCCAGTGCCCAGCGAAGTTTGCAGCAGAGTTAGACAGTGAGGAGGTTGGAGAGGAACATGGGCAGTCTTGGGGGCTGGGGAAAGCTCGGATGAGGGCTCTGCATTGAAGGCAGAGAGGTAGATAGACAGCAGTGAGGCAGAGGAAAAGCTGGAGCCTGTGTGCGCATGCACAGAGCTGCCAGAAAACAAGAACAACTCAGAAAGCAGGGTCGACTTGGGAGTAAAGCCACACCTTGGAGATGATCATTGGCCTCTCCCATAGGAAACAAAAGATGAGCGAACGAGGAGGGGCTTTTGCAGGAAACAATTCATTTGTTCGGTAGTTTCAAGAGTGGAAAGTTCTGTTCATGATTCTAAGAGATTCTGTGCCAAGTTTTGCCTTACTCTGCGTATGGAAACAAGTTACGTGGCAGCTTGCCAAATGAGATAAAGTGTGTTGATAACTATTCCTTTGAAAAACGTTTTGGACAAACCTTGCTGACTGTGAATGAAAGTAAATCACAGTTGTGTAAATAAAAGAGGTTTTGCCAGGACCAATTCCTGCTACCTGTTTTTAAGAGAGCCTAGGTCAAAACATTTCCCAGCAAATGATGCTTATCACCAGGCCTTTCCCTCCTTATATAGTTAGGAGGGGCACTAATCCACAAGGGTGATGGCTAGGAAACTCCACATTGTACAAATCATACAGATATGCACAGGCAGATTTAATTTGTTGTGTCCCCTCTCTGCACCACAAAGTTATTGCATAAAGTAATCTTTAAGGAGAACCCAGAGAGCTGTTGAGGTGGTAACAGTGCGGAATGGGACAACTTGCCACAGCCAACCTGCCGTGGCCAACTTGCCATGGCCAACTTTCTGTGGGATAACTTGTCTTGGCCAACTTGCCACAGCTGTGGGGCAATTCAACAATTCAATTTACTTATTTAAAATAATTTAAGAATTGTTTTAATTTGTGTCATTCGGATTTCATTTTGTCCCTCCTTTGGCATCCTTTCTTTAATGATTCTATTTCACTATTTCTTCAATATTACTCAATATATAATACTCTTGTCCCACGGCGAGTTGTCTTGTTGTGAGTTGGCCGTGGCAAGTTGGCTACAGCAAGTTGGCCATGGCGAGTTGTCATAGACCTGTAACAATGGCACCAGGGGGACATATTTCATGACATTGCCAAAAATGAAAAAGCTCTGGGAAGAATGGGTATGTGTGCATATACCGTATTTGACTATCAAGTAAGCTGATGAAACTAGCCTGCATTGACTAACATCTGTGGCACTGCATGTGGTTATCTTTCCATCAAGAAAAGCATGCTAGAGCAAGAATGAGGCACTTTTCCAGAAGCACAAGCAGAACTTGTGGCAATCCTCCAGGAGTAAGATGAAAAGCAAAAGAGAAGATATTGGGAACTGCCTAATTTTGGCCACCACTGATCATAAAAATTCTGCTAATTGAAGAGAGAGTTCCGGCCACACCCCACCTATCAGTAGAGAAGCTATGACAGGGAAAAGTTAACACTTCATAGGAAAGTGTTCAGGTATCATGTAATGGAGACCACGAGATTCAATATGACTCGTACTCTTTCTCAAAGGGATTCGAGACAGCTTGGCTTTCTCCTCTTATAATCACCAGGCTTTTGGCAGAATAGCTGGCTATTCTGGGAGTTTTGTGGTCCCAACACATCTGTTTATTTCCTAAGGTGAATACAGAGGTTCCCTCTTGCCTTATCTTTTTTTCCCAGCCATACGATGAGAAAATTTACCAGTCCCCCTTGGTCCTTTTTTTCCATCTTCTCTTTAGTGCTTCTCTCTGTTATCATCACAGAGGGAGCAACTGGAATCTCTTTTCTGGGTTCTAGAACAATGAACACATCAGGTTATTTTTCATGTTTATGCTTTATACCAAGTTGGGACAGAGCCTTTTTGCACACCGGATGCATGTCATTCTTAAATCATAAAGAAGCCATAGCCGCTGGGTTGCGGCCTTTTCTACTTTGAATCAGTTGCAGAATTACAATGTAGCGTCTGTACCCATTTTAAAAAAATAGCTTATTATAGACAATACCATGGAAGACCACTAGATGGCACCAATGTGCTGTTTCCTATTCCTCTTTTGCTGCCAACTAGTGATCACCCGAATTTTTGCTGCCCAGCTATACAGTAAATATACTGTACCCCATAAATTTTGTTCTTTTTTCAACTGGCTGCTCCCTATCAAGAGGTGAAGCTTGATGGACTTACTCAGAGTTCTGTCCTTCTGACCTCTCCCCTCTTCCCTTCCTTGAACACAGCAGGAGATATGGGCATGGATGTGTCGGTGTTTTATTTGCCTGCATTATTTATACTTACTTCTTTTAAAATCAGACTGGAATTCCTGGATGTCGAAATAGGCCCAGTAGGGCCCTTGCAGAATCTCACTGTCATAATATTGGTAGTCCCTATATTTTATAACAATGAAATAAGTTGTTATTTGCCATGGAATCTTTAATAACAGGATCCGTGTTGTCAGTTAAAGCCAATGAATGTATAAAGGAGGTTGCTGAGTACTTCCTGCATCTCTGCTCTCCCTCCTCAGTTTTCTAAGTGTGTGTTTGTGTGCTGGTCCACAGCCAAAAAAGCATTTATTCTAGTCTGAATGGGGAAGATGAAGAGAGGCACAGAGCAGCTTTCAAAAAGAGCAGTTAGTGCACCCCAAATTCCGGCCTTCCTTTTATTTTACAAAGTATGTGTGCAGATTTAGAAAATTGTGTGCAAGCTCGAAACTGTTGTGGGTTGGCAGAGGCAGGGGAGAGAAGGAGGAAGAATTCCACGGTATCTGCTAAAGCATCTACCCTACTAATCAATGGGAGTGATGTGCTATGGAAGACCTTATTTTCTGTGAACAGCTTTTCTGTCCCGGTCTGGGGGTTGGGGAATGTGTGAGAGAAAGAGATAAAGAGCAAGATGAAGTGTGATGAAACTGTTTGAGGGCCCTTGTTACTCTGCATTCCTCATTCCCCTCCCCTCCCCCACTCTCCCCCTCCCGCAAACATCTATGCAGCTAAATGAAGCATCATGAGATACAATTCTGAAAATATTGACCTGTTGTAAACAATCAGGTTCAATTTAGAACATGTCAATAAACAGAAGTGTTGGGGCAACTATAATGAATAAACTGTAAACTGCCACAGTTAGATCTATAGATTAGCTGCTGCTTCCTGAGTTGTGCTGAATGAGAAGCAGTGATTCTTTTCTAATGCACCCTTGGCACGCCGATTCAGAGAAAATCCTTCTGAGCTAAAGATCTAACTATTGGGAAAGTCTGTCCCAATGCCAAGCAACCTTTTATTCAAAGAAATGGCAGTGGTTTAAAATATAGCTTTAGCTAAAATGCTACAGTGATCTATACAGTGGAATACAGTAGCCTCTACAACTGTCTGTACTGGAGAAGGAGAACGGTGCTAGTCTAGTTGCCTGATCGTCAGAGGTTTTTAAGAGCATTTTGGCCGAAGAGGTTGTAGAAAAAATGCTTTTAAAAGTAAAAAAGAAAAAGGTGGCCATGCCCACCCAGTCACATTACACCCCCCCACCAAGCTACACCCACAGAACCGGTAGTAACAAATTTTAGATTTCACCCCTGGGTGGGGATCTTAGCTAGCCTTGCAGGCTGATATAATCTTCCCAGGTGCCATGTGGTGAGTTTCTATTACTATATGGGTCCTTTGTGTTGTAGATGGGATTCTGAGACCTTAATGGCCCATTGACAAAGGTGGGGAGAAATGAGTTTCTGCCTCCCTTTTAGGGGGAAATATTCTGCCTTTTTAGTATATCCTAAAATATTTCATTTTTCTAGGAGAGGGGTTGTCATGTGTGCCTCCTTTCAATACTCAAGAAAGAAAAAACCCGACTCCATTTTTATAGAGAAAAATACTTTTACTGAGCATGAACTGAATGCAACCAAAGAAAAGCAAGCTCTGAGGCAAAAAGCGCGAAAATTACATATAGAAAACATCCCTAAAACCCTTCCCCAACCGTCCAGCAAAAATTATCCAATCCACATTCCCCCCAGGGGTCATGTGGGGTGCAACGTCTGATGGTGCCATCCTCCTGCTATGCCACGACAGTTGACCTTGAGTTGTTATCAGCTTCAAAGAAAACGCTGAAGAAAACTTTATCTTCTCTTCTCCACCAGCTCACTTCCCCCCTCCCAGACATTCCAAAAGCTCCTCCCCCCCCATTACAATGGCAGCCGAACAAGCAAGCACTGAAAAAGCGGAGGCTGACTGGGGTGGGTTTTAACTTTTGATACCATTGACCATGGTATCATGCTGCACCGGTTGGAAGAGTTGGGGATGGGGGGCACCGTATTACGGTGGTTCTCCTCCTTTCTCTCCGACCGGTCGCAGTTCGTGTTGGCAGGGGGGCAGAGGTTGACCTCAAGGCCTCTTATATGTGGAGTGCCTCAGGGGTCGGTCCTCTCGCCCCTCCTGTTCAACATTTATGTGAAGCCGCTGGGCGAGATCATCCGTGGCTTTGGGGTGAGATACCACCAGTACGCTGATGACACCCAGCTGTACATCTCCACCCCAGGCCACCCCAACGATGCCCTTGAAGTGATGTCCCAGTGCCTGGAGGCTGTGCGGATCTGGATGGGGAGGAACAAGCTCAGGCTCAACCCTTCCAAGACTGAGTGGCTGTGGCTCCCGGCATCCCGATATAGTCAGTTGACTCCATCACTGACTATTGGGGGCGAGTTGTTGGCCCTCACGGAGAGGGCTCGCAATCTGGGAGTCCTCCTGGATACGCAGCTGTCCTTGGAGGAACATCTGACGGCTGTAACCAGGGGGACCTTTTGTCAGGTTCGCCTGATTCGCCAGTTGCGGCCCTTTCTTGATCGGGATTCCCTGTGCACAGTCACTCATGGCCTCGTCACCTCTCGCCTTGACTACTGCAACGCTCTCTACATGGGGAAGAGCACCCGGAGGCTCCAACTGGTCCAGAACGCAGCAGCGCAGGTAGTGACGGGAGCAGCATGGCGCTCCCATGTAACACCGTCCTGCGCGAGCTGCACTGGCTCTCAGTGGTCTTCCGGGTGCGCTTCAAGGTGTTGGTTATCACCTTTAAAGCGCTCCATGGCATAGGGCCTAGCTATCTTCGAGACCGCCTGCTGCCACCGATGACCTCCCACCGACCCGTGCGCTCCCACAGAAAGGGCCTCCTCGGGATGCCATCAGCCAAACAGTGTAGGCTGGTGACCCCCAGGGGGAGGGCCTTCTCTGTGGGGGCACCTACCCTCTGGAATCAACTGCCTCCAGAGATAAGGAGAATCCAAGACCTCAGTGCCTTCCGCCGTGCCCTTAAAACCTTCCTTTTCCAGCAAGCCGGGCTGGCCTAATTTTTTAAAGTGTTTTTAAGTGTTTTGTTTATTGTTTTTAATTAACGGGGCCAAATTTATATATGTATATTTTTAACTGTATTTTAATATTTGTACTTGATGTTTTTACTTGGCTGTTCACCGCCCTGAGTCCTCAGGAAGAAGGGCGGTATACAAATTCAAAATAAAATAAAATAAAATAAAATAAACTTCCAACACTTTTCACTACAACCTTTCATTCAGGAGTTAGAAGTAGGTTTCATAGTGTTCCCTTTTCTGTTTTTCACACTGCAAGAGCCATATGAGGTGAGCTGGGCTGAGAGGGGATAGCAGGCCCCAAATCACCTGAGGATTTTTTTTTTTTTTGAGGATTTTCCAGACAGGAAACCAAATCATGAGTATTAATGCTACCTTTATAGTTACAGTGCCAATCTGAAAACATTTTCTCTCTCTCCTGCCTTCCCCCACTCTCTTAGATTTCTCTTAGCATCCTATTTGTGGTCTAGGCTGCAGCTCTTCCTCCTGTCTCCCATGGTTAATCTTATAGCTCAGAGGTGTCTAAGCTTGGCAACTTTAATCAGTTGGTTGGGGAATTTTAAGTATGGCTGGCTGGGAAGTTGGAGTCCACACGTCTTAAAGTTGCCAAGCTTGGACATCTTTGTTATAGCCTATTACGTCTGACCAGTTTATCTTTGTCCATGATCAACAGGGCTTCTTTCCTTTGTTGTGCATATGAGCTCATTTGTTAGAGGCGAGGAAAGAAAGGTTTTGAAGGAAAGAAAGGTTGGTAATCCTACTATGGAATGGGAAATGGAAATTCTCCACTAGCTATACCAGTGGGTGCTGGAAGTCTCCACAATGCCCTCTGTGGCCTTAGGCAGTTTGGGAAGATGGTGGTGCACACGAATTAGAAGATTGACAAGATCTTTGAGGTAGCTTTTCTTGGTTGCTTTGTGTAACCTGCCTTTAGAACTGATCTCTCCTGTCATCAGGGGTGTCTGCAAAAAGCCAAGATGCAGCCAAGACAGTGTGATTGAGGATCTGTGATGCACATAAGGGACAGTGGAAGTTTGATTGTACTGTTGCGGCTGCCATCTTGTTTTTTTTTTTACCTACATCCGCATATCACCCCGCCCATCTTCCAGCATCTTCCATCCAAACATAACACTCTCCCATTTGCCTGATTTTTTTTTAAAAGAAAGCACTTTTCACCGGCTATAGCCTTCTGACAAAAGAGACAGTAATCATGCTATGATCAAACCTTTTATGTTCTTAAGATGCTATTGTTTGTTCTGTTATTCTTCCTATATTGTGCATTTGAAAAATAATAATTAGAACACTTTGGTACATGGTGCAAGGGTATGTGTGAAGTTGGCCATATAAAACCTTTGCATTTCATAGGATTTTCTTCCTTTCTTTCAATTCACACTAAGCCTTTTCATTTCAAACTTGATTGCACTCCTCCATCCACTTATCCCACATTAGTTGTAGTTAAATTGCCTTGAGTTGAAGGGATTACCCTGCTGTCAATCGAATCCAGCCTGGATATACGGCAGCTACCTTGGTTCTTGAGGAAAATATTTTTCTCTGACAGGACTTGTTGCAGTTCTTGAGAGAGTGCGGAATTTCAATTTCAATTCCTCTCCAGCCTTAATATCCCCTTATGGCTTTAGGCCAATCTTTTTTTTTTTTTCACTGATCACAGTTTTGTATTTGCAAAAGAGAAATAATGATGATAACCAATGGCCAAAGGGCAGCAACTCAAAGACTGTGTGAATGCCTTAATTTTTAATGCGGCAGCTGTCACAAAACTTTCTGACCATGATTACAAAAAATACTTTTTCAATTACTTCCCCATTTTCAGATGAGAAACTCATGAAAAATGGCCCATAAACCCTCAAACAGGCAAATTAAGGCAAATAACAATGAAAACTCTGAAAATCCCACTCTATATTCTCCTTATAGTTGGGTTAAGGCCCTCAGTAGCCCCAGGCAAATAAAGGCTATTGCCAATACAAAATGTGTAAGATAAAGTAATTTTTCACAATGGTTCTCGGAAAGTATGAAAATATAATTGTGTCTCAGCTTTTTAAATTTATGGAATATTGGGGGCAAAAGCTGAACAGATCAAATTGGAGTACTTAATCTTCTTTCATTCAGGGAGCTCACAGAGGTGTCTATAAACTTCTGATATCTGGGATGACAATAGAAGGCCTAAGAAAATCTCAGCTGATACACAAGTAGCAGAACTCCAGCCATCTTTTCTATGGAGCATTGAAAACTTTAAAGATCAAAGCCAACCGGTAAAGCTCTTCCATCGGGAGCTTCACAGCAACTTGTCACCTTCAATCTTCATTGTGTTCACAGAGGTTTTAGAAGCACCCACACATCAGCCATGTCAGTGTTCTTCCTTGATGTTCTCCTGAAACAATTGGGATTTTTTTTTCCCTCACAGAGAGTTTGTTGTTGGTCCTCCAGCTGAGCATGAAGAAAGGCGCCACTGCTTATGGATGTCTTTCCCAAACCCCCTCTAGCTACAAGAACTAGCAAGAAAAACAGTTAAGCAGGAAAACAATACTTAGATAGCACAAAAGAAGATGGCGGTCTAAGTAATTCCTGCTGTAATCTAGCAGAGATCCTTTTTATGCCCTTATTGATGCAACTAGCATTTTGCCAGAATCTCTTAGCAACCGGTGGAGGTGGGAGGCATCAGTTTCCTAATTCTGTTGATACTGGCCCTACTGGAGAACGGACTATGGTGAATGTGAGACTGAAATCTTTTGTGATATCAGTGAAAGCTTTTGCTGAAGCAAGATGTGCTAATGGGGAACTCCATGTTAAAAAAAGGTCTGACTGTTAGGAGCTGAACTGAGATTATTGTAATGATGAATAGAGTGATTTTTAAAAAGTGAGACCTGAACAATAGGCTGGCTTGCCAACTGATGGGACATTCAATCCTTCTCTCTTACTTCATTTCCACTGCTGTGTGTTGAAGGGAGCAATGAAGTTGAAGGACGGGGTCATAAATGCATGTGTACCACCAAGATTTGCTTCCCTCTGATAACAACACAAATTGTAGGAAGGATGAAGAAGCATAAGGATTTTTGGGAAAGAGTCTTAAGGTTACTTTTTGTGAAATTTACTCTCTCTTTAAAAGTATTTTAAAAAGTGTTGCTTTTTTTTGGCATTTTTCTTGCTCCCTTTCAGCTTTTCCTGGTTGAATGTCTCTTTCCAATGTAACCATTCAAGCAGGTGCTAACTGTAAAAACATAAGTATAACAAAAAGCAAGCTAAAAGGTTACTTCATTGAAGTTAGTCATTAGGATAACTAGTTCAGTATTTTATTCAACTGCACAGAGCTTTTTCTGAGTTCCATCTGGAAATGCCCGCAATTGAATTTGATTCTTTTCCATGTAAAAGACAGGCTGTTGTTTACCTGGAAGGTGATGGTAGTCCTGGGGACTATTAGCATCATCATTGTCTGTTGCTGCAGAAAACAGATTTGGTCACTATTTGTTGGTCGATCAAGAACATATTTGAGAGAATAATCTCTGGGAACCAGTTTGGTGTAGTGGTTAAAGGTGGTAGGTTAGAAACTAGGAGATTGTGAGTTCTAGTCCTACTTTAGGCATAAAAAAAAAATAGCTGGGTTAGGTTCTCAACATTTTTCTCACAGGATTGTTGTTGTGAGGAAAATAGGAAGAGAAAGGAGTATTAGTGTGTTTGTCACCTGGAGTTGTGTGCATGTGTCTCTGTGTGTGTATATATGTCTGTATACACACACACACATGTATATGTATACGACGTATATGTATATATGTAAAATTATAAGTCATCCAGAGATACCTTCCAGTAAGATTGGTGTCCTATAAATTATATAAATAAATAAAAATTAAAAAGTGGGATAAAAATCTAAGAAAAATATTTGACTTTATATCATATCTCTCCTCTGCACTGGGAACCTGTTATCTGGGCTATTTCTGTACCCAGTCTAAGCCTTCTGCATTCAGAAATAACTGGACTGCTGGAGAACAGCTCCTGAGGAGGAGCTATGACGGTCACCGCATACTTTGCCCCAGATGCCTCCTTGGCTCCTGCCACCTCTCAGGTAATTTAACAGGCAACTAAACCAGCCATTCCAGGTATCTGTCTAAACTCTTTCTTTGGTCCATCTCCAGTTAGGGAGAGGGATTGCTGGTTGTTTTCCTGCTGGCAGATGATACTTGATGGGAAGAGAAATGAAGGCAGGGAATCTGACCAATCCTACTCCTTAACTTGGCCTGTGAAATCTAAGTAAGGACAGCAAAATCCACTTGCCCTATTAATGCAGAGCAGATATTGGCAATGGAAACAACACATTGCAAAGTGGCATGGTTTTCCAGCGGGTAGCAATTTCACTGGGTCTTTATACAGGCTCCTCAGAAGGGAAACTACATGCAAGTAATGAGATTTACTTTGGTATAAATGTGATTAAGAACAGACAGCTAAGATATCCATGAATAAATTAGATCCAAAGAGACTTGTCCTTCAGTGTGTTGCTTTCAGATCTGAAATTCCATTCTCCATATAGAAGTGCTCTTAAGCCATCAGACGGTCATTACTGACAATAATTGGGTTCTTCAAAAAAGGTGACAGACATCCCTAGTTCAGGACTGAAAAGTTTTTTGTGCTGCATTTCACTGTGGTTGACTTGTTCTATAACTAATTTTCTTCATTTCATCCTTGTAATGAACCTTTCAGGAAGAAGAAGCGATATATATCTGAATGATCCCTCTGCATATAATAAATGGGAATTAACATGTTATGAATAATTCACCAGATTCTACTGCTTCTCTCTTTACTCCATCTTCTTTTCAGGGATGTGGAAATAAATACTAATGGATCAGGTTTTGTTTCAGAAAATAAAGAAGAGGTGATGATTGGCTGGTAAGTCCCTACGAGATTCTAGCTGCATGAATACCTAAACATGCCTGTAATCATGATGTCCCAATATTTGAATAAATCTAACAAAGGTTCTGAACAGCCTGGATTAATCTTTTAAACTGTAATCAGGAGGACTGGACAGCAGAAAAGCTGCCTGCCTGGAAAGCGTCTTTCCAGATGGGTCTGGAGATGTTTACTACTGAATCATGAGTTTTTTTGCATACAAGATCCACTGGAAAACTGAGAACCAGCAACAAGATTCTGGTAAATCTAGCAAGCTGTAAGAATAACAAGTCATTTTTCAGAGGTCCAGTCTAAGGTTCCAAAGGGAAGAGAAAGACTTTAACTATATGATCCTGTATATGGCTTCATAGACATGTTTAATTATGTCTAAATTAATTCCTCCCTATAACGCTATCTTGACATATTACAAGGGCTCAATGTTGATGAGAATGGGAACTCCTGGTAGGGTCATTCTTGCTTGTAAAATAAAAAAAAGAACAAAAGCTAAATGGCAAATACAAAGTGGAATGAAAGAGCCAATAAAGGTCAATAAGTGTAAGGAAGGCCAACCCACATAGGAGAAGAAACTCCAGGAGAAGACAGCGACAAACCACTTCTGAATTGTTGCTAAGAAACCGGTTAGATGAGTAAGGCTCACACATTTAGTTAAGTCAGGTGCAAAGAGTGGGAGACACATGTTAGAAAGCAATGTTCTGCCTGTTAATGCAAGGATACTGAACATTTTTGAGTATATTTGGATGTGATGAAGTGGCCAGAACAAAGTTGCAAGTTCTAGTCGTTGATAGAGCCAATACTGAAAGTTGAACTCCTTTTTAAAATTTGGGGAATGGAACATAAGAGCCGTGTTTCAAGGAAAACTCTAAATTGTCAAAGTGGAAATTAAGCTCTCATTGGTACAGGTACCTTAAGAATAAATGAAGTTAGATGGGCCAAAATGATTGACTTTAAATTTGATTACTGTGTTGCAAACCATCCAGAACACGAAACAATAGATATCTGCTATTATACTGTGTTGACCAAAAATGATGAAATATGTACTGGAAATTCTGGCCTTTTGTACATGCATCCAGATATTGTATTCAGATACAATATATGTATGTATGTAAGGTATGGCGCCTGAATCCTGATGTCATAATATACGTTTGTCACTTGTCTTTCCCACTCATGTCAGCCCATGGATACTGATGTATCCATTTATTTATACACACAAAAGCTGTGGCAATAATATTAAAAAAAATTCACTGAGTATATAGTAGACTATTACCCAAACAACAGAATAATCTCTATTAAAAATAATATTAATACTATGTACATCTATATCCTTCTACAGACTTAGTGATTAATTAAGGAACTCTATAACTAAAACCAAGGGGAGATAAATGCAACATCTAGAAAAGGTGTAGCATACTTGTGAATGATTAGAATCCCAAAGCAGGAGTAAAAGTGAAAACTGGAATGGCTCAATTTGAATTGAGTAAATATAAGAATGCAGGGAAGAGGTTAATAGAGTTTCAAGAGGATAATTTTTTGTTCATTGCCAACATATGTTTCCAGCAACAGACTCTCTACAACAGGGAATTAAATCTAACCCTGTAGGAAACAGAAAAATCAAATGTTCAATCCAATCAGCTCCCAGGGACATCCGGGTGTATACTGTAGAAAGTAATACGTATTATTTTTGCTAAATCTACTACATTTAAATTTTTATATAAATATATATTTATAAATATTTTCAATAGAAATAGCACACAGGTTAAAACCTGAAGAGCACATGTAACAAAAAGAGTTGACCTGGAAGATATATAGGCAACTCTACAATCAATGTCAGGAATAGATTCAGGATGCTTAATTTAGGTAAAAGAACCATCCCTCGAGGTTCAAAGAAGAAAAAGTGTAAGTGATTGGCAGAACTAGCTAATACGATAGTTTGAAAGCTTTGGGCAATATGAAAGCGGTTCAGCAATCGATTGCATGTTTTCAACATTAAACAAAAAGGACAAGGAAAGAGATCTTAATCTAAAATGTAATGTATAGAGGAAAGTAACAAGACAATGAAAATGAGAAGTTTTAAGAAGATCAGGGAAATCCTAAGAACATTTATAGCTAAAATGAAACTATTCAAGATTAATCATGGAAGAGCTGTATTACTGGGGGAAAAAATAGAGAAAATGGAAGGATTATAGTGGAGGAGGACTGTAAAATGACACCAATATTAGTCAAAAGAAAATGAATTTCAAAACTGACTAAAACGTGCGGCATGAGAAGCCAAAAGCCAGCTGTCAAGAAAAATGATAGGTGCATTAATCTTATTTAAAGCTACCAAAGTGCTAACAGCTCTGTGTTAACAATTTTGGAACAAGACTTTGAGACTTAAAGACAGAATAACTACATTGTATATATCTATGCTGTGGAAGGAAGAGGCAAGAAATTGTATACATTATCCAATTATTGCTTGAATTCCTGTTGCAAACAAAGCATAAGGAAAATTCTTATAAAGAATAATAAAGACCATATATAGATAGAGAAATGCCAAATGAACAAATGGAAGGATCAGATGGCTAACCTAAGACCAAGATAATTTAAAAAAGGAGGGTTACCTTTGCTTTATTTCCCTCCTCAAAGATTTTGCTTGGGTAAATCATGCTACAATGTAGAATATATTATGACCATTGGGTGACATTTTGAAGAAATATTCCAGTGAAAAAGAAACTGGAGGTTAGAATTTGAGGTGTGCAGATGGAATTACTTAGAATTGCTCGTTATAAAATTTAAAATACAAAATGAAATGTCTGGATTAATGTTAAGGAGACAAAAGTGGCATCACCTAATATGTTTAGTGAATTCAGTTAACATTCAAAAAGCAAGGACTAGTTTTTTTTTCTTGGTTTCATGAATAGCTAAAGATGGAAAATATCCCAGAGAAGTAAAATACTGATTAATTCTATGGAGGAAGACAATGGGAGATAAAAGGATAAGAGTATCACAGCGACAATTGGTATAAGGATAATTAAAGGAATGGTTTTCCCACTGGCAGTATGTGGCTGAGAAAGGTAGACAGTAGGAAAGACTGAGAGAAAGTAGATAGATAACTTCAAATTACGAATTTGCAATTTTTGGAGTATCCACGCAGCTCCAAGTCTTGGTTCAGGATTGAGCATCTGGTCCTGAAAAAAAAAAGTAAAAACTGGCAGTTCACATGAGGCAAGGATTGATAGGCAGAAACTCACATAATTTGGATTTGTACTGTGAATGAAAATAGACTAGAAAACATGATTATGTTGGCACAATTGAAGGAAGAAGGAAAAGGCAACCAATAAGATGGTTAAACACTAACAGGGATCATGGGAACGTTTCTGTTAGAATTGCGTATTATCACCAGAAACAGGGCAATTCCCCATAGTCACCAGGATTTAAGGCTAGTTATAGAGTCCAATATTAGGCTTGTGTTTCTGTCCTGCTTAACCCTTTCTGAATAGGCATGAATTGTTCTTGTTCTCGCTTTATAACAAATTATAAACAATTTAAATGATACACCAGGATTGCAAATATTTGTCACAATAATTGTAATACAGCCTAGAATGATTTATAGGCTGGTGGAATTAAGTTGTTTTTAAGGTCGAATTGCTCTGGAGAAGAAAGAACAATTGAAAATGAAGAATAGGAGAAAATTTGTATTATACTATGAATAATTATTGTGGCCAATTTATTGGCATATCTTTATCAAGATTGTCCAATTGCAAGTTAGAATTCTGGAAAGAACTTCATTTGGAACCTGAATAAAAGTGACACCACTTTTAATAGTTGTTTAAATCTTGTTGAACTGTATACGAGATCAGAGGATATTTCCCTAACTCCAGAAGAATTAGTTAATCTGTATGAATTATTCCTTTAGTTGAATTTGTTAAAGTGACAAAACTGGGAATGTTACAGATCCAACTTAGATTCAAACAGCCTTCTTCAAATATGAATATATTTCTGTAATTTTAAAACCAGTGGATAAAAAAAATATTAAAAGATGGTTGTCTTTAATGATTCAGCCACTTGGCAGATTGGATATACATTGCACTCACCAATATATTTTCTCATAAAACCCACCAATGAATCAGCTATTTCTTCAGTTGCCTGTTGGAAAAACAAAATGGCTCCTTCCACCTATCTTGATATTCATTTCCCCCCAAATAACCCATAGAGAAATATAAAAATGCTGCTGCAGTTTAAAAAAATGAAAGCTCACTTCATTCTTTATATTCTGAACTAAGAAAGAATCCTCAGATGTGGCTCAAAAAACTGCAATGGATTGTAGTGAAGGTTTTTTAAAAAAAAAACTAAGAAAGAGCCATCATTTTATTTTCATACATATAAATGTTCTTTTTTAGGGCTGCTGACAAGTCTTAAGTCTACATATTACTCATACTCTTAAATGAAGCTAAGAAGTGCTGTCAAATTATGCTGCTAAAAAAAGACAGAGGATAATGCAATCATACATATCAGTATCAAAGAAACAAAACAATGTATTGAAAAATACGGAGAATATTGAATATTGGATGATGTCTCTGGAGAGTCTCAATCCATTCAGTTAGAACTGAAGAAGCTTCTTGGATGTGAAGTGAATTTTCAAAGAATAAACCAAGAAAGTCCAGTTGCCTTTTGGAAAAAGCACATTTGGAACAACACTGGATGATATCAATTAGAGAACAGATAAGAAAACATTATTTTTCTTTTTATTCTTTTTATTTCTTTTATATGGTGTTTATATCCTTGTAAGCTGCCTTAGTCGCCATATGTGAATAGGCGGCAATATAAAATTTCTAAATAAATAAATAAATATCTGAAGATACTTCCATGGTCCTATGGCCAGCATGACTATATGTCGAGGTGCACAGAACACTATTACCTTCCCACCGGTGGTACCTATTTATCTACTTGCAGTTGCATGCTTTGGAACTGCTAGGTTGCATTCATTCCTCAGGCTTATTTACATGTTCATAGCAATATTTTAGAAGGAATTGGATCAAAATAGTTATCTAGAAGTTTGGTTTTTTATTCTGAAAAGGAATTGAAAGTTTATCCATGTGTACTCGTATTCCTCATATTGGGCTGCTTTAAGACACAATGTCCTGTCAATACAAGCTAAGCTCTTCCCTTCTTGAACTCTGTTTGATCTTTGAGCAAGAGCCATAAATATAGGAAGACCCCACAGATTATGCATCGGGTCTGTCTAAGGCAGTGCCATCCCATCCAAGACCATTGTTCCTGGTACTAGAAAGTTCAAAGTCCCAAAGCAACTCAGTCCTATTGGGGTTGACCTGAGGCTTGTTGCAGCCCATCCTGGCCCTCACAGTTTAGAGGGATGGAGATATAATGCTGAATATCATCTGTATATTGGTGATGCATCACACTAAACAGTTGATGACCTCACTCAGCAGTCTCATGTACATATTAAACAGAAGGGGAGAAAGGACCAAACCTTGAGGCACCTCACAAAGCCAGGGCCACAGACTGGACTTCTCCTCCTCTATCAACACCAAGTGGAACCAGCACAATGCTTTGCTACCCATCTCTAATCATTGGGGAACACCACTGATTTATTTCCTTCTGTAGAAATATATAGATGTAGTTGAATCAATGAGTTTAACTATTAATATAACAATTTCCAATCCATCAAGAAAAGAGGTCCTCCCTGAATCAGAAATACAAATGTGCAGCAGGTTGCCACATATAGACATCTCCTTGTTAGTTGTCTATATTTAGCTGCTAAATCACCCACTTATCCTGTTTTGGATGTCAGATAAGAATGTCAAGAAATGGCATCTATAACAAGTAAAAAAAACCCCCAATTTTCTAATAAACAAGGGAGTGCTTTTACTTTGTCTAAATCTCCTGCATGCAGTTCTTTTTCTTGTTTCATTGCTACCTCTTAATTTCTGCACATCATTATCTTGGATCAGATACTAATCCATCAGGTGATAATGAATTTAACTAATAGCACATAAAAAACCCCATACCTTTAGTCCTTTGCAAACAAAGTTGTAGGCAGTAGATATGTTCCTAAATGACAATGAAATTTAAGCCTTTAAGCAATCACTTTTTTAAAAGCCTACATTATTTCTGCCAGCAAATATTTTTCTTTAAGAAACGTTACTTTCAGAGGAAATGTTATCTGGATTAGTAAATGAATTTTTTTGATGCTCACTAAAACTACAAGTCAAACTAAATCAGGCCATGTATCCAGCAGTAACCATCCAGTCCTCAGATCCCTCAGAGGATCCACAAGCAGGACCCAACAAAGATAATAATCCTCCTACTGCAGGGTTGTGTTTGACCTTGGGGGGCCGGGTGGGCATGGCCAGGGTGGGCGTGGCCAGCTCTACATTACTCATGTCAGGGACACCTGGGGTGGCCTGAACGGTCTGCTAGCGAAAATGGAGCTTGGGAGGATTGTGCGCGGCCCTCCCAAGCTCCATTTTCACTGGCAGAGAGTTGCAGGAGGCCGTTGCAGCCGAAAATGGGCTGGTCATTCATTGTTTCCAGGGCAGCCCTGTGGGCCAGATCTAAGCCCCCCATGGGCCAGATCCAGCCTGTTGGACCTTGAGTTTGACACCTCTGTCCTACTGGCATTCTCCTGAGGCATTTATCTGCACACAAAAAACAAAAATGGTGGTAAGAATTTCACTTGCTCAACATGGAAAGAAAGGCCTTAGTGGTAGCTTATTTTCTTTTTTGCAGACTTATTAGAAACCTGCTGATTTTTCTTCTGCTGTCATTTAGCCTGAGCGCTTAACAGAATTATAGAATTTGCTTCTGTGACTTGGAGCCATTAGCATCTGCCTAGATAACCAGGAAAACCTCAGGCCACTATTGTCAAAACATTGTCAAGCTAAAACATCAGATTGAGAAAGGGGAGCTGTTGGTAATAAAGGGATGTTCTTATGGAGTCCTTGATGCTCCATAGCTCAACCCTGAGCCGCATATATTATTTTCTTGTAGTCCCGTGGATGCCCTTATCCTGGTAAGTACTTGTCTCCTGTCTAATTAGGACAGGGGGGGGGCAACCCAGCCGATACAAAACCAGGCATCCTGTCCCTAAAAAGAAACCAAAATATGAAAGGTCAAGAGTTATTTTGAAAGAAATTAGAAAAGAGGAACAAGTTGACCTTATCATTATATTTGAATGCTATATTTATCTGCAGTTAATAATCCAGAAAGTAGTGATGATAACATAATTTCAGGCTTGTGATATCTCTGGACGTTACTTGCTTTGTTACTGTAATGATCACAAGCATAGCTTTGATCCTTGAATATTTACCCGATGACTTGCTTCATAAATGTTTGAGAAGCAGCTGAAGACTGCTATTTTTCAAGGAAGTCATTAAAGCATGACATGCTTTAATTATTGCTATTTTTCAAGAAAGTTATTAAAGCATAACATGCTTTAATTATATCACAAAATCTCATTGAATTTAAAAGGGCATGTGAGATCCAAGTCCTTCCCCCAATAGCTAAGCCTATTTCTTTCCCTTTCCTATCCCACTGCTGCTGATCCAGCTCCTCAAATTCAACAGATCCACGGAAAACAAAGGTGAGAGCCCTTAACCAGTCTTCCTAAATGAAACTGAAGCTGGATAGCTAGCTGTGAATGAATGAGTGACAGAGTTCTTAGGACTAACTAACCCATGATTAATTAAACATTCATTTATATACTGATTTGCATGATTTTTCCTGAATTTTGCCATATGGCTTGCAATCAAAAATCCACAGAAAAATGCAGGCAGTAGGCGAAAGTGCCCATAAAATGCATGATATTGAGGAAAATTGTTTATCAAAATCACGTACTAGATAATATGCAACACAAGCTGATGTAGAAACAGAGCATATTTAACTTTCAAAAATCAGAAATTGAACAATATCAAACATGAAAGATTATCCGTTCTTAAATAAAAGTGCCAGGATAGATAAATCAGGACTATTTGTGGTGAGATTAGAGTGACTCTTTCTTCAGGGAACTCTTATAAATTTAATTTGGCCAAGTCTTTACATAGAATATTGCAAGCTCAAAAACCTGCAGAATGGAGCAGCTGAAGCAATTTCCCCTGGGAAGCCTGGAGCTCTCCGGTTTACAGAAAAGTTAAATAGGAAAATGATGAGGACTTTATAAAATTATACACAGCGTGAGGCAAGCAGATAAAGATGTTTCTCTCTCCCCCTCCATCCCTGAACCATAGTACAAGCTTTTGGGATTGTCTCTTACAGCTGAATGGTGGGTGGCTGAACAACAGAGAAAAGGCTTTTCTATGAAATTTGTTAGTAAGTAAGATGTAGAGGCAAATGGATCTAGCTCAGCTTCTGTGGCTGCATCCATATGGTTTCTTGGAAGTGCTATGGAAGTGGTTTGAAGGTTCTAGTAGAGGAACATGGCTTTCGTATACAGTACCTTTGAGTGAAGAATGATTTACTCCTTCTGTTTGGGATGATTATACACATTCCCTAAGGCCTCAGTTTTGGGAAGGATGCACAAAGGACCGGGGAGAGAGGAAGCCAGCTAGATCCACCAAATCTACATTCGTGATCAATGGGGCAATAGATAGTGTAGCCATATCACCTTCACATGTACGGAAGTTGCTTGTCACTGCCATTGTCCATTTTGTTGCCTGGTCTTCCCAAGTGTTACCTTCTCCAAAGTCCAGCCAAAATTGACCCTTAGCTTTCCCAATCAATCAAAATGATTTTTCTTTTCTGTTCTTTTCTTTTTGGTATCTTGAACCATTGTAGACTTTTGGAAATTGCCTGGACAAGTCCATGAAGTTTTCTGGGCAAGATTTTGAAAATGGTTTGCCATTGTCTGCTTCCTAAAGCTGAGAGGGACAGGCTCAAGATCACCCAGTTGATTTTGTGCCTAAGGTGGGACAAGAATTCCCAGTCCTCCAGTTTCTAGCTCAACACCTTAACCACTGGATTCTTTGCTTCTCCAGTCAACCAAGTTGACTAAGTGCTCCCATTTCTGCAGCTGGGTTTGAAAGACCTTGGGCAAATCTATAGAGGATAATATTAACAATGGCTGCTACCTCTGACATTTTTCCAAAATATACCTAGGATTCTATATGTCAGGGTTTCCCAAACTGTCAGATGTATCTCCCTTGGAGAGGTGCAGACAGAGCTCAAGGGAGGTATGGAGAACCTTTTAGTTGTACATTTTATGACTTTATTAAAAAGAAAATTTCATTGTATAGTTTCCATTGTTCATTTGGGTTCATTTGGCTATTTTGCTTTTTAGGGAGCTACATTTTTAGGGGAGATTACACTAAAGATGGGCAAAAAATTTAGGAATCCCTACCCTATGCAGTATCAGAGGAGAGAGAGATCAAAATTGTTCTATGATGTCTTGATGAGAAACTATTCTACAAGCACAAACACACTTGCATTCACATGTGCACATTATACCTACTCCCAAAGAAGTAGGTGTACAGTAAAAAGAAAGAGAATATGCCCTCCTCTCCTTCCTCCTCAGTTTGTAGGAGGAGCTCAGTTTCTCTCACACCATACCTCCAATTTTTCATACAATCTGCAGACCACAGATTCTGCTCCAGTTCTCACAAGGTTTCACAATTTGTTCTGGCCAATGCTCTAACTTTTCTTCTTGTTTTATCAAGTCACTTTCTTTCTCAAGGGATAATTTTTTTTTATTAGTGCTGGCTGGCCATACGGTTATGATAGATGAACCTTTCTTCTGGTTTCTTTTCCATTTTATCAGCTCTAAATGGTCCCAGTAATGGTTTAGTCTGCATTCTTCAGCTCCCTTATCTCTCATTCTTCCCTTTTCTCCCCTCTTCTCGTCAACTGAAATAATGTTAGTTGGGCAAATACACCACCAAAGTAAAATCAGATGGATGAGACAAAACACTAGCATAACAAAGATAAAATAACACATAAAATATGACATTTCTGAAATGGTGCATTAATTACTGGTGCAAGCATAAATCTAAAATATTACAATCTATGAAGTAAACTGTATAATCTTAAAACAAGATACTAGAATGTAATAAACCTAAAGTGGTAAATAAAACAGAAGTGATTATGTCTGTAAAACAGTTAGGATACTGCAGAAGTGATAAAGGATTTTGAATCTTTTAAAACATGGTTCATGTAGGAATTGTGTGGTTTTGTCTGTAAATTTACATACTAGGGGCAGAATTTAAGCAGACCTAATACCCATGTAGAATTTACAATACAGTAATACATTAGAAATAATTTCGATATCCTTGTCACCACATGGATATTCAGACAAATCAGCCATCCACTGACACCTAGTATAAACCACATGTACACATCATTTAAAAGAGACAATTGAAGCTAAAATGGAAACAAAAAGACCAGAACACATCACTCTAGCAGCCTACACCCAGATAAACAGTCATTAATACCAAACAAAAAAACCAAGCACAAAACAATAATTTAGAAACTACCAAGGAAAAAAACCACATTTTCATCAACACTGGCAGGGGAGCTATTGTATAGCTTAAGTGAACAAATCTCACAGTGATGTTATCTAATCAAGTAATGAAACATTAGCAAGCAAACAACCAAGCTCAGAGAGCATCAAGTGCTCCCCAGTTCAACCCTGAGCTACATATACCGATATTCTCTTCTATTGGAATAAAAATATCATACATATAAGAGATACTTCTCATGCCAACTTCAAAGATGGCATGTTCCCTGATTCCAGTTGCTAGGAAATGAAAGTGGAAGACAAAGTTTAAGCTTCCAATGGGCATCAGATTCCCTTCTCTGGAAACTGAAGTTTTGAAGTCTTTGGCCTGATCCAGTGTAATTTCTCTTACCATGTTTCCCCGAAAATAAGACCCAGTCTTATATTTTTTTGAACCCTGAAATAAGTCCTTGGCCTTATTTTTGGGGAGGTCTTATTGTTTTGGGGCGCATGGAGCAAGACGGGGCTACTTTTGCCGTCTTACCTGATTTCCAGCTCTGTCCCCCTAACCCTAACCAGAGGAAATAGTGGGGACCGGCTGTACATGCGTTTAAATATTTTTGGGGGAGGGCTTATTTTCCAGGGAGGGCTTATTTTCCGGGGATGTCTTATTTTCAGGGAAACACTATAGATTTAGGAAATATTAAAAATATAAGATTTTGTTCCTTTAACCAGGTAATACTTCATCAAAAAAAGTTCCTATTACTCAAATAAAGAAGTCTGCCTACAGCATTACTGTATAATTAAAAATAAAACACAGTTGTTGCTTAGCAGCTTAAGATGTTCTTTTAGATTATGGAAATTTTTACTGGGAAAATTGATTTTTGCTTGAAAAAGACTAAAAAAGAATGCAAGTGTTGCCTTTAAACATGGTGCTACTTCTTAAACTAGCTTATGAAATGTGTTATTAAAGTGTGCTGTTGACAGTGATTTGAAATATTATATCCATTTCAAATCCATAAGCAGAATGTCCATGTATTATCTATCCTTAAAAAGCTTGTGGCCCTACGCATACTTTCTAGAACACATGAGATTTATTTTTGTACTAACATTTATAGATGGCTGTAAATATACCTTTGAGAGTCCCCAAGAGTCCCAAGAGTTATTTTTCAAGAAATTAACTGCAGTTTGCAATCTATTAGTGAGTAGCGATGAGAGTTACAGTTCAACAGCATCTGGAGACTCAGTGCTGGGCATTCCCCACCATGAACCTCAGTACAATGGAGAAAATTGTTCATAAAATAAAAGAATTATGAAGAATTTGCTCACACAAACAACCCAGGATTGGTTGAGGATTTCAGTTTTCACCTGAAAATAAAAGCAGGAAACTGAGATATCGGAAGAAATACTTTTACTCAAACTGAATTCTGATAGAAGTCCAAATTGGCTCTTTGGAAGTCTTAATAGAAATTCTCTTTTTTAGAAACTAATGGCAGGATGTCTTATTTTGCGGTGAGACCCTTAAGATCTGGTGATCATAAATTCTAGAATGTAATGTCATTCAGATATGCTTCATTTTTTAAATTCTCTTTTATGAAAAGATCATACAGCAAGCAGAACATGCTAGCACAGAGTTGGAAACATGTGTACTCATTGTCTTTCTTTTGAAGAGCTAAATTATTGAAATAGGTAGATAAGTGCCTTGAAGAGGACATGACAATTAACACAAAAAATGCTATAAACACTGTTTTAAACAGATTGTGGAAATAGTGCTGCTATTTTGGCTGCTCTGGATAGACTCTGGTCTGCAATTTCTACAATGTCAGAAAAGAGCACAAGAACCATCTGGCAATTATAATGTAGTTTGTTTGACATGTTGAAGGAGTTACTTGTGTTATGTCTGTGTTTGGAACCTCAACAGATGTCCCTAAATCCTTGTTTTCTGAGGTAATATGAATTGCTTTCATATGTGAAACTCATCCCTATGTAGAACAGGCAGACAAGCAGTGGTTGTGTTATGTCCTTATAAGGACACCCGCCCGGATTGGCTGCCAGCCATTGGGCGGGAAAGTTTGAATCACTGTCAGGGGCGGTGCGACTGCCGGAGCGAATATAAGGAGAGCTCCGGCAGCGCGCAGCCAGTCTTGTTACTGTTTCTAAATAAAGTTACTAATGTAACGAGCTGGTCGCGTCTTCCATTTCCTGCGCCGATCTAACAGGTTGGTTCTATAGAACCGGTAGTAAAACCTGCGGGAGGCCCCACTCATTGACCCTGATGTCACCAAAATGCTTCTGCGCATGAGCAGAAGAGCGCACGCATGGCCCCATTGCGAACCAGTAGTAAAGGTAAATAGAACCAGGGGTGGGTTCTACTTACCTTTACTACCAGTTCACAATGGGGCTGCTTGTGCGTGCTCGTTTTGCTCGCTCGTGTGCGCGGTCTTCTGCGCATGCGCAGAAGCATTTTGGTAATGTCAGGGTTTGTGGGCGGGGCCTCCTGCCAGTTTTAATACCGGTTCTATAGAACTGGTGCGAACCAGGGGGCAAACCACCACTGAGTACAACCCACCCCTGCAGACAAGGATTCAGTCTGCCTACTGGCCTCTTTGGGTCAATTCATGCTTCTTTTCAGCCTGCCTCAAGGTATCTGCTGTGGGGTGGGGAATAAAAAAATATCAAGATGGCAGCTGTAACTATGTGATTGAAGCCTTTTAATGTGGGTGTGATATATATGACTCTTACAAAAAAATAGTTTGGACTTCAATTGGATGGTTGATAACTTTTATTCTCACATATACCTCTGCCATGCTGTGAATGAGTTTGATCATTGGAATGAGGTACCCATAACCTTTTCCTTGCATATGATCCCTTTGAGGCTTAAGTCCCCACCCCCACCTCCCATTTAGGTTTACAGTAGTTTCAACCTGAAAATATTCAATGGCATAAATATGCCTTTTAGAGCTATTAAAGAATGTAAGAAAATAACAAGAAGGACTACAGGTAGTTCTCGTTTAATAATGCTAATTGGGACAGGAAACTCCATTGTTAAGCAACCCAGTCATAGGTAAAAGAAAAACATGTGATTGTCCATTTATTGAAGGCCAGTCAATCTGGTTGCCATCATTGATCAAGAACCATATCTGCCCATGACTTCTGACTTTCTGATGGCTTGTCCATTGATTTTTTTTCTGGGAAACTATAAGGGAAAGTCACAAATCACAATCATGTGACTATGGGATACCATGACAAGCATAAGTACGAGGTTCGATTGTAATTACCATTTGTTTAATATTGTCCTAAGTTCAAATAGGGCTGAACAGATAGTCATCAAATGAGGACACCTGTATGCTATTGCTTTGAAAATACTATCAGAAGGACTATTAAAATAAATAAGAATAAATTTGTAGAATAAAAATCAATTAATATATGAAGCTCTATCTCTGCATTTATTTTGGTCATCTCAAACTAAAAGGTTCTCAGTTCTAAAGCTGTATACTGCTGTTAAAGGGTTAAAGTAATTCCAACATATTATTAAATACACAGAATATGTTATGTTGGGTGAATGAGGATGCAGCAAGCCAGAGTAGTGAGTGACAACAGCTCTTTATTATAGGGTGAGACTCCAGCTGCTGACCTGGGGAGCCAGCTCCCTTTATATACCTTGCAGCTGTGGTGGTCAGCCAATCAGCTGAGGGTCAGTTAATTCGAACTTCCCGCCAAACAAACCTATTTACATAACACTCCTCCCCTCCCAGAAGTCACTTGGGGTGTTATTTGCATACAAAGTCTCTCAGGTGACTAGGGCGTGTGCGAGTCCTAGCTGACCTGCGCAGTTCAGTCGGAGGGGCGGCGTTGAGCAGGTCGGAGGGACTTTCTGTTTCTCCCTGCTCCGCCAATGAGGCCTCCGGGACCTCCTCGTGGGTGGCGACTTCTCCGGCTGTTGGGACTACCTCGACGGGGCGGCGCTGGATACCAGAGTCCGCAGCTAAGTCCTCCGCTCTACTCGGGCTAGTGGTTTGTGCTTCTGGTTGGTAGTCGTGGTCGGAGATGGGGTCGTCTAATGTATCTTCGGTTACTCTTTTTCTTAATTGGTCAATGTGTCTGCGCCAAACTCTCCCGTCCCCCATGTCTACCCTGTATGACTTGGGGCCTGTGATTTCTGTGATTGTTCCGGCCTCCCAGAGTGGGCCCTGTCCATAGTTTCTAGCGTGTACCGGTGTTCCTATGGTGAACTCTCTAAGTTTCCTCTCCCCCCCCTTGAAGACCTCTGGGGAGTAGTTGGGGTTGAGTCTGTCTAGTATTCCCCGGAGTTTCTGTCCCATTAGTAGTTCGGCCGGACTTCGGCCTGTGGCTGTACAGGGTGTGGAGTGCTGGGCTATTAAGAATTTGTCTACCCTTTCCTGCCAGTCTCCGGAGCTCAAGCGTGAAAGGGCCTCCTTTGCTGACCTCACAAATCTCTCCGCCTGTCCGTTACTAGCCGGGTGAAACGGGGCAGAAAGGACATGTCTGATCCCAAGTCCCGCTAAGTACCCCTCGAACTGTGTTGCGGTGAACTGTGGCCCGTTATCTGACACTAGGATGTCCGGTAACCCATGTGTGGCGAATAACTGTCTTAGCTCTCTGATGGTTGCGTCGGTGGTAGTGGCCTTCATTAGCTTGATCTCCAACCATTTGGAGAATGCGTCTACGACGACCATGAAGGTCTGTCCATGGAATGGGCCTGCAAAGTCAATATGTATTCTGGACCAGGGTCCCTGGGGCCTTTCCCACTCCCTCACGGGTGCCGTTGGCGGGTCTGATCTGGACTCTTGGCAGGGCTGGCATCTCCCCACCCACTCTGTAATGTCTGCATCCATGCTGGGCCACCAGACATAGCTCCTGGCTAGCCCCTTCATTCTCACAATCCCAGGGTGCCCCTCATGCAACAACGTTAAAACTTTTTCCCTTAAGCGTGAGGGAATAACAACCCGCTCGCCCCATAGTAAACAACCCCCTTGCATTGTCAATTCGTCTCGTTTTCCCGCAAACAGTTTAAGTTCCCCGCTCCCAATCTTTTCCGGCCACCCCCTCATGACCCAACTTGCGACTGTCCAGATCACGTGGTCCTTGGTTGAGGCTCTTGCAACCTCGGCTGATGTTATGGGCCCAGAGTCCAAAACGTCTATCAGCAGGATGGGGATGCCAGGTGTGGGGTCTTCTAGGCTGTCGGGTAGTGGGCATCGGCTGAGTGCGTCCGCGTTGCCCATGTTCGCCCCTGGTCGATGTACCAGGCGATAGGAGTATGCTGCGAGGAAGATGGCCCAGCGTGTCATCCTGGGCGACAGTGCTGCCGGGGTTGGTCGATCTCCCGCGAGGAGACCCAGGAGTGGTCGATGGTCTGTGATTAGCTCAAAATCCCTCCCGAACAAGTACTCGTGGAATTTCTTTACTCCCGAAACGGCGGCGAGGGCCTCCTTGTCGAGCTGGCTGTAATTTCGCTCGGCACTTGATAGAGTTCGGGAGTAATATGCGATGGGCGCTTCCAGGCCATTCGGGAGTCTATGGCTCAGGACGGCTCCCACCCCGAATGGGGACGCGTCACATGCTAGAACAAGGGGAAGCGTTGCGTTGTATTGAATTAAGAAGCTTTCAGCTGATAGTAGTTTTTTAATGCCGGTGAATGCCCTGTCTTCAGCCTCCCCCCATTTCCAAGTGGCTTTCTTGGTTAACAGTCTATGTAGGGGTTCTGCCACTGTTGCCTTGTCTTTGAGGAAGATGGCGTAAAAATTTAATAGTCCCAGGAAGGCCTGTAACTCTGCCTTGTCCTTGGGGGTGGGTGCTTCTCTGATTGCCCTGATCTTGCTCTCCGTGGGGTGTATGCCGGTGCCATCTACTCTGTATCCCAGGAATTCGACTGAGGGGACTGCGATCATGCATTTATTGCGTTTTACTCTGAGTCCCGCGTCCCTGAATTTCCTTAGGACCTCCCTCAGCCTTTCTCTTAGCTGCTGCTCATTGTCCGCGGTGATGAGCACGTCATCAAAATAGGGCACCACCCCGGGGATCCCTTGTAGAAGCCGTTCCATGGTACTTTGGAACAGTCCGGGGGCCACGCTTACTCCGAATTGCAAACGGGTGCACTTGAAGGCCCCTCTGTGGGTTACGATAGTCTGTGCCTCTGCGGTAGCGCCATCTACTGGCAGCTGCTGGTACGCCTGCGCCAGATCGAGTTTTGCGAATATCTTGCCGGGGCCCAGGGAATGCAGTAAGTGGTGAACGACTGGCACTGGATAGGCGCTCTGCTGCAGGGCCTTATTGATTGTGCATTTATAATCAGCACATATGCGCACTGACCCGTCCGGCTTGACCGGTGTCACAATTGGGGTCTCCCATTTGGCGTGGTCGACTGGAACGAGCACCCCTTGTTTGATCAATTTATCCAGCTCAATGTCTATTTTGGGCTTCAGGGCAAATGGTACCCGCCTGGGCTTTAAACGGATGGGTGCGATGTTGGGGTCTAGATTAAATGAAATCGGGGTCCCCACATACTTGCCAAGCCTCTCGTTGAACACGTCCTGGAACTCCTGCATCAGGTCTTCCTTCAGGGTGCTTCGAACGTTCCTTACTCCGGTGAATCCCATGCCTAGGGCTCTAAACCAGTCCATGCCCAGGAGGCTGGGAAGGTTGTCGCTGACGATGGTGAGGGGCAGTTTCTCGGTAAACTCCCCGTACTGGACTTGGAACTCGCCTCTGCCTTCGACGGGTATGCGGTTCCCTTGGTAATCCTTCAGTCTGCGAAGCTGTGGCTGGAGCTGTCGCTTGTGTGCGCTGGGGATGACTCTCTTTAGGTTTTCCCAAGACATGATGGATATCGGCGATCCCGTGTCTATCTCCATCTGGCACTCCCGTCCCTCGATCTCGACTGTGGTGTAGGTCTTTTCTCCAGGAGAGGTGCAGGTCCGTGCGATGCGAATGGTGTAGGCCCCAGCGTCTTCAAATTTCACGCCCTTCCGGTTTCCGCCATCCCTGTTGGGCCTTCGGTGTGGCGCCGTCTCGGATTGGGCCGTTTGGCCACGTGGTCTGTAGCTCTGGTGTGTTTTCGACCTACAGACTCTAGCGATGTGGCCCCTCTTCTCACAGGAACGGCAAACGGCATCCCTGAACTTACAGTTCTGTCGTGAGTGGGACCCTCCACAGCTGGTGCATCCATCTCTGGGCTCCCTCCGGGCTGTGCGGGACTGCTCGGTGCGGTAGACCTCTTCTTCAGACTCCCCCTCGCTCGCGGTGCTTACGGCCTCTTGATGCACTGGCGCCGTCTTCTGCGTTGTTTTGGTTAGGTGGGAGCTCTTTAATCTCTCGGCGGCCTTTACTGACGACTCTTGCGCCCTGGCCTCATCTAGCGCGATGAGTAGAGTCAGGTTTGACCTCGCAAGCAGCCTCCTCTGGAGCCGGCTATCTCTCACTCCGCAAATTAGTTGCTCTAGGAGCAACTCATCCAGGTCTCGGTACTCACATTGGGTTGCGGCCTTACGCAGGGCAGCGACGTACTCGCTGATCGATTCTCCCTCCTGCTGGAGCCGTTGCCGGAATTCGTAGCGCTGCACGTACTTCGATGGCATTGGTGCATAGTGGTCTTTCAGCAGGGCCTGTAGCGTCGACCAGGAAATGTTGTGGACCGAATTCGGCTCCGACAATGCTTCGGCTGTGTCGAAAACCCTTGGCCTGCAGTGACTCAGGAACAGGGCTTTCTTCCGAACGTCCGGTAGCCCTTGCATGTCGTTAGCCACCATGAAGCACTCGAACCGGGACATGTAGGATCCCCACTTCTCTTCCTTGGGGTCGAAAGGCGCTGGCGGGGTGTAGGCAGACATCGCTTCGGGATTCTCCTGTGTTCCGCTCGCTCGTCTGACTGGATTCGGATGCAGTATCGGGTCCCCCCTTCTCTGAACGTGGCTTCAGCTCCTTTGCGTGTGGCTTCAGCTCTTTTGCGTGTGGCTTCAGCTCTCCTCTGCTTCTGGCCTCAAAATCCCACCTTCGTCGCCAATGTTATGTTGGGTGAATGAGGACGCAGCAAGCCAGAGTAGTGAGTGACAACAGCTCTTTATTATAGGGTGAGACTCCAGCTGCTGACCTGGGGAGCCAGCTCCCTTTATATACCTTGCAGCTGTGGTGGTCAGCCAATCAGCTGAGGGTCAGTTAATTCGAACTTCCCGCCAAACAAACCTATTTACATAACAGAATATGTATAGTAATATATATATATCTATTTTCTTACTTCTTCGTAGGGTTTATGTGTGTTTTTCCTCTAGCCTACTGATGAAAACAAACGAGCTGGAAATAGATTTATATAGGTCTCCCACCTAGCAGGAAGAGCTTGCTGGCTGCTAGAAAGGAAAAAAGCCCAGAATCGAGTGGATGTGATTCTACTGAGCTGGGGCTGCAGAAAAACCTTGGTTACGTAGGGAAAACCTGGCTAGAGGAAAGAAAAAAAAAACACACACACACATACAGACAGACACACCCATATATATAATATTATATTTCTCAATGCAAAGTGCCAGATGTTCAGTGTCAGCAAACTCCTTTCTGAAAAGCCTTTAATTTCAAAGGGGGAAGGAGATTTCCAAATAGACAGTCTTATGCTTTCAAGTACTCAAAAATGAGAGGAGCATAGCTATTGTACAGAGTATAAATAATAAGCTGCTAACGGCCAGACTGTCCAGAAGCTTGAAAGATTCTAAAGTAGAGCGAAAGATCTGGCAACAGAAAGGAAGACATCTTTGCAATATTAAGAGATCAAATTCTGCAAATTTGTCATTTTGTTAATGAATTATTAAAAACAACATCTTTTAAATGAGAGGCCTAGTTTGTCTGTGACATAAGTGATGGAAGTCAGGATCACCAACTTTTAAAAGATAAGCAGTCCCTCAGGTAACCTGGGTCTATGCTTTATAGTTGATAACTAGGATTTTGAAATGCATCCAGAACTAATTGGTAATCAGTGCAGCTCCTGAAGCAATGATGACATATGTGCATATCATGTTACGCCAATCACAGCCATGGTGCTTTATTTTGGACCAGTTGTGTTAGGAAATGGTTATTGCCTAATTGGTTGGCCAGGAAATATATAAGCCAACGTTGTATGTTTGTATTATGTGAATGTATTATGTAGCTTTAAGAACTGTGCTGAGTCATTGTGCATCCTGATTGGCTGAGCTCTGCAGCCAATGTATTTAAGGAAAGCTAAATTATGGTTAGTTGGTTAGTTGGGAACACTACACCATTTTTACCTGCTGCTATGCTGTAACTCTTTTTGATCTCTCTATGGTCAACTGTTTGATCATGATTACTGCTTTCTGATATTTATTGAACTGTTTTTATATTGTTCCTGATTGTTCTTTGTATTTTTCAACAAACTGGTAAGATGATTTTATATCCCTGGATTGATCTTATATTGCACTTTATATGGCTAAGACTTGGATTGTTAAAGGACTATGATTTTGCTTTTCCCTAAAAGTAAAATACTATAAAACCCAGTTTATCTGTATGTTATTCTTAATTACTCTCAAACCATTTCCGTGCATAAAACTCTAATGGTACTGCTTTATAAGCCACAACTTCGGGTGTAACTCATTAATATCCTTAACAAGTTGTAAATTCCATGTATTCCTCAAGGGCATCCCCATATAGTGCACATTGCAGTAGTCCAATTTTTAGATGATAAAAACATAGGTAGCTGTCTAAAGAAGCTCTAGATGACCTCCATGTTGCACGCGAATCACAAGTGAGGAAGTGCAATCCCATTTAAGATCTAGATGAAAAATCCTCTGAACTAGGGGACCCAAATAACTACAAACACTTGATTTTGGCATGATTGAGCCTGACTCTGTCATTTGTCATCTGTCCACACCCAGAGCCAAACAGCTCCCAGACCTTGTATCAGGACATTGACCATATCATCCGGATGACCCAGGTCAAGATATATGTGGGTATCATTGTTAGGTGTTTTGTGCCAGCCATGGCAGTTCCTTAAAAGGCCACCAGATGGGAGCAAAGAGGGACTTTTGATCCCACTGGTGGGTCAAGGGGCTCCGGCCCCTGCAGCCTCATTGGTAAGGAGGAGCCTTGGGCCCCTATAAGAACCCCTGCACAAGGGCTGTTCTCCCTGCTCTTGTTCTAACTTCTTACAGGAATGATCCATGGGTTCAATCCAGGCGTGGATGCCTCCATGCCAGGGAACCCATTTTACTCTACTTCTAAATAAAGACATAATTTGATTACATCCTTGCATGCTGCCTTTTCTTGAAAGCACCCTCAACGAACCATCGATCTTCATGAGATCCCTCACAATCATCTTATATTGATAGGATCAGATCTTAAATCAATGGATGACCTCATTCAACATGATGTTTCGTGTAAATATTAAAGAGGATGGCTTATGTTTTCCATAACAAAATGCTAGAGATGACAATACATTCAAGTAATTCTAAACAAAGAGCTTTAAAGCCTTCCCCTCTACTGATTCCTTACTGATACATTTTTGTCTGATGTTTCTTTAAGTACAGTGCGTATGCCATAAATACTTGCTTGAAAATATAGTGCTTCAAAATTACTTTTAATTATGAAAAAAGTTTCCTTCATATGAAACATGTAGTACAATATGAAACTTCGATCTTGATTCAGAGATAGTTCACATTTATAGAAAAGCCAACTATCACATATGTTTCACTTGCTGGATTGGGAACTGTGCAGAAATGCACTTGGAATGCACATGCCAATGCTGACAGGTCTTGCTGCCAAGGATACATATTTAAATGTGCATTCCTATCCACTTTCACTTTCCGAAGCAGCCACCCATTTCTACAGAGAGAAAGAGCTAGACCAGTATCGAATATTTCTCCCCTTACTAACAAAAGTTGCAGATGGTGTTCTTCCTTAATTAAATGCAAGCAAAGCACTTAAAGTATTCATCTACCCCTTATGTCTATATTTTCACAGTTCTTCAACTCTGGTGCACCTTAGTTTAGGAAGTTAGATAGGACACTCCTTCCCACCCACCACTCAAGAACAGCGTCTCTTTGCAGTCTACAAATGGAGCTCAAATGTAAGTGCTGAACTTTGGTTGAAGGCCTTTGTCTAGGTTTACTTTAAGTGTGGTGTTCACATGCTATGTTATCATGGGTTTGTCTTTCCACTGTGGGATGGATGGATCCCATGTGTGACTAGAGAATTCCTTGAACTGATGTACTGATGGAAAGCCATGTTTAGAGAAGTGATGCAAAGAAAACATTGAATATATACACAATGCTGTCAACAAAGGCTTTTAAAGTGTTCTGAAGTTTAAAAACAGAACACAACTGGTTCTTTGCAAACTGTCCTCCCTCTACAGCAGTGTTTCTCAACCTTGGTAGCTTGAAGATGGGTGGACTTCAACTCCCAGAATCCCCCAGCCAGCACCGCTGGCTGGGGGATTCTGGGTATTGAAGTCCACCCATCTTCAAGCTTCCAAGGTTAAGAAACACTGCTCTACAGGCTTTCCATATTTCTGGCCTAGCATTTGACTCATCACGTAGTGCAGAGCTGTCAAACTTGCGGCCCATGGACCGGATGTGTTACATGATGGCCATGCCCACATCTGGTTTAGTGAAGAGGGGAAAAGTCCTGATACGTCACGTGATGTTGCTGTGATGACACAAGTTTGATACCCCTGACCTAGTGCTTCCGAAGAAGCAATCTCAGCTTCTCACATTCATCTCAAAGCTTAGAGCTTTGTTCATTTTACAATAGCAGAACATTACAAAAGACTTAATTTTTTTCTAAAATATGTATATTTTAAAGAAGGAAGACTCATGGGCCTGGTTTACATATCCCATGTAACCATGATTCGTTTAACTTTTGCTTTGAACCATAATAATTTTATGGTTTACTTGAACTAACAAACTACATTATGTTTAGTGTGTTAACCCTGTTAATTCATTGCTTAGCTGATCTTTTCCCAACTGGATGTCTCCCAGAAGTGGACGTTGGGCATGCGGGTGGAAATAATGGGAAATATAGACTGGTTTAGCTCATCAAGAGTTAGAGAAGATTTCAAATTGACATGCCTCCTGATAACTTGCTTTCTTCTCTGACAACTGCAGGGAGTTTAAATATTTTTGTTTATGCTCAATTTGTATGGTGAGCTGCAATGAATAGTAATGATGATTTTTTTTAAAAAAACAAATCCATTTAAAACCCATTTTAAAAACTCATGTAGTCTTCTTTATGACTAAGGTGTGAAAAACTTTCTGCAGTTCATTCTTCTTAGGCTACAAAACAGGGGTGAAATGCTACCGGTTCGGCCTGGTTCAGCCGAACCGGTAGTAAAAAATGCTACTGGTTTGCCAAACCGGTAGTAAAAAGCTATGCTGCGCGATCATCGGAACCTTTTCTTTACCTTTTAAAAGCATTTTTTAACTACCTATTCGCCGGAACCGGTAGTAAAAAAATGCTTTTAAAAGGTAAAAAAAAGGCTCCGATGATCAGCTGAGCGACTGGCGATCGTCGGAATTTTTTTTAAAAAACTTTTTAAAAGCATTTTTTAACTATCTATTGGCCCGAGCCGGTAGTAAAAAAATGCTTTAAAAAAGTTTTTAAAAAGGTTCCCATGGGCACCACAGCTGATCACCCCACAGCTCGCTGTTCCACTTACCTTCCCAAGTCTTCTTTTGGTGCGCACTGTGCTTGCGTTTGGCACATGTGCAGCCAGCAAACCAGTAATAAACCGGTTCAGATTTCACCACTGCTACATAATCATTGAATGCAGCTGAAATTTCTGGCTTCCCCATTCTGCATGCCACAAAATAGTAACACAGAAGAAAACAATAGCTCTGCTGGATTGGGCCAAAGTCCATTTTAGCCAAACATTTTATTTCTCATGGTGATGGACCAAGTGCTGGGGATATACGTGTGCTCACAATGCTACTTTTTATTCAGCAAAGCCCGTTCCTCTATTGCTTATTTCAAATTCTTAATTATGGCATTAATATGCCAGGCAATCTTGTTTTTAACACCATGTCCAATCTTCAGCTCAGGCAGTTCAAGGTCATCTTTAGCTGTTCAAGTTTTTAATAATGTTTTTCCCCCCTCTTTTCCGCAAATACGTTCTGTGAGGGATGTGATCTAGGATGCCTTGTTGACATTGGCAGTGTGGTTAATGTGTGAATCGTCAGCTTACTACGGGAACTGTTATGCTGCTGTGGGCATGCTACCTCCCTTTTTAGGTTCTGGAGACTGGCCATTTTGGCCATTTTGTCTGAGACTGTTGGAGAGACTGTACATTTGGCTCCTACAGAAATACTTGCCCAGATAAAGCTTTCTGTAGGACTGGCTCATTACATATGCGAGTGCATTTAGCTATCCTCTGAAAGAGCACCAGACTTCTTTTTAAAGATTTTTGAAAGGGTGCTAGATCTGCCTTTCAGAGAAAACTAGATCTCAAGACCATGCTATTTTCACGATGAAAACTTGGAAACAGAACCAGGTTTTGCCAACTGTGTGTTACTCTTTCTGCCACCAACAGGTTTCCTTGCAGATCTTCCAGGAAAAAGGTTGGTAAAAGAAGTGGTCCCATTTGACCAACTTCATGGGATATTTCAGGATACTGCTGACCACAGACATTCAAATACAGGTTGAAGAAGCAGTTTATTCATTCTCAATTGTTCCCACTCATTTTACCCTGTACCTGTCTGGGCTGCCAGGTGTAATATTGTTGGACATGAGTTTAGTGCTTTTTCAATGAGCATCAAACCCATATTCAAAATCAGTCTAACTGAGAGATAACAGGCACAGAGCATCTTCAGCCCTGTGATTTCTTAGGCAACTTGACAAGTGATTAAGCCAACCATCCCCACTTGCTTGTCTTCTTCCCCATCCCTACCCAACTACTCATTAAGGAGAGCAATTATTTTTCCAACAGGAAAGTTTTATAGCCAAAGAGACATTTTTCATTCTGTTTATTGCATTAAAATAGCAAGAACAGCATCACTTGCTGGCCTTGTTGCTAAGACTGAAAAGAGATCAACCACGAGAGCAGAAGAAACTGAGAACTCGTAGGCTGAGAAGGTCATCCTAACAGGACTGTCTGACTATACTCTGTGTCTTAATTGCATTTTATTTTATAACTGTTTCCACCAGTTTTCTACCAGCACGGAGCAGTAATTAAGCTGTTCAGCCTTATAATTTACCAGATCTCACTTAGTCCCTTTTTAACAATTGCTGTATCATTAATCACTTTTCAGTCCTTCGGCACAGTGCCCGATTTGAAAGACAAGTCACATATTTTTTGCTAGGAGCTCAGCAATTGTACATCTGAGTTCTTTAAAAACTTTTAGGTAGAAGCAATCAGGATCCATTGATTTGTTACGGTGTGGTTTCTCAAAATAAGTCAGAATATCTTCTTTTCTTATCTCGGTTGGCTTCAGTTGTTCCGATTCCTTCCCTCAGACAATCAATGCAGGCTCAGGTACCTGTCCTATATTTTCTGTAGCCAAGACAGATGCAAATAATTCATTTGCTTTTTCTGCCGTCTCCATATCCTCCTTAGCCATCCCTCTCATGCTTCACTGTCTGACAGCCTAGCCCTTTTCTAGCTAGTTCTGAATATATTTAAAGAAGTTTTTTTCTTGTTGGGGTATTATTATTATTTTGCCATGTGGTCCTTTCATTCTTTTTTTGGTCTGCTTTTATTATAATCTTACACTTTTTCTGCCACAATATGTGTTCCATTTCCCGCTCCAAATTAGGACAAAAGTTCATTTCCTGAAGGAAATCTTGTTAAGTTTTGCAGATACCAGTATCTCTGGATCCTGCTAGCAAGCCATGATGGCCTTTTGGGGGGATTTAGTTGATCCTTCCTTACACTGTAAAATTCATACATTGGAAAATGCATCCCTGAACAACTGCAATTTTTTTTAAAATTGACTTCAGAGAGGAAAAGGAACAGCTTTGTCTGCCCAACCTTTCCTTTTAGTCTCTTTTTCATCTGCAGTCAGAAGGATTCTATAGCCACAAAAAAAGATTTGCTACAAGCATTTACTGCAACTTTCTTGATCTTTCCTAATCTCTATGTTGAGGAGGAACGCTACTAAGCAGGGAGAGGGGGTTATTCCTCAACAACTATTTTTATAATTTGCAGATACTACATTAAGAGAGAGAGAAAAAAGAGTTCCTGAAGATTTTATTCTGCTAGTTGTTGCCAACTATAGGGGGCAGGGCTCATCTTTATTTCAAGGCCATTGAGACATTTCTGCAATCATGTGGCCAGCATGATGTCATGGAGAACTATTACCTTCCCACTGAAGTGGTATCTATCTACTTGCATTTGCATGCTCTTGAACTGCTAGGTTGGCAGGAGCTGAGGCAAGTAACGAGAGCTCACCCTGTCATGTAGTGCTTGGGTCTCGAACCTGGGCTGCCAGCTTTCCAGCCCACAAGCTCAGTGTCTTAATCACTGAGCCACCGCACAGCCCTAATTAAGAGAGAAGTAGCTCACAAAAAGTGAAAAGAGCGCAAATGACTAAACTCTTTCTAATTCCCCTTTTTATAACATTTGAAACCCACATACTGTATAATGCATATCGAGATTCCATACCCTGGCTTGCCAAACCATGATGTCTGCAAAACTGCAGTTAAACACGATTTTACTTTTCAGATCTTTATATAGTTGCAAATGCAGAGCTCCACAGCTGCCAGAAGACAGAATGTAAACCTCTCAGTAGGCTTCAGTGGTGCACAAAACCCCCAAACACCTGTAAAAGGGCAATACTTTTATGCAGAGTCTCATGATCAATACTGCAAGGGCGGATAAGGACTAACACCGCATAGTTGCTTGTCTGCATTGATTGGGTTTAATCCAACTGGATGTACTCCAAAATTCTGAGCTTATAGCAGATATAACGCAGACCATGAGTTTCTAAATGGAGAGAAAGATAGACATTCCCTTTGTTTCCATGACTAATTAATATGGTTTTATTCCGTATTCTGAAAGCAATGCCATGTTTTAAATTTGAAACCTCAAACAAACAGCCTATTCCAGATACTTTACCAGAATGGTTAGAATGTAATCCAATATATCTAAATGGCAGAGCTGGGGAAAGATGGAATAAAGAATTAATTAGCACGATTCCTAATTTATTTATTTTTATAAGACATCTGTCCAAGGATAGAGATTGTGCCTGGCTTTCTTCTCTACCCATCTGTTTTGAAAGCAGAAGTCATCTTGGCATGCATAAGGAAATGGAAATGTTTTGGATCAATGTCACTAGCTGAAACTGGGCTTGGATAAAAAAGAAAATGAGTCAAAATGGGGAGAATGGGAAAGAATGTTTCACATTTAGGAACAAAATATCATGGAGCAGCATTTAAATAAAATAAATTGAAATGAAAACTGAGGAAGAAGCTAAAGAACCCCCACAATTTTAAAAAGACTACACATCAACTAAATACAAATAGATTATAAAAGGTAAAGGTTCCCCTCGCACATATGTGCTAGTCGTTTCTGACTCTAGGGAGTGGTGCTCATCTCCGTTTCAAAGCCGAAGAGCCAGCGCTGTCCAAAGACATTTCCGTGGTCATGTGGCCAGCATGACTAAACACCAAAGGCGCATGAAACACTGTTACCTTCCCACCAAAGGTGGTCCCTATTTTTTCTACTTGCATTTTTTACGTGCTTTTGAACTACTAGGTTGGCAGAAGCTGGCACAAGTAACGGGAGCTCATCCCACTAGGGGGCACTAGGGATTCGAACCGCTGAACTGCCAACCTTTTGATCGACGAGCTCAGAGTCTTAGCCACTGAGCCATCGCGTCTCTTACAAATAGATTACTCAAGTGTATTAAAAGTAATATGAAAGCAGTCTTAAATCCCTTGGCTTTAGGAAGTTTGCTTAAAATAAGTTTGCAGACAATAACAACACCAACAGCCTATTATGTCTGCTTAGTGACCCACCAGCCCTGAAATCAAACACTGAAGATGAAGAGTGAAGTCCCAGACTTCTTTGCCAAGAAGGTCCATGATTTCCAAGGATCAGCTGCTGAACACTATTTGTATTATGGGCACAAATGAAATGCAAAAGTATGGAGGGCAGAAAAAGTGTTATGCTTTTCCCTGTCACCCAGATTTTTCCACCCGAGGTCTGGTAGCTCTAATTTGTGGGCTGTGTGTGTGAAATGAATGTGGTAAGTACCAACCAGTGGTGAAATCTAAAATTTGTTACTACCAGTTCTGGGCGTGGCTTGGTGGGGGGGGGGGTAATGTGACTGGATGGGTGTGGCCAATTTTTTTTTTTTTACTTTTAAAAGCATTTTTTCTATACCCTCTTTGGCGAAGAAGTTGTAAAAAAATGCTTTCAAAAGGCTCTGACGATCCCAACTGATTTGCCTGATCAGCTGAAGCTTTTTAAAAAAGCCTCTGCCGATCAGGCAACTCAGCTTGGATCATCAGAGGCATTTAAAAGAAAAAAAGGGGTTTTTTTCTTTTAAAAGCCTTTGACGATCCCAGCTGAGCCACACGATCATCAGAGGCTTCTTTTTTTTACTTTTAAAAGCATTTTTTGGCCAAAGAGGTTGTAGAAAAAATGTTTTTAAAAGTAAAAAAAAAAAAAGGCCTCTGATGATTCTGTGGCTCAGCTGGGCATGTGGGGGGAGGGCAGGGATTTCTGCTACTGGTTCTCCGAACCATCCATCTCCATCGCTACCAGATTGAGCGATCTGGTCCGAACTGGGAGCATTTCACCCCTGGCACCAACACCTTCAATCAATCAGAATAGAGCCAGAAGAGACCTCGGAGGTCTTCTAGTCCAACTCCCTGCTCAAGCAGGAGACCCTATACCATTTCAGACAAAATGGCAGTCTAGTCTCTTCTTAAACACCTCCAGTGATGAAACACCCACAACGTTTTGTGGCAAGCAGTTCCACTGGTTAATTATCCTCACTGTTAGGAAGAACACATTGCTTTTTTTATTTCAACTAGGAAAATCAGAGAGAGACAGAGAGAGTCATAAAGCTGTTTGTAATCTGTCACCACAGTGTATATGTTGAAAATCTTATTGCCTTTGAAATCCTCCCTACCCCCACCCCCACCCCCAAGTCCTGCTATGCTGCCTTATCATGGAGCCTCATTCCTGGGAAGGATGAGTGAAGCATGTCATTTTTTTGCAGATGATTGTCTTCTCCACTAATTATATATATGGAAGGGAAATCAACATAGATTTTCTCTTCTGTGGAACATAACCCACCATTTAAAAATTTCTGAATTCACTAGCCTCAGCTGAGAGCATGTCCTTGTTTTTCCCCCTGGGAAAGTGTTGTCACTTCTCATTCATGCCTCTTCTTCCTGATCGGCCAGATATCCAGCCTTTGAGACTTCATAAATGCTATCCAGCTCCAGTGAATCTTTGAATGACTTTGAAAAGTGCCATGTTTCGCCCTTCTATTGAAGCCGCGTAATTCAAAACTATTGCTCGGAAATGAGATTGCCATGATTGATGTCATGGGGTGGCACTTCGGCGTCAGTTTAATCATAGATCAGCTGTGGAAAATTTAGAGTCCCACAAAACAATGTAAGTGATGGAAAAACCTTGATCTGTTTTCTGGCTATGAATGGAAAAGTTTCTAAAATACTCTTATTATGATCAATCTACTCCTGGAAAGTGGGGGTGGGATAGGGAGAACAGTTAGCTTTCAATGAACCAAAAGTTTCAAACATCCCAGTAAAACTAAAATTTAGATGGTGTATAATTCATACCATCTAAATATGCTGATTTCTATTACATTTTGTCTCTCAATGTTTGTCCCTCATTATTTCCCCAGTATGTTTCCTTTTCCCCTCCATACTTAACAGAATTACAGAGTTGGGACCTTGGAGGTCTTCTAGTCCAACCCCCTGCTCAATCAGGAAGCCCTAAGCCATTTCAGACAAATGGTTGTCCAATCTCTTCTTAAAAACCTCCACTGTTGGAGCACCCACAACTTCTGGAGGCAAGAATTAATTGTTCTAACTTTCAGAAAACTTCTTCTACTTCTACTTGTTCCTGAATTGGGGAAAACATGGTTTCTATTTGTGCATCAATAAGCTTCCATTGATATATTCACTTCATCAGCCCAAAGAAAGACTAATATTGCGGCTTCTGCCACATGTGGCCTCTCTTGCATGTGTAAGTGACTTCCTTTTCATGCCATGAAAGTCTCAATGAAACCGGCTGTTTCTTTTCCAGGTTCTGAAGTTTTTGTGATAGAAACAATTTATGCAGGCTCAACACTATCCTGGTGGAATGGCAGGTGAAGATGATGGAGCTGGCAGAGAAATTAACTTGTGGGATCAGAGAAAAAACAGCTATCTACATGTATGGTTCACTGAAAAGCCCTTACAGACTGTTTGCATGAAACAGAAAAAACATGCACTTATGACTTATGGTTTGGATGATTAAAAAAAAGTGGGTAATAGAAAAGACGGTTGGTTTTGCAGCCACAGAGTAAGAGATCTATCAATTAGCTTTTATTCAGTCATGAAGTGGCAAAAAATCCAAACAAACAAACAAAAATCAGAATTAAATTTAAAAAAGACAATAAAATTCCAAAATATTTAAGAAAAATTAAAGGAGATATTATGGTTTACTGCACAAACTATGGAGCAGTATTTAGTTGTGGTGAGCAAAATGATATCAGATTGATCAGATAGTAACAACTTAAGATAGTACAAGTCAGAATAACCAGGATGTTTAGTGAAGAATGAAGATAATAATTCCTGGAAAGCACCTGCATACAGGGAACAATAGAATATAACAGATTCCACCATTTCAATTATTCCTCCATCAGGACACAATCTCTGTTCAAAGCAGAATTTTTGTATCTCCCTTCTGTAACAGCTGTTGTGAGGGTACTAAATCTAGCCAAAGATAAAATCCATCTAAATTTGGGAATTGTTATGCAGCTTAGGTATCTGGCTGATTAGAGAAGATGTGCAGAATGGCTCAAAAACATGACTCTGGGTAGGATTGATAAATCTAATTGTAGTTCTAAATAAATGTCCTGTTGTTTGAGATCAGCTAATGCACATTCATAACCCATCAAAGTGAAGGCTGTCCTGTGACTGCAATTTAGCATGTATTGCCTGGTACCAGGAAGACTGAATGCTACCATTATAAAAGGGCAAAGCTGACTGGGGAAAAGGAAAGCTTTAGCCAATAAGGGAAGATGTAAATCTAAGCAGAAGTTTTATTTTAAGTAGGCCAGCTTTGTGAAGAAGCACCACATTTAGGATGCAGAGGTATTTGAAAAATGGATCTCAAGAAACTTGAATTGAACTCTTTCAAGAGAAAGAAATGAGCTATAGGAGCCCAACTGAGCTCCAAAAAGGGGTTGAACTCAGATCTTAGTTGAGAAAACTTCAATTGCTGCAGGTATATATTGAGCTCCTTTGGAGAAGTAAAAGGATTGTAACGTCATCATTTTTTGTGCATTTAAGATGGGATTTAAAGTTTGCTGCTAGCATGGAAAAAACAATCCCATTTTTTAAAAAAGGTCTTAATTTAATTTGTTCTGCTGAATGATTATGTAGCTATATATGTGCGTTAGGGCAAAAACCTGAAGATTTTTGAAGGATTTCAAAAGGTCACCTGCTAGTGGGAAACTATTATTCAGTTCAGTCTGTGAGATGGAGAAGGCCTGATTTTGACATGAATTTAGTTACCTTCAAAACCTGGTCCTGAGATATCTTGCACAGGCATTATTCCTCCCTCTGCAGATGAGATATCATCCTTGCAGCTGCTCCATTTTTCTGTCTCACGATTCTTTGGGCATCCTCTGCCTGATATCTCCATAAATCAGATACTATTTAGGCCGACCCAAGTCTCCAAGACCATGGAAGGCCATTCTCAGTGACTGTGAAGGGAACATGATGGTAGCAACCTCAAAGGGCAAGTGGGACAAGGGCAGACCCCACTTCTGATTGTCTATCTCAGAGGTCTTCAAACTTGGCAGCTTTAAGACTTGTGGACTTGTGGACTTCAACATAGCATAGCTGGCTGGAGAATTCTGGGAGTTGAAGTCCACAAGTCTTAAAGCTGCCAAGTTTGGGGACCCCTGGGTATCTGATGACTATCAGCCACCATAAAGTCAATGAAACATGCTAGATCATGTTCCCGGTAAAATAAGTAAATAAATAAGTCAACTGGAAGATATTGAAGGAAACATTACTTTAAAACTGGAACAATTAAATATGGCTCTAAGCTGCCTCAGCTGTGGGATGGAAAAAGATTAAGGCAACCTCATGAGGGCATGATATTAAAAGGGCTACAGGGGCTTTGTGCCAGTTAGGATAAACATGTATCTCAAGTCTTTCTATGGCTTCCTGGCCTCCAGATAAACCTTGTGCTCTGATTTGACATAATGCTGCAGTCCATGTTTACTCAGAGGAAGTAAGACTATTAAGATAAATGGGATTAACTCTCTAAAGCTACTTAGGTCTGCATCATTAGTCACCCAACTGACTTGTTCCATTACAAGGAAATCTTCATTAGTATTTTACATCTCATTTTTTTCTTTTTCTTAAAAACACTACTATTCTTCCAACTGTAGAAAATAGTGACTGCTAAAAGACTGGTGATTACATCGCTGAAATGCATTCCCTTAAAAAGCCATTAAAAACCCTCAAGCATAAAAACAAGGACTTTGTTCCGGGCAATCATCTCTGCAATAAAAATGTACTGTAAATGTATATCCTGTAATGAATACCTATAAATTAGTTTAAGCACTACGGCAAAAAGCATGCAGAAAGGGTAAAACAACAATTTTTTTAAAAAAATCTATCCTGGTTTGTATTTTAGCAATAGCAATAGCCATAGCACAGCCCTCTCTAAGCAGTTTACAGAGTCAGCATATTGGCCCCAACAAGCTGGGTCCTCATTTTACTAATCTTGGAAAGATGGAAGGCTGAGTCAACCTTGAGCCCCATCAGGATCGAACTCCTGGCAGCTGGCAGAGTTAGCCTGCAATAGTGCATTCTAACCACTGGGCCACCATGGCTCCTTCTGTCATATTTCTGCTGTTTGTCTCGTCATTTCTTTGTGAAGATACATAAATCCAAGGATTGTGGTTCTAAAATCAGTCAGGTACAGATTTTGAGGAATCACAAATAGCTCTGCAGTAATGGCCCTGGAGTGGTACTCCAAAAAGTAAGAGAGACCTGAAAAAAAGGAAGATATCTCCTGCCTCTACCCTCATCTGCCAGTTCTTTTTATTAAAAAGAGACCAAACTGTGACTAGAATCCCCTGTGATCACTGCCAACAATTGTAGAAAAACCAGATCTTTATATCACAGTTTGTTTTTCTTTTCTGGTTTGTGCTTATTGCAGCCATCAATGTATTCCTAAAGGCTGCTTCATAAAAATCTGAGAAGGTACCAAATAAAAACAGCCCCAATGTTCAAAGAAGCAATATGGGAATCAATAATTGAAGAGAAAGAAAAACTCCTGCCACCGTGCAGCCATTCCAATATAGTTTCCCTAATATAATGCACTCATAAAGCTAAATTGTCATTAAGAGTTTTGATTCCTTACAAAGGAATAGACATATCTTGGTTGAGCTAAAGCTGACTTCTGAACTGTGCTTTAGTTTCGGTATCTGGTTTATATGAGTAATGTAATCGTTTTGTAGATTTCTCCAACCTTAGTAAGTCTGGTGGAAGTCCTCAACCTTTTATTTATATCGTGCCTTTATTATTTTTATAAATAATGCAAGATGGTGAACATACCTAACACTCTTTCTTCTGCCTCTTTTCCCCCACAACAACAAACCTGTGAGGTGGATTGGGCTGAGAGAGAGTCACTGGTCCAAAGTCACCCAATCAGCTTTCATGCCTAAGGCATGACTAGTCTCCTGTTTTTTGGCCACCACTTTAACCACTACACCAAACTGGTTATCAAATTGCTTAAAACTGTCCTTGGAATACATGCAAATGTTCTTTCTCTCACTCACTCAGAAATTTCTGAGTGTAATAGAAGAGACATCTTACTGTCCTACTATTTGGTTTGCTAAATCTACTGTTAAGCACTAGAAACTTGACAGTACCATATCAAGTATCTGGGTAACCTCTGCTGACTTCGAGTAAATAATCTGGTGAGAACCTTCCTATGATGTCCCTTCAACCTATATCTGAATACATGAGGAAGTTGAACTGGACTTTTTGTTAGTAAGATGCTACATGGCTTTGTCTAAATACATTTTTGAAGTCTCGGGGAACAATTTCAGAAACAGCAACTAATTTATGCTATAGAAACGTACAGTGTGAATATATTGATATGAAGGAAGCAAACCAGAAATAGTAGAAATAATCAAGCTTGTGTTTATATATGTACATTCTACAATATCCAGATTGTAGAATTTAAAATATAGAATTGCAAAATTTAGAATTTGTAGATCACAAGATATGAGGCAACATTTTATGAAAACAGTTTTCTGAGCTGACAGTTTCTGTGCCTAGTTATGACTTTAATGATTTAGAATAGCAAGATTCCCTCGTTGTATTATTTTTCTATGATCTGTGCTTCAGTGTCTATTGCTAACATTAGTGTTTGTAGCAAACAATACTGCTCTGTGTACATAGTAAGATTATTCCTGTGCATCTGTATTTGATTTAAGATGGATTCAGTAGAGCTTAAAACACAAGCTTCGTTCTCATTTTTTCCAGTGGCATTTATTTAAGCATACAGTATTTATTGAAAAGAAACAAGTGATTGTAAGCACACGTGGACTATTTAACTAAGTTAGATTCTAAATCCCACAAGGGAGGGGGGAGAGGGAAGGGAGAAGAAAGGGAGGGAGGGAAATGTATCTAAATTGCTTATTGTTTTGCTTAATTATTGAACTGTTCATATGTTCTTTAAAATTTTTCAGAATATTGTTTTTCCAGAATGTATATCAAAGATAAAAACAAGTAGAATCAATAAAAAAGAGACTTTCAAAATTAACAAATGAAACATATAATACAGTTCATTGGAAGTTAAAGTCAGAAATGATCTAAGAAGCAGGGCTACAGATCTGTGGTAAAACGTAAAATTTGTTACTACTGGTTCTGTGGGTGTGGCTTGGTGGGGGGTAATGTGACTGGGTGGGTGTGGCCAACTTTTTTTTTTTACTTTTAAAAGCCTCTGACGATCAAGCAACTCAGCTGGGATCATCAGAGGGTTTTAAAGGCATTTTGTTTTCTGCAACCTCTTCGGCTGAAGAGGTTGTAGAAAAAATGCTTTTAAAAGCCTCTGACGATCCCAGGTGAGCCGCACGATCATCAGAGGCTTTTTTTTTAACTTTTAAAAGCATTTTTTTGGCCGAAGAGGTTGTAGAAAAAATGCTTTTAAAAGTAAAGAAAAAAGCCTCTGATGATCACACGGCTCAGCTGGGCATGTGGGGGGGGGGGGGGGCAGGGATTTTTGCTACCGGCTCTCCGAACCACCCACCGCCATCACTACTGGACCGGGAGCATCTCACCCCTGCTACAGATAGTCCTTGATTTACAACTGGTTACTTAGCAGCCATCTGAAGTTATGATGAAACTTCCCAGAGGTACTTATGACTCAGTTCACAGTCCCCCACTCATGCTCCCCCTTAAAATAACCACATTTGGGCATTTGGCAACCTGCCCATTTGATAGAAGAAATACAACACAGGAAAGAAATAAAGTCTTAAATATAGGATTGTGGTAAAAGTCTCCCAAGCCATTGCATTTATTTTTCAATGCCATGAGTAATGTATTTCCATCTAATCAAATTGGGCAGTTGGTTGATAGACAGCAATCATATAGATGATATATGTGTGAAACAGCTTCAAATAAGACTTCTGCCACCTGGCAGAATGAAAAGAAAAGATGAAAAGAGTTTCTTTAAATAAGTGTAATAGAAATGTAATATAGGAGCTGGACCTTCCAAGGTGCAGTGACTTGAAGGAAGCATAGGAAAAGAATGTGCTAGGCATGTGATAACTAAATGCATTTTCACTGGTTTCCCAAATTTATGTCACCTACATTTCATTAAAAACTTGAGCTTTTTTCCTTGGCGTGGGTAGTGAAACAACACTGCAATGAGATTAGCTTGCATATGGTAGAGATTCGTATGTCAATTAGTAACAACCATGAAAAAGAGTCCCCAAATTCAACAGTAGGATAATTGAGCATCAGATTCTTGGAACAACAATTTACTTTACATCGGAGTGTCAAACTCGATTTCATTGAAGGCTGCATCAGGGTTGTGTTTGACCTTAGAGGGCCAGGGTGGGTGGGTGACTGGGGTTGGGCATGGCCGAGGTGGGCGTGGTCATGGTGGGCATTTGACACAGGCTCAAGATGCGTTTTTCCCTCCTTCTCTTCTTTCTTTCCACAGTTCTTTACTGTAACCATTTTCCTATCTCTTCTACCAGATATTACTGGCAAACATTTATTTCTTATTCTTCATATGCCACTAAACTTTTTATTTCTAAATTTATACCCCATTGTTTAATAGTAAATTGGTTTTCCAGGCAGAAAAGCTATTTATACTATTGTATTTTTATTATTCAACTAATAATAAAAATACAATAGCATAAATAACATGATAATACAAGATCTAACAGCAGAGATAAATTTCCAGAATACTAAAAGAAACGGCTGACAGTTAGAGTGTTGATTGTAGATTAAATGGATCTACAGTATGTAAAATCTGGCATTAAACTGTAGTATTAACATAGGATGTTGCTTGTTTTCTATTCAGATCAGACACTTACTTGAGGCCACATAATTGTAATCCAGTCCAATCCAGTTCTTCTGCAGCATTCTGCTGGCCCCATGGAGGCCTTGCGCGGTCTGTTTTTGGCCGGCAGAGCGCTGCTGGAGGCCGTGGAGGCTGAAAATGGGCCACACGGGCCTGCATGGGCCCCCCAGCCAGGGGTAAAATGTAAAATTTGTTACTACCGGTTCTGTGGGTGTGGCTTGGTAGGGGGGGTAATGTGACTGGGTGGGCGTGGCCAACTTTTTTTTTTTTTTACTTTTCAAAGCATTTTTTCTGCAAATGCAAAAAAATGCTTTGAAAAGCCTCTGCCGATCAGGAACACAGCTGGGATCGACAGAGCCTTTTCAAAGCATTTTTTAAACCACCTCTTCCGGTGAAGAGGTGGTTTAAAAAATGCTTTGAAAAGTCTCTCTGACGATCAGGCAACTCAGCTGGGATCATCAGAGAGACTTTTAAAGCATTTTTTTCTGCAACCTCTTCTGGGGAAGAGGTGGTTAAAAAAATGCTTTGAAAAAGTTCTGACGATCCCAGCTGTGTTGCCTGATCATCAGAGACTTTTCAAAGCATTTTTAAAACCACCTTTCCCACTGAAGAGGTTGCAGAAAAAAATGCTTTGAAAAGCCTCTGAGATCCCAGATGAGCCGCGCGATCGTCAGAGGCTTTTCTTTAACTTTTAAAAGCATTTTTTCGCCAAAAGAAGTTGTAGAAAAAATGCTTTTAAAAGTAAAAAAAAAAAGCGTCTGATGATTGTGCGGCTCAGCTGGGCATGGTGGGGGGGGGGCGCAGAGATTTTTGCTAACGGTTCTCCGAACCATCTGCCACCATCCCTACTGGATCGGGTGATCCGGTCCGAACTGGGAGCATTTCATCCCTGCCCCCAGCCCGTTTTGGCTGGCAGAGGCACCGCAGGCCAGTCCTTTGATATTTCCGGGCCGGCCTCATGGGCCAGATTTAAGTGGCCCACATCTGACCCATAGGCATTGAGTTTGACACCCCTGCTTTACATCATGGCTGGAAGCTTTTAGCCAGGCATTGTTGAAAACAGAGTAGAATAGACAGATTGTGTATTTGACCAGCAAAGTTATCCTTCTTACTGTATTACTTCTCTCTCCCGCTCTTCCGTCTTAAAATGAGTAAAATTGCTCCCCTTTAAGGATGCCCATAAGAAACCAAACTGTAATACAGGTTTATTTTACAATATTACTGAATCTACAAATAATTAAATCAACAGTTGTCTAAATTTTGTGTTGCCTTTTTGCCTCCTTGATAAAATAAGTAAAATGTAGGAGAACATTATTGTTCTGTGACTATATTCCATTAAGAGGCCTTTTTCTTGAAAATTAAGCACAGCTGTTATTTTTAAAATGGAAATAAGAATCAAATCCCTCAAAAGTTCACATAAGTGTTATTCTTGATATCCTTACATTTATTATTCTTGAAGGATTAGATAGAAATCAACTCTCATCCCTTTTGCAATTTCAGTGATATTCCCCTGTCAATGATTGCCTGAGTACCAATTTTATTCAGAGGAAGAGAAAGCTCTTTGAAGTATACTCCTTATCAAATTGTTGTTATTATTATTTTTATATAAAAGAGGAAATCTGAACTTTCTGGCTCCTTGGCAAAGGAGGGCAGCTGGGGGAAAAATGCAAAAAACGGAAAGTTCTTCAATATATCTCTACTTCCTGAAAAAGGATGTGTCTTTCTTAGGGTATTTTTCAGGACTAGGATGAAAAGCAGAAAACAAGGAATCTGAGAACAATGGAGCCAAGTGCTCCCTGCCCTACTTAGAATTTTTTTCACCGTCTGTACAGGTGAACATCACATTCCTTGCTTATAGAGTTTACCAGTCTGTCAGGTTTTGGCAAAATTCATCAATGCATTTTAATTATTTTAAAATTAGCTTGGGATAGAAAAAGACGCTATGAATTAATTGTGAATAAAAACTCATGAGCAATAGGACTTATCATTTTTTTTGTACTACATAAAGAAATATGCCAGGTTTTTCAAACAAGAACAGTATTAAAACCAACATTTAAAGTTAGGAAGTTTCTTGAGTAGGTATGCACAACCTGTGGTGGGAGCCACATTGATGAATCTATTAAAAAGATGGGATAATATAATCATGAACTTACTGAATATACAGGAAACAAAACATAAATATTGAAATAAAGTAATAAACTACAAAACAGAATACTAACAAGGAAAAGCTTTTCACAATCAATTTCTGTAAACGTTTGCAGGGAAAGTAAATAAAGGTGAAACTTGGCAATGGTTTACAACTGGAACATAAAAAGAAAAGAAAAGAAAAGAAACCGAAGGCTTGATTTGGCTGCTGACTTGAATTTGAACGAATGTAATCAAAGAAAGAATTGGAAAAATCATCAAATGATTCAAAATTGTCCAAAGAAGCATAAAAGGCAGTAGATTATATATTCAGCTCTTGCAGGAAGGTTGCACAAATTGAGTACAAATAAGGACATAGCACAGTGGCCAAATGATTCACTGAAAGATCTGCAGAAATTATTCTGTGCCATTAATAAAAAAACTGGTGAAAACATAGTTTAAAAAAATTGAAAATGATTCATAACACATCAGTGTAGTTGAAAAGAAGAAAGAGTGGATAATTGATGTGGCAAAGCACAGTGCTTTACAGTCCTCTCTAAGTGGTTTACAGAGTCAGCATACTGCCCCCAACAATTCGGGCCCTCATTTTACCCACCTTGGAAGGATGGAAGGCTAAGTCAACCTTGAGCTGGTGAGATTCGAACTGCCAAATTGCAGGCAGCCGGCAGTCAGCAGAAGTAGCCTGCAGTACTGCACTCTAACCACTGCGCCACTGTGGCTCATAAAATATCAAATAAATCAGATTTTGAAATTATGCTATATTTTTCAGTGTCATTGTTATTAGTCAATCATATAAACAAAAAATTGAAGCTGGACTAGTGATGCTCTCCTCTGGTGGTCGTCAAAGCAGGAAAATTGCTAAATATCATTAAGTTAACTCTTGGATTATGGGTATTTCAGGACCGCCTTCTGCTGCCGATAGCCTCCCACCGACCAGTACGCGCCCACAGAGAGGGACTCCTCAAGGTGCTGTCAGCCAGGCAATGTCGGCTGGCGACCCCCAGGGGGAAGGCCTTCTCTGTGGCAGCTCCTGCCCTCTGGAACGATTTGCCCCCAGAGATACGAAGGATATCGGATCTCCGGGTCTTTCGCCGTGCCCTGAAAACTTTTCTTTTCCATCAAGCAGGGCTGGCGTGAACCCCCTCCCCCTTTTTTAGTCTTTTTAGTTTTTTAGTTTTAAATTGTCATGGGGTTTTAAATTGAACTGTTTCAAATTGGGCCAGTTATATAATTCTTTTAACAATTTTAAATTTTGTATCTGCATGTGTTTTAGCTCTGGCTGTTCACCGCCCTGAGTCCACTAGGAGAAGGGCGGTACACAAATTGAAATAAATAAATAAATAAATAAATAAATAAATAAATAAATAAAAATATATAAATGTCCTTCCAATAGAACACAATTATACTTTTTTTAATACATCCACTCATCATTTAGCGACTATTTGTTTAAAGACTATTTGGAATTACAATGATAATAAATGGTAGTAAAAATCATTTTCCAACCAATGCATTTATGATCAAATTTTGTATTCCTGACAATAACGCACATTACAGTGGGAGTAATACTGGTGTAGCTGTAAGAGAGAAGTTTATCTGAATGAGTCGGCAGCAATCAGTGATTCTCACAATATTTCTCTTTCTCAGTCACTTACCAAGTATTTCACTTAACAACCTGGTTGTTGGAAAAAAATTCGGTTGCTTAAACAAGGAGTTGGTGAATATATTTGCTATATTCAAATTTATTCGTAGACTGTTTCAAAATGTGTTGAATATAATTGAACAATCATTACCATTTTTGACCCATAGCTTCCTTCCAAAAATGTAATTTGTATTGATAATAGTAATAAAATCTAATCAGTAGGAAGTAACAATAATAATTCTAATATCTAGCCAACAGATATACAGAAAACAGAAAACAGAATAACAGAGTTGGAAGGACCTTGGAGGTCTTCTAACCCTCTGTTTAGGCAGGAAACTACACCATTTCAGACAAGTGGTTATCCAATATCATCTTAAAAACTTCCAGTGTTGGAGCATTCACAATTTCTGGAGGCAAGTTGTTCCACTCATTGTCAGGAAATTTCTCCTTAGTTCTCGGTTGCTTCTCTCTTTGATTAGTTTCCACCCATTGCTTCTTGTCCTGCCCTCAGGTGCTTTGGAGAATAGCTTGATTCCCCCTTGTTTGTGGCAACCCTGAGATATTGGAAGACTGCTATCATGTCTCCCCTAGTCCTTCTTTTCATTAAACTAGACATACCCAGTTCCTGCAGCCGTTCTTTACATGTTTTAGCCTCCAGTCCCCTAATCATCTTTATTGCTCTTCTCTGCATTCTTTTCAGAGTCTCAACATTTTTTTACATCGTGGCGACCAAAACTGGATGCAGTATTCCAAGTGTGGCCTTACCAAGGCATTATAAAGTGGTATTAACACTTCACGTGATCTTGATTCTATCCCTCTGTTTATGCAGCCTAGAACTGTGTTGGTTTTTTGGCAGCTGCTGCATACTGCTGGCTCATATTTAAATGGTTGTCTACTATTGGGTGTTTGTAGTTTTTTAATATAAGGGCCAAATTTTTAATATATTTTAAATTGTTTTTAAATTTTATAGGTATATGTTGTTTTAGTATGGCTGTACACTGCCCTGAGTCCTTCGGGAGAAGGGCGGTATAAAAATTCAAATAAATAAATAAATAAATAAATAAATAAATAAATAAATAAATAAATAAATAAATACTAGGACTCCAAGATCCCTCTCACAGTTACTACTATTGAACGAGGTACCACATATACTGTATCTGTGCATTTTGTTTTTCTTGCCTAAATGTAGAACATTACTTTTTTCCATCATTGAATTTCATTTTGTTAGATAGTGCTCAATGTTCAAGTCTGTCAAGATCATTCTGTATCTTAAGCCTCTCTTCCGGAGTGTTGGCTATTCCTACTAGCTTGGTGTCGTCTGAAAATTTGATGAGTTTCCCATCTATCCCCTTGTCCAAATCATTGATGAAGATGTTGAAGAGTACTTGGCCTAAAACAGAGCCTTGGGGTATCCCATGCATACTTCCCTCCATGTAGATGCAGTTCCATTGAGGACTACACATTGAGTGCGGTTGGTCAGCCAGTTACGAATCCATCTGGTGGATGTCTAACCCACATTTTTCTATTTTATCTAGTAGTAGGTTATGGTCTACTTTATCAAATGCCTTACTGAAGTCCAAGTAAATTATATAGACAACATTCCTCTAGTCCATTAATTTTGTCACTTTGTCAAAGAATGCAATAAGATTAGTCTGGCATAACTAATTAGTCTGTTTTTGACAAATTCATGTTGGCTTTTGGTTATTACTTAGTTTGCTTCTAGGTGTTCGTTGATTCGTTGCTTGATTATCTTTTCCAGAATCTTCCCTGGTATTGAGGTCAGGCTGATAGGTCTGCAGTTTCCTGGATCTATTTTTTTTTTCCTTTTTTGAAGATGAGAACTACATCAGTCCTCTGGCAGTTCCCCGGTGCTCCAGGATCTTTGAAAGATATAGTTCAGTGGTTCTGGGATCTTGTCTGCCAGTTCCTTCAGAACCTTGGGGTATAATCCATCTGATCCTGGTGACTTGAACTCATCTAGGGTAGACAGGTGCTCACATCATTTTCTTCCCTATTTTAACCTTTGTTCCTAATCTGTTTTTTGTGGTGCTGTTTCGATAGGTTGGACTGTTTTTTCCCCTTTGTGTAAATACAGTTGCAAAAAACAAGTTAAGTAGTTCTGCTTTCTCCCTGTTGCTTGTCACCTTCTTGCCATTTTCTCCCAGCAATGAACCAATTGTTTCCTTGACGTTTTTTCCTTATTTTTAACACGTTGGAAGAACATTTTGTTATTTTTTACTTTTGTCGCAAGCCTTTGTTCATTGTGAGCCTTAGCTTTCCTCACTTCATCTTTGCAGGCTTGGGCTATTTGCTGATATTCTGCCTTAGTTATGTACCCCTCTTTCCACTTTTTATAATTGTCCTTTTTGTCTTTCAATTTGTCAGAGAGTTCTTTATGCAGCCATGCTGGTTTCTTTTGAGAGCTGTTATTTTTCTTCTTCATTGATATTGTGGTAAACTGGCCTTTTATAATCTCACTTTTCAAAATTTCCCAAGCTTCTTGAGTTGTTTTCCCCTTGAGGATTCTCATCCATGGAATCCTTCTCAAGCTCTCTCTAAGTTTATTGAAATTAGCTCTCTTAAAGTCCAAGACTGTAGTTTGACTTTGTTCTATCGCTTGTGCTTGCATATGTTAAATGTGTTCAAGGATCGCGCCCAATAACTCCACAAGCAGGTATTCATCAAATCAGATACTATTTATTAACAAGGCATCTCATCATTACAGGTACAAGGCTAGAACTGAAGCAGGACCGCATGGCTGACCCTTAAGTACCCCCTGGGCGTGGCTAAGGTAAGGAGAGGTTATTGGGTTAGGGTGGACCTTGGGGGTTGGCTTGCCCAGCCCCTCTGCTTCTAGCTCTGGGTCAGAGGCAAGGCATTTATTCCTGACAAAACCCCCTCTAAATGCCTGGCCGAGGTGTTCTTGGGCGGTGCATGCCTGGGGTGTCATTTTTAAGAGGACATCCAATTTTGATGTTAGATATGTATGCTGTTTGTTTTGCAATGGTTTTGTTAGAATGTCCACTGTTTGTTCTTCAGTGTCACAATGTATAACTCTTATGAATCCTATGCTTGCGAACTGCTTAACGTGTTTGTATTTTATGTCGATATGCCTCGACCTTTGACCAACTGCTTCAGCCTTTGATATTTCCACAGCGGCTTTATTGTCTTCATGTATGGTAATTGGGTAGTTGGGTTCGGCCCATATGTCCGCGAGCAGGTCATCAAACCAGACCAGGTTGTTGGCAGCTTTGGACAAACATATGTATTCGGCCTCTGTTGTGGATGTAGCTACCAGGTCCTGTTTGCCTGTGTACCAATGTACTGGGCTGTTGTTGAGGAAGAATACATAACCTGAAGTGCTCTTCCTGCTTTTCACGTCCCCAGCCCAGTCAGCATCTGCGTAGCATGTGAGTGTGGGTGTTGTGGTATTCTCGGGCTCTAATGATAGACAGGCATCGGCGCTAAGTTTTAGGTATCTCAATACCCTTTTGATGGCTTCCCAGTGGTATACAGTGGGTTTGCCTACATGTCGAGATAGCAAGTTAACTGGCAGGGCGATGTCAGGCCTTGTCCAGTTCGAAATGTATAATAGAGAGCCTATGGTGGCTCTGTATAATGTGTTGTCTTTGAATGCCTCAGCCTCATTGTACATGTCCTTTATGAAATCTGGTTGAATTGGCGTTTCACACCCTTTGGTGTTCGTCATATTGCATTTATGTATCAGTTCCAAAATTTTGTCTTTCTGTGATAGTTGGAAACCTTTGTCTGTCTTTGTAATTTGCACCCCCAAGTATTTTCATTTCATTTTTTCATTTTATTAAATTTGTATACCGCCCTACTCCCGAAGGACTCAGGGCGGTGAACAGCCATAAAATAAAACATATAGATACAAAATTTAAAATAGAGATAAAACTAATTAAATAAATTTGGCTGAACCATTTTAAAACCCAAATAAATTAAAACCAAATTTAAAATTCCATTTAAAGAGGAAAAGTTTAGGTCAGGCCAGCTTGATGGAATAAGAACGTCTTAAGCGCGCGACGGAAGGTACACAGATCCGGAATCCTCCGTATCTCTGGGGGGAGCTCGTTCCAGATTGTAGGTGCCCCCACAGAGAAGGCTCTCCCCCTGGGGGCCGCCAGTCAACATTGTTTGGCCGACGGCACCCGGAGGAGCCCCTCTCTATGGGAGTGTACTGGTCGGTGGGAGGCTATTGGTGGCAGCAGGTGGTCCCGTAAATAGCCAGGTCCTAAGCCATGGAGCGCTCTGAAGGTGATAACCAAAACCTTGAAGCGCACTCGGAAGACCACCAGGAGCCAGTGCAGCTCGCGCAGGAGAGGCGTTACATGGGAGCGCCACATCGCTCCCATCACCACCCGCGCGGCCGCACTCTGCGCCAGTTGGAGCCTCCGAGTGCTCCTCAAGGGGAGCCCCATGTAGAGAGCGTTACAATAGTCCAGACGGGAGGTGACGAGGGCATGAGTGACCGTGCGTAACGAGTCCCGATCCAGAAAGGGACGCAACTGGCGAATCAGGCGGACCTGATGAAAAATCCTCCCGGTCACGGCCATCAAGTGCTCTTCTAAAGACAGCCGTGAATCCAGGAGGACACCCAAGTTGCGAACCCTCTCCGTGGGGGCCAATGCTTCGCCCCCAATAGTCAGCGATGGCACCAGCTGACTATATCGGGACATCGGAAACCACAGCCACTCGGTCTTGGATGGGTTGAGCCTGAGCCTGTTTCTCCCCATCCAGATCCGTACGGCCTCCAGGCACCGGGACAAGTATTTATCTACCTTACCCAATATTTTCAGTGAAAAGTGTTTCCCCAGCTCATTGGCGAAGTCATTGCATTTGCTAGACTGATCACCGATATACAGTATATCGTCCACGTATATCAAGATATATTCGAGAGAGTTGCCTGACTTCTTGGTGAAGAAGCAGTTGTCAGCCGAGGTGGCTGAGAACCCCATGGATTTCAGTGTCTTGGATAAGCATTCGTACCAGCGTTTCCCCGATTGTTTGAGTCCATACAAGCTTCTGTTCAGGACCCAGGTTTCCCCTTTCCTGATGCTTTGGCTAGGTGGTGCTCTCACGTATATTTCCTTATCGAGCTCAGCGTGCAGATAAGCGGTTTGCACATCGAATTGGTGCACTTCTAGCCCAAGTAGTGATGCAATTACCAACACACATTTTATGCTCTCAGCCCTGACTGTGGGAGAGTATGTTTCAGTGTAATCATCAAGGTATTTTTGGGCGAACCCTTGTGCCACCAGCCTAGCCTTGTAGAGGACTTTGTTTCCCTCTAGTGTTTTAACTTTGTAGACCCACCTGGTGCCTATGGGCGTTTTGTCTGCTGGGACTTCAGAGGGGGTGTATACGTTTAGTTCCCTCAGGCTGTTCATTTCCCGTTCCATGGCTTGTTCCCATTTTGCTCTTTCCCCATCTGGTAATTTCAGTGCATCCTCATATGTGTTGGGGGTTAATTGGTTAGTGTGGAGGGATAACACGTAGTCCCCTAACCTTTTTGGCGCTTTGCCCGTTTGCCCTGATTGGCCTGGCAGGGGGTGTCTCAGTGTCATGCATGTACCTAGCTTCTCTCTCTGTGAGTGAGTCCACTTTGATGCATGGGTGGTTCTCCTTCCACTCCTTCACTAGTATTTCCTGTCTCTTGGGTTTGCCCTTTTCCTGCTCTGTGTCCTTTCCTGCGTTGTGTTTTATCTCCCTTTGGCAATCCCCTGGTCCGTCCTTGTTAAGGGATACCTCGTTGAGGTGTATCTTGGACCAGTTGGTATTTTCGTGGAAGACAGCTGTTCGTGATATCACAAACCTGTTGTTGCTGTCTATGAATCTGTATCCCTTCGTCCCTGGTTCATACCCCATGAACCTGAACCTTCTGGATACCCTGTCTCCCTTATGTCTCAATTGCTTGGGGATGTGCACATCTGCTGTGACCCCGAATATGTGTAAGTGTGAGATCTGTGGTTTCCTTTGGTACATCAACTCGTATGGAGTTTTATTCAGTATGCTGGACCATAGCCTGTTCAAAGTGTAGTTCGAATAAATGAGTGCTTCTGACCAGAAGTGCTGCCCTAAACCGGCATCCTCTAGTGCGCACCTCATCATGGTCTGCAGTGTTCCGTTTTTTCGTTCTGCAACGCCATTTTGAAAGGCGGAGAACGGAGAAGTCATGTAATGGACTATCCCGCATGCCTTCAGCCATCGCGAGAAGTTGCTTGACAAAAATTCAGACCCCCGGTCTGTCATTATTTGTCTGATCTTGGTGTTATGTTGTGTCTCCACCCTTGCATAGAATTCCTTAAATTTTTGGAATACCTCGTTCTTGTGTTTTAGTGTGTACACGAAGCCATAGCAGCTGAAATCATCCACTATGGTCAGGAAGTACCTCTTCCTGTATTTGATGGAGGGCCTTAGTGGCCCCACTAGGTCCATATGTATGAGTTGGAAGGTTGAATTGGTTGTGCGCACTGACTTTTTGGGCCTGGGTTTGGTTTTTAATTTGGAGCTTTTACAAACAGAACACTCGAGATAGTTCTCACAATTCTTTATTTTTACACCTTCAGAGCATTCCATCATTTTCTGCACCACAGGGAAGCTAATGTGCCCTAGTCTTCTGTGTAACAGGTGTGCACAGTTGTCATGCATTAGCTTTCCTATCGCTGGCTTTTCTTTCCTGGGTGTCCCCTGCTCACTTGAGTCACCAGTAGTGTGTGTGTGACTAACCCCCTCTACTTCCTCACTTGTGTTGTCTGGGTTGTCGGGTTTTACCTTCCGGTGATTGTTTACCTTGGGCTGCATGTCCCTGACTGGGTGGAGGAATGGCAGGTCCCCACTGATCACTATTTTCCCTATGCTTTTGCCCCCTCTAGTTACCTGTGCCTTTCCTTCTTTGAATGTCACCTCGACATTGTTGTCCTTGCTTAGTTTTAGTGTGGCAAGGATGTTATAGGGTATATTTGGCACTAATAGCACCCCTTGTATTACTCCTACCCCTGGCACGTATGCGTTGCCTTTCCCTGTTACTTGTACATTGTTCTGGTTAGCCACTTTTATTATAAAGCTTTTTTCTGTGAATGAGGTTAGTAAGTTACGGTCATATGTGGTGTGGTTTGTGGCCCCTGAGTCCAGTAGCCATGTGCCTTCCTTCCTGTCCTGACCTTTGTGTTGTTCTTGGTCTCTTAGTCCATACAGTGACCCAGTCTGGCTCTCCCTGGAGCTGTCCCTGTGATTTCTTCTGTCCCTGGGGCTAGGGGAGTCTCTGCGCCTGTGTCTGTCCTCTGGCGAGCGTCTGTTAGTGTATCTTGCCCTTTGTTCTGGTCTGTCCCTTCGGTGTGACCTGTCCCTGTCCCCTGCGTTTCTAGGGCAGTCCCTTTTGTAGTGGTTTTTTGACCCACATATGTAGCACTCTGTGTTACTGTGGTTCCTACCCTGTGGCTCAGTCCTTCTGCTGGGTCTTTGCTCCCTGCGGCTTAGTGAGCGGTCTTTCCTGATGCTGTCTTCAGCTATGAGTTTGCTTGTTAGTAATTCCAGTGAGAGTTTCCCTGACCCTAGGTTGTCTATCTGCGTGATGAAGGTGTCCCAGCTGGGGTCCAGGGAATTTACAATAATGCTTATCATGGTTCTCTCACTTATGACCTCCCCCCTTTGGGTCAGTTGGGCCCTGGTGGCATTTAGGGACAATAAATGCTCGCTCATTGGGGTCCCTGCTTTGAGTTTGGTGGCATAGAACTCTCTGGATAGCCTAGTGGTGCTTGCTACGCTTTGGCAGTAGAATAGTTTGTGCATCCTCTGTATTACCTCTAGAGCAGTCAGGTGGTGGCTAATGCTAGGGTAAATGCTGGGGGTAATGCTAGCAATAACAATACAGTATGCTTTATGGTGAGTGCAATCTAATTCAAAAGTCCAGGGTTTTTCTGGGGGGTCAGTGACTAGGGATAATAGATCTTCCTTCAGCAGGGTGACTTGGAGCTGCTGGTTCCAGTCCAGGAAATTCTCCCCATCTAGTCTTAGTTTGGAAAAGTCACTTAGCAAAGTCCCTGAATTGTAAGTTAAATTACTTACATTGTGTCGCTGTCCATGGTTCCTCACGTAAGGCTACTCGCAATAAGGCAGGGGAACGACTGTGGCAAGTCTGAACTGACTTGCTTCTATGTGCTTGCGTTGGTATACTCTATGTCTCGCTCTGTTTCTCTTGCAGGGAGGCATTGCGCATGGGTGAGGTTCATTTCTGCCCAGCCGCCGTGGAGTGAGGAGCTCGTCTCTGCAGCTCCCGGGTGAAGGCCCCAATCTTCCGGATGGGCCTTCGGTTCTTCCTTGGTCGGCCTCGCTTGGCCGAAATCGTCGCGGATCACCGTCTGGAGCCTCGGGAAGCGGTGAGGATCGCCGAGGAAGGTCGGAAGTCCCGCTGGGGCCACGAATGGTCCCGGATGGCCCGGCTTCGCGTAGGTGTCGCCTCCAGGTGTCGGGCCGAGTCTCCTGCCCGCCGATGGACGTCCCCTGCCTGCGGATGGCCCCATGAGCCATGGATCTGGTCCTGGTCGTCGGTCTGGTGAGTAGTCCCATTGCCTTCGGTGCCCCGTTCCTATGGGAGGGCTCCCTGGGAGTCCTGGGTAGCCCTGGGTCTGCGCGGTGGCGATCTGCTTCCCTGGGTGGGTACCGGTGCTGGCCCTCCTCGCGTTAGGGTCCCCTTTGCGCTTTGGCCTGGCACCGGGGTGTGTGTCTGGTAACTAGTACAGTATGGACTACTGTAATGCTCTCTACATGGGGCTCCCCTTGAAAAGCACCCGGAGGCTCCAACTGGTCCAGAACATAGCCGCGTGGGTGATTATGGGCGCAGCTCGTTACGCTCATGTAACACCTCTCCTACGCGAGCTGCACTGGCTCCCGGTGGTCTTCCGGGTGCGATTCAAGGTGTTAGTTATCACCTTTAAAGCGCTCCATGGCTTAGGACCCGGGTACCTACGAGACCGTCTTTTGCCACCAATAGCCTCCCACCGACCAGTTCGTTCTCACAGGGAGGGACTACTCAGGGTACCGTCAGTCAAATTATGTCGACTGGCGACTCCCAGGGGGAGGGCCTTCTCTGTGGGGGCTCCAACCCTTTGGAATGAACTGCCCCCGGAGATACGGAATATCCCTGATCTCCGTGCTTTCCGCCGTGCCCTCAAGACCCTGATGTTCCAACAGGCAGGGCTAAACATACGAACATGTCAATGATTTTTTAAAAATATTATCTAATTCTGGGTTTTATTTAATTGACCAAACTAAGTAATAATTTTAATTAGCAATTTTATGATGTTTGTGTGTCTATATTTTTCTTGACTGTACACCGCCTTGAGTCCTACGGGAGAAAGGCGGTATAGAAATATAATAAATAAATAAATAAATAAATAAATAAATAAATAAATAAATAAATAAACTAACTTCATTTTGTCCCCTCGGGCCGCGGTGATTAGTTCGATGGCTTTGTTGACCTCAGGCTCGGTAGGCGGGCCTGTAGGTTTTGGCTTTGGGCTTTCCTGTTTATTGTGGTAGTTTTGGGTGGCTACTTTGGAGTAGGCCCCGATTCCCGCCATGAGATTTACCCTTAAGTACCCCCTGGGCGTGGCTAAGGTAAGGAGGGGTTATTGGGTTAGGGTGGACCTTGGGGGTTGGCTTGCCCAGCCCCCCTGCTTCTAGCTCTGGGTCAGAGGCAAGGCATTTATTCCTGATAGCATAGTGTTGAATTCCAATATTGCATGATCACTCGCCCCCAAGGTTCCTGTAGCTTCAACACCTTCAATCATTTCATCTCTGTTAGTGAGAATCAAGTCCAATATGGCTGATCCCCTTGTTCCCTTCTCTACTTTGTGGGAAACAAAGTTGTCTGCTAGGTTTGTGAGGAACCTGTTGGATCTTCCACTTGGTGCAGAGATTGTCTCCCAGTTGATGTCAGGATAGTTAAAATCCTCCATTACTATTGTGATGTGCTTCCTACTTTATACCCTTTATTACATCTCCAGCATTAAAAGTATGACAGTCAACATTTAAAAAAACATTATTTGAACAATCAATGAACTTGAAAAACGATTTTTGATGCAGTGGCCAAATTCTTAAATTACAAGAATAAGTGTCAATGTCTGAGACAGTGTGCTGTTCAAAGTGGCCACAATATGCCGCTTCGGAGTTGCCACACACACGTAAAGGAAGGGAGATGCATGGGACCACTGATGGGTGTCGGGTGATGGGACTCATGCTGGGAGAGGAGCCAGGAAGGCAAGCCAGCTGCCATCAGTTCAGAAACCTTCCAGGCCTGAAGAGTACTTGCTGCAGCCAGCCAGAGGGCAACCGGGCTCAAAGAGTGCTTGCTGGAGCAGGCTCAAAAAAGTACTTGCTGGAGCCGGCCAGGGAGCAACCAGGAACAGGAGGGTGGAAGGTGCTGAGTCCATATAGCCAGCTGGCTAGCAGAAGCCAGTAATGCTGGCTAGAAACCCTTTTACTCTATTGTTCACCACGTGCCAAGTTGAGACTCCAGTAAAGAGACCCGTTCTACTCACAGTGTGGCCTCTTCTTTTGCTGGCTTGGTTTGGCACCGTGACAATAAGACTTCTTTTTTCTGTTTGCTTTAATAAATCTGGCAGTGAGCACAATCCATGTGAGATCTGAATGGCCAATATTGGATATTATTAAATGCACTGCCTTGACCTTTCAATCAAACTGGCATTATTCAGGAGGGCAACACATTTGTTGCTACTGCTTCTCTACTGATTGCTGGGTTCCCAGCCCAAAGGTTGCTTTTTATAGCTTCATGCCAACACCAAGAAATTGGCTTTAAGATTCCATATGAGAAAAATTCATTTACTCTCCATGCAGCTTTGTGTGAAAAAGGCAGCAAAATGTGCTATAATCCTTGGTATTTGGAGCCAATATTTACATAACCTTTTATATAAGTGGTCTTTCTATCTTAATAGTCAAAAGCTTAAATAATGGAGATATGTTAAAAGAGCGTTATACTAGCTCATTATTTGGATAGGTGTAAATTTCTATTAGGCATACAGTACTTGAAATTCCTGGAGGGATTCAAAAGGGGAAAGGAAAAGTGAGTTAAAACTATTTGAACCCCCACCTCTTTTATTTTAAACCTCTACTGATCAAATCCTCTTGTTCTGCCTTTAAACTCACTTACAAATAATATCTTCTGTGCCATTTTGAACTGTTCTTTTTCTCTACAGTTGAGAATTAGCAAAAACCAAGTAAGTACAGTGACCTTCCCCAAGGAAGAACTTATAAAGACAGGAGACATTTTCAACTATAATTGGAACAAAAGACGATCATAAAGGAAATGTTTATATTCAGAAGTTACTACAATGCATTCCTCTCTGTAACACTACCAGCAAAAGCCTTATAGCTCGAAATGCTTTGTTTCCTTGTTGAAAATCCTTTTAGAGTATTGAAAATCCAGCAGAAGGATTCTACTGACATTTTGCCAGTGCATTCTTCAAGAAGCTCATTTTATTCTTTGCTAGCAGACTTTAGACTTTGTGAGCGCCTGCAGAAATGAATTAATCTGTACAGGCTTCTGAGCTGTTAGCATTTTTTACGGTTTGGGACAGTCCTACAAGAGACGAACACAACCAGGGCTTACAAAGCCACGGCAGCAAAAAGAAAACATCAATTTAAAGCACCATGCCCTATCTTTTAGGATAGCAACATTACATTTCTCCATGAAGGAAAAAAACCACTTTAATTCCATTATGACGCTATCTTAAAACAACAACAATAAAATATTATTCTATTCCTCCTAGAATTATTCTCCTACTCCTAGAATAGGAGGTGGCTTTTGAGAGCGCTTAAGCTGCATTGTTCATTTTCATTGATGACTTCTGAGGAGGCACGGATGATGACAGTGCAATCATCTCAGTCCTGTGAGACCTCTTAGCAGCCTTGAATACTAACAACCACATCATCCTTCAGGGCTGCCTTTTTATACGTGTGCATACTTGAATTTCTCTATGAAATTACTTTACATTTAAATCATAAACTCATTCTGTTTATGAGTAGCTAGGATGAAGTTGGGTTCCCCCCCCCCCCACATCAAGGCAATTCTTCTGGGGGTTTATTTATTTATTTTTTTGCTTTTGAACTATAATGGTCCTTCAGGTACCATAACCATGCAGATGGAAAGCTATTAAGTGAATGCAGCACTATTTTCATGATGAGCCTAATATTCTTACAGCACACTTTGTATGGGTGTGCTTGAGTTTAAACGAGAGAGAATTAAGCCCATTTTGCTTTTGATCAGCATAACTATCAGTTTACATGACTGTCTCTGGTCTTGGGGGGATGCCTGGAGAAATTAGGCATGCCATTTATCGCCGGCTTACCTATTGCTGAGGTACTCTCAGGAGCTGTTTTTATTGAGAGTACTTTAAAGTAAATGCTAGTGGTGCAATTCTCTGCATGTCTACCCAGAAGTAACTTGCATTGGGTGCAATGAAATTTACACTAAGGAATCTTTACAAAAGATTAAAGAAATAATTCATTCTGCCAGGTGGCTGGAAATTTCTTTCTGAAAGCAAAAGGATGTCAGATTTTTTTGGTAAGCCAAGTCAAATTAACTGTGTCTTCTTTGTTATTCAGGTAGTCCTTGATTTACAGCCAGATTTTGGATTAGAATTTCCATTGCTAAGCAAAGTGATTGTTAAGTGAGTCACATCCAATCTTATAACTTTTTTTTGCCACGGTTGTTAAAGAAATCACTGCTGTTGTTTGAATGAATCATGTGTCAGGGTTCCGACCAATGCCCTAATAAGCATTTTAGTAATTCAGTTGTTTATTAGGAGCGCCATGTCGGCACAACCTAGGTGAAGCCAGCTCTGACTTCACCCAATTCGCGCCTTGCCTATGACCCTGTTTCCCCCTCCCCCCAGAGTGTGTCACCAGTCACATTCCCCAATTTCGCGGGTCGTAGAAGTCACTCCCTCCAGCCGTTGCAGGTCTCCGTGGAGATGACCTTGACTTCGGCCGGCTAGGCTGTGTCTTGTTTTGACTGAGGTGTGAATTCCTTGGTGCAGCTGCGAGGCGCGATTCCCATCCCACTGCCTATGTCAACTCGGGAGCAGGTCAGGAAAGCTTTGCGAATTGACATCTTGCAGTCATTAGGGAAGCCAGCCGGCCGAGAAGGTTATAAATGATGATCACCTGACCTCAGGACACAGCAATCATCACAAATCCATACTAGCTGCCAAGGACCTGAATTCTAATCACATGACTATGGGGATGTTGCAACAGTTGTAAATGTGAGGAAAGGTCTTAAGTCTCTTTTTTCAGTGCTATTTGAACTTTGAACTAAATGAATGATTGTAAGTCAAGGACTGTATTCTCTATTCTGTTCATTACTCTCTTCCTTTTAGGGAGGGAGGGAGGGAGAGAGAGAAATTAAGGCAATTTTGGTTTGAAAGTGATGTTTCTCATAAATCAACAGTTTTGAAATTATGCTGCAAAAGACATAGGCTTTTTCGGCATAATTTTGAAGGGAGATGAGGTAAGTAGCAATCATTGGTAATAGAGGCAAGAGAGTATCAACATGTCATGCTATGACAGTTTTCAGATTTGTGGACTGCTGGATAGCATTCCAACTTTGCATCTAAAGATTGCTACTAGATATGTGTAATTGTTACACTTTGTCTCCTGCTTTATCAGAAACAAAACAGAGACCAAGTGATGGTGCGGATCAGAGGTCTCCTTTAGAGGTAAGATAGGGAACTGGCAAATGTCATTCTGGTATTGTTTTATCTCAATAACAGGGGCATAGTACTTGTTGAATTAAAGAATTGGAGAAAGACCCCAAGCTAGTTATGTTGAAAATTTAATTGAAATCTAAAGGCTTTGAATCAATAAAAGCTATAAAAATACACAAAACTTACATTTCTGTATTACAGCAGTTCTCATTTAACTTTCTGCAACAATTCACTTATTTTTTTCCCGTTTTTAGCAATCTTTGGATATGTTCTCTTGAAAATTATGTTTCAAGGGAGGGTAGACTCTTAATCCAGGGTGGAACATTTTGGGCACCTAGTAATTTAGAGGTGAAAGTATAGGTTGGATGCTAAGGTTCCATTTGTGGATTTAGACAATTCTCATTTCTCACCCATTTTCACACTTTGTCTTTTCTCCTTTATTGGTGTATCTGTGACTTGCACATCTGATGATCTGAAGGACCCTGAAAATTCTATCATGTGCCACAAAGGAGGATGTTTCATTCACCACAAATCCTTTCCCCATCTTTAGGCCAAGACACTGTCCTGCAGAATACAAAGTACTGAAGAGATAATGTTTTATCCCTCTTCTTCAGCTACAACTAGATAATCCTGTGACCCATTGTGTTGTCCTTTGAAGAAAGGAAATGAAGTCTGATGTGACCAGAATGAACATTACATTGTAGGTTGACCATATTATTTTTACCCCATCGCTGGATAGGCCTGCAATCATCCAGGAAGAATGTATGTCATAAATAAAAAATAATAATTGCAGTGGCAAACAAATTTCAATAATAAATCAATATTTACGTACCTAAACAGATAAATAAATTGACCATGGACAGGCAAAAAGCAATGGAAGCAGGAGTTACTTCCAACCTCCTGCTGGCTTTTCCATTGACTTTGCTTGTTGGAAGCTGGCAGGGGGTATCAGATCACATGACTGCAAGGATTCTGCAAAGAGAACAATTTTGTGAATTAAACTCTTTATAAGGAACTGCCTCAGCTAGTCCCTCGGGAAAGCAAGACTCTTAATCCGCTAAATTGAATTTAACTGAGAGAGAAGTGATTGCAGGAGAACAAGGTGAAATCTGAAAAAGCCCATGCACAGCATTCTTTCATTTCCCCAAGCCCAAGTCCCGTAACCAGTCCACTGTGATGCCACAAGTTTGTTTTGAGAATCTCTGAGGTGAGAAGAGATAACAGTTCACCCTCAGGGCATGATGGCCTTGGAGTCAGGCTGGAACTGGAGCTGGGAGAGAGTTTGCTCTGTCTCCAAAGATGTTCCCCCCCTCCCTAATTCTTAAACAGTTACAGCAAAAGCAAAAAGTAAGCTAAAAATGCCAGCAAGCTTCCTCCCCCCGCCACCTTCCAACAGAATGGCAGGACATGATGGATTTCTTAACTCCCCATCCTCCCAGTATTGAGATACACTGGTCCAGAATGAGAAATTGAGAATCTTCCTGGAAGAAAGCAATGAGAAGCCATTTCTATACTGTCATCAAGAAAATAGCATGGACTAATAATCCAGAGATGAGTTGGACTCCACAGAGTTATTTTTTTCCCTGATAAACATCCTTTCAAATGAATTTCACTAATAAAATTATCCTTATCTTTTTCATATCCATCTGTACAGGAATTTTTCGGTAGATGACTAGAAAAGAAAAGAATTAAAACTGAAAGGAAAGGTGAACATCTGACAGTGCAGATTTTGCTAAGCCATAACTTCCTGCATTTCTTTCCATCAACTATGCTTGCTGAGGCTGCTAGGATTAGGTTCTGTTGTGGCCCGTCAGCGGCCTGTGCAGCTAGTAGCTGATTCAGACAGTGAGGAGGCTGGTGTGGTGTTGCGCCAGCAGCCTGTGCAGCTGGCACTCGAGTTGGACAATGAGGAGGCTGGAGAAGATGTGATGTCAGAGGCGGGGATTCAGCCAGAGCCTTCAGAACCTCTAGAAGCCTCCATAAGTGAAGAGGAAGAAGAAGAGCTCTTCTCGATGCAAGGGCGCGCAGAGCTGCCAAAAGGCAGGAGTGGCTCCTCAGGAGGAGGTCTCCTCGAGAGTAAGCCTTGGGGCTAATTGGCCACTCCTTTAGCCTATTTAAGGAAGGACGACGACTGAGGCAATTTGCAGGGAACAACTTTGTTCACTCTTCTTCGCGTCTTGATCTTAGTTCTCTGCAAATTGCTTCTGAGCTTTCTGCCAACCATAGTAAGATTACGATTATTTATTCTTTGGATTCTTGTAGGCTGTTAAGAAAGTTAATTAACAGCCTTTGTTTGAAAAAGACTGATTTAATTTAGTAAGCTAAGGTTTGTACAGACTTTGTGTGTGCTGCATTCTTTGGGGTCCGTAGCTAGGGCAGAACAGGTTCAGCAGTATTGGAGGGTTATAGATACTTTGATCCTGGATAGGAACACAGAGCAAAAACCATGCCCAACTCAGTGGACTATTTAATTTTATACATTTCTACTCAGAAATAAACTTTATGGCAGGGGTGTCAAACTCGCTGCTCACAGGTCGGATGCCTCACATGCTGGCTATGCCCACACCCGGTTTAGCGAAGGGGAAAAAAGTTACAATCAGGGGTGGGTTCTACTTTACTACTGGTTCGCAATGGGAGCACACACACACGTTCGCTTCACTCACTCTCGCATGCTTCTGCGCATGCACAGATTGTCAAGTATGACGTCCAGGAGGGTGGGCGGAGCCTCCTGCCACTTTTACTACCGGTTCTAAAAAACTGGACAGAACCAGGAGCAACCCACCACTGGTCATGATACGTCATGTGATGACAAAGTGATGCTGCGAGTTTGACATCCCTGCTCTATGGGACTTATTCTCAAGAAAATGTGCCTCGAATTGAACTCTTAATCTCTGTGAATATAAATAAATGTGCTGAAGAAGAAATTATATTCTATTCAAAGCGAATATTTGGGGGGAAATGTAATAATTAAAAATGACTTTTTAAATTTTTATGTCATTTTTTTCTAAGGATACATGGAAAAGTTCTTTACTTGTTAGGGAACATTTAGCATACAGGTAATCCTTGATCTACAATCACAACTAGAATCACAATTTCCATTGCTAAGCAAAGTTTTGTTATGAGTCAAGCCTGATTTTATGGCTGTTTCTGCCAAAGTTGTTGAATTGTTCAAATACTTTTCTGAGAGACATAAGTCCTTTTTAAAGAATAGTTATTGTAGGAATTTTGAAGAATTTGGCTTATCACATTTTCTAAAGTATTGACATATTACTAAATAATTTTTCAGATCATAATCCTGTGGGTTCAGATGAAAATCCAGTTGTTTAGTTGGAGACTAAATGAAATGTTACAGAAAGAAGCGGAGGATTGGGAGGGAAAAAGAAATTTAAAAATTTTTTGAAAACAGTTTAAAGAAAGGTAATGATTTAAGAATGATTTGGGATGCAAGAAAAGCTTTTATCAGAAATTGTTTCATACAATATAATAATGCACTCAAAAAAAAGAGACAAGACAAAACATAAGTCATTTTGGATGAGATTAATATAAAAGAATTAACGAAATTTCCAGGGAAGGTTATGTCTTTTCAGCAAATTAAGCTTTTACAATGACAATTATCTATGTTAGCAATAAGAGATATGCAAATAAAAATAGAAAGCAATTTATATAAAGCAAAACAACAACCCTGAATTTGCAAACAAACAGCAATGGCTGGCTTTCTTAACTTTTTAACTGTAATTTTTAATTTTGCTTTAATTCTCTTTTTAAGACTATTTTTAACTATGTCTTTTTATATGATTATATGATTTTATTTTTAAACCAGACAGATTCACATAAATGAGATGGCCAGGGTAGAAATTTGATAAATAAATATATATAAATTATGAAAAGAAAATAATGTGATATTGTAACTGTAGAAGAGAGTTATATTAATGACCATAAAAAGTATGTTATCCATATTATTCTAATTAGTATAAAGCAAGTGACATCTCTCTGGAGAAAATAAATGAATATCTGAAGAAACAAAATTTACCAAGGATTACAGAAGAACAGAAACAGATTTTGAGAGAATCTGTAATAATAAAGGAAGTTTCTGTAGCTATAAAAAAGATGAAATTAGGAAAGGTGCCTGACCAGATGGATTATCAGATTCTTGTTATAATATTTTGAGGACAAATTTTTACAATCTTTATACAATCTTACAGGGAGAAAAGAGACTAGAGAATTGGAAATACCACTAATACCTAAAGAGGGACAAGATTTGACTGATATCATTATTGAATAATGACTACAAATTGTTTACAATGATTCTGGCTGATATATACTGAAAATAATTTTGCAAGAATTTATTTATGAGGATAAATAAGTTTTTTTAATTTAAAAGATAGTTAAAAATTGAGCTAGGGTATCAGTTAAAGAACAATCTTAGAAATGTATTGGGCATTTTGGAATAGCTGGAACAACATAAAGAAAACAGCATAAAGAAAACAAGCCACATTGATTTTCTTAGATGTAGAGAAGTCCTTTGACAGTTTGAATTGGGCTTTTCTGTTCAAAGTTTTTAAAGATAGGAACTTTGGTGAGAACTTTACAAAACAGGTAAGATTGATTTATATTTCACAGAAAGCATAAACAATTATTAAAGGAGATTTAACAAAGCCTTGTGAAGTACAAAAAGGAACAAGACAGGCATGGCCACAATCTTATTTCTTGTTTAGTTTGGTTCTTGAAATACTGAATAGAAATATAAGACAGGATAAAAAATTGTAGAAGATTTTTAAAAGAAACTTATAAATTATGAACTTTTTGGTAGATTACTTGGTGTTGGTTTTAGAAAACCCTTTAAAGGTAATTGAAATATTAATGGGAAAACTAAAAGAATGTGATATATTAGCAGGTTTTAAAATCAATAAGCAGAAGATGAAGGTGTTAACAAGAAACATGAAAATAGACATTAAAACAGAATTGAACAGGCTTTAAGATTGAGAAGAAAGTAAAATATCTGGGTATCATTATGTCAAATATGGCATGGAATGAAGTGTAAAAAGATGTGTTAAGATGGGAGAAAGTACATATGTCATTGATGGGGGAAATGTCTGTGATAAAAATGAATGTCCTGCCAAGAATGATGTTTTTGTTTCAGAATACCTGTTTTGGCAACTGATGTACCATTTAAAATTAAACAGTGGCAGAAGGATATATCTAAACTTGTGTGGCAGGAAAAAATGGTAGTTAAGAATAAAGTGTTACAGCATTCAAAGGAAAGAGGAGGATTGGGTTTACCTGATTTGAAATTATATTTTGCCTTTGCTGTTTATTTGGATGAAAGACTCATGCTGCTGAGAAATAGAAGGCTTTTGGAATTAGAAAGACATGACCCAAGATCTAGGTGGAAATAGACATTTGTGCTACAACAGAGTCAAGGTTAATGTAGATTTTAAAATTGATTATGTTACATATCCCATATTGAGGCTAGGGAATAGACACAAATCCAGGTTGAGCCCAAGAACACCTTTGTGACTCGACACAAGAAGCTTTTGACAGATGGGAAATAATCGGCAAATACAAATGACTTACGGTAACTTATTGTGAAACACTAGAATTTGTCAAGGGGAATTCAAAATAAAACCAAGAGAAAAATTGAGGGCAGAAAAGCATGGTTGCCAATGGTTTTCTTATTTACTGTTATTAGGAAAAATTAAAATAGACAAAGGAGTACATGATTTTGCACATTGTAGGACTGAATTTGAAATGGAATTACGTACATATGATGAACGTGTAATGTCTAAAATGTATAAACTTCTATTGAAATTTGAAATAAAAGAAGAACAAGTGAAAGAATGTATGATAAAGTGGGCTAAATATTTTGGTTATAACATACCGATGGAACAATGGGAAAATATGTGGTTTAAAGGATTGGATTTTACCCTATCTAACAAACTTAATGAATGGTATGTTGCAGCCTCTACTTTCCAACTCTCCTATCACTGATCTTTCTACTGTCACTTGATCAGATTGTTATGTCTCTTATCAGTTAGAGTCCTGGAGGAAGCCCTTGTTTTCATTTCAAACATTCCTTCCCTGTTGGTTTCTCCATTATCTAAGAAGGACCTAACTAGCTGTTCTTACTCATAATCAACTCCACCTTTAGGTTCCATGAGTACAAGAGCACAATCTGACACCTCATATTTTCCTTTTCCCATAAATTGTTCCCCCTCTGATTTTCTTCCCTCAGTCTATCCATGATAGTTCAGTGTGTGTATGTGTGCATGTGTTTGTCTGTCTGTATTTGTTAAAATGCATGATCAAAACAAAGCAACAAAAAACCCCTAAAAGTTTTCACAAATTATATTTAAACACAGATTATTAATATGAGGTAGAAAAATAGTTGTTTAAAATCTAATGTTTTTCTTCCATCTCCTTTTTCTTTATTGAGCTAAAAGATTAAACAAATTATGTAAGCATGTCTTGCAAAATAGGTTTTGTATTCAAATGTGGCTTCTTAGGAACTTGTTTTTATCCGTTCAAACTGCTGAAGGGGAAAAAGTGAAGAGTTGTAGAAAGTGAGAAGCTATAACTCTTCAGATAGCCCAGTTGGGAACTTTAGCAGGGAGTGTTTGCCGAGAAAGAGATTAAATCGAGCAGAAAAGAATACAGGGATTTTTAGCTGTTGGAGTTAGGTCTAGGGAAGAAATGTTTTTGTCCTCAAATCCCTAAGTTAATGTTCTGACTTTCTAGCATTTCTTCTGATGTGCTATCATCCAAAAGATATTATACAGTTCTGCCATCTTTTCAGCTTTTTAAAAAAAAAGTGTTGAAAAAAAGGATAGAAGAAAAACTTGGAAAACCCAGACATCGGAAGACATTGTCTGGACCACTTTCAAAATCTATAAATGAGGTAATCTGATTGGACCACAGATGCCTTGTCACAAAATGCTCTTCCGTCTTCACATGACTCACCCTAATAAGTTAATGTTAAGACCATCCAGTAAGAGAGAGGTTGAAAAAGTACAGTGGGATATTCTTCTTTCTCCTGTTCCTCATTATTGCTAAAAGACATTTCCAAAGTTCTTTGTGCACTTCAAGACTTATCAAACCTTAAATATCTATGTCAGCTATAGATAACACTTCTTGGCTAGGGAGACACAATTCCTACAGTTGTATTTCTACAGGAGCCAGGCTAAAATAAGATGGAAAGGAACGATTGTTCAGATATTAGTAACATAACCGGGCCTGGTGGCTAAGCAGACTAATAGCATTGTGATTAACACCAGCTGTCTGCAATTACTGTAAGTTCAAATCTCACCAGGCTCAAGGTTGACTCAGCCTTCCATCCTTTCTAAGGTAGGTAAAATGAGGACCCAGTTTGTGGGGGCAATAAGCTGACTTTGTATAAATATACAAAAGTATGAAGGCTACTGCTTAACGCATTGTAAACTGCCCTGAGTCTCTGGAGAAGGGCGGCATATAAATCAAATTTAAAAAAAAATCATTTACATATTCTCCAAAATTTGCATGTGTAATGCATATTCTGTAACATTGGAGAAGATGGAATTCTATGGGACAGTGTTGGCATGGAGTCAGTTAAATCTTCTAATATTGCCTTCTGAATCTGCATTCCAGAATGAACCAGGACCAATGTAAAACAGCTCCCCTAAATCACATCTTGGTCAGGCAGTGCAGAAGGAAGCCATGACTAACTCTAATTTCTGCAGCCTGTAATGAAACTCCATGGTATATAAAAATAATAGTAAAGATGGTCACTCTTAAGATGTTAATATAGATGGCTGGAGTTTTAAAATATATGGTCAATAGGAATGTAAAAAAAATATGTTTGAGTTGGCAAACTTGGCTGGCAAAAGATTTTTGAAGAAGTAGAGTGCACATTTAGGGTCATGAGTTACTATGACAATCCTTCCAATTTCTTCCTGCTGTGATAATTTTTTCGGTTGTAAACAAACAGAGAAAAAATACAAATGCTTAGCATTCTTCCTGTTCTTGAAAGAAAAGAAACCCTCAAATTTCTCTTTGTTCAAATAAAAGTGAAAGCAAGAGGCAATAAAAGCAAGAGAGACATACACAGAGAGAAGGAGATGTAGTTTATTACTTAAAGTGGTTATACATTGCAGATATACCTCTTTGCTTAAAAAACAGAACATAAACAGGTGGCAAATATTTATTCTTCAAGAAAGTGGCATCCTGAAAATTATGGGTTTGTTGATGTAAGCATCTGGGAAGGTGAGCGATCCAGGCCTATTAGGCACATTGCATCAAGAGAACAGAGAGAATGAGTCGTATTTATCTATTTCAGTGGTCAGACAATGAAATATTCATTAATTTAAAATTACGCTTCTCTATCACAGATTTTTGGCTCTGGAACAATTTCCTGCAACTGGATGCCCTCCAATTTGAAGAACTAGAAGCCAGCAAGGCAGTTTCTGTCTGAAAGTTGTGGGCTCTGAAATGCAATAGATTTGGAAGCCACAGATTGGAAAAGGTTGCTTTTGATGAGTGTTTCTGATCCTTGGCAACTTTCAGATGTGGGGACTTCAATTCCCAGAATTCCTCAGCCAGCAAAGAATCTTGAAATCTCCTTTGCCACATGCATACATCTGGGGATTAGTTATGTTTTCTTCCCCTCCACCATCCAAGGATTTTTCCTAGTTTGCTATCAATTTGTATATTTAAAATGGTTACTGCCACTAGCACAGATTAAGATTTGACCATGCTGGTTTAATGCTTTGTCACCTCTCTTGATTCCCATGTGCTTCAAGCTCATCTAATAATAGTTTTGACCCTTAACCATTTCTGGTTTTAACTTTTAACGCTGTACATAGCTTAGGTCCAAAAGATCAATATTTGTCTATTAAAACTTTAAGATCTTTTTCACAAGCTGTATTTCAATTCTTGATCTAAATGATAGAGTGGATGACTATCTGTTACCATCATTATGGACTTTCTGGAAATAGCTAAATACTTTTTCAATGACTCCGACCTTTTAAGTAATGTTACGGAAGTTAAGCATTTTGGATTTTATTTGTATTTCCTTATAGTCTTGTTTTCATTGACTTGTACTACATTTTGAAGCTGCATTTGAGAATTGCACAGATCTGAGAATAGGCCACCAGTATCAATAGGTGAGCAAAATAAGAAAACAGGTGCTGACAACTTGATCTTGTATGTCTCCTTACAACTAACTTACCTGATCTGTGAAAATCCAAATGGCCATTGGATGGCAGCAAAGAAATATAGAAATTAATATCCATTGCTATCTATCCAGAATATTTGCAGGCTACTTACCGTATTTTTTTATTTACTTTGTAGCATTATGGTTTCAACAGACTCCAAGCACTTGATGACATATAATCCTTATAGTAGAATGCATAGTAAACTATAGAACATCTGTCGTTTTATAAAGAGACCATATGGAAACCCTTATGCTACTGATCTAGAAGGAAGAACTTAATACAACCACAGCTGAATATTGTGCAGCTAGACCAAGGAATGCGTAGGACTGGGAACTACATTATAGAAAAACTCAGAGCATTTATTTGGTTTGTTTTGAATTAAGAGGAACTTCAGATCACTTTTAAAGGTACTGGATCTGGATAAAATTAAGCACTTTAAAGCATCAGTCTTTTCTACACTGATCAAGAATAAGAGTTGTTGATTTCAATACATCTCTCTTTTAAATAAATACACACCAGAACCCACAAGTAGTCAGGTCCTGTGGCTTGTCACTTTCTCTCAGCCTTAGGAAAAAGGCCGTAGCAAATCACTTCTGAAAAATCTTGCCAAGAAAACTGCAGAGACTTGAGAATTGGACACGACTGAGTGGAAGAAAAAAAATATCATCAGTAAGGTAAGGATATTGCATTGTACATTGTTAATCTGACCACACAGGAGATGGTATCAATATTTTCACCCAAATTCTGAAGGCTGTTGAGATCGGAAAGAAATGCAACAAGCTAATATTGAACCCAAGCAAAATTGGGTTACTGTTGATCTGTTGGACAACTAGTATCCAACTAATTAGATTTGTCATCTCCAGGGTCATCTCTAGGGTTTGTCATCTCATTGTCATCTCCGTCTGGAGTAGCACTGCCCTTGAAGGACCATATTTGTCAATATGGGAGACCCACTGGACTCAAAGCTATTGCTTGACCAGCAATTGAAGGCCATGGCTAGAGGGCCTTTACCAAGCTTCCGCGTGTGCATCAGATGTGTTTGTTAGAATAGAATAACAGAGTTGGAAGGGACCTTGGAGGTCTTCTAGTCCAACCCCCTGTCAAGGCAGGAAACCCTACACCACTTCAGACAAATGGTTAGCTAACATCTTAAAAAATTCCAGTGTTGGGGCATTCACAACTTCTGCAGGCAAGTTGTTTCACTTATTAATTGTTCTAACTGTCAGGAAATTTCTCCTTAGTTCTAAATTGCTTCTCTGCTTGATTAGTTTCCACCCATTGCTTCTTGTTCTACCCTCAGGTGCTTTGAAGAATAGTTTGACTCCCTCTTCTTTGTGGCAACCTCTGAGATATTGGAACACTGCTATCATGTCTCCCCTAGTCCTTCTCTTCATTAAACTAGACATACCCAGTTCCTGCAACTGTTCTTCATATGTTTCATATGCTTCATATGTTAATCAACCTGTATGCCATCCCAATCACAGAGTGAGTCTAGGCAAAGAGATTCCTATATGCAACATAAGGATCTCACAATGATAACACACAGTCTCATCATCACCCATTTCGACCACTCTACATGGGGCAGAGACAGGAAGATTTAGTTAGTTAAAATGCAGGGGCTCAGGATAGGACAACATGAGCCCATGATGCTGATGCTCTAGGTCCTGCACTGGCTTCCTAATGTCGACATCAAGGTTCCAAGTAACATACCCATTGCAAACAAAACTCTGAGGCAGGTAGATTCCTTAAAGAATAAGTTTATTAGACATGTTATATTGGCACAGGCTGGTGAAAACAGACTAAACATTCCCGTGGTTTTCACCTAATTAAAAGTAAAAGTTTGTCACTTTCCCAAAACATGTTTACCTCCTTTTCTTCTCCTCTCTCTACCCCAGGAAAGATAAAAGAAAAAAGAATTTTGAAATCCTAACTTAGACATCCAAATTTCTTTAACCTGCAGGGCTGGAGATATCACCTTTTCTACATGCAGAGTTACAAGGAAACAGAATGGAGTGTGATGAGTTGCAATTTGTTTTGGTTTTTCCCCCCCTTCCGTGGTAGTCTTATCACACACTGTTGCATAAGTACTGGAATAACAGTGACAAATGGCTTCTTTCAGGTACTTTCTTACAACAGATTGGTCTCTGTGGGGAGCTTTAAATGACTCACAGGCCACCATCAGACAGATCCAAGAAATCTCATTAACCTTACTGAAGCTGATATTAAATGCATATTTGTCTACCTATAAGCCCAGTTGGCAGGCTGCGCTTCTGTCTTCCCATCTGTGAATGAACTCAGGGAATACAACTTTTTTTACATGAAGGAAATTGGATCTGGGTGATTGCTACCAATTCAAGACTCTGATGTGAGTTAGCAAGTAAGCACAGGGTGAGGCAAAGGGCAGATCCTGTCAATTATCTGGCTGCAGGGAAACATAATTTTATGTTGATTTTGTGCTAATCTCCCATTCTTGACACCACTGTGTGAAAAACTGACATACAGCACTAGGAAAAACTGATTATGTAGGAAGCAAAATGTGGCATTTTCCCCCCTTTCTCCCTTGGGTCAATTGCAGCAATAATATCTACAATGTATTTCAGATACTGAAGATTGAGTGCCCTGCTGATAAGCTTAGTATTCTCTCTGCTTTGGGTGTAAATGGGGTATCTTTAGTTCATGGAGGACTCTTAATAGACAAAGTATGTTGGGGACTGGAGGTGGGCTAAAGTTTTCTTTCTATTCTGTCGATTTCTAGTCTATTTTGCTTTCTGTCTTTGACAGATGAGATTCACTGGCGCCAAATGTTTATATCTGGAAAGTAAGCTTATGTTAAGAGATGGATGGTAACTCAGGTTTTTAATTTATCAGGTTTACATTTCTGCAAACTATTTTTTAAAAAAATTAGCCTAGCCATCAGGACAACCATTGGTGTAGGGCATAGTTGAAGATTCCTGTACTTCTGCTAACTGAGGTCTATAATAGTGAGTTGCCTCATCATGCTGGAGAGGAAGCAGACTCTCTTTCTCCTTTTTGGCAGCTCCATCTATCTTGAAGAGATTAGTCATAATAGGTGAGCCACTCTCATGATCAATTCTGCAGATGTTGTACATCATTCACTTAATGCCTGCTGAGCATATCTACATGACTCCAGATGTTGACTTGATTGTTGCATTCGCTTAGGAAGACCTGGAAAGGTATTGAAGCCATGATGCCACAGCCTTAAATCAAAAGGGGAAACAGAAATGTTTATAACCCAGCAAATGCTTGCGGTTTGAAAACTAAATTTATTAATTTCACATTCCCTGATATAGGATTGTTTCAGAGATGCAGTCTTCAACTCTTGGAATTCCGGAAAATTCCAGAGAATTTTGGAAGCTGAAATCTGAAACCTGGCTTATGGGGTTAGGTGTTCCAATTCATGAGTTGAATTAATTTAACTCTGTGGGACAGATTCTGTTTTAAATTTAATTTAATGGCCTGGGATTTAGCTGACTAGGGTAGGTTATCCCATTTTGGTGCTCCAACAATGAACCAGCTGCTCCCTCTTCTACTGACCCTGGAAACAAACCCGTTAAAAAAAGAAATTATAGAAAAGACCTGGAGGATATTAAATAGATGGTGGTGGGTTTTGGATCACTTCTACATTTTTATGGGCAGCTGTGCAGTAAGAGATTTGTGTGGCGGAAGAAAAGAAACAAGAGAGAGGTTGTGCAATGTTTTGACTTTCCTAACACATAGATGGGAAAGTATTAGCTTGGAGACTGTGCAGTCCATGTATCTGCTTTGTCTACCCACAACATCCCCATTTTGCAGATAGGCTTTTGAAATCTTCCATTGGTCTGAAGGGTTTTTTTTTTCCTTCCAAGAAGCTTATTTGTAGCACATGGTTTGCAGGTGAAGTTTGGAGTCATTATTATAGTTTTCCAGGCAGGTTTGTCTCAGCATAAATCAAAATGACCTCCATGAAGTTTGTTGTACGGATGGCATTTTGAAAGCAGCCTTCTCTTTTTCCTAAACATTCGAGGGCAGTGAGCCAGGATTGCAGATGTGCATATACAGTAGCCTGATTATCTGCAGGACAGAGATCTTGTCTGTTAGTTTCTACAGCCCATCCCAAACTGTCAACCCTTTGAGGTAGTGCAAACAAGAAACCCAAACCGCAAATACTACCTTTATTGTAAGGTTAAGTAACAGAATCTTGCAAGTCTGAAAGCATCTCTCTCTATCCCCACCCCAACCTCCTGCCTTAACTTTCCAAGGAACTAAAGAGAGTCCCTTCTGAGTTGCTTTCCAGATCCAATTCCTTCCGTGGCCTGAGATGTCTCTCATTTAACTGTTGCAATCTGGTTCTCCTTCCTCCTGTATCACAAGAATGTTCCCACAGACAAACCTCACAAATTTGGAGATGTTCTTTTATGGAATGTTGCACTTTTACTTGTGTTTTTTACAGTGGAGAATTAATCTTCAAATCTGTAGAACTTATTTCCCTCCAATTATTTACAAGGATAGTTAGCAAATTGCTGGGAATCAAGATCAAGGCTCATCTCATGCCTATAGTTCAAAAACTGATGTTTGGCTTCAGGTTGGTTTAGCAGTTTTCTGAGGCTAGTTTCCCAATCAGTTCAGCTAGAGCAGTGTTTCTTAAACTTGGCGACTTTAATGTGGCTGGCTGGGCAATTGTGGGAGTTGAAGTCTACACTAAAGTTGCCAAGTTTGAGAAATACTGAGCTAGAGCAATCTGTTTCATTTGGAAACAGTTGGGAGACAGTTCTATCCCTCCCCCTCTTCTCACAACATTTTCTAAATTCTGTTGGCAGCAGTAGGAACACACATTTAACCGTACCTGATCTTAAAAAAGGGAATGTGTGCATTTTAAGGGGTGGAATAAATGCCCTAAATCCTGACAACTCCCGCACATTCCAATGAAAATGCAGAATTAAAGAAAACATCCAATTCCACCGTTTTGGACTTCCCTTGTTTGGGCTTGAGACCACAAAGAGCTGCTGGTTAGTTGTGTGTGGCCTCCAGGCTACAGTCTTCACACTCTTATTAATGGATATTGTGACTTTTTCATCTTTAAGCCTTTAGTTCACCGGCTCATATTATGGAATCATTTCCTTGAAGAATTTTGCTCCCACCCACCTTTAATGGAAGGGAATTGAGACTTGCTGGTTTGTATAGCATGAACGGTATTCCTACAAGCTTGCTCTATCTTGTTAATTTTAAAAGGAGCTTCTAAGATAAATGCATGGCCCTCAAAAGCTTTCTTGAAATAACATTCTGCCCTCTCATCTGCCCGTGTCCATTTTTAAAGTTTCTTAGCTCTACCTCTCACCTCTAGAAAAGGCATTGCCTGTGTGCAGGTGGCCTCACTGTTATGTTGAGGGACATCCCAGGTGGCTCCTGAGAGATAGGAGGAGGCTGTTCTCCCACAAGAGATGGAACGAACATCGGGATGTAGGAAAAACCTCCCCTTTGTTTAACTTTATGAATGTGACTAATGCCAAGGATGCCGACGCTTTGTGCAAAATGAATAAATGTCACAGGACTCCACTGTGATTGTTTTGCATTATTTATTTTTCCCTTTTGCTTGTCATGGAAACAGTTCAACCTGCTGGGTAGTGTTGGTGCACAAACACAGCAGCTGCAAAAATGATTCAAGGGCATCTTCTTCATCCACACGCATTACACATTCATTGTAAGCACTTTGCAAAAGTTCTGATAATCCGGTTTCTTTTGAATCTGCCATACCAACTAGCAGCTGTTGGCATCAAATGCAGATGTTTAGTTCCAATGAGCTAAATCTGTAACATTTCTCTTCGAATTCTACTCGTAATTTTAGGTTTTTATGCAAACTACAAATCTGCATCCTGATGATAGAAGCCCATGTCTTCTGTACTCATCCTCCTACTGCTCTCCAAGCCACTGGCTTGGGTGAACTGAGGCCTGTGGGCAAACAGTTCATGTTTGCTCCATTCCAATCTTTTTAAAAAAATAAAAATAAAGGATTATGTGAAATATGTTGATATGATGCTAAATTATATTCCAAAAATGTGGATTTTCTCTATGAAGAAACTTGAACTTACCATGTTGGTTGGACAATTACCAAGATTATTACGTGTTCCTAGTGAGACACCTGTATCCCAGATAGCTGAGCCTTTGAAGTGGGTATTGATCGATGCAAAGGAAAGATAGGACAATGATTCCATAGGGTCGGAGATTAATTCACTGCTTAAAACAAGTAATTTTTTATCTAAAGTAATCTAAATCAATGTCATGGTAGTTTTACTGATGAGTTTGATTGTTTTTTTTCTTGATAGTTTTTTTCTATTTATCTTTTTCTATTTTCTGCTTTATTTCTGTTTACTGTACAAGGCAACCCAATCTGGACTGAGAAAGGCTTAATTCTTTTCACAACAGTCTCTGAGCTTCTACTAGAGCAGGGATTCTCAACCTGTGGGTCGCGACCCCTTTGGGGATCGAACAGGGGTCGCCCCTGTTTCACAGGGGTCGCCTAAGACTATCGGAAAACATATTTTCAATGGTTTTAGGAATAATTTTATGGTTGGGGGTCACCACAACACGAGGAACTGTATTAAAGGGTTGTCGCATTAGGGAGGTTGAGAACCACTGTACTAGAGGCAGCATGTCTTGGAATGCTTTTTTTAGCAACCAGTTAACTAGGGACTTGTGACATCTTCTAGACAAGAAAGAAAGAGGAAAAAGAAAGAAAGAAAAAAGAAAGAAGAAAGCAAAATTAGCACCATTTGAACACGCCACGTTGACAAAATCACCATCACTCAACTGCCAAAGTCAGCTTACCTTGGACCAGCGTACATCCTGTGATGATATCTTTAACACTATCAAACAATGTCTGCCTACCTCAAGTCCCCTAAATGCCAAATCCAACCTAAATATCTAACTGGACTGTGCAACTAACAACAACAATAAGTAATAATATAAGTCTCTGCACAGAACTACAGTAGTTTATTATCCAGAAAGGTTTATCAATTTTTTTTTGTGCACCAGAATTTTTGTTAAAGTGTAGCACTCGGGTGTCAAACTCGCGGTGTCACGTTGCCATCACGTGATGTATCACAATGTTTCCCCCCTTTGCGGAGCTGGGTGGGTGTGGCCTGTGCACGGGCTGCCAGTTTGACACCTCTGGTGTAGCAGGAACTGATACTGGCTTACCAACATCATTTGGATCAGAAACTCCATCGCTAAGCAATGTCAGGTGATAACACCAACAGCAATTGCAGCAGTCGCAGCTGCTGTCCTAGGTGAATCCTGCACTGTCATAGAGTCCCACAGTCATATGATTGCTATTTGCGACCTCCTGTCAGCTTTCCCATTGACTTTGCTTGTCAGAACGGCAGTGAAGGTCACAAATGGCGATCACATGACTACAGGATGCTGAAACATCATAAAGGTGAGGTAATTGCCCAATACCTGAACTGCAATCATGTGAGCTCAGGAACACCGTGATGGCCACAATTATGAGGACCCATCATATGCCCTCCTTGTTCAGCGCCCTTGTCACTTCAAACTGAAGGAAGGGGTGAACATTAAGTACCTGTTCAAGCTCATGGAAATGCACTAATCAATACACATTCCCTCTTTTAGACAGAAAACCTTATCCATATAGAACAGAATTGTGATGGCATATACAGAGCTGTGCCATCCACATCACACATGCTTTCTTTAACATCCAAGATGAGCTCTTTACTTCCCCTTTGGCAGGGATAAACTGACAGCTGTGGAAATGTGTGAAGACTGTAATGTCCAGCATGAATGCAAATGAGATCTCTAAATGCTGCTTTGCGCTCTTGCAAGAAAATGGCTATAAAACTTCCCCTAGCAAAATGTAGCCAGAAAATTTCTGATGGATGTTTGTCCAATGCTGGTATCAGCAACAATTATCGCACAATAATTCATTTCAGCAGACATCACATTTCTTGACTCCTTTGCAAGCCTGGCTTATATTTCTTTCTTAGAACAGATGAATGCCTTGCAGCTGCTTGACAGTACTGTTCTAGTATGGTATTACTTGTCAAAGCCCTCTAAAATCATATTAGTCTTTTTTAAAAAAAACCTTGCATGGTTTCAGTATGAAAATATAGCAAAATGGAGTAGTTCATTTAACATAGCTGATTCAGCCACTGAATTATCAAAGTCACTATCCTAAAGCACCATTTCATTGTTACTCCCTTGTGGCTTTTATTGAGAATTCTGACTTTCTACCGTCAAGGACTTTGTTCAAACTGAATATACTGATGTGGAAATTCTTAAAATGCATGGCTAATTTTCCCGTTGAGTTGTTGTTCTTATGGTCCATTTAGTCAACCATGACTTCTGGTGTGTACAACTACATTTGCTCAACAGTTTAAAGAAATCTTTTTGGAACCCATTGTCTCAAATTTAATTTCTTTTTTTAATATTTTGGCTTGGTAGTCTCAAAGCAGATTAGGAAACTGTACAGTGAAGAATTTTGGAAATCTGATTCTGGTGGTAATAGTCTCCTCAAAGAACAAACAGAAGGACTTCAGGCTTTTCACACTTTAAGAAAATACCAACAACCCCACAGATGTGTTTGAAAAGGAAAATCTTCTGTTGGAAATTAGTTCATTTTGCACTGGCAAGTACAAAGCATGAGACACAAAATGGAAGTGTGAAACATGTCCTTTTATGTTCTGTTTGATAATTTGAGAGACACACTGATAGAAAATATTAATGGAAATCGTACTGAACAGAAAAAAAAATCATTCAGCATTGTCTGCCCCTTAAAAAAACCCCGTATATTTTCTTTACCTATGAATGTTATTCTGGTTCTGTCAGCCTCTCAAATAGAAAACACAAGATGAACTATGGGTACTTTAAGAGTACATTCACAGAATCTTGCATGTCTGAAAATACATGCTATCTCTTTTTACTGCCTAATAAGTTAGGGCAGCTCCTTTCTAAAGGTTTTTTTCTCTGCTCATTACTCAGTTGTAGGCTTCTTCCCCTTTATCTGATTCTTCCCTAGGCAGTTTCTCTTCTCCCACCTCCAGATCATTCTCACATTCTATTACAGGCTCAGTCTTCACCTGATCAATTTACCTCATCATATGGTCCCTGCCAGAGGTGGGTTTCAGCAGGTTCTGATCAGTTCTGGAGAACTGGTAGCGGAAATTTTGAGTAGTTCAGAGAACCGGTAAATACCACCTTTGACTGGCCCCGCCCCCATCTATTCTCTGCCTCCTGAGTCCCAGCTGATCAGAAGAAAATGGGGATTTTGCAGTAACCTTCCCCTGGAGTGGGGAGGGAGTGGAGATTTTACAATATCCTTCCCCCAGAGTGGGATGGGAATGGAGATTTTACAGTATCCTTCCCCTGCCATGCCCACCAAGCCACACCCACCAAGCCACACCCACAGAACCAGTAGTAAAAAATTTGAAACCCACCACTGGTCCCTGCTCATCATCATTCATGACCCCCCATCTGAACTACTGCAGTTGCTCTACATGGGCTTCACTTGAAGAGAATTTGGAAGCAAAATGCAGCAGCATAGGTAGGAAATAATGTCGGTTATTAATGCCACTACATGAGCTGCACTGGTCACCAGTGTGCTTCAGAAGGGGGCCGGTTGTCACCTTTAAAGCCCTTCATTCCTTGGAGCCTGGTTATCTGAAGGATTGTTTCTCCTGGCAGGCTGGGCATGTTCCAGGTCCTGTTGATCAGGGAATGCCAGCTAGTGGAGCCTAGAGAGACATGATTTTTCTGTAGTAGCACTCACTCTATAGAACATTCTCCCTCTGTAGAATACCAAATACCCTGTTAGCCTTTCACAAGGCACTGAAGGGCTGGGGCCCTGAAGGTGTTAAGGGCCTTGTCTCCTGATAATTGTTAACAACCATTAATTCTGGTATTTTTTTTGTATTTAAATTTTTATATCTCCAAAAAGCGTTTGCTTTTTAAGATCATAAACATCATTTGCAACCTATGGTTACTTGCTGAGAAGAGCAGCCATACAAGTCAAAGAAATAAATATTAAATGGCAGAATTGTAGGGAAACCATTTTCATGGATAAACAAGTATAATACAAAACCTTTCGGATCCTGTAGCTGTGTTCATTGTCATTAATAAAAAAAACATCCAAGAACCTTAACACCAGCACCACAATTCTGTCATTGTCTTATTTTGTTGCTGGGTTTGGGCAGGAAAAAACCTTAATAAATTATTTATCCTGACACGTTTTTCTTCTGGTTTTTTTTTTTTTTTTTACAGAAAGTGTTAGCTGCATTCAATAGAATGATGTGATCACCTACTTGTTGGGAATTTGTGAAATACTAGAGGTTGTGAACTTGAGCTTCTAACAGCTTCAGTCGGTATGGCCAGTGGTGAACTCTGCTGAAATGATGATTTAGCAACATTTAGGTTAGTCACTATCCTTCCCTTAAAAATATTCTTATCCCCTACTTTTAAAACATCATTTATCAATTATGCATCTTGATTTGTAGTTTAGTACTTATATTAAAAATGCAGATATGTACATCTAGTGCTGTGCACTCATGCATTGATAGAAATGAGGAAGGAGTGAATGAGATTTTCTCAAAGCAGGCCAACAAGATGATTTTCTTATGGAAATTTTCATCTCGCGGAGCAAGTGGAAAAGTACCAGGATAAAAATTTCTAAGATACAAGAAGCGACTCTCAAAACACAAAGCGATACTCAGAATAAGTTGATTCCTGTATGATCTGGTTTGAGATAGCATGCAAATTTAAAAACACCTGGAAGTGTGAGAGAGGTACCAACTAACTAGCCAAGTCTAGCCATGAATAAAAATGGACAGGAACTATACTACTGTTTTAGAGTTTCCTACAGAACAAGGTTCTTCTGGAACTCTAACTTGGCTCGACGGACTTTGAGTTAGATACATATGCATGGATGCATGAAATGTGAGTAATAAATCTTTTGGTTGAAAAAAAAGTTACAAGTACTGCATTTTTCAAATATCCCTACATAAGTAAAACAAGCAGTAGTACAAGAAGTGTCATAAAGATCCTCTTTATGCTAATGTGACACAGTTACAACTGAGAGCTCTTCCCTGCCCTCCTGTATAGCTGATATAGCTGATGAGGAATCCAACCTACTTACCGGTACAGCTTTGCCTCATTTGATCCTGTCCAGCTATCTTTAGTCTGCAAGTTCCATGACAACTTAGTCAAGCAGTTCTGAAAAAGTCACCCGTGGTACTTAATGCTCAACATACACTTGCAACCCACATTTATTACCATGCTCTTACTCTTCGACTGGGATAATCCCAGTCACATTTTGCTTCCACAAAAAAACAAACAACTCAACCCAACTTATTGAGGAGATGTACTTAAGGATGAAAATCAGAGCCCAATTAAGAGAAATTAATTCAACTGTAGTGAAGGGTGGAATTAACTGAACTTTTATTAAAGACTGCACCCAATCATCTACCTAAGCTCAGAAGTTTGAAACAGTATGCTTATATAAATTTCATTTCCAGCTGGTGTAAATTATCTAGCTTATAGCATAAGCAGACACAAGTTAAGAACAATTTTTATATGTGAGCCAGATTGCAGTAAAAGTTTAATTTTTGCTATTTTCTGCCCTTTTCACTATTAAATATATTTTCCCTTACATACAAACTTGACTTGCGGACAGAAGAATAATGATACATCAATTATACAAGAAATACAATCCATTAACTCCTTGATTTCTATAAATATGTAAAAATACAAGAGAGTTCATAGTGTTTTTTGAATACAAAGTGAAATTCGTGAGAAAGTGAATACTGTTTCCCAAGCCACTCCATTGTCACATCCATCATTCTGTAGTAGCCCTGATGCTATTTGAGAAATTTGTACATAGTGGCTTTCAGATAAATGCACATGCGGTGATCAGGATACTTCCATAGTTTATACACACCAGTTTATGCCCATTCCTCTTTTTCTATGCAAACACAACATGAAGCAATGAAAGAATCCTTTCTCTCCAAAACAATTTGGAGATATGATATTTGGGAAAGTACACACACAGAATATGCGTAGACAAGTTGTGAAGAGTTCATCGTTTACATAGATGCATTCTGCCAACTGAATGGCAGTACTGCATGCAAGTCTAATGTGAAACAAATATACCTGCCATACACTCTACTTTTGACACCAAAGATGTTCACTACAAAAAGTTGTTTTCATAAGCTTCCAATACCATAAGTTCAGGTAAAATCGATTCATGCCTCAATTATATCTATACCAAATAAACATTTTAAAATGCACAATGCTTCAGATGGTGTGCTAAGTTAAAATCTGCATTTTTATATAAAGCATTTATTAAAAATAAGTTTGTAAAAATAAGAATTGAGATATCTGTACAGTAGTTGAGCACAAAAGAAACATGTTTTGTAAAATAAACAAACAAAAACAATAAACATATTAAAAGGCCTATTTACAAGACTGTAATTGGAATACGATCATGAATCTGTCACTAATGGCTGCCATTGTACTAATTCCATTGGCTGACTAGGTTTCTGATAAAATGCCTAAAATAACATTTGGTAAAATACTTCTTAAACATTTTATATACCTGTACTGTGTTCTTTGAATTTCTGTATTATAAAATTTAAAACCTTGAATAAGCATGATAGTCTGACTTGCTATCAGGATTAAATGATACAAAAGAGAACAGAACAAAACAAAACAAAAAGCAGTAATGATCAATATAGATAAAATGAGCATATATTTGAAACTAATTCATCGGCAAACACAACAGTTTTTTTTAATGGGATTATGAAAAGGGATTCCTCTGATACAATCAGACAGATGCTCTGCATCTGGGTGGGTTCTGTATCTATGCTTAAAGACTGGAGAAAGCAGACTGGGACTGCAATTTATTTACACCTTTAGATATTTCCCTATGACTAACACTTTTTATTAAATCCCCTCCCCCCCGAGCCAATAACTTCTGGGTAGCAATTTCTATAAAATATACATGGAAACAATATCCTATTGTATTTAGCAACTGTGTTAAGATTCCCAACAGGTTAAGAAAAACCTTCCTAATACATTAATATTATGGTAACATGAAAACATTTTTCTTCCAAATTGTGCATTTGGAAAGCAGAGTGAAGCTAGTGAGGCTTTGGCTTCAGTTTCATTAAAAAAAAGTTGTAGGAACATCTCTCCATTTTAATTCTTTTAATAGCCGGAAGGACTAGCATATTTAGTCAATTTGTGCAGTGATTTGCAATATGGCAACATTTCAAATGTCTGATTTTCCAATATGCTGGGTTCACATTCTAATACTGAAGTACTTGAATCAGCCATATTAATGTCCTTATTTCAGACCTTATTTGTTGTAGCATACGGATCCTGAAGTATCATATGTTAATTGTCTGATTAGAAGGTAAAAGTCTATCGTTCAGCCTTCAGTCCCACAGTTTAATGAGACCATCCCATCCACAAGTGATCACTTTGGATGTTTCATGTGGATGCCACACTGCCCCAATGCAGACTTTGTCATGGGCTTTTAATCTACTGTAGAGTTTTGTTGTCTTCCAGTCCCAGATATTTAACTTTCCATCTGCATCACCTGAGGTCACATAGCTGTTTCAAAAAGAAGAGAAAAAATTATACACGGAGGTCATTTACAAACTAATTTTTAAACACAATCAATTCATAACATTAGCAAACATTTTAACGGAGAACACCTTTCCTATAGTTTTATAGTCTGTAGATTTTCTACTACTCTTAGCTGCTTTGATGTCCCAATGCATTTCTTAAGATGGGAAAACGTGACAATGCAGCTGCTTCAAAAATGTAGGACACTTAATCAGAAGTCTTCTCAAATGAGCAGAAAGGCAGGATAGTCACCTAATCCGTAATGTCAGATGATCTGTTTTAGCAAAAATTTACACAACAAAGCAGTCTATTCAGCTCCTTATGGAGGGTTTAAACTTATACTGAAAACCAGGTGAAATGATGGTGGTGGAATACAAAATCACACACAATGATTTTGTGATGCTCAATTTTGTTTCTAAGCAAAAATAAAAATAAAAATGGGAGGCTTGTATTTTTAACCGTTTCTGATACCACCTCCGAGTAAATGCACACTGGTGGGATTTTGTCTGATATGGATTTTCAATTACTGCTTGAAAGGCTTTCTTGCAGTGGAATAATGCAACAGCTCTGTGCCTCAAGGCTCGACTCTCTTCTGATTCCTATTTAATATAAAGCCACTGACTGAGGTCATTTGTCATTATGGGTCTGTATAGATCATATGCTGATGATACTCCATTATACATCTCCGTCCCCAACTGTTCCAAGTGATACCATTAAAGTCTTTCCTAAGGATTTTATGGGGAAAAATAAGGCTTCGACTCAACCCAAATAAGGCTGAGTAGATGTGGTTTTAGACTATTCTGAATTTCCATCTTTAATGGGATAGGATAGTATTATACCTCCCCGCCCCCGACAGAATTGATACACTCAAGGAGCAGGTAGCTGCCATGGTCGGAAGGCTTCTATTCAAATCCATTCTGTGTGCCAACTGTGCCCATTCCCAAATCAAGAGTCTCTGTCCATCAGTCATTCATGCTTTGGTTACTTCCCGCTTGGATTACTGCAATGAGGCCTATTTGGGGCTGTCCTTGAAAAACATCTAGAAACTACAGCTAGAATTCTGAATGCTGCACTGCATGCACTGTTGGACACACTGTAGTATGCTGACAGGTTGAGTATGCTCCAGATTCTGTCTATCAGGCAGTGCCATCTTGTTCAGGCTAGGAGTCACACCTTCTCTGTTCTACGGAACAGCTCCATCCTAAAATGTGGATGCCCCAACCTTGCTGGCTTTCTGGAGGACTACAAACATTAGACTTTTTCCTCAGCGGCTGTGGCCAGGACGTTTTGCTAGCTGCCTAAAGTTATTTGCTAAGATGGATGGCTGTATAAATTTAATAAATAAATACCTCCTTCTTTCTCCCTGTATTTCTATAGTAAATTCAGATGGATACTTTGGCCAATATAGGAATGTCTGAAATTAGCCCATGGGTCAAAAAAGGCTATCCAAATTCTGCAAGATATCCATACAATATAGGATTTGATAAGCTGCTGTAGCCCAAAGACCAAATCGCAAATCCACTAATGAGGATATATGTAGTAGCCCAATAATGTGTATTATATTCTGAAGTCTTAAGGACTTCTACATACAGAAAACATTTGACAATTATATGGCGGGTTTATATAAATATTTCTCTCTACCTATGGAGCCAAACTTGAAAATAAAAACAAAAGTGATACGTAATCCATATTATGTATATAGAAACAGTAGAATACATACCTCATATCAGGTGAAAAATCTACTTGGCAAGCGTAACCTGCCACCATATGACCTTTGAAGATTTTCTTTTTATTTAGCCTGAATCTGTTTTGAGCTCCAAAAATCAAAATCTGATTGTCCATTGATTGACAGGCAAGCCATTTTCCTGTTAAGGTAAAATATTAATGCACACGTGAATCTTCTATCTCTCATGGATTTTAAGAATCAAATATTCTTATAACATATAAAAATGTAAGCTACAGATATCTAAGAAATTGTTTGCCAAGGGCAATTTTAGCAGCTTGATCCCAACATTAAATTTACTAAGATTTCTGGCACTGCTGGTCTAACATACAGCATGTCAAGAATTTAACTTGCAAATTGACATCCAAAGAAGATATGCACCATATAGCAAAGGTGAATAACTTGAAATACAAGGAAAAAGTCAACACTGAGACGAGAAAAATAGCTGTCAGAGCAAAAAACATACAAGGGAAATATGGAAATAAGTCTGATAATGAGTGCAGGATTACCAGCATTTAAAGTAAAGAATCAAGAAAGCTAGCTTCTATTCTGCCTCAATTTTTTTTCTTTTGTCAGATGTTATAGAAGTGTTCAAATACTTGAGGGGCTGTCACAGAGAGGAGGGGTCAACCTATTTTCCAAAGCACCGGAAGGCCAGACAAGGAATAATGGATGGAAACTGGTCAAGGAGAGATTCAACCTAGAAATAAGAAGAAATTTTCTGACAGTGAGAACAATCAACTAATGGAACAGCTTGCCTTCAGAGGCTGTGGGAGCTTCAACACTGGAAGCTTTCAAGGCGAGATTGGACTGCCAACTGTCAGAAATGGTGTAGGGTCTCCTGTTTGGGCAGGGGGTTGCACTAGATGACGTACAAGGTCCCTTCCAACTCTGTTATTCTGTTATTTCTGTGATTATCAACTGCAACATTTACACACTCCAAAACCCAGATAATCTATTTCTGAAATCTTGGATGTTAAATGAAAAATGCTAAATATCATTACACCTTTTAAAATTAAAATAATCTACATAAGATAGAAATATAAACTTACCATTTGGAGATAAAGTCACTGCTGGCATTGAGTGCATACTTGGCTCTGCTATGTACTTAAAATCTACCGGAATGTCCCTACAAAAGTAAAATATATGGATGAAGGCTCCTGCAAATAAAATGTTCTTATATGAAAGGAGAGATGTAGGTTACAGCATTCCGATATGAACCTATAATTCTGAAGTACAGTTTTACTTACATCTGACATCACTTAGTATTACTACTTTCCATGCCTGGGTTACAATCTACAAATATTTTTATGTCTAATGTCACAATTGGATTATTTAGTGCCTATCAGATACAAAACGAAACAGGGATCATCTTAAAATAAATCTAAAAAGCTGAAAGATTTCCCATGAATGTTAAGGCTTGTATGAATTAAAATAATTAAATGTTTAATCCTTGATACTCAGCATTTTCCAGGACTGATGGGATGTAAAAAAGGCTGAGCTCTAAAGGGTTTCTGTTAAAAAAACAAAACACAAATTGGCTACCTTAAACCTTCAGAAATACATAATATCCTACTAGGGCAAATTTGGAAAATCTGCCATGTTACACTAGCACTAGCAAGCACTAGCACTTAGACTTATATACCACTTTATAGTGCTTTACAGCCCTCTCTAAGTGGTTTACAAAGTCAGCATATTGCCCCCAACAATTTGGGTTCTCATTTTACTGACCTCGGAAGGATGGAAGGCTGAGTCAACCTTGAACCTAGTGAGATTCGATCTGCCAAACTGCTGGCAGCGGGTGATGAGCAAAAGTAGCCTGCAGTACTGCACTCTAACCACTGCGCCACTGCGGCTCCACAGAATGATTTGGAGAGAAGAAAATATAGTTCCCCTTAACTGTGGGTCTGATATTAGTCATGGAAGATGACATTAAGCCCTAAAGCTGTATTTCTGCACTGGGTATATGGAGCTCATGAATTCTTACTACTCTTTTTTTTTTACCATGATAATGTAAAGATAATGTTTGAATCAGTAGCAGTTTCAAAAATTAAGAGTATCTAGATCTTTGTTACTTTGGATACAGGTTAAACACCAAGAGTAAGGAAGAAATTTTGTTTACACACCCTCATCTTGATATGCTGACTCTGTAAACCACTTAGAGAGTGCCATATATAAGTTTAAGTGCTATTGCTATTAAGATGTTACATTCTACATATGGAGATAAGATCATCTCTTCAAAGCATTTAACAAATTCTAACCAATTAAATCACACGCACATTATATAAAGATGCACGCTTATAAATCTGTTTACACACACACATAAACATACCCTGAAACACATGTGTCTGAGCTATCTATGTTCTACATTATGTTGTGGTTATCTTAACAATCTTAAATGTGGATTAACCTTCCTTAAAAGGATGGTTTACAACACTTCTGCCTTCAATGTGTATATTAAAGGAATAAGATATTTCGTATTAGACTTTAGTAAATTTCATTTTGTGAATCTTCTTATAGCATCTAAGGTTGTTTTATTTTCATTAACTAAATGTCCTCTGGTAGCTCTTTGGAGAATTTGCTATAGCCAACAGAGATCTCACAATGAAGATTAGCAAATGCAGAAAATATTCATTACACAGCTATATTAACCTTCATAATATTTTAATGCAGCACATTAACGACAAATTATTTCGCATGTACATGATCTCAGAAAGGTTAATTATGGTAATTTTGTCACAGAACTATATAAAATAAAACAAAACCAAATGCTGTGGCCTACAGTACAACCAGAAAAGCACTTGCACTTTTAAAAAAGCCAAATAGGATGATATGTAATAGGAAAATCTTTTATTATGGACAAAAAATAAAATAAAAAGTTTGATTTGACTGCTGGCTTTTATATATCACGTACTTTTAAACGAATCCAACCCATGTTAGAAAATGCAGATGTTATTTTCTTTTCCCATCCATATCAGTTGAACTCAGATAATCTGCATTCACTAGGCACTTGGTTAGACAAGTTGAGCACCAAGCATTTTGCTTCTTTCATTTATATCTGGCCTGTTATTAAGGAGCTTCAAGTGGTGACTATCTAATAAAAACTTACCTGCAACTCAACACATTCATTCTTTATACATTTCGTGTATTACTGAAACAGTTTAACAGGGCTGGGGGGGGGGAGGGGGGCTCTGAGTATCATTACGTGGTACTGAAGAACCAGCAGGTGGTGCTCTTTCATTAAAGTCAATAGCCAATTAAGGACCAAATAAATTATTGTTCTACAATGGGTCTAAAACTGCCCCTCCCTCAAAGAAAATCCAGTCACCAAATATTTGCCTTGATTCACATGATTCTTCTTTTCATTTGAAGTTTCATTTGAACTCTTTGTTGACTGAACCACCATTTTGAAATCTCAGATTTAATATTACATTAGAAAATATCTTCTTTGCAGTCACACTGGAAGTTGGCAAACGGGCCATTTCTGACCTCCGGAGGCCCTTGGGGGGGTGGGGGTGGGGAAGGCCGTTTTTGCGCTCCCCAGGCTCCTAGAAAGGCTTTGGAGGCTGGGGAGAGCAAAAAACTGGCCTTCTGGTCCCACTGGAAGTTGGCAAATGGGCCGTTTCCAGCCTCCAGAGAGCCTCCAGGGGGTGGGGAAGGCTGTTTTCGCTCTCCCCAAGTTTCTAGAAAGGCTCTAGAGCCTGGGGAGAGAGAAAAACGGGCCTTCCCCACCACTCTTCGAGGCCCTCCGGAGGCAGGAAACAGTCTGTTTCCCTACTGCCAGTGGGCCCAGAAGGCCTGAAAACCACGGAGCTGAGCTCGTGTGCCCACCGATGTGGCTACGTGTGCCATCTGTGGCATTCGTGCCATAGGTTCACCATCATGGCTCTATGCAATACCCTTTCCCATTTTCCCACAGAAGATGTGGCAGGCCTGAAGGCTCAAATGTAAAAGATGTTTCCAGGTCTGACACAAGATCCCTTCCAGCCTTACGATTCTATGATTTTTCTCAAGAAATAAATGAGCAAGTATTATGCTTTTGACTCATTTGTTTACTTGGGTTCTCTTTCTCTAGTTTTCGGACTTACAGGGAAAACAGATGTGTCATATTTATGCAGAAGTATTGACAATTCGAAACAGTTCTCAAACTTTTGAGCAGCAGTGTAAATATAATAATCTGGGATTGTGAATAGACTAATGGAAACATATAGAGAAAACAATGCATTTCACTGCTGCAATTATTTGTTAGATTTGTCCTGTTACTGTCAAATGCAATCAAACTTCAACTTACCATTCCCAGACTCTTAGACTCTTGTCATCCGACGTACTCACAAATCTTCGGTTCTCATCCACAAAAACAATGGTGTTGACAGCCCCCAAATGTCTATCATATTCCTGAACAATTTCTCCAGTTCGACTATCCCACTGCAGGGGAAGACAAGCATGAATTCTTTTTTTCAAAAATTTGAAGGGAATGATACACAGCATTTGCAAAATTTTATGGAAATATTCTAAAATATCTATATGTCATACAATCTAACTCAACTTTAAAAAGAACGTTAAAGGGAAATAGCCTATTTGCAATTGCAAGGAAGCCATTCAAATGAAGATTTGCAAGCTGAATTGAAACTATATTGCTTTAAATAAATTATGAAGCTTTTGGGTTACCTGTACAATTTTCTTATCCGACATTCCTGCTACAAAAAGATTCTGCTTATCTTCATCAGGATTGAATTTGACACAGTAAGGAACTTTCCTGTTGGTGAATCTTGAAATACACTGTCCTAGAGTGAAAACAGTTGAACAGGAAGATGTTCACAATTTTAGCTTTTAAAGTTTGGTTTTAAGATAGTTGACTGGAGGGGCCTGCTGATCTAAAAATTTCCTGAAAACCAGGAGATGGAAAGGGGTAAGTAAAAAGAGACAATTTGTGGGGACAATTACAGTGTTTAGAGAAGAAGGCAAGGTTTCAGGGCATTGTAACTGTATACAGAGTAGTAATTTATAAATCATTTGGCAATGTTGGACTAACCTATTCTAAGAACCAACAGAGGTTCAGAGAGAAATATTCTTGCCTTGAATAGCAATAGCCTTGGTGGCGCAGCAGACTAAAGTGCTGTTAAGTAGCACCAGTTGCCTGCAATTACTGCAAGTTCAAATCTCACCAGGCTCAAGGTTGACTCAGCCTTCCATCCTTTCGAGGTAGGTAAAATGAGGACCCGGATTGTGGGGGCAATAAGCTGACTTTGTATAAAATAGAACACCGCTTTGGGGGGGGGGGGGCGAAAGCCCTACTAAGCAGGTATATACAAAAGTATGAAGGCTATTGCTTAACGCATTGTAAGCCGCCCTGAATCTCCGGAGAAGGGTGGCATATAAATTAAATAAATAAATAAATAAATAAATAAATAAATAAATAAATAAATAAATAAATAAATAGCACTTAAGACTTATATGCCACTTCACAGAACTTTACAGCCCTCTCTAAGCAGTTTACAGAGTCAACATATTGCTCCCAACAACAATCTGGGTCCTCATTTTACTGACCTTGGAAGGATGGAAGGCCGAGTCAACCTTGAGCCAGTGAGAATCAAACTGCCAAACTGCTGGCAGTTGGCAGTCAGCAGAAGTAGCCTGCAGTACTGCATTCTATAACCACTGCTCAACCATGGCTTATGTGTTATTAATGAAGGCAAATATTTGAAACTCAGGGTTGAAATGAGGGGTCCTTGGTGCTTTCTGAACCTGGTTGTTTTTTTGCAGATGTTTCATTACCCACACTAGATAACATCACCACTGCTCATGCTTATGTGTGTTAATAAAAAATTAAGGCAGAGGACACAAATAAGCAAACGGGTCAATAGGAATATACAGGAAGCAAGCTTATATATTTAGACAAACCATTAGTCAGTCTAGCCTGCCACAATTAGCATTGGACTCTGCAGAGTTTGTGAAGGAATCTTTCCTAGCCTTTCTTGAACATACTAAACAAGGAACTCAGAAAATGGAGTATCTGCTCTTTTACTGAGCTGTAAGTCTGCCTTTTCCATCTCAGCACATGCATATATGACTGACATATTTTTATGTTATGAAACCACCCTTTAATGTATCCTAAAAGTACATTACATCATTAAGAGGGAAATGATGTATCCTGCTTGAAGTTTATCCTTTGAAAAATGCACATTACATAAGCAATCTTTCCATGCATACAAATACCTGTTTCAGTGTCCCACAGTTTGAGATAGCGGTCATAGGCAGCACTGAGGAATTGGTTCCCAGCATTGTTAAAGCATATATCCCTAACAGCTTTACTGTGTCCTACAAGATGGAAAGCATACCATTAGAATTGAAGAGAACCAGAATTTAAACCTCTAAACAGAACACCAGCATGATGTATAATGCAACACAGCCTCCAAAGAACTTTGAAATGGCAGAACATGGAGGATGGATTCAGGCTACGGCTTTATTTATTCCTCCTTGCTCTTATTTGTAGATTAGAGACCTCTGGCTAGCCTAGTGTAGAGACTAGCACTACAAAGAACTACAAACTGGTAACTGTACATATGCCAGTTTGCACAAATACAATTCTCAGATCAGCAGTAAATATGAAGGCAAGCATCCACTTTTCCATGGCTCTCAATCAATTAGGGAATCTGTTAGGATTTCTTGTCATGAATCTGACTTCTCAAAATATAATTGCAAAGAAATGAAGCAGGAGGTCTGTCTCAATCAGTAGTTAATCTGTTCTGTAGGTTAATCTGTGTCCAGAAACAGAGGGCAGAGGATGAAGTGAGAGGATACTTCTGTATACAGCTTATAGAGTTAACATGGTTTCCATTTCCTTTTGAAGCATTCCCATTTGGAGAACATAGCAAGGAGAGCAAAGTAGTTCCCATATTTAAAAATACCTCACAACTTTCTGTAAAAGTATGTGGAGAAAATCATGGGCGTTCTTTTTAAATAAATGTTTTATGAAGAAATCTTTTCATAACTCTTAAGATGAAGACTAGTTATTTAATGATTAGCTCTAGCCCAAACAATATTCACTGATGTAAAATATTTGTTTATCCTGTTGCTATTAACGGGCATGGCTGATAATAAATAAGTAAAACCACTTTAAAAATAACAATATCCATTTAAAGTCAAAATCAGCGTTACAAAACTGAAATATCTTATCTGAAAATCATCCAAATGTCAAAGCTTTGATTTATACCTATCTCATGTTTATTGTTTCTTGGTCAACATAATACGTTGAAGCAGCAGATGCCAGGTTCAGAAAGAGTAAATTTGTGCTTTTGCACTCAAATCTTGTTTGCCTTTTATTCATGAATATGCCCACCAACCTCCAAATTTTGGGAAACTTTGGCTTACATAAAGCATACACATCTCAGTCATGCACATGTACAGTTATTTAAAAAAAAGAGTAATTAATATTACCAATGAATGTTCTCAAACATCTTCGTTCACCGTACACTTCCCAGAGCTTTGGGGTGGAGAAAAATACAAATTTAAATAGAATCACACATAGCTGTTATATATGCAAAGACTTCATTTTAAAACCAACCCATCTTCAAATATAAACTATTGTACAGTTTGTATATTCAAGCATAGGTAAATTAAAAGCATCAAATCCCCTTAGTGAAATTTTTGCAGCTCGAGTTCAGGTATATTAGTAAAGAAAGAAGCAGACATACTGCAAACTCTGGAACTTAAGATTTTAAAATTTTAAAAGAATTAAAATTTTATTTTACTAAGCTTTCGTCAGCCATCTGCTGACATCTTCAGAGTATTAAACTACCATTACAGAGATCTCTGCCTTTATATGTCATTAATCAATTTAGCCCTTGCGTGTATAATAGGCCCTTCCAGCCGTCTCCCACTTGTAATCAGCTGTGTTGTTTTTGCTGTCGTCATGCTGGATGATGGAGGCTTGATTCCTACTGTTTCCTCCCTCCTAGCTTGCTTATCAGTGGGGGATGATGTTAGCCTGTCAGCCATTGCAATTTGCTGCCTTGTCCGTGACCTTGTGGTCAGCCAGGTTTGTTTCTCATTAATCCTATCTGTTGCAGTTTGAGGCAGCCCTGCCAGGTTGCTGTTTGGTCAGGACTAACTGTGCCTTCATAGGCTGAGTCTGCATGCCCAGAGGTGGGGGGTGGGTGCCTTTGGTCTCTGCTCACTGATGGAAAGCCATCTCTGGTCCTCCTGCAGAGTCTTTCCTGGTGTCTCAAAGCCTGGTAGGCCGGTGGCAGTTTGATATGCCTATTGATGGAATTGTTATTGGAGAACCAAGCTTTTTTTTAGTAGGCGTCCTCTTTTAATCTTATCATGGGCAATATCCTCAGCTTCTTGAAAATCAAATTTGTGGTTTTGCTCCTTCATATGCGTCTGGACGCATATGTAAAAACAACACAGCTGATTACAAGTGGGAGACGGCTGGAAGGGCCTATTACACGCGCAAGGGCTAAATTGATTAATGGCATATAAAGGCAGAGATCTCTGTGTGGTAGTTTAATACTCTGACGATGTCAGCAGATGGCTGACGAAAGCTTAGTAAAATAAAATTTTAATTCTTTTAAAAATTTAAAATCTTAAGTTCTGGCACGTCCTAACTTGATTATGAGGGAGGAGTTTGAGTTGGTCAATCTGAGAATCTTCATTACTGTGAGTTCTGCCACCTATGGTGTGCATCCATGTTCTTCCAGATTAGTTAAGCGTTCCTGGGAGGTGGCATGTGGTGATCCAAGTAGTGACTAATGTCTCTTTGTGGGAAGGAATGATTCCACCAGCCTTGACAAAGGTGGTGTCTCACCCCCTTGAGAGACCATTCTTGGACTCTAGGAATTTGGGTATCTTCTGTCTAGTCTCCTGGGGAGTCAGTGAAAGCATTATTGCCTTGATTGCTTATGATGAACAACTAAAAGAATTAGTGAAGGATGCAAGACCGATGAGAGGTCCTGACAGCCATTTTGGGTGTGTGTGTGTGTGTGTGTGTGTGTGTGTGTGTGTGTGTGTAAAATTGTAAGCAGAACTGGGGGAAAATGGACATGGAAGAAAGCAAAGGGAATTAGAGTGAAAATAGAATGAATGCAGGAAAATTATGTGTCTCACAACAAAATGAATAAAAATGGGCATAAGGACAGATTATAGGCAGAAGCTATTTGGAATGGGGTGAAATTATGTTACAAAGAACCATAAAAATGTGCCATGTTAATCTACTGGAAGCATGAAAAAGAATACTTGGCAGAATGAAGTGAGAGGGGTTGCGAATGAAAAAGATTATGAATGATTGCCACAAAAAGTGATGAGAGAAAGATATTATATAATGGGCATAGAAAGAAAAAGATAGCTGCAAAAATATTCAAAAGAAAGTAATGGTTAGCATTTTAAAAATCCAAACTATTTTTCAGAAATACGGGATTTATGGATTAGTGCAGAGGATCAATACAATTATTTTTATACCACAAGATCCTGTTATGCCTAATCAACATTCTCATCATTTAACATTGGCTATAATAGCTTTGCTTTACCAGTTATAAGATCTGTCCAAAACATTTAATTAGGTATTGAGATATGGAGAAACCCTGACTCTCCACATATTGAATTATAGGCTACTTTCAAGAATCCTAAATTAGCATGGCCAACTATGAAGGATATTGGGAATTGCAATTCAGCAAATCTCCACAACTATGGGTGTACTAAATGTTTTAAATGAATGTGTTTCTTACTAAATAAGGACTTAACAGCCCTTAAAAGTTATAATCCTGGATGGCCCTGGCAAAAGCATGACAATTGCTACTGAGTTTACATTAATGAAAGCATTAAAGAGCAAATGTAGTCACAACAAAATTAAAGCAAGGATAGTATATTTACCTTAATTTTACAGTCCATGGAACAAGATAAGAGCAGATGGCCGGAAAAAGGAAACAGCCTGACGGCACTGACTCCCTTAAACAAGAATGTAACTATGAATATGTATGCATTTTCCTTTTCAAAATATGTATTTCAGTACCATATATAATTTGCTTCTACTACTGTTAAGTTTTTGTGCCTAAAGCACAGCAACAGTTCTACATCTCCCGAGATGCACCAATGACCGCTATATATTCTAAAGTTTGGGCAGTTTTGGATAAGCCCCTTTTCTTTTCTTTTCTTTTCTTTAAAAACACTTTATTAAACTTTTATTGCATTAAAAACATAAAAAAATGTATCACTCAACAACAGCTATTTGTGGTGTTTTACTTGTGACAGTAATTTGTATTTTATTTACAAAACTTAAATTGTGCGTATTTACATTCTTATTTTTTCTATTACTTATACTTAATAACTATCTATCTTTAATCTATCTCCATTCTATCCAGTTATACCACTGTTCCCACACATTGTAAAATATCAATGCCTCTTTATCTTTTAAACTCAGCGTTAATTTGTCCATTTCTACGCAATTCATGACCTTTTGTATGACAAGTTTCTCTGTGGGTGGGATAAGCCCCTTTTCTAACATGCTGGGAAACTGTAGTTACTCAAGGTTAACAAAGTAATAGCTCCTTTAAAACACAAAATGTGCATGAATTCAAATCACAAAAATACTTTTAATTCGACAAAAAAGAAGAGTTAATGCCAGATATATATATAGTCACATTTCATGGAAAAAGCTTGATAGTTTACTTAGACAATTTAATATCCACAATCTGAATATAGTAGTTTCCCACACCATTAACAAACTAATGTTAATATGCAGTGAAAGATGCTAATACTTAAGACGAGCTTTGAGATACTGTAATTCAAAATCAGCTATATCTCTATGAACAGATGTCTTCCCTTAAGGAAGGGAAGAGGTTTGCTGGTCTATCAAATGGCTGCCTACCATATTATTATTGTTGTTGTTCTTGTTGTTATTTGACCTAGCTATCACATTATTTTGAAACTTCAATACTTCCTATAAACATGGCCATGTAAAAATGGGAGATTCTTCAAGCAAAAATGGAAGATTTTTGAGCCACAGAAAATACTGGGATAAGTTAGGTTTGGAATGTATACCTTGAAAATTGCTGTGAACTCATCAAAATCCTCCTATAAGCACACAAAAGACTTTACAACCCACTACTCTAATGCCTGGGATTTTCCCCAAGTCTTCATCTTATTAACAGGTACCGTTGGTTTCCATGAATGAGCAGCCATTCAAGATTAGATCTATAGGGCCAATGGTTTTAAAATATAGATGTGAAAAATACTTTGATTCTGGAGTGGTTTGTTTTTGAGTCTGAAACAGCTGCTTTGAGTTAAAAATAGCTTGTTTTGATTATTCTGGAAGTGTTTTGAGATTAAAACATCTGTTTCCAATTCAAAACACAACTGTTTCAAGCTCAAATTACTTCCAGAATGGTTGAAACAACTTATTTTAAATATAAAATAATATCTGTATTTTAAAAGCAATTTATATGGAAAAGTAATGATAACTAGCAAAGATAGGCTAGAAATTGGGAATAAAATTGATATACAGTAATAAAATTTGTCTAGTAATATCCTGTGCAATTTTTTCTCAACATTTTGAAATTCTGGTAAATTTGGAATGGGCTTAATCTAATTATAATCAATGAAAGGACTGCAAAGACACAAAAGAGGAAAGCATAATTTTTCAGGTGTTCCTTACCTTTGTATGACCTGACCATACATGGATTTGTTTCTTAGGAAGGTAACATTTTTCAGGAGGTACTGTTGAACGTAGGTTAACACCAACATCCTGAGGAACATGAAGGTAAGACCTCCCTTGATAGTCATACATTTCTTTGACTGAAAGAAAATATATATATATATTTATATATGAATGAATAGAAAATAGAAAATGCACACTATCAGAGAAATAATAGACTAATTCAATGTTAAGGCGGCTGTGATTAAAATGAAGTGCAACCCTAACAATGGCCTTAAATTCAATTTCTTTGTGTAGCTTCTTTTAATACTGATAAATATTTAGCTCAAATGCAGTTTTGTTTCTATCCTTCAGCTGTATGTGCATATTTGTATTCATCTGTCCACCCAGTGAGGCCAAGTCTCTTCAGGTCCTGTTCCTCTGATTGGGAAGCAGGCATTCTCATTATCCAGACCCCTCTTTGGCCCCCTTCTTAGCAAAGATCAAGTCAGCTTTCTCTCTCTCGGGCTTGATGACTGCTGAAAATCAACCTGTTCTGCCTCAGATCAGAAAAGGGCAAGTGGTAACTGAAGGTGGGCTCCCTTTTACTTCATTCTTCAGTTTTAAAATCTTACTTGATTTAATCATTTGGTATTTATACTTGAAATTTTGGGTCGTCTTTTATGTTAATGCTGTTAGCTGCCCTGAGTCATTCTGAGAAGAGAGACACAGAAGCAAAATGAATACATAAATAAATAAGTTCATTGAGAGCTTAAGAATAGTAGATCACTAACATGATTTGACAAAAAGTTTAGATTTATGGCAGGATAGGCATGCACACTTAAAAAAAATGCTGTTATTTAAAAATAATCTTTGTGATATATATATATATATATATATATATATATATATATATATATATATATATATATATATATATATGGCACCTCTCTTGTCTTGGAGGGCATTCCATTGGAAGGAAGGAGGGAGGGAGGAAAGGAAGGAAGGAAATCAAACGAATGAAAATATATAGATATATATGAAAATATCCTAAATGCTTAATTTCATCGTTCAAGCTGATTTGCGATATGGAAAAGAGTGTTCCATTGAGTAGAAAAGTCATAAGAAAAACAAAACAAAATACTGATGACATGCATAAATCTATGATGATGACTAATAGAACTGGTTGCAGAAAGAGAAGGAAGCATTATGTCTGGAAAGATTATGATGTAAGGTAGGAGAGGAAAGAGCAAAAGCTTTTCTCCATGTTACTATAGGTTTTTCACATCAACATCAAAACTTTATGACTGCAACTTTAAACTTTAATGGCAAAAGCTATGAGTTTTAATTATATTATTTCTAAGGCAGAGTAGTAAGATTAACTGATGTTAAAATATTTTCTTCCTCTCCTGCATTAAGGGCATCTCTCTACTGAATCTGGTGTGCATTGGAGAGAAGGGCAAATTGTGGACTGTACTCACTTAAGGTAGTTTATCAATAAATTCTTATTTTTTCTCAGAAAATATATTTATTTTTTGTTTTATATTTTCATTTTTCTTAATTGTTTTATTATTGTTTGCCACCCAGAATCACTTGTCCAAAATGGGTGACTATAGAAATTAGCAATAGTAATACCACCTAGACTTATATACCGCTTCATAGTCTGGACACTGACTGGGCAGAATCCATCCAGGAGACTGGGGCAAGTCTTGGGAGTAGTATCTGGGTTGAGTTTGACCCTGTTTCCATTGATGAAGTGGACAGGATTGTGGGTAGACTGGGTGCCTCCACGTGTTTGTTGGATCCGTGTCCCTCCTGGCTTGTCTCGGCTGCCCGGGAGGTGACTGGAGACTGGATCCAGGCTATTGTCAACACTTCTTTGAGGGAAGGGGTCGTCCCCACCTCCCTTAAGGAGGCGGTGGTTCAACCCCTCCTCAAGAAGCCGGCCCTGGATCCAGACTCACTTAATAACTATCGGCTGGTCTCCAAACTTCGCTTTATAGCGAAGGTTGTTGAGTCCGTGGTGGCGCAACAGCTCCCACAGTTCCTGGAGGAAATGGGTTTCCTAGACCCGTACAAATCGGGTTCCGGCACGGGCACAACACGGAAACGGCATTTGTCGCTCTGGTGAATGATCTCTGGCAGGCCTGGGATGGAGGTTGTTCCTCCATCCTGGTCCTACTTGACCTCTCAGCGGCTTTTGATACCATCGACCATGGTATCTTACTGCAATGACTTGGGGGGTTTGGGTTAGGAGGCACTGTTTTACAGTGGTTCTCCTCCTACCTCTCAGGTCGTTCGCAGTTTGTATGGGCGGGGAGGTTGCGCCCTTTCCTAGACCGAGATGCCCTTCGCATGGTCACTCATGCCCTGGTTACTTCTTGTTTGGATTACTGCACTCGGAGGCTCCAGCTGGTCCAAAATGCGACCACGCGGGTGGTTACAGGAGCTCCCCATTACTCCCGGGTAACACCTCTCCTATATGAGCTGCACTGGCTACCAGTGGTCCTCCAGATCCGCTTCAAGGTGCTGGTACTTACCTTTAAAGCCCTACATGGCTTAGGTCCGGGGTATTTGCAGGACCATCTCCTACCCGCCTCTCACCGTCCTGTCTGCTCTCACAGGGCTGCCCTCCTCAGGGTACTGTCGGCCAGACAATGTTGGCTGGCGACGTCCAGGGATAGAGCATTCTCTGTAGGTGCCCCTGTCCTCTGGAACGAGATACCCACCGAGCTTTGGACGGCGCCTGATCTCCGCTCCTTCCGTCGGGACTTAAAGACTTGGCTGTTCCAACAAATGGGTTGACCCTAATCCTTGGGTTTTATTATTTTGATTGTTGTTGTTTTAACCTGGGTTTTAGTCACCTTACTTTTTATTATTGTATGTTTTTAACTTGTGTTCGCCGCCCTGAGTCCTTAGGGAGAAGGGCGGCATATAAATTTTTGGCAAATAAAATAAATAAATAAATAAATAGTGCTTTACAGCCCTCTCTAAGCAGTTTACAGAGTCAGCAAATTGCTCCCAACAATCTGGGTTCTCATTTTACCGACCTCAGAAGGATAGAAGGCTGAGTCAACCTTGAGCCTAGTGAGATTCGATCTGCCAAACTGCTGGCAGCTGGTGATCAGTAGTAGCCTGCAGTATTGCATTCTAACCACTGCGGCTCATTTTAATTTAAATAAATAAAAATACATAGATCAAAAAAACCCCTCACAAATATAAAGATCCAGGTGCCTATCGAAACTACATCAAAAGAAGTTTGCAAATTAAAAACCAAAGCGCTGACATTTGAGAGGAGTATCCAAGCAAATGACATTTCCACAGTGTTCCCAATAATTCAATCTGCCCATTTCTTAAGTTTAACTGCAAGTTGTTTTTTTTCCTGTGTTACCACAAACAAAAAGCAATTTTTAAGCTTTTTTCTTATTACTACACATACACACATATACACAAGCAACCACCCTGTGCTGACTTCTAGCTATGATGTTCAATGAAATACAGATATGGGATTATGTTTAACAGTGATACAGTGGAAAGTTATAACAGAAATGCAGATGAATTGCTAACAGTATCACTTACCATGCAAAACTGTCTTTTCTTCTCCAGGTTTATCATCTTCATGTTTGCCCTTCTTTTGCCTTTTTGCAGTTATTTCATCCAGTTCCCTCTGTTCTTCCTAAATTGCCAAAATATTAAAAATTACAATCCTTACTTCTACAGCAAAGTATAGAATTATTTATATCTTCAATGAGTTCTAATAAAACAAGAAATGATATTTGAAATAATGGGCTTTAAGTAAAATTCAGGAAATTACATTGTGAACAAGTTGATTTTACATATATACTACACAAACACACACAGAGTTGTTATGTTTGTGCACATGCTTCAGTACTAGCCATCGATAGGGTCACTCCACATATGGTCCAGATAGAAAATGGACTGATTTTATAAGAGTATTTTATAAAATACACATTCTCTTGCAAACTGGGATTGTAGTTGTGCTCTCCCCTCTTTCACCTCCCTCCCTCCCTCTCTCTGTAATCAGATTCAGATTCCTTGGAAATTGTCTCCCCCATTGGATGATCTAGCTTAGCTCTCATGCCATTTTTGACAAGATCTGTTCTTGATGTCTTACTGATTAATGTCCAGACCTCAGAGACTTTAGATATGCTACTTTCTGCTGATTACTCCGAGATGAACCCACTTTGCCTGGTAAATATACTTGTTTTTACCCCTTGTATGATGCACAGGAACTCTAAAGAAAATATGGTTAGTTATCCTCTCACACATATGCTTCTTCCCTCCTTAATTTGTGTCTTTGATAGTAGTTGCACTACAGAGTGTATAATAATGCTTTGTGCTTTGAGGAAACTGGAAAGGGCGTTTGTCAAAAATATTAACATTAAAATGTTCTGAAGAACAGCATCAAATACATTTGTATAGCTGACTATGTGGGTTGTCTTTCGTGTAATGTTATAGCAGGCAACATTTCTTTGATTCATTTTCAGCAAAAATTTGGAAGATTTAGACATTTATTTGATGATATATTTTCTCTGTTTTGCTCCTTGTGTCCTAGATATATAGCTCAAGATTTCAATTACAATACAGATATATGGAGACTTTGTATATCAATGTCAAACTAACAACTATGGTTTAAAGTAGTGTCAGTAGTCTGAGTGGAGCTGTCTGTTTTTGTGACATTTTGATGCTCTGTAATTTAAAGAATTGCTTTTCAAAAACCATCTGCATGATTTATACCATGTAAGCTGTTTTTTCCCCCTGATTCCAGGATACCAGAATAGCATATTCTGTAATGAATAAACACTTTTTAAAAATCAGTGATTAGGAAACCTAGTACTATTCACATATTTTAGACTTTAACTCCCATCTGCTTGGCCAATGGCAAGCTAGTGAATTGTGGAACCTATAATTCAAAACAGTTGCAAAGCACAAGGTGCTATCCAGAATTATAGCTCCTCTCCCATTTAAAACATAAGAACAGGAGGAAAACTGCATATATAAACAAGTGCCATAAACAGAATGTGGGACTTGCTCATCCCATTCTTTATATTTGAAAATAAAAAAATGAAGGGTACTCACTTCAGAAGGTTTTGCAACCTCCTTTTCATCAACATATTTTGCCCAAGGTCCCAAGAAACCATCTATATTAGATGCATCATTCTCTTTGAATTTTTTCCTTTTCTCTATTTTCTTTTGTCCTGTTTCAAACACTGTTAAACCTATGGACAATAGAAAAAGATTATATCCAGATTTGAACGTGATTCTTACTTTAAGGATAACAGAATTGTCTTCTGCCTCCTGAAATAACAATTGATGCTTTCATACAAAATCAAGTTTGATCTGTGGACAGCATCTTCACAATAATCCCTGTTTCATGTGCATACATAGCCACTAAAACGCCAAATAGTTTTGTCAAGATTTGTGACTATGACATTTAAAGCATACACTACTTCTACTACTAAGCTCTGCTATGATTAGGGTCCATATTACTTTTCTCCTTGTAGCACATTTATCACATTAAGAGATAACTGAATAAATAAAAAGTGATAACTACCTGCAACCCAATACTTATTTTAGAAATGTTATCACTTGCCCAGAAAACAAAGATAAGCTAAGAGGTGCTAAAAGTGACAGTTAATCTCCATCCCAAAACACTTTTTGAAGGCACCCATGATGTTCTTCAAAATTTTTAAACGTATCTGAACCATTCAAGTCACAACCCTGTTGTGAACATGTTTTCTCATCCATCAAACAGTGATTGTTTCAGTGATAAATCATTTAATTGTTTTAGTTTGTGAATGCAAGAATACAGAACAAAAGATAATAATGAAGTCAAGAATGAAAATCATATTTGGTGTTCCTTTACCTTGATTTTTTTCCGCTTCTTCTACAGATCCAATATATTTAGTAGATACTTCATAATTGTCTATGGAAGGATCTAGTGCATATCCTGTGGGATCAAATCATTTTAAAGTTATTCTTCATAAAGTATTTTTATTGTCACATTTTTAATTTATATTATCAAGCTCACAAAAAATGTTTGTTCTTGGCTCATGTCCGACACACATTTTTAACAAAGATTATTATAAATAATCAACAGATCTTAAGGATTTTCAAAGCTTTTGTTGCTATAATGCTATAAACGGACAATTATAATGACTTTGCATATGGGATGCATAAATACAGAACCATATGTCTTTCTATTGATATCTGAGTAAGCTATATATTCAGGCTTTTTACATCGTATGGCCACTGAAACAGAAACCTTAAGATCAATCTAAAGAATTCAAAAAGCCTATAAAACCACTGATTGTATTTTAAGAAATAGCATTTCAGCTTTTATTGACAATGTATATTTAATTATGAACACTACAATATATATAATCTTTTTTATTTTTAGTGATTTAACCCCAACTGTAAGCTTTATTCCAATGTTAAATTAGGGTTTGTAACTAACAAAAGCAGATAGAATAACTATGCTTAAAAATGCTATTTATGATAAGCCTTGTAATCTTTTGCTGTTAAGAATCTATAATATTCTAGAGATCTATTTATTTAAGATGATAGATGACAGATATGTCCCTAGGATTCTGTGATATCTCTTGCACTTCAAATGTTCCAAAAGTAAGGATATTTCCTGGTGATTGATTGAAAGAAAAAAATGGAAGCAATATTACTGGTATTGCATGATTGAACAAAATATCTGTTTGTCTTAAAAATGCTTACAAATAACAAAACAAAAAAAATGGCAGGATTCCAATCACAATCATCTATTCACACTACAAAGTGTGAATTGTAAATTAATCAAAAGTAAGGGATCATGCCACCAGATTGATGTACCTTCCCCCTCCTGTCAGCGCACATTTAAACAGAAATTTTCAGTGATTAGGTATTGCTTCAGAGTATGAATCACGGTTAACATGAAATCAACACTGAATCTTTTGGCATTCCACTTCATACCCCTTATACAGTTGGATGAGCACTCTTTGAATGATTTTCAAGCTAACTATCTATTTAACTGTCATTATATCCATTTTACATTAATTGACTTTCTAATCATGAGATACATGCATGTGGGATAATTGAAAAAAGATGATTGCAAACTACTCCAATTTGCATCTCCTCAAATGGCCTCCAGTGAAATCTGGCCATGTTGGTAAGTTGATTTCAGGATTTTAAGGATAGAAATTAGAATGGTTTGCTTCTTAGATGTTTCTCATTCTTATATTCTCCTTAATTCACCCACAATTAACAATGGGCTAAAATGCAGTCTTGCTTCTTCTTCTGACATCCTTACCTTATTAGTGACTTCAATAATGAATCTCCTATCAATCAGGCCAAAACTTAAACCTCTAATTCTGAAAAAAAAAATGGCCTTGCTCTATCATCATATGTCAATCGAAATCTTACTAACTGAATTTCCTCAACAAATATCACCTTCCTGTCTTTGGGATAGCAAATACAAGCAATTTTATTTGCTATCCAGTATCTTCTTTCGCTGGCTTAAAGTACAAAAAACAGGGGGAAATTGAAGCTCAAATCTCTTTTCCTTCTCTGTCTACAATCCACAATATTTCATTTTACAATCAATAGTGCTCCACAAAGATAGGCCTGGAAGACAGCCCAGGATTTGGGTGAATCAAATGTATTAGTTCCTGCTGTTTCTTGCTGCCAACATTCTAGTTTATTTTATTAGCTTGATGTAACTGAACAATGATGCCTTTGTCCAATTCTTGCAACATTTAGGTAGAGGAGCACATTCCTGTGCAGAGAAGCTTGGATTCTTGGAGACAGAGGAGATGCCTTCTCTAACTCCTAGCATTTGGCAAATTCTTTTATTGTCGGTGTACATGGAGACATTCTTTGCTACTGCTGAAAACTGAGAAAACAAATTGCTAGACTATTGCTTAGTTTGTTTCCAGAGTAAAATTCAACTGTTTACCTTCAGAAAATATAAATGTTAATGTAAGTAGTATGTAAACCAGTGGTGGGTTGCCCCTGGTTCACACTGGTTCTATAGAACCGGTAGTAAAACCGGCGGGAGGCTCCACCCACCGACCCCAATGTCATCAAAATGTGCTTGCGTGTGGCCCTGCTGCAAACCGGTAGTAAAGGTAAGTAGAACCCACCCTTGATGTAAATATATATTTGAGAAACATTTAAAAATATACAGATAAAACACACACATTTTATACAACCTGCTGTTCTTTCTCTTTCATTTACAAACATCACATTAAAATGATTAAATTAAAATATTTCAAGCTTCACAGATGATCAGCTTGTTTTGATTTATTTACTTTATTATAAAGAATAGTAAAACTGACCCGAAGGAGGAAAAGGAAATTCTCCAAAATGAATTAGGCATCTTTATTTTCAAGAAATATTTATTTGAGGTTCCTATATATTTTCTCAATTGATCTCATAGATTTCAGAGAATGGGCCTTTCTCACTACCTCCAGGCAATGCTATGGATTGACCCTGGACCTAGAATACGGGCCATGAATTCTACAAGGTATTTTACAAAATAAAGAGGGATTCTTTTCATTTGTGGTATAGAATTTTTCATTCCTTATGGTACTTTTTAAAAGTTGTATTTATTAATTATTCCATAAAAATGATCAGATAGAGACATTAATCTCATGGAATGGCTATAAATAATACCCCCCCCCCCCCAAAAAAAAGAACAATGACTTTACAGAGCAGGGACTCTTATATGTATCATTATGGAAACATCCGATTTGCAGAGTTTTTAAAAATAGATTCCCTCAAAATGAACGGGAGTCAAACTTTCTCTATACCTGATCTTAAGCTCTGGAATGTAGTCCCTGTTGAATTGAAGAAATTCGTCCTCTGAAAGACTGGCTTTTCAATACTATGCTTAAACAAAGTTTAAGTGTAGTTGGTATAAATTATTATGTTGTTTTATTGTTATTTTAATATGACAATTATATATTCAGACAGAAATTATTCTAAGCCACTGAAAGAAGATACAGGACAGAAAATAAAATTGCTTGTATTTGCTATTCCAAAGACAGGAAAGTGATATTTGTTAAGGAAATTCAGGCCATTTCCCCTCCCAGAATCAGAGGTTTCAGTTTTGGTCTGATTGATAGGAGGTTGATTATTGAAGTCATTATTAAGGTAGGGATGTACTAACCATATACATCCCTAAGGTAAAGGTAAAGGTTCCCCCTGCACATACTTGCTAGTCGTTCCTGACTCTAGGGGGCGGTGCTCATCTCTGTTTCTAAGCCGAAGAGCCAGCGCTATCTGATGATGATTCCGTGGTCATGTGGCCGGCATGACTAAATGCCAAAGATGCACGGAACACTGTTACCTTCCCACCAAGGTGGTCCCTATTTTTTTATTTGCATTTTTACATGCTTTCGAACTGCTAGGTTGACAGAAGCTGGGGCAAGTAACGGGAGCTCACTCGTTATGCGGTGCTAGGAATTCAAACCGCAAAACTGCTGACCTTTCTGATTGACAAGCTCAGCGTCTTAGCCACTGAGCCACCGTGTCCCCATATACATCCCTACTACAGTACTATGAACTTGGTTACTTTCAAGTTATGCTGAAAGTTGGATGGAAACAATGCACTGTAATACAATAGTTTGTTCAATAAGTGGTACAAAAGTGAACATTTACATCCAACCAGAAATGTTATATTTATTTCATCATAATCTTTTCTACACAATGAAGATTATTGCAGATATGTTGCAGAGCTGTATATATTGCCAGCAGTATTTCAATATCAATTAACTATTTTACTCATTCAGGAATTGTATAACTAATATTAACACTATAAAAGCTTTAATAAAAAAGGTAAATAAGAAATTCAATTAAATAAACAATTCAAACCTAGATGTTTTCTGAACATTTTCCAATTAAAAACAAAGTCTTCAGTCACTTACTACTTGCCAGAAAGACCAATGGCATATGGACACAATTTATTTTTTAAAGCTTTGGAGGTTCTGAGAAGTTTGGAGGTATATTAGAGCATGGCATTAAAATAAGCATATTTTAATCAGTTCAAATATAAAGAAACATACACATATATTACCATAAGTTGCAAATGTTCTTCTCTGTTGTTCAAACATGAAATCATTAATATGTGCTGGTTCCGTATATCCAGAAAGCATGTTCCTGGGAGCGGCCATCTGTTGAGTCCTAAATGGATTGACTGGCCCAAACTGTGTTAAAAATAGTACAATAAAATGTTTAGTAAGATTTGATCCATGTATGGAATTTTATTTACAAAGATATCCATGTTGAAATATTTATTACGTTAGTGTCTTATCTTTCACTCAAAGAACTCAGCGCAGCATACATGAGTCTATCCTCACAACAATTCAATATAGTTAGGTCAGAAGAAAGAATGATTGCCTAAGATCATTACCGAACCTTCACAAGTGGGCATTTGAACCTCAGATTGAACAATTGAAATGTAACACAATCTGAAATTAGTTTTGTAGACAATGGGTTAGCAGTTTCCAGGCATTATTGAACTCAAATAATGTGCAAATTCAGCAGATTTGTCCATTGGTCATAGAAGATGTGACATTTAGTCTGTTATCAGGAGGGTCACCATTGCCTATCCTGCTAAGGTTTAGTATGGAATGTGAGGATCAAAATCAAATCTTTGCAATAGTTTCCAAATTTATACCATGTTTCCCAGAAAATAAGACCCTGTCTTATATTTTTTTTTGAACCCAGAAATAAGAGCTTGGCCTTATTGCCATGCATTCAAAAGCCCAATTGGGCTTATTATCAGGAGATGTCTTATTTTGGGGGAAACGGGGGTATATAGAAATCTGCCACCTCATACAAGTAAAGTTGTTACATATTTATATTGGTATGATTGGTATGTTTTATTCAGTAATAATGACTGCTAAATAATCAATTATGAAAGTGGAAATGGAGTCAATAATCTCACTTTCGGAATTCTTACGGTACAATATGCAAATTGTAGATGATAAAATTATATTAAAAGCCATAGTTCAATAAGATTTTCCCCTCATTTTGAGAATTTTTATCCAAAATAGCAGCATCAAGAAAATTAAACTACAGATAGATGTAAAATATTCCATTCGCTCAAATAAAGTTAAAAGGATTGAAAGCGTATAAAACCAGAAATTCCCCCTCCAAATTATTTTTAACCACTTTGTAGCATCAGAGTTGTTAAAATATTATTCCTAGTACATCCCACATTCTCTAACAATGTTCCAACACCTACAAATTGGAGTACTTTATAGCTGAATATAATTGCTATACAGCCAGGGAGGAATTCATTATATGTTATCTATGGGCTATCTTGGAGTTTTATTCTCTATGTGTTTCCTATTTTTGTCTCAGTAGGATGGTCTGAAACAAGATGGCTGAGCTGCCTTCTGTACTTCACAATGATTTTTTTTTCACATTAGCGAAGTTAAAAATTCTGCTGAAAGCTTCAACTGATTTTTTTTTCTGTGAACCATGCTGAGACATAACACATTTTACAATACCTCCAACCCTGTTGGTGACAGATCACTGCAAGAGAGAAGCAGAATCTGTAAAAGTCACCACATTCGGTTCGTCTGTGAGTGAGAGCAATTTATATTTCCACTCTTCACCATTCTGAATCCAACCCTATCAGACTTCAATATTTAATTGATTGCATTGTAATGTTTACATTGCAAATTATCTTCATGTCAGAGCTAAAATACTATATTCAATGTTACTTTCTGTTTATGCAATGGCAATCTTCTTCATACTATCCTACCCTTATTGTATGCATCTAAATCAGTTCTGGAAAGCCCTTTATCCACCAGAAACAGGCATATATGTCTGCAGATAAGAATCTGGTTATAATATATTCCATTCTATTAAAGCTGGGAACTGTTTTGAGGGAGGAATTCAGGGAGAAAAGCCGGCAATAATAGAGTGCAAAAGCACTGATCAGATGAAAGGTATATATTCCTCATAAATTAACTACAGCTGTTATATAAGGCTGTTATTCTACCTGCAGAGATGCCCACTATATGAATCTTAAGCCATCTGACAAAAAAGTCAAAACTGCAATACTTAATGAGATTCATTTCATGTATTATTTCCTCATCCTCTGGAGACATCAGACATGTTTTGCATCTCGAATCATTCCCCTGCTCCCTCATATTTAAATCTAAGATCAAACTAACCAAGTAACACATATTCTTAACCAGCAAAAATCATGGCAATTTCATGTACATTTTACAATTAATATACGTTTTTCATACTCCTGGGACTACAGATCACCAATATCACAAAAAATGCATTCAGTGTTCAAAAAATAACATTTTAAGTTTTGACAGCCATGTTTTCACAACTGATAGCTCAATGATACATTGAGACAAATGAAACAGTATACAGATAGACTTGACTTACAGCCATAACTTGCCCAGAATTAAGGTTGTGCTGGTGGTTAAGTGAATCATCATGTGACTATGTCCAATTTTATGATCTTTTATGTGGCGGTCATTAAGTAAGCTCAGTGGTTGTTAAGCAAACCCATTGTCTATAAGTAAACAATGGTTTCTGGCAAAAAAATGTCACAAATCACATTCATTTGACTGCAAGGCACATTGGAAATGGCCATAAAATGCAATCATGCGACGTCACCCCCAGTGTCAGAATTTTGAATCCTGTTCATAAGTATCTTTTTGGGGTCCATCATAACTTCAAACAATCACTAAGTGACTGTGTAAGTCAAGGATTGTCTACACTTATAGTAGCTGTTTTTTCCTGGAGGAGGTGTTTTTCTGAGGAATGTTCAATTTTATGATTTTTTAAAACATTAATCTGCAGAATTAATTAATTTAAAAAAAAATAATTTCTCCAGAATTTGTAGAATATGTAGAAGTTTGTATTCAAATTTTCTTCCCATACTTTTAATTTAACTAAAAAATTGCCTGTTTTATTTCTTTTAGGATTTAAGAAGAAAAAGGATTGCAAATATAAGGAATACTGCTACTTTTTGCCAGTAAATATTTTTTATTTTTGTTATTATTATTACAAAAATATGGCATTTATGAAACTCACAAAAACACATTAAATATGGACATTTATTACACATATCTTCAATACATCAGTTCAGTGAAATTCCTAATTGATCACGCCAAAACTTCTTGAGAATTAACACTGTTTTCTCATCTTTTGATAAAATTAGCATTCTTCAAGAGTACAGATCTAGCATTTAATCGATAAAAAGATAAAGATAAAAAAAGAGAGTCCCCAATACTCCACTTACTGTGTAATTTCATAAATGCAAGAGAAAGAAGTGAAAGTAACATTTGGCTATGAGATTACAAAGCTATGAATAAGATCATTCTTTTCCCCACATCTTGCCTACTATTTCCAAGTGAAAGTGAAATAACTAGAGTATTGTAAACAGACCAGATGTATTTTATATACACGAACTCCATTATTTAGCTTTATTATTTCCAGTTTTAAGGAACTGTATTGTACAAAACAAGAAACTAATAAAATCTACAGAAGAACGGTCTCAGGGGAGATATGTCAGCAATCTTTAGATATTTAAAAGTCTGCTATACATAGGAGGAACACACTTGTTCTCTGTTGCTCCAGAAATGGTAGTACCAATACCAATGGGCTGAAACTGCAGATATTGGGAGAAATTTCCTGATAGTAAGGCTGTCACACAACAAAATAGGATGCCTGTATATGTGGCATGTTCTCTTTCACTGGAGATTTTCAAACAGAGGCTGGATTGCTGTCCAAAGTGCTTAAGAATCTTACACCAAGCAGGGATTTGGACTGGATGATTTCTCAGGTACCTTTCAACTATATGTTTTTATGAAATGTTTTTCTATTCTAATTATCTGAAATCTGAATTTTTAGTTAGAAAAAAATATTTTTAGGAGAAAGATTTTCCAGTTTCATAGTTCAAGCTCTTTATTAAATACTGTAATTATTTTTATTATTCATTTTGGTGTAGCATTTAGCGTACTGAACAGTTATAAAACAAAGTCCTAATTTCCAGCCTCCATTTGAAAATTATAGGTTCTTCCTTCAACTACCTACTGGTTGAAGAAGGTATCAATCATACTAAATACAATAGGTGATGTTGCAAAACAGTATATACATTATTTAATAATTAACAGTATTTTTCCAGATCTTATTGAACAATCTTAGCTGATAGTATCAAGCTTAAGAAATAGTTCATCTCTACACTGTGTTGCTGAGATTGCAGCTAAAATATTGTGTCTAATTCTGCCCACTGCATTTTTCAAAAAGCAACAGACAAGCTGTAGTATGCCCAAAGGACAGGTGATAAGGAACTGTTAAAAAAACCTATAAGAACAGTTGGAGTTATGAGTATGGAGAAGAGAAGAGGAGGCGGGGGGGGGGAGACATGACAATGTCTTTAATTATCTGAACAACTGTCATATAGAAAATGGGGCAGAATTGTTCAGAGTAGCTTCAGAAACCAGGACAGGATTAATTGATTTAAACTACACAGAAGTGGATTTTGGTTAGACACCCCCCAAAAAAGATGCTAATGATCAGAGCCTTTAAATAATGAAATACTCTGAAGACCCTCTTCTAACCTTTACATCTATGATTTTATGATAAATTGAAAGCAATTCACATTAAAAAGCTAATTTACTTACCTCTGGTGCAAACATGGTGTCATACTTTGGATTATACTGAACTTCCTTGGTGGTTGGATCAAGATGAACCCCTGTTTCCACATCTTCCTGGAAAATTAAACATAGTTGTAATGCACATACTTCTCAAACAGTACATCTTCTATATTATGGTAGCTTGATTAGAAAATTCTATTTCAAGTTCCCTAAGATTTTACTTTATTCTGGGATATGACACCATCAGAGCAACTTTTATATAAACTCCCTATAAAGCTGGCATCTGAAAAACGTCTTTTTTTTTAAATTTTTGTGCAGTAGGACTTTCCTAGGTTAGGATTATAGTTTATTCACCATAGTCTACCTGCCAATAAAATATATTCGATTGAGGTTGAATTTTGGAGTCTTTAGAGCTGCTCTCTGAACTTACCATAATTAACTGAGCCATACCATAACTATATCATAATTTATAACTAATTTAACTATAGTTTTGATTGAAAAACCACGAGCATCTGAGACCAAATTAAATCCAAAAATGCTTGGGTGTTTTTGGAACCTTAGGGCTCCCATCAACAGGTACACAGTGAAACAATATGTAACTCCATTCAAAAGAAGACATTTTGATTCTCATCCAAGAAGCTTTTTGGATGAGAAGCGAAATGTCTTCAAAGAAAAACCAGAAAGTCCAGTTGCCTCTTGAAAAAGGCACCTTTGGGACAATCATGACCTGGATGACTGAGAATCTCCATAGACATCCCTTCAAAAGAGACAATAAAAAGCTAAAAATAAACAGGATGACCAGAACATCTCCTCACCAGCAATTAATACCCAGATAAGCAGGGATTAACACCCAGATTAAAACCAAACAAATAATCAAGCAGTAAACTGCCTCATCAAAGAATTACCAAGGAGAAAACAATGTCCCCACCAATATGGACAGGGTAAACTACTGTATATAAACAGAAAGCAAATATCACTCCCTTCTAAAATTGAAGATATAATCTAATTGGATAACAAAACATCTTCAACCAAAAAACCAAGCTCAGAGAACCAGCGACTCCACAGTGTGGTTGACAAACATAATTCTCTTAAGTCCTACAGGAGGCTGTCCCCTATATAAACCAATTAAACCAATACAGAAGGCCCAAGCAGGGAACTTCAATGTGTAAGAATTAAAGCAAACACCAGTATCAAAGACCAAAGAAATATTAGTTAAGGCCACATAGCACTGCCAGCTCTATGAAGAAAAGATGCACTAGTGAGACAATACAGAAAAATTATGAACAATTTACTCCTACTAGTACACACTGACCTTCCCCATTTATCAGTTGGAAAGCACAAATCTAAGAAGCCCCCACTAGCACTTACACAACATCTGCTTAACAACTTTAACACTAATTGGCGGTGAACAGCCAGCAGATAAAATACAGAAAATACAAAAATTGAAACAATATTAAAAACCAATTAAATTAATTTGGCCCACAGTTAAAACATACAGATGATCCCGTGCAAAAGGTGCCAGGTTTTGAACTATCTCACCAGCAATGGATGCCTCTGAACAGGATTCACACCTCACATGGCGTCTGCCAGGATTTACTGTATCAATGGGGTATAGAATCCTCCCCTCAGAGCAACCATGGGGTTCCACATCAAAATTCTAGATCACACTGACCGGTTGTAAACTTGAAAACATATACTGGTCCAGTATTTGACTTTTTTCAGATAAACAATACTGTGTTTCAATGGTTAATAGCCTAGACATTGGTATCTGAATACAGATCCTTTTAACATTCATATTTTACTGGGTTTTTTTTATTTTATTTTAGGTAATATGTTAATAAATTCATGTATGTTATGCCATAGCTTTGGGGAAAAAAAGACTTGGACCTTATTATCAAAACCATTTACTATTTATCTCAAACATCAGTTAACTTCTCCAAAAACTAACAATCCTTGACAAACAGTTCCTATTCTTGTGATGAAAATTTAACCTTAGTAAAAAAGGCCAATTCTATTCAGGGCTGCATTGATCTAATGCTAACCCAGAGATTCAGTACCAAGGAAAGCAGAATTATGCAATCAATTTATGTTTTATGGCAAATTCTTAACTTAACGAGTTTAATAAAAAATGTGTTTTAAAGCAAAATTGCCCTTTAATTCTGAATCAGATTTTATGTATGCACAGAAGCTTACAGAGTATGGGCAAAATTTCTCAACTGCATCCAAAGTTTACTAACCAAGGTCTAACAGAAGTTTATTTTTTTCAGTTCAAACACCATATAGACAGCTCACAAGACAAAAATAAAATAACAAATCTATAATTAAAATGTAACATAAAGCAATAAATGGATTTAGTTACAGACACAAATAACAAATTATTGTACCTATACTGTCTAGTAGCTAAGGCACCAGGTTAGAAACTGGGACATCTGAGTTCTAAACCCACTTTGGCCATGAATGCTGGCTGGGTGACCTTGGATCAGGCACTCTCTCTCTCTACCCAATTGATCTCATAGGGTTGTTGCTGTAGGAAAAATAGGAGGAGTATGTCTGCTGCCTTGAGTTGTTTATAAAAAACAATAAAGGCGGCATATAAAATATATAAATAACATTATACATCATAGTATTTCAGTTTATACAACTATAAGGAAACCAAGCATTGACACCCATCACTAAGAAATCCACAGAGTTCCTTTCTGGTCTTAATAGCATCCCTCCCATGCTACACGTTCATAACCTATGGGGGTTTTAAAAAACAGTAATATAGAAAGTTGATATTGTTCAGATATTGACCTAGCAAATAATGTCAAATTCTGTATCTTTCTTTAGAGTTTGGACAAACAGCAAAATCTCAGGAACGGTTTACTAAGTGTTTTCTGCATCTAGACTTACTATTCTAAAAATAACTGAACCAGTGATAATTTAGTATATCAGAATGGAATGGCTTTATGAAGAATTTTATAAAGGTTATTCAGCTCACCAGGTTATTCTACAATGAAGTCCATTTATACATCAATAAAACTGGATACAGAATATAATATTATGAAACAATTCATCCCATTCAACCAGGGTGGATTTGATTTAAATCGAGTTGATTTAAATCACAATTTAAATCATGATTTAAATCACTAGTAAAAAGGCTTGATTTAAATCAACTCAATTTAAATCATAATTTTTAAAGAGCAACTGTCATATCTGCTACTCCTTTGACCCACTGTTGACTCACCGATAGTCCCAGTGGTGCAGAATATACAGCCTTATGCTACATAACTAAGCTCCATTTCATGCTGAATAAACTAAATTATTTATGTATCTTAAATAGAAAACTATCTTACGATAGATTTTTACCCCAAAAGTTTTTTATTAAAATAAATTCAATAAAAATAAAAAAATCCGATTTAAATAAAAAAAATCTGATTTAAATAAAAAAAATCCGATTTAAAATAAAAAAAATCTGATTTTTTTGATTTTTAAAAAAAAATCATTGATTTTTATCCACCCTGCATTCAACATAAATGAATTTAGGAAGCAGAGTATGGATAAAAATCATCTCTCAGATTCAATTCAGTATTCAATTAACAAAAGAAAGCTATATACCTTTCCCAGAAGGGGAATATCTACCTAGTGTTGTGGTCCACCAGCAGCCTGCAGAGCTGGTGGCGAAGTTGGACAGCGATGAGGCTGAGGAAGAACACGGGCCAGTCCTGGAGGCTGGGGAAGGCCCTGATGAGGGCTCTGCATCTGAGGCAGAGATGGGGCCAGGGCCATCGGGGAGTGATGTGTGGACTCCGGAGTCTCCAGAGGCTGACAGTAGAGAGGCAGAAGAACAGGAGGAGCCTGTTCCTAGTGCACATATGAGAAGAGCTGCCAGAAGGCAAGAGTAGATAAAGCAGAGAGGATGACTCGGGAGTAGGGCCAAGAGATGACTGGCTCCTCCCATAAGGCTTAAAAGACCAGCAACGGCTCTTGGCCTCTTTGCAATGTTGATAAACTTGGTTCTTATCTTGCTCAGTGTCCTCTGCTTCTGAACTTTTGCCAAGAGAAGCCTTTGGCAGTTTGCCTAATTATCCCAAAGTCAGATGATAAACTGTGGAATGGTGTTTTGAAGAATTTGCTTTAATTTAGTTTGGACTATGCTGAGAATGAGTTAATTCTCAGCTGTTCTAATAAAGTCTGTTGGTGTTATAACTGTTTGTATTTAATACTAACTACTTGGGCCTGGGTCACAACACCTAGAGAATTATTTTTCATAAACATTCTATCTCCCCTACTTGGCTTCATAGCGGACAAGAAAATTGAGTGGATGATTGGAAGACACACACACACACTCTGAAAAATTTGTGAAAAGATGGGAAAATGGTAGTACAGTAGAGCCTTGGTAGTACAGTGGTCTAAAGCACCCTGTTATTAACACAGCTGCCTGCAATTACTGCAGGTTCGAATCTTACCAGGCTCAAGGTTGACTCAGCCTTCCATCCTTTCTAAAGTAGGTTAAATGAGGACCCAGTTTGTGGGGGCAATAAGCTGACTTTGTATAAATATACAAAAGTATGAAGGCTATTGCTTAACGCATTGTAAGCCGCCCTGAGTCTCCGGAGAAGGGCGGCATATAAATCAAATTTTTTAAAAAAATGGATAGAAAAATATTAAGAGATGGAAATGCTAACAAAAAAGCAGTAGGGTAGTATGAGGCTCTATTGTGAAGAATGAATATCAAAATAGTAAAAGTGGAGGTACAGGTGATCCTCACTTAACAACCCTAACTGGGACTAGTATTTCCATCACTAAGTGAAGCAGTCATTAGGTGAAACATCACATGACCACACTATTTAGTGACAGCAATTTTGGTAGCCTTCATTGCAGTTATTAAGCAAGGATTGTGCTGTTTTTTGAGGAGCATCTCATGTTTCCTTAGTCCTGCTATGCTCACCTTCACTTCACCTTCTCCCACTCTTTTATGTCCCCCCATCTTTGTCCTTTTGGCTGCCTTGCACTCTGCTATTGCCTCCCCGTTGTCTTCTTTCTCCTGCTGTGATGAGGTCCTATCTGACCAAAGTCTGGACTTTTGTTAGGCATCCCTGATGCTGTGTGAGACCCTTGCAAGGCCTTCATTCAGCATAGGGAGGCCTTGGAAAAGGTCAGCAGTTGCCTCAGCTGGGTGTGTGTTGTCAGCAGTGAGAGGAAGAAGACAGCGAAGGTCAGCTGTCAGTCAGCTGAGAACGTTAGACTGCAGAGTGGCCAAAATTATCTATTTGAGTGGCCTACTTTATCCTTCTCTTCCCACCCCCAAACTGAGTACTTACTTTCAAGATAATGATACAATAAAAATAATTTATCTACATGCCTGTTACTTGTACCTAAATAGTTCTGTAATTTGACTCAAATTATTAAAATTATAGACAAAACAATCTCTTTACATGAATGTTTAATGAAAATATTTTCCCTATAAACACATCAGAGAAAATAAATTCCATAACCACCTGAGGCAGCTTATTTAGCTACTGCATTATTTTTGTCGGTGTTAAAATTTTCTTGAGGATCAACATTACACAATCTTGTGGTTTAAAACCATTGGATGCAAGTGCATCATAAATGTTTTCATAAATGGAGATTCTTTAGCTTCTTTCCTTGAGTGATAATTCCCTACACCGTCTGAACCAGAAATGTATTATGGCCAAGGGGCTGCCATTGAAAAGAAATGTTACCTTCTGCAATTAGATGGAAAAACCTACCCTCAACAACTATCATCTTCTTTATTAAATATCTTTACAAATTGTCAGCATAAAGCAGCTATTGGAGCGAGTACTTATTGCTGGTGGGATGGCTAATAACAATAGAATATCTATCCTCCCCCTCTGCATATCTCAAAATCTCTGTAGTATTGCAGAAAGCTAGAGATAAGAAAGCAAAGTGAAGTCCTATTGTATTAGTGCAATCCGCTTGCATAACACTGGTTGGCATTCCCTGGTTTGGGGAGCATAATGAATTATAATCATAGCTAGGATATGAGATTAAATTAGCACAAGAGTTTAACTCACTCAAATGGGATTTTGACTTTTGTAAGTAGTCAACTCCTTTAATTTTATCCTGTACTACCTTGGAAAAGCCAGCAGCTTGTCATGTGCCTGTGCTAGAAAAGCAGAAGCTAAAGATGCCCTTAGACACAGTCTTTAAGCTGCATTTCCATTTTTATCCCTACCAGCACCTTCTTTCTCATAATCCACAGAAATGCATGACTACTTCCACGTGTAGTACTGTGGAGCAACAGATGTTTTCTGCATATTGCATGACAAACAGGTTCTGAAATTTGAATCATTTTTAAAAAGGGCTTAGAAAGAAACATATGCAAAGTTTTGAAAGTGGCAAACTGATGTCCACATAAAAGCTCTTGAATAATTTGAAAGCACCCCCTAGAATACAGCTTGCGAATTAACTACTATGTTGTTCCTGAAGAATTTCATCAGTAATTGATGTTACTGTCATCATGAACATAATAGGAAATTATAATCAGATGCAATGTTTTAATTCTGGTTAGAGTGCCAAATGTGCAAAGAGATAATTAATTCTGCTCCAAATAGTCATAATGTTCACAAATGTCTGTTTTATTATCTTTATATAGAAAGCTGGAGAAAAAAGCTTTAATGATACATTGTATAGAATAGATCCATCATCAAGTTATATTAAACAAACTTGCAACTGGTTTGTAAGTCATGCTAAATCATAATGGCTCCATTCTTCATTTGTTGAATGTGGCCTACGGATTAAAGACTCCTTTTTCCTACTCTTGGAATAAACCAGAGAAAGAAACCGAAGACAACTATGTTTTAACCAGGCTTGTTCCACTCAAAATAAACCAGAGTTCCAATTTGTCTAATATTCTATAATAACTATACTACACTAGCTGCATCTGCTTATAAAACTCAGCACTGTCCATTAAGACAAGTGCTCTGGTTACTTAGGATGTAGGTATTTCTGTGCAGAATTCTGTTAATATAGAGAAAAAAACATTACTCTTTAAGGATTATATAATGCATTATTTCTTTAAAATTAAATTTGAAACAGGACGCATTCAAAATTATGTCTGGTTAAAAATATGACATAAAGTCCTGACAAATATAATTTTTTTTCAATAAAAACCTTGTCTGGTGTTTAAAAAGAGCAAAAGTAGAAAAGCATTTGTATGTAAAAACAATTTATGCAGGGGATGATTCATAGTAATGAAAATTATATTCCTTAATTTACTCCTTGTGCATTAAAAGAAAAAAGTTGGGAGTTCAAATGAGTGTCCTCTTTTGATTCTTTAATAAAAGGATTATAAAGGACAGAATTTATCAGCAATTCAGTAAGCGCCTTTCCGTAAAACATCAACTAATCTGGGATTAGCAAATGAACATAATGAGCGTGTCTCACTAATATAGCATGTTAAGGATGATATATACAGAATATGTACATCATATATAAAGATTTACACAATTGTGAAAAAAAGCTGACACTTTTACATGATATATAGTAAAGCAATATTTGTTTTTGCAAATTAGAATGTATATTATTTTTGTGCAGTTATTTACAGATTCAAATTTAAAAAGCAGTGAATATGACAGATGCAGAAGTTTGAATATCTTTTTAGTGAATACTCTGTAACCTTTCCTTTGGCAGAAATAATTTGCAGACATTTCCCATAGCTAGCTAAGAATCCATTCTTGGTTTTAGAATGTTCTTTTTTGTAGAACTCTTCTAGCTCAGAAATATTCTTAGGACTCCACGCATGCATGTATCTTCAAGATCTTTCTCGTGTTTTATAATATTAAAATCTGGAAATTATAAAGTCCATTTCAAAATCATTTCTCTCTTTTCTGAAAGTATTTCATGGGTGATTTTGAGCAGGGTGGATAAAAATCAATGATTTTTTTAAAAAAATCAAAAAAATCAGATTTTTTGATTTAAATCGGATTTTTTTTATTTTTATCAAATTTATTTTAATAAAAAACTTTTGGGGTAAAAATCTATCGTAAGATAGTTTTCTATTTAAGATACATAAATAATTTAGTTTATTCAGCATGAAATGGAACTTAGTTATGTAGCATGAGGCTGTATATTCTGCAACACTGGGACTATCGGTGAGTCAAAAGTGGGTCAAAGGAGTAGCAGAGATGACAGTTGCTCTTTAAAAATTATGATTTGAATCGAGTTGATTTAAATCAAGCCTTTTTACTAGTGATTTAAATCATGATTTAAATTGTGATTTAAATCAACTCGATTTAAATCAAATCCACCCTGATTTTGAGCTATGTTTTAGATTGCTGACTGACATAATCAATTTATTTTCAGCTTCCATTTCTCTAATAATTACACTAACATTGTAGAGCGTTAGTTTCTAGAATATGACATTTAGTTGAATTCATTCAATTAGCAAAGACTTTTTTTCAGAGTCGAGTAGGTGTACAACCTAACTACATTAAATGGAAAATCAGAACATAATTTCAACTACTAAAATGCATTTTATATGGAACTAACCTAGAAGGCAACTCAAAAGTTGCAGCTAATAAAAATGTGAAATACGCATTTGTTTTACAGAAACAACTGTACTGATTGCTGTACTGTCTTCCAATAAGCTTCCATATTAAACAATATTTTATTTGAATGTACTACTGAATTAGCTATAGTTGGCTGCCTTACATAGCAGACTAAGCTATACATAATTTAAAAACACCACTGGATTCATACATCACTACATCAATCTTTTAATTTAGTTTATTTTAAGATGACTCAACACACACACCAAATTCAGAAAAGAGCAAGTTACAGTACTAATGCAAGCCATATGTTAATTTCTAATAGCACATCTGAACTACTAGAAACTTTTTTTAAAAAAAATCTATTAGTGAAGCCATGTTTGTTTGTTTTTTACTTATTTATAGGTTACCCTAAACAGAATCAACTCTGGACAGCAAAAACCATCTATGGCTATTTATAACCTTTACAAATGGGTTTTCAAGCAACATTACTACATACCGGTAAATAACGATGTCCTACAGTAGATTTCAGTAATTCACCTTCAGAGTTTAGCATACATCGTTATTAATGATGCAAACTAATGCCAACATATGCCAACTAATACATATTAGCATCAGATACTAACTGGTATATTTCAACTTCACCAAGAACTAATCTATCTAAGATGAGTCGTAATCATCACTTCCAAATTTAAGAAAAAAGAAAATTCTGAAACTGGTCCATGCAATATTCTGATAAAGACCTGCAAATTCAATTGCAAATAGGATATTCACTGATATTTACATTTACATATTAAGAATGTAAATTAAACATTTAAGCATGCAGATGGCTGAACTAGAAAAGGCCCCCAGGAAATTATTGAAGTAAAAACCATGAATCAGGGGGTACTGATACTTCAATTAACCTACATCTATGGTGTAAAAATAGTTCTACCCATCTTCCAAAGCAAAGCAGGTAAACAGAAAATGCATGGATAAATATGAGGACAGAAGATGGCCGTCTTAAATTCATAAACAGCAGACAACCTGTGACATGTTGGGTCGTTTCAGAGATATTTATTTACCTAAACTGAGAAACAGAATGAATCTATCTATCTATCTATCTATCTATCTATCTATCTATCTATCTATACACACACACACACATATATATATATACACACACACACACATATATATATATACACACACACATATATATTTATTATATATATTTATTAAATTTATATGCCGCCCCTCTCCGGAGACTCAGGGCAGCCAACGTTAGGCAAAAAAGCAGTGGGAGTGACTTCTAACTTCTTTCCAATTTCCCCATAGACTTTCCTTGTAGGAAACTGTCATGGAGGGTTAGAAATGATGATTAGGGGACTAAAGCTGACTACAATAATAAGGGGCAATGAAATGGCCACAACTTTGCCAAATTCCAATCTCACAGGAGCCATGGGTCATTGAATTTGGATGCATTCTTTAAGTTAGCCCTATTTGATATACATTGGTTCAAAAACTATTGCTCTATTATGGATCATTTTGCCCAACTGAATGATACAAAAAAAATCAAAGTGTTTTACTGCTATATATATAGATTATGTGGAGAGCTTCATGCCAGTAATACAACTGACACAAAAAGTTACTGATCTGTTTAATACTTAGCATGCATACACTTTTCTCAATGTCTTCACAACTGAATTTTACAAAGTAAGTTATTGTGACTGACTACAAGTAAGTTTTTCCAATAGCCTTCAGTCCTAGTTGTCAACAAAATAACATCATGTGATAAGACAGAAGATGCTGCTTTGGAGAATATAGAAGAAGAAACAGATCTTGTTCCATAACTCAAAAGAACGCTTTGATTTCATTTGCAATGCTGTGCCTCAGACACAAAAACATGAAAGAAACAGATCATGAAGATCAGTGCTGGTCTGTAAACTTAAATTTACCCTCCCTCCCTTCCCAGTGATTGCTGAAGCTAAAACTACAGGTAGTCCTCAAGTTATGACCACAATTGAGGCCAAAATTTTATGTTGCTGAGAAATTTGTTAAGTGAGATTTGCCCCATTTTACGACTTTTCCTGCCACATTTAAGTGAATCCCTGCAGTTGTTAAATTAGTAGCACGGTTGTTAAGTGAATTTGGTTCCCCCATTGGCTTTGCTTGTCAGAAGGTTGAGGAAGGCGATCACATGACCCTGGGACGCTGCAACCGTCATAAATGTGAGTCAGCTGTCAAGCATCCGAATGCTGCAACAGCCGTAAGAGTGACAAACGGTCATAAGTCACTTTTTTTCAGTGCTGTTGTAACTTCGAACGGTCACCAAGTGGACTGCTGTAAGTCGAGGACTACCCGTATGTTTTTGAACATCCACATATTTCTGAGCAAGGCTGGGCTGCCACCCCTTTCCCACGACCAGCAAAGTCTCAAAAAAGTGATGAATAAGTCTTCCCTACGTACTCTCCGCTGTTGCGCTGCTGTAACATTTACACTCACGCTTTCTGGAGGAAGCTTGCACGCGAGAACACCCACGGCGTCGTTTCCCGCGGGGTACAACCGAAGGAAACCGGTAGGCGCTGGGAATGCCAAGTCTGCCATCGAAGTCAGGAAAAGGTTGGCCTTTTTTACTCCAGTCGGCGGGGCTCGTAGCCGAACGGCTCTGATCTTTTAGGTTGGGGGTATCGGCCGTCGCCGGCCAGCTCTTACCTTGACCGACACCGCTGGGGCCGAGTCCACTACCGGCAGCATCACCTGTTGCGCAGAGGGCGGCGGCGCCGCCAAGTGAAGCACAGCGTCAGCCCCGGCGACCTGAGCGGAAAGGACGGGCCTTCCTTCAGTATCCGAACCCGAGTCAGACTCGGAATCCGAGCCCCCGTATGACGCGAGGGCAGCGATGGCGGCCGACATCTTACCCGAACGGAAGTGGCCCTCCTCGGCCAGGGGGGCGGGGCGCGGGAAAAGCCTGAAGGGTCCTGGCAGATGCGTAAAACAATCCTCTTTCTCTCCGGACTCTCCTCAGTTTGGGCTGAACTGACCATATCTAGGAGCGCCAAAAAAAAAAAAAAAAATTGTACCTATTTTTAGCCTTCTGTCCAAATACAATTGTGACGGGAGTCATGAAGCGTCAGGCTTTTTAAGGTTCAGCGCATTAGGACTTTTAACCAGTACACAAATCCCAGCATACCTTCGATTATTGCGGAGGGAGGAGTGTAGGGCAATGTGAGACAGTTGCTTGTAAAATAGTTATCGGTGAAAAACCGTAATTTTAATACACATTACCTTGCATTAATCTTCTCGGGATTACTCCAGATATACGTAACAGGAGAGACTAAGCACCACAGCTACTAATACATTGGATGAAGGGAAAAAAAAGATTTGTGGCATCTTTAGAACTAAATCTCGCTCTTTTTATCCCAAAACAATAATGGACCCCTTCTCTTTTATTCCAAAATAAGAGGGCAAGAACGTATCGATATTCCTCACTTGCAAACAAAGTGCGTCTTTTTATTACGTGGCCCCCGTTCTAAAACGCAGCGATGTAAATAGGCGTCAATGTCCTCTCGCCTTCAATTCCCATGTTTCTAAATGCCACCAAATAATTCTTGCAATGTTAATTGCAAGTTACGTATTGAAAATGTCGGTTCTGTTTTGGCAACAGACCTAACATAACTGCATTAGGGTGTAGTTTGAAATCTGGTAGAAAGAATGGCATCCAATGACTATAGGAATTCATTGGTTCATTTTTGTGATCACTCAGAAAGCACGAGAGTTCCAAAAGCTTCATATTTTGGATAAAAATAAACGGACATGTAAAAATTCAGAGCATAAATCTTAAACATTTTTTGGCTCAGTTGGTTCCAGACTTATAATGGAATATATAATTATTAATTACAGGATAAATCAGTGGGACTTAAGGTATCCGAGTATTTATAAATGCAGTTGGTTTTCGGTCCGATACTATTTATTTCAATAAACACAGGCAAGTGTTGAGATTATTTGTAGCCTTAAAAGAAATTCAATACTACTAAATTATTAAAAGCGGTGTCAGAATGATCAGCAAGCCACGTTGTCCGACTATATTAGAAAGTGAATCGAGGCTAGGGGATTACTGCAGACTTCCTTCCGCAATTAGTGGAGTCCTGTGAAGTTTCACAGTACAATCTTACCCATTACTGAGATGCAAATCCTACCGAGTTCAGTGCGGTTTGACCGGCAATTGGACACTGTATTGTATATTCCTAGCCCAACTGTATAATGACAGAATGACTGCAGCATTCAAACTACAGCGTTTTAATGCTCTCCTTTTCTAACCAAACATTTTGCTCCAATGGAAAAATGGAGCAAGACTCCCAAGCATAGGTAAGCCTTACGAACGCTTAGCCTGGGCCGACCTTGTATCTTAACGTAGCTCCCCCGGACCGCCGTTCTTCCTCTTCCAAAGTCTTCTCGGTCCGACTGGCTTTGGATCTAAGGCCAGCTGAGCTCCTCCTCCTCTTTCTTCTAATTGGCTGCGAGAAGCCGGTTTAGGGAAAGCCGCAATAAAACCCTGCCGCCGCCTCCCCTTGCTCTCAACCCCTTAAGGAGAATAAAGCTAGCCTGTACCACCCGACCGGGTGCGCGGGGGCGCGCGTCATTGGCATCAGAAAAGAAGCTCCAAACGTCCGCCTTCTTTCCTCCCGAGCCCGAAAAGCCGCGCGGTGAGGGGCTTGCCGGGTCAGGTGGTTGCGCAAACAACACCTTCGCCAGCCTCTCCCCTTCAGTGGTCGCGCCACCCCTGTTCCGGGAGAGAGTGCGGGAGCCGGCCAAGAAGGCCCCGCCTTCGGCACACTCGCGCCGACACACACACTCACACACACAGACGCGCGCGCCGATCTCTCGCGCCGTGTCTATTGTGAAGCTTTGTGCCGAGGAAGGTCCGCGCTTTCTCTCCTTCCCTTCTTTCGTTCCTTCCCCCCCCCCACCACCACAACCACTCCTCCTTCTCCTCCGGCTGCTCCGTCTCAGCGCAGCCCCCCCCCCGGACTTTCGCAGACAACCGTCCGCCAAGGGTGGGGGCTCCCTCGCGGGGCGCGCGGTCGAACTTCCAAGCCCAACGGACCCGGTGGGCGCGAGCTTCCCTCCTGACTCAGAAAGGGAAAGGACCCGACGGGGGAGGGTGGGTGGGTGGGGGGCGGCTGTGGGAAGATGTAAAAAAAAAAAAAAAAAAAGGAGGGGAGAAAGAGTGGTGGTGCTGGTGGTTAACGCCGAGACGTGGTCAAGGAGCCGGGATTCCCTCAGCAAGAAAACGAGGTGAGTTTGCTGCCTGCTGCGGTCCTGTATTCTCTGCAGTGCTCCTTCTTCTCTTTCTCCCTCCCTCCCTCTCTCCCGCCGCCGCCCCCTTCTTCCACTTGCCCGCCGCTTCCCCGCTCGCCGAGGCGAGATATTCCCACTCGGTCATTCCACGCGGAGAGGGGTCACGCCTCCCACCTTGTCTGCTGCTGGCCGGCCAGCAAGCCAACCAACCATCTCCCGTGCTCGGGTTAATGAGAACGGGGAGGGAGGGGAGGAAGGGGTAGATCAGCTTTAGAAGCTGCACCCCACCCCCCACCCTCTCCTCCTTCCCCTCGGTCCTGCGGCCTCAGATTGGGGCATGCGGGCGCTTCCGGTTGGCGATTTTTCTCCGCTGCCCCCGCTCCCCCCCAAGATGAAAAAAAAAGGCGAGGCTGCTGCCAAGGGTCTCCTCCTCAGATGTACCTGAAATACGGTTTTTTGGGGGGGAGGGGGGAGTTGGTCGCTGCTTCTCTGCTTGAGTCTTCCGCCAATACGCGGCAATCTTTATTTAAAGCTGGGTATGTAGCCTTATTTCGTGGCTGAACCGACCCTGTTAATCCGGGATTCGTTTCTCATCGCATGCTCAGGTGGCTCGGTGCGAACTTAACTCTCTTAACCTCTTTTCCCCCATCGGATGGATGGATGGATGGATGGATGGATGGGGTGGGGGGTTTGAAAAGCGTAAGGAGCCTTTTCCTTTCCCGGTCCCCTTTTATCGAGGCGGACTTCAGAACGGCGTGGAAAAATAATCAATCCGATGAATGTACTTTAAATGATACGAAACGAGGTCGGAATATTTATTTCAGGGTAATTGGAGCAGAATCGGTCTACCTGTGTGTGTTTTCCACTTAAGGCAGTAGTGGAAATATGAAGGGACATCGTGTGTGTCTGTGTGTGTGTGAGTGAGTGAGTGAGTGATGTGCTGGGTATGGGCCAGAATACCACTGAATGCAATAAAGATATGGAGGACCTTACATATCCTTGATTTGTATGAGGCTATGTAAAGCAGTGTGTGGAACAGGTTCAGGGTAATAGAGCTCTTGTCTCAGAACATAGAAGTAACTGTCCATTTGTCTTTAAGCATACATAATTGCGTTTCAATAGGCTCTGAAATATCATAACTATTTTTGAATTAAGCTAATTTCTCTTTAAAGCCTGAAACGTATCTTGAGAGGTGGTTGTCCAGCCCTGTACATTTATTATACAGAAATTGTAAGATCCAAACCTTTTCCCCTGGAATCTTACTTGTGGCTGAAGTAATTGTGTCATAAAAGACTTAACTGCTTTCAATTTATTACAGCTCTTCCAGATTGTACTTTATGCTATTTGACATAATTTTATAGACACTGGGTATGAAGATTTAACATTGGTTTTGAGTGCTTTTCAATAATGTTAAAATTGCTTTTTACATTAACATTCCTTTTTTTTAAAAAAATGAAAAAAATTACCTGATAATGTAATAAAATAAAATATTTTATATGTATTCACATATCACATAATATATATTTGAAAAAGCCTTGCAACTGTGTTTATGCTTGGGTTTATAGAATCTGAGGTAGTGTACGTATACTTTTGTTTTGACTCAATGATCTTTGAATATTAGATCTTGAATTGTTTATTTGAATTGCAATACTTCTGGTAAAGCATATTCTAGCTTTTGAAATTTTACTCGGAAGACAATATTGCACGCTACAGAGAAAAAGATAAAATATTTTTAAAACATGTCTGTCATTTTGGTTGGGTTATTTTTCAATTCCATTCTAAAAGGAAAAGGAAAAGCTTAAATCAAAATCAAAGGTAATACATTTCACAATAAAAACAATATGATAACCTGATCTTGGACACTGTCAATTTGCTGAAATATTGAATCTTAGTATATAATAATTTATAGGGCAATATCATAACAACCTTTTGAACACAGTAGTATAAATGGAGTACAGTACTTAGACAGCTTATAGGTTTATTGTTTTCATTTTCATGAAGCTGTTTAGTCTTATATGTTATTGCTTTAATGAACTGGCAGCAGGATTGAGATATTTTTTCTATGTGGTTTGTGTGAACTCAGTATGCAATGTTCTGCAATAACATTGACTAGAAAGAGTTTCCTGAATAAGTTGTTACTTTTATTATCAGTGTATGTGTATCTTTTTGGTGATGGTGCAATATTTCTATGAAACTGAAATAGATTAACCCTAGTGATATTCATGTCTAATAGGAATAAGAAATTTCAATAAGCACATTATTCATTAACCAGATATCAAAGCTATTCTTGTTCCCATTCATACCCAAGTATTAATATTTGGAATTTTTAAAAAAATGCTAATAATTTGAAATATGTTAATCTTAAATATTTTAGAGGTTCCAATAAGTCAATTGTTCTAAAAAAAATAAAGAATATATAGTAGTATATAAATTGGGTTTATCAGCATATTTCCTTGTTTTTTGTTGTAAATGATGTGTTTAGTGGATTTTATGTGACTCATTTTTATTTAATCAATAAGGTATAGGTATACAAATGTTTTACTTTTCTTCTATTCAGCCGTGATCAATTCTTGGAAACCGCCTGGACAAGTCTTTGCAGTTTTCTTGGCAAGGTTTTTCAGATGTGAAATACCATTGCCTGCTTAGTTATTATCAAAATAGGTGATATTCATGCTCCCTTTCTTATACATTAGGGGCAGAATTTTTATAATTACAAGATGCACTTTCTCTGTGTGGAATGGACATTGCCTTATGATTTGCTCTCAGCAGGTGGCGGCACCTAGTAGAACTTGGTTGATCTTGGAAGCTAGCAGAAATGGTTCTGATTGATATTTGGATGTGGAACTATATAGAAACTACTGGGTACACTGAAAATTTAGGGGGGGGTGGGGGAATCTTGAAAGAATGCAGTTGCAGTTTAATTACAAAAAATGCTGCAAGATTCCACCCCCCCTTGCACTTTCCAAGATTTGAATTTAATTTGAGGATATCCTTTTCATATTGGTATGCACTTACCATTAACAGCATCTAGAAGAATGGACAAGTTAATGAAAAATTACTGGAATGTGATGGGGGAATGTATGCATAGATATTCCACTAGTTTTGTTTTTGTTTGCAACTACCTTGAAATAGGAATAATGACTAATGTATGTCATTCTCCTGAAACATCTTTTATTAACATTGTACATAACATGTATCCTGCTGACTTTTATTTATTAATGTAACTTAGATTTCATATAAAAGATAACTTAAACAATTGATAGAATATAGTACATGAGTTTTCTAGGTATATTGAACTTAAAACACATGATTCCACTGACTTCAGATATGCCCTTCTTTGATTCCCTTAGTTATCATTACACAAGGAAATGGAAACTATGCTACTTTGTTCTAAAATATTATTTTACTATATATATTATATTACTTATGCTAATAGCTGACAGACTAGCTTCTGTTCTTCCCATTATTATTATGCTATTGTGAATGAACTGTATTCAGTTTTCTTAATTTTATTTTATCAACAGTTGCTAAGGAGTTTTTTATTAAACCATTCAGAAACTAATGGACTGTGCAAAGTATTTTAAAAGTTTATTTAAAAGTTCAGCTTGGCTATTGGGCCACATTTGTTTATTCTAGACCAGTCACTGAAATCATGAAATTGCAAGTTATAGGCTTGATGTGATTAGTGAGGAATACATCCAATAGTGAGAAAATGGTCAAAGACACAATTGAATGGTGGAAACACTATCAAGGCCATCAATATCTGAGCCATACCGGTACCTGTGATATGGTACACTGCTGAAATTATTAACTGGACACAAACTAAACTGGACAACTTGGACTGAATAACAAAAGTAAAGTTTGGATTATAAAACATCAGATATAATTATGATTGAAAAGAAGAAAGTGTGGATAATAGATGTCACAATACTAGGGGATAGTGTAGGCTAGGAGACAGAGAACTGAAGATTACAAAATCTCAGGATCTGAAAATAGAAGTTAAAAGATTATGAACTGGCTGTGGTGCTCTCAGTGGTTTTGGCACACTGGGTGCCATACCAAAAAATTGTGGAGGGCACTTAGAAAATTTGTGCATTGACAACATTCCATCTGTCAGTTGCAAAAGGCCATGCTGTGTGGATTTGCACATATATTACGCCAATATATTACCATACCCTAGATTGTTGGGAAAAACTCAGTGTGTATGAAGGCCAACAGCTAAAGAACTGGCAGTTGTGACTTCACATTGTTGTGAACAGATAATAATAATATGGGTCCTTGGAAAGCACTTGATGTGTGAATAAAAATGCCAGATCCAGCCTAAACATCTGACTGACTGCCATCAACCATAACAATACATTGTATTTTCTCAAATGCAGTTACTGACCCAGCAGATCTTTTTTATTTAAATCAAAATTTGGCAGATGGTCATGGAAATAAGTATTAATTGAGTTCAGTGTTACATTTTTTCTTTTTTTAAAAAATAAAAACTCTGGGACTAGCACTGCTGGAATCCAAAGGCAAACTGGCTGGGGGCTTGTATAAAAAAAGTAAATTTTTGCATCTCTACTTCTAGATTGCCTCTAGAGTCTTTCAGTGTTTGAGGAGATTTTGGAGACTTTAGGGAGATAGAAAATTGCAATTCTTGGATTCATTGAAGAAACAGTTCTGTCAGCAGGAGAATTTGACCACCCAGAATGTTTTTGTTTAATATACAAGAATTTATTAATAGCCAAGCCATAATATATAATATATTTAGAAATAGAAGTACTCTTATACACTTTCACTTAAGTGCCTTGGTGAATCAGATCAAAATCTATTTATTTTGTAAAAAATAACTGCAACTCCAGTGGAAATTGATTAGTTGGCCTTTGCTTTCTGTTTAGCTTTCTGTGTTACTGTGAAACTATGAAACTACTGGCCTCTTTATCAAGTGGTATGGGGACTGGTCACTTTGTAATTTTGGTAAATATGGTAAAAACAATAGCTATAGTACAAATGGCATAATTTTGGAATGAATGAGGTAAAATACTAGAGCGTACATGTCTATAGAGATTCTCAGTCATCCAGATCATTCAGCTCAAGAAGCTTCTTGGATGAAAAGCGAAACGTCTTCAAAGAAAAACCAGAAAGTCCAGTTGCCTCTTGAAAAAGCACCTTTGGGACTAGAGTATATACTTCCATGCCTCCCTTTTGTCTCTCAGGTTCTAGAGTTCTATGAAGAAGGTTGTGATAAATTTGCAAGATATTTAAAGGTCAGTGTTGCATATGTCTACTCAGAACTTAAAACTACCATATTTCCCCCAAAATAAGACCCTGTCTTATATTTTTTTGCCACCAAAAAAGGCACCAGGTCTTATTTTTTGCGGGGTGGGGTGGGTGTTGTCGTCCATTGACTCTCCTCACTTGTGCGCATCGCCCCTCGCCTCCTTTTCACAGTCAGAGGCCTTCAAGAACTTCTTTGACTTTGGATAGTTGCAGTCAGGCCTTGCACACCTTGGCCCATTTTTTCTGCAGCCAGCAAGGCTTTCCTGAAGGCCTCTGCAGCTGATAACAGAGCTCCGGATTGATCAGGAACTCTGTTATCAGCTAGAGAGGCCTTCAGGAAAGCCTTGCTGACTGCAGAAGAAATGGGCGGGTAAGGCAGGTGTCGGGGCCTGGCTGCAACTATCTGAAAGTAAGTAGTAGAGCAGCTCCACCCCTACCATCCCCACCCTAGCTTAATTCTTACCCGTACACTATGGAGTGGGTGGGGTCTTAATTAGGGCTTATTTTGGGGGTAGGGCTTATATTAGATGCACATGTAAAAATCAAGTTAGGACTTACTTTCTGAGTAGGTCATATTTTCGGGGAAATGCAGCACTTCTGGTAACATCATTGAGATTTCAAAGTTGGATTAATTCATATTTTTTGCTGTTATTGCAGCTTGGTTATATAAAGATTCTTGGACAGGTTCAGCTGATTATGCATGTATGTTACTATTGCTTTTCATGGCTTTTAATAATTAGTTGTATGAAAGAAAGGTTTCAGTTCAGACAGCAGGTAAGGCTTTCTTGAGAGAGAATAAGATGTTAATAGGTTTAAGAGTGATTGTGGCGTATCATCTCCTTAAAAAAGTTAAACACTGTTGAGTTTTTCTCTAAAATCTTTTAAAAAGTAGTGGCTGGACAACTCCAGAAATTCTGTCAAAAAGATATAAAATGTATTTCATGTTGTCTTGCTATTTTGTTAATGTAATAATACTGGGGGGGGGGGATATTATACTTTTGTTCAGAGCCTCAGTTGATGCATTCTCTGGTCAAAAATAGTTTATGTTGATTCTCTGTGATCTCTTAAGAACTTTTGACATTACTAGTCATGGCATTGTATCTGATTCAACACTACTTAGGGAAGAAAAGTTTGACCTATTTAGATTTCTTTTTATACTAAATTATAATAAAGTATCTGTAGTGATGCTAAATAGAAGTTCTATTCTTCAATTACATCAAAAGACATTTATGTTGTGATTGACTAGATAGCAAATCCCTGAAATATGACTTAAGACTGCATTATATTTCTGTGTCATTGCATGTCAGGGAATGTATTGTATCTGTCATTTGGAGATGGTTGCATACCTGTTGCCTTTATATTTCTGCAAATGTTAATGTTCTGGCTAGGAAGTGCTTAAACAGCAAAGCATCAAGAGGAAGCCATATCAACCAATCAACATTCAGGACATGCATCTCTATACAACATGTAGTTGAAATTTGGGAGGTGTGCATGTTGGTCTGTATGTAACTATTTGCAACCTTCACTAAACCCATTAACCCCTTTGCACTGTAGATATGTGTTGGTGCCTACACACAGTTCTGGACACATCTCAATCAAGCTTTAGGCTGGTTCACATATCACATGAAGCAGGAAATGCACAATTTCTGTTAGCTTCAGATCAGGTTTACATGGCATATGGAAGACCCTACTCTAAAAATAGGCAGATAAGATCCATTTTAGATTGGTTCTGAGATTCTGCAATAATTAGCTTACATATTTTGCCCCATTATTCTCCCCAAACTTGAAAAGATCAAAAGGGACTAAAATGTGAATAGGATAGGATAGGATAGGATAGGATAGGATAGTATAGTATAGTATAGTATAGTATAGTATAGTATAGTATAGAATAGAATAGAATAGAATAGAATAGAATAGAATAGAATAGAATAGAATAGAATAGAACAGAACAGAACAGAACAGAACAGAACAGAACAGAATAACAGAGTTGGAAGGGACCTTAGACGTCTTCTAGTCCAACCCCCTGCTTAGGCAGGAAACCCTATACCACTTCAGACAAAATGTTGATTCCCTCCTACTCTTAGAGCCATAAACTGGATGCTGAAGGCTACAAATGACTCTGTGCTTTTTGCATGCTTCAAGATACATTTTGTTTAAGTACGGTTAGGGTATAGCACACTAAATGATAACCCATTTTTTACAGCCCAAACAATTGATTCATGTCAACTCTGCTGTAATGTGATTTCTTTAGCGTGTTGAATGAATCTAATAATTTTCTAACAAGTATTTGGATCTTATTTTTCTTATCTCAGGATTGTCTATTACTACAAAATTCCGAATATGGAAGCAGATATAAATTAGAAGTGTTTTCATTTTGAAACATGTCCAGAATTGTCAAAATATTCCATTTCAAATCCAGACAGTCCATTATAGATGTGAAATGTTTTAAACATTTTTACTGTAGGCCTTAGCTGCCACATTGTTGTTTCTATTGAATAATGAGAGAAGATTACTTTCCTAGTTTTCTCCAACCACAAAACACAAATCAAATAAGTATAATTATTTATAGGTTAGAATATATTATAATCTCATTGTGCTGCAGCTGCTTGGACAGTGATGTTAAGACTTCACATCAATGTTTTTGTAAGTGAAATATTTTTAGAAATGAAAACTAAGAAAAAAGATAAAGATTTCCCCTGTCTGGTCATGACCAACTCTAAGGAGTGGTGTGCATCTCAGTTTCTTAGCCGAGGAAGCCAGCTTTATGCAAAGATTCTTCCTTGCTCATGTGGGTGGCATGACTATATGTTGAGGTGTATGGAATACTGTTAACTTCCCATCTAAGAGGTCTAACTTCCGGAGGCATTATATCAGGAGGGCTCTATTAGATATCTGGATTAAGACAAAAAGAAGTAATTATATGGAAATTCCCAACTGGGTGTCAACTTTGGAAATGTATACCCATCCAAATTTTACTGAATTAAGGGGTGTTGTCACCTATAAAGATATTCTGAATGAGAGAGGAGAATTGAAAGCGAAAAACATTGTAAAGGAAGAAGAAATTGAATTGGAATGGTGGGCATACCTCCAAATGCAATCTAAATTTAGCAAAGACAAAAAGGAATGGGGTACAAAGCAAGAATTATCACAATTAGGTAAGATTTTATTACGCAGGGAGGGCAAGACCATAAATAAATTATATTGCTATTTATTGGAACAAGAATGATTGGGGAACAAGTCAAACGATAATTTGGAGTAAATAGTTTGGGCATAGTATTGATTTGGACAATTGGCAGACTCTTTGGGAAAAAAATTTAAAAATTACATTAGCAACTTCATATAAGGAAAATTTATATAAGATGTTTTATAGGTGGCACCTCCCCCCCTCTGCCCCCCCCCCCCAAGATTAGCATGAATCAATAAGGGGAATTCTTCGGCATGTTGGAAGTGCGAGGTGGCTCCGGGGAACTTCTATCATATGTGGTGAGAATGCCCAAAGGCAAAGAAATATTGGAATCTGATAAAGAGTTGGTTGGAAGAAATTTTGTTAATAAACATAGAAGTCAAACCGGAATTTTTCCTTTTGGGAATGACAGAGGGCAAATACAAGAAAGACATAAATTATCTACTACTGCATATACTTACAGCGGCACTGATAGCTTTTGCACAGAAGTGGAAAGAGAAAGATACCCCAACTGAAGAGGAAATAACTACTAAAAATTTTCAACTGCGCAGAAATGGATAGACTCACCTTGAAACTCAAGGATAAAAATGAAACATTGTACTATAAAATCTGGGCAAAATTCTATGAATGGTTAGATAAAAGGAGGATAGCCGAGACAAATGTGCAGTGTTAGACTAGAATTATATATGTTGTTATAGATAAAAATATATGTGAATTGTATAGATAGGTATATGTAGGTATAGATATGTATAATTGTATAGGAATAAGATATAAATTACTATTATACTATGTTTAAATAACATATAAGGTGTAAGGAATATATTATTATATTATCATTAGTACATTATGCATTAAGTGTTGGAAGATGCTTGGGACCAGTGATGTCATATCTATGTCCAATGTTTTTAATTTTGAACTACTAATAAAAAACTTCAAAAAGGGAATACTGTTAACTTCCCATCTAAGAGGTACCTATTTTTTTCTATGATTTGCTTTTTTATATTTTAATTTTAATTTTTAAGCTGTCCATTTATTTTTGAAGGCTGATATTTTATTCTCATGAGAAGCATGAATCTAGGAAGCATGTATTGTATAATGAACAATATAAAAACAATAATGTTAGAAGCAGATGTCAAAAGAAAATCTGGAAACCAATTTAGGATTGAAAGTAGGTTTCAAAATCAGTTGCTCTTCCACTTAAAGAACTGCTACAGGTCCAAAAAAGAAATTCCAGATCATTCTTCTTTCAAAATAAAAGGCAGGTGGAATAGAATACGTTTGAACCATGATTGGTCTATCTCTGGAATTGTTTCAGAATGATTTCATTAAATTTGTTATAGTAAATATACTTAACAGAACTTTACTATCCTTGGAAATCTACTCTTATAACTTCTTGTCTGGACAGCTAAGAGAAATCTGATGACATTGATGAAGCTAGAGACACTCAGTGTCCCAGGAGACAATAGTGAAACATAAATATTAACACATTTCAGGTAGAAGACAGCTAATTAAATATTGAAACTGTAAGAAATATAATTTATTTAGAATGCACTAACTTCTTTTCAAACATAAAGCTTTAACTAACATAGTAATCAGTACTTCTTTATCAAAGATAAGTAAATAAAAGAATAGAAAAGAACTTATTTCCAGGAGTAAATTAAATTAAACAAAATCCAGATCAGTGGCTAATGTGTTTGACTTATGAAAAAGAGTTATTTGCATTAATATATTCTAAAACTACTTTAAACTGGTCCTAATTAAATTTTTAATTACTTAAATGTAGCTTTAGAAGTTTAGTCATTTTTTCTCATGTATTTTGAAAGTAGCAATCATAAATACTTAATTCTCTAAATTTAACATTCAAAGTGTTTTATGATAAAGCAACTAAACTTTTTAATTTGAGAATTTATATATTTAGTTCCATGTATTAACTCCATAAATAGATTTTTAAAGATTGCTGAATATGTTATTAAGGATATTAAAGATGACCCAGATGATTATTAGCCACCTGAAATATTTTGAGAGTTCATGAAAAGGTCTTAAATGAGCCATTAAGTTATTTTTTTCAGAACCATTATCACTTTGTACAGTTGCTGAACGAATAGATAAATGAGGTCTATTTCTACTTTCATTTGCTTTCCCACATTGTTCCCATTTACCTATGTGCAATCCTTAGAAACAGACTTACCATGCCTCTTTCTTTGATCACTGTCTCAAAGACTAAAGCAAAATGGGACAAATAGCTACTTCCTGATTGTACAATTCAACTCAACTTATCTTGAAGGGCTCTATCTACAAATTGGAAGAAACATACACAAAAAAGTAGTGATTTCCAGGGGATTGTCTGTAGATCTTTATACATATGCTGGAGAGTTTTCTAGTGCAAACCTGGAAGTCAACTGGAAGTTAGAAAATAATATATATATGCAGGGAAGCCAATTGTGCTCTTTTAGTCAGCTGGTGAAAGCAGAAGAGCAGCAGTAGGGCTGGGGAGAGGTTCTGTGTTTCCTCTTCCTCAACACAAGGGCATTGGTGGCAGAATTAAGTTCAGCCTAATGGTTGGTCCTTCCACAACCACCCCAGTTTCTGATGTGCCCCCTGGGAAAACTAATTGCCTTCCCCTGATCTAGTTGTTTCTACTATTTAACAGTATGAACCTGCTAATCTAGTTTTCATTTCAGGGGGGAGGAAATGGCCTACTGGTTAAGGTGCTGGGAAGGTTGCACGGAAGGTTGGCAGTTCGAGACCCAAGTACTGTGGTGAGCTCCTGTTCTTGCCCCAGCTCCTGCCAAACTAGCAATTTCAAAGATGAAAATCAAGTAGATATCAACAGTTCTTGTTACTAGCTTCTTAATTTATTGGTATTTATTTTTTCCTCGCTTTATTCTGCTTATCTTTATAAAGAACTCACAAAAAACTTTATAAAAATAACTTTATAAACAGAAAAAGATCTTTATAAAAATGTAAAAGAAAAATATAAAAGGGAAAAATTATAAATAAATGTATAAAGAACTTATAAAAAAGACTTGACATCTCACAGAAGGGAGTAAATATTCACAAGGGATTAAAAACACTAATACACACACACTACCCATCCTGGATACTCTCATCAGCAGAAGAAACACAAGTCTATCAAAAAACAATCCACACTAATTAAACGCTCCATTACCAAAGTAACAACCCAATCTCCCAAAAGAGGATTTGGGTAAGAACATTATTCAGATGAGTACAAACACCCTACAGCACCCTACAGGAAACAGATCATCCTAATAATGGAACTACCATGGATAAAACCACACTTCGATAACACTAGCAGAACAAGGTACTATATATAAACAGGAAGGAAACACCACACTCAGTAGCACTAACAACGTTCCGTTGTTGGGTAATGAAATATCTGCAAGCAACCAAGCTCAGAGAACACCTATGACTCCCTAGGTCCCTTATAGCTGTCATTTAGATTTTTTTTCCTGCAAATTCTTGGAGCATGCTATTGATTCTCACTGATGTCTTTTCAAAACTAGTAAAATGGTTAGATTTTAATCTTAACTTCTTTTGCTTCAAGCTAGGCATGGAAACTTTTAGCCATTTGTTGATGAAAATAAAGGAAAATAACATTTGTAGCCCATCTAGGGTGGGAGTACCTTGCTATAGTAGTCCAGACTCCTATGATTATGCATATATATCTAGTCCTTGATATAAAACCACAGTGGAGCCCAGAATTTTGGTCATAAGTCATTGGAGTCGTAAGTTGAGGCACCACGTGATTGAACTCAACTTTACAAATGCTTTTTTGATGGTCATAAATCAACTCACTGCAGTCTTGAAGTGAATCACATGATTGTTAAGTGAATCGTGGGATTGTTAATCTAACCATATGTTCATTAAACATATCCAATGGACTGTTTTCTTCTTGAAAACAGCAAACAACATTGCAAATTGTGGTCACATGACTATGGGATGCTGCAACTGATTGTAAATTGAGCTGGTTTCCAACTGCCCAAAATGTAATCAGATGCCACAAGTGTGTACGTGTGCGATTGTAACTTTGAGAATGGGTTGAAGTAGCTTTGCAGGATCCAATCTGGATTAGTCAGAGACCAGAGACTTAGCTTCCCGAGCTTTCGGAAGCCCGAAAGCTGGAGGATGGAGCCCACCCTCTGGAAACTTCTCTCTACCGGAATGTGTCTCTGGGAAGGAAACACCTAGGGTCAGCCCTTAGAATGTCCTTCATTAAAGCAGTAAGGACAGTACCAGTCAGAAGCTCCATTACTAGGACAGAATACAGTTTGGTGGTGAAGACATTATTCTTTATGGTGGTAAAAATTCTGTCAACTCAAGGACTGGAGGTGTAATATTTGTATGTGTGTGTATGTGTGTGCATGCATGAGCATGTGTTTAATGTGATCATGAGGAGCAGTCCTCAGAATATTGAGTGAATTGAGCCATTGTGGCCCATACCATAGTCTAGAGATAAGATTGTGTGCAAACTGATCAACTACATTTTATTTGCTTTTGTTTAGCTTAAATATTAAATTAGCTCTGAAGTCAGCCTATATAGAATGTATCTATTGATATAATAGAACCTAAGACTGAATTAAGCCTTATTGATTCCAGTAGATTCACTCTTTAAATACAACTAAGTCCTGAACTAGCCTTGAAAGATCATAATCAAAAAGACTCAATAGTCTCCTTGTAGAGTGAAGCTTCCATATTTTATCTTATCAAAAGAGCAAGATACATTTTTCCACTGCTCTTAATATTGACTTACCATTGACTTGTTTCTTGGGCATTCAATGGAGATCAATTCCCTTTTTGCCCAGTATCTTTATTTCATTGAATTTAGTATATGAACTGTTGAGAATTATGATTTTAGAGACTTCAAAAAATTGCTTAATAAAATGTATCTTATTTTCCTTGCACTGAACCCTTAATTTACTATCCATCATGCAATTTCTTTTCAGGGTAAGCAGTGTTATATTAAGCATAGAAAGGGAGTAAGAAATAATAATCAGTCACAGAGGTTAAGTGTGAAATAAAAAGAAAAATTGTATTTATACTAATTCTGTTTACCACAATCACATTACTGTTTTGCAAACCACCCTTGCATTGCTTTGTATATTCCCTTCGTTTATAGAAAGTTTATTTTCATCTCCTATTCCAAAGCTAAAAGCATAAAATTGTTGAACCATAAACATAATTTACACTTATTATTAGCAGAACTGAAATTACAAATAGAAAATTCTTTTATTTTGGATTCTGTATTTAATATCAAACAGAAGGACCTTATTGCTTTTAATTATAGACTTGCATTTTGTGATAGTTTTGTTTTTCCTCATTCCTGGTGATTCTGTCCTGGTTTAATCACACTGTGATTAAACTATGCCCTGCGAACTACATTGCTAGTACTCCATTAAAAATGTACCGTACTTTTTGGTGTATAAGACGCGCCTTTTTACCCCCCAAAAGGTGGTTAAAATCTGGGTGCATCTTATACCCTGAATGTAGCCCCGCCCACCCACCAACCCCCACCCTTCGGCCATTTTTGGGTAGTTCCAAGCGGCAGGGATCTGGGTCGGGGCACAGCCTGAGAAACAACCCTCTTCGGGATGGTCTGGGGGGGTGGAATCTGCCCGGCAGCTTCGGGGGACAAGGCAGGTGCCACAATTTGCGGCTGGTCACCCCTCTGGCCACAAAACAGGCATCTTAGGGCAGGCAATGGCCGCAATGACTTCATTCCCATTCAATGTAGGAGCTGCTGCCTAAGCCCTCTGCGCCCAGGAGCCAAGCGAGCCGAATGAGAGCTCCTAAAGAAAGGTGCCCCTCCTTTCCAGCCACCGCTGCCCGGATTCCCCAATGCAATAATCAAAGCCGTGTTTCAGGCAGCGGGCGGCCAGTTCCCCTGCAATGTGCAGCGGGGAACTGGGAACCGTTTTGGATTCGGGGAGGGGATTGCAGCGCTTCCGCCTTCCCAAAGCACTGCAATCCCCTCCCCAAATCCAAAACGGTTCCCAGTTCCCTGCTGCACATTGCAGGGGAACTGGCCACCCACAGCCTGAAATGCGGCTCTGATTATTGCGTTGGGGAATCCGGGAAGCGGTGGCTGGAAAGGAGGGGTGTTTTTCTTTAGGCGCTCTCATTCGGCTTGCTCGGCTCCTGGGCGCAGAGGGCTTAGGCGGCAGCTCCTACATTGCAGAGGAGTGAAGTCATTGTGGCCATTGCCTGCCCTATGCTGCCTGCTGGGCGGCCAGAGGGGTGACCAGCCGCAAATCATGGCACCCATCTTGTTCCCCGAAGCTGCCAGGCAGATTCCCCCCAGACTGTTCCAAAATGCTGGTAGGCAGAGGTAAAATACTTTTTTCCTTGTTTACCTCCCCCAAAATTAAGGTGCATCTTATACTCCGGTGCGTTTTATACACCAAAAAATGTGGTATGTCTTTCTTTATACTCCTATCTCTTTCCTCTCTCTTTCATGCTTTTCTACTTGTAAACATCTTATTGAAGTCCCTATTGAATGCATTTAGGTTGAAAGACAAAATCCTCTTTTGAGATGATGCCCATTTTCCCTGCAGTCCATAGTGACATTCCATTCCTGTTATCATCTCTGCAGGTTTCTGTCAGTGTCTTTGTCTACATTTTTTATTTCTGAATCCTTTTTGCCCCCATTTCTGATAGAATGTACTTAGTCTAGAAATAATAAGCAAAATTTTAGTTGTCCCAGCAGTTCACACAGAACTTCAAATGCATGTCATCTATCAAGGCTAATGATACCAGCTGGAAAAAATTGGTATCAAATCTACTGTGAATTCAGAGAGATAAGAATCAATGCACAAGCAAGCATTCTGTTATCCTATTCTATTTCTGATGCTTCAGCAGATCGTAATTATTTCCACAAAGAAACTTAACTGTAAAGGTCATATGACTGTCCTGGCATCATTGACTGGCTAAAGGAATCTGGTTAAAAAAATAATATGGTATATTATTCATACTGTCTAGAGCTGACTACTTAAGATATTTTGTATTCAGAATACAAAGACTCGTATTTCTCTGTGCCTGCATTCTGATAACTGTTAAAGTTATCTTAATTTTTAAGTGTTACATTTTTGGAATTTTTGAAAATGGATGTTTGCTATCTTGAGATCCATTTTGATATAATCTGAATGTAATATAGATTTAAACTTCTTTAATTAAAATAAAAAACTGGATAATTATGAAATGTCATGTGCTTGAGTAAGAAATAAATATATTAATACTTTTTGGCTTTTATATTGTGAAAGGTAGAATGAATGTGTTTATTTTAAGATTCAGTTTTAAAATAAGTCTAACTGTACTCACAGGAATTTATTTCTAATTTCTAGTCATATTTCTACCATGCTCCTACTAAAACCTTCAACATGTTTCTTAACAAGATCAAATTGCAGGTTTAGGCTTATGAGTCAATTCCAAATCTACTTCCATATTTTTCTAAAAGAGATTCTAGAACATATCTAGTGTGATTTAAATGGTGTTCCCAAGTTAGTCATGTTCATCTTGAATTTATACTTCAATTATTGATCTGTATAACAATCAAGTATGCATCTGTGGTGCATGGCGGAGAGTTGTTGATAGATTGATTGGTAAATTGTTTTTGAAAGCAAAAATCTTCTCTGGATTTTAATATACTGTACCCAATATAAAGTCTTTATTACTGCTCCAAAAGCAGCTGTTCGGCAACTGTATTTTCTGCAAAAGAGAACTGTAGGAAACACAGTAATGCATTTAAATATGAAATATATCAAGATATTTGATTTGTTGCTTAGCAGCCAAAGCAAATTATGCAAATCAAAAATAAAATAGATTGAACATTATGATAGCAAAGTGATTTCACTTCATCTTGTATTTTCACGTTAAATAATGGCGTAACAGAATCAATTTATGTTCTTTGAAAAAATTTTTAATACTATTGCAAAATAAAAGGTGTGAAGATGCTTATACATGCTTCAAAATATTCACATTTGAAAATATTTTGTTATAATACTATACAACTTATGAAACCTGAACACGTGATTGTATTAAAATTTAGAGCATAATAATTTAGGAATATCTTCTTGCTCCCTTGCACTCATAATCTCTGTCACTGGAAAATCTTTACCTAATTTAATATTCAGAAGAATTATGAACAATTATAAATGCATTATCATATTATAAAAGGATGGATGCTTGATTTGTGCTCCTGTAGGGAGATGCTTTACTTATGAAAGAAATTTCTGTAAAAGGAGAATATTTTTAGAGTGCAAGTGTGAAGTGTAAAGATGACCTTGATGAAGATAGGCCAGATCTGTTGGAAAGCATAGCTTAAGTCCAAACGAGGCAAAAGTACCGTATGTAGCAACGGCTCAGATATAGACCTTCTGAATTCACATGGGTATAAGAAGTAGAAAAGGTACTGGTACTTCACAATCAGACTTGTGAGTTTCATTACTATGGCAACTCTCAATGCAAGTACTTCTAGCCTTCCTTTTGAGTTGATTCCCAATCTGGAAATCTACCTGTTGGGAGGAGGACTGACAATGGCTTCAAAGAAAAGATTTTAGGAGTAGTGGTAGACTACGTAAGTTCTCTACATGTTTGTTGTAATGTTAGTATTCTTTAGGTCTTTTAGTTGTTATTGATGCTATTAATTAAAAAGCACTGTATATTAAATGATGGTATACTTTTTTAACATGCTGTTTTTAGACTTGAGAATCATATCTTTGATGGTAGGTACATCATTTGTGTGTGTGCATTTACCTATCTATCTGTATGGACTATATAATATAAGGACATAATTGAAATAATGTCTGGGTTACAGAGTGATTACGTTGAGCTGTCACATTATCTCTTTACGTACTTAGCTCACAAGTATGCCACACAAAAAATCCTACTGCTGTCCCATAATTATGACATCTTCATATTTACAGATTGAATTGTCATCTGTGTAATGTACCGATGAGCAAATATTCCATATGCTTAAGTCCTTCCATATGAAGAAGGACTTAAGAACCCACTTATCAGTCAGGGAAACAGTAGTTGATAACCAGGATGGTTGAGCTTAATACAGTAGTTAAATGGTGACATTAAAAGAAAAGTTTTAAAAAATAGGTGCCATCTGGTTAGTAAGATCTCCATTTATTGTCCTAAGTGTCAGATACAAATATGTAAAGTAAAAATTGTATGGATATTTTTAACATACATGTTTTCTGTATATCCTTTTAACCACATAATTTCCCATTGTTCCAGCTGTATAGCGTAATGAAAAAAATTAACCTACTTTATCATACAATTTTATTCTTGTTTCAAATTTCAATAAAGTTTATACATTTTAGCAATCATAAGTACATCATTTGTATACAATTCTGTTTCAAAGTCAATCTTACAATATTCAGCATCATAAATGCTTTTATCTACTTTGAATCTTTCTTAAACCTATAAACAGGAAAACTATTAACTATGTCCCTCTGCCATCAGTTGGTCTCTTGATGTTGGTTTGTATTCCCTTTGACAGAATTCTAATATTTCATGATAAGTTAGCCATTTGTATTTGTCTATTTGTCATTATTCTGTACTAAACTTTTTGGAGCCCACTCCTGGATATATCCTTCTGCCATTCTTTAAAGGGTGCATCAGTTGTAAAACCGGTATAGTCTGAAAAAATCATTCTAGGCAAAGCATTCATTTTTATCACAGAAATTCTCCCAATAATAGCAATTGTAATAATTTTCTTTTTTTAAACTTCATTCTATGTTTCAAACTAATTATTTTGAAATAATATCCAATTCACATTTGTCATCTTTATACCGATATATTGACTTTTTTCCTCAATCTTAAATCCAATTTTGATCAATTTCTGTTTGATCTACTATTTTGATATTTACTCTTGACATCGTATTCTGTTTGTTAATATTAAAATCTGCTAATGTACCAAATTCTTCTAATTTTTCTCATTAATGCTTCAATTCCCTGTAAAGGATTCTCCAAAACCAACAAGAAGTCATCAGCTAATGATAGTGCTTTAATAGTCTCTTTAATAGTATGTCAAATGACGTCCTACATGTCATCCTTATCTAATACTTTTGGTTTTGCTTCAGACTTCTTTATAACTTATTTGCTTGTTTGTCCATGTTACAGTATATAATACTTTAATTTTCAAATAAATTTTCTTTCAATAAACAGTATATGGAGGCACAGATACCACATACAAGGTTTTAGCAGTGTTTTATACGTTTTTCTTTTTCATTTATACTCTTGATGCAAGTGTGTGTAATTGTGGCTTTTAGGATTTAAGCTTGAAGCTCTATTGCTCGTGAATTATTCTGTTTTATCTGGAACTTCTTTCTTCGATGCATCAAATCAAATACATGATTTTCATATCATTTACATGGGAAAAATGCATTTTATACAGACCTTTGACACAGCACTTACTTCTGGAGCTTTGTCAATTAATCTACAAGTAATTATTTACTGTACAGTCTATGGTGATATGAATTCTTGTCACATTTCTGTGAAAAACAAATTTATGAATATAGCTAATATGTTGCAAGAAATGCACTTGACAACTGTGTAATTAATTTCAGCTGCTTTTCACATACACACTTATAATTATGACATCTATTAATATTAGAAAACGGCTACAAATTCTTTGTACAAAATATTAAAAAGCTTACCTACAAATTAGAAAATGTGAAATTGGCCATTCTCCATTGTGGGTGGAGACAGCAGCCAGGATGGGATGTGCTCATCTGCTAAGCTGATAGACTGAGCCTGTCAAAGTTGATAAATCCCGCCCTTGTTACTGGGCAGACCCAGCTTTTGGCTCAGTCTGTCAGCCTAGACAGGCATGTGGGACTGTTCCTCTAGCCTTTTTCTGTCTATTTCTTGTCTATTTCGATTATCTGGTTTCTGATCCTGGTTTCTGATTGCTGTTTTTTGACTTGGACTGTGACTTAGACCACTCTTGGATTACGATTTCAGCAAACTGTAAACTTGGTCCCTCAATTACAGGCTTCCTGGTTAATTGGGGTGTGTGTGTGTTTTTCCTTATCTCTTGTTCTCATCAGATTTATTAACATCGGAGGATATGTTTGGAGGGATTGTGGAGCTTCGCACTCCCGTGGGGGCGGTTACAGACCCTTTTGCAGCCATTGCCCCTCACAGCTAATTGCGGAGTTTTTTGTGCTCCCTGCCACAGTTACGAGCAGCCATTTTGACTCACCAACTGCTTGCCGTTTTGCTTGCCTACCCCTGTCAAACTCCTTCCAACTGTTGAAATTTGTATCAGGACTTCCCATCGAGCCAGCAAGCGGAGCTTAGCGCCCCCGGCTGTGCCTGGTTGAGCTTGTCTCATTACGAAGGCTCCATTGGCTGCATTGCAGTTTCGTGCGCCAGACGGTGTTTTGGCGCGAAGATCGCATTCTATTGGAAGTTGGCCTGTCAGCGCTTCCCTTTCTCTGCGTGATTTTGTGCCTCCGAGTTTGAGCGGGTGGAAGAACTGAGGAGCATTGGCGGAGCTTCGCGCTCCCGGTTAGCACTTCGGGCTATCTTTACTGCGCATTTGTTTTACGCCAGCAAAGTTTGAGTGGCAGCTGGGGGAGCTAAGGAGCCTTGGCGGAGCTTTACGCTCCCATTAGCGGCGTTTCCCATGACCCAGTGAGGAGGGCTATCTGGTGGAGCTTCGCGCCCCCCCCCATCAGCGCTGCTGGAACAGAACTCTGTCTCCTTCCAACGAGAGCCTGATTGCCTTAATCATTGCCTCGTTATTACCTGTACGCTGGGTCTCCCTGCTTGGCGCTCTTGGCGCTCGCCTTAGGCCTCCAGGCTTAGGCCTGTGCCATCTAGTGGCATACCCTCTTCTGGGTTTTGGCACTTTCTGAGACTACAATCTCTGCCTCGTTTACTGACGATCCAGCTCTTTGTCTGTGGCTCTAATTGACAGGATGCCCAAGGCTACATTTAAATCAAAGCATGGCCGGAAAGCGGGCCACTCGGAGAGCTCCCATCACCAGGAGGAATCTGCCGCCAGGAAGGACCAGGCTCCCAGTCCTTCCTCTAGACCGATGGCCTTAGGGTCCTCTCGGTCTCATCATAAGTCCTCCTCCCACTCTGCCCCTTCCCGTGCTGAAGCCCGCCGGGATAGAGTGCTTAATAAACTTTGTGCTAAGGCCGGTTGTCTGCAACCTTCAGTTGGGGAGTCTAACACTGCCTCTTCGCGAGCGGCCAACGCATCTGATTCTGGGGCTCTTCCTGATCAGTTTTCTCTTCAGGATTGTCCTGTAGTCATACAGCCGGACAGTTTGTGGGGGCAGGAGGCTGCGCCAGCTCTGGTTGTTCCCGCAGAGACCTCTCAGGCTCTGGCCTTGTTGTTGACTCCACTCGAGACAACTTCGGCTCCTCCCTCAGCAGATCTGGCCTCGGCGATGGCGCACCAACAGACCTTTCTTTCGCCAGATCAAATCCAACAGATCATTGCAACAGCGGTGCAACAATCATTGGCTTCACAGCTGCTGCCTGGCAGCAAAGCAGCCTCGGTCCGGTCTGGCGTCTCTCCTTCTCCTGTGGTCGTCGCACAGGAGGATGCTCTATCCATTGCGGCCTCGGCTTCTCCGGCCTCCTCCATTGTGAGCCGTGCTTTGTCCCGAGCTGAGGAGGACCCTATGGATCTGGATCTCTCAGAAGATGAGGGTCTCCCACTGGACCAGCCCGCATTTATGGGCATTTTTCCTCAGGCCTTGTTTAAATCCTTACTTCACAAGGCCGTTAATACGGCTCAGCTGGGCTCTCCTTCTCCAACGCCGGCTCCCATGGTCGCGGCGAAAGGGGCTCTGAACCGCTTGTTTGCGGAATCAGCCAGGCCTGTGGACATCATTCCTACGCCCCCTCTATTTCTCAACATCATTAGGAAACAATGGTCCGTGCCAGGCTCGACTCTGTCCCCATCGACTATGGACCGACGGAACTTCAGTGTGTCGCCGGATCTGGATTCCATTCTCCAGGTTCCGAGCGTGGACGCTCCAGTGGCCGCACACTTACCTCATGTGGCGGTTCCGGGTGCTCCGGACGAAGGTCTTCGTCCTGAGGAGCGCCGGGCGGAGCAGGTACTGCAGCGGGCACACCAAGGTGCTGCCTGGGCCATCCATTCGGCATGCATGGCGTCCTTCTTCAACTGGACTCCTCTCCTATGGCTCCGACAACTGCAGGAGAATTTGGTCACTTTGATATACTTATCAAATGTTGATAAGTATAACCAATACAAACAAATGTTCTTTTGGGATCCTTCAAAATTTTTAAAGGAGGAAAGTGGTCCTGGGAAAAAAAGGTTTAAAAAACATTTTTTATAAGGTCAATCTTTTTAGGATTCACTCTAGAATTTGCTCAGATGTTGGTTTAGGTTAGTTCGGTTTATTTTGTATTTATATACCGCCCTTCTCCCGAAGGACTCAGGGCAGTGAACAGCCAAAGATAAAACACATACAATATAAAATTTAAAAAACAATTAAAAACATATTAAACCAATTTGGCCCATACTAATTAAAACACCCCTTTTGTAAAAGCAAATTAAAATTGAACAATTAAAGAGTTAGGCCAGCCCAGCTTGTTGAAATAAAAAAGTTTTGAGGGCATGGCAGAAAGTGCGTAAATCCGGGATCCTCCATATCTCCGGGGGGGAGCTCATTCCAAAGGGCAGGTGTCCCCACAGAGAAGGCTCTTCCCCTGGGGGCCGCCAGTCGACACTGTTTGACCGACGGCACCCTGAGGAGCCCCTCTCTGTGGGAGCGTACTGGCCGGTGAGAGGCTACCAGTGGCAGAAGGCGGTCTCGTAGGTACCCAGGTCCTAAGCCATGGAGCGCTCTAAAGGTGGTAACCAATACATTGAAGCGCACCCGGAAGACCACTGGGAGCCAGTGCAGCTCACGCAAGTGAGGTGTTACATGGGAGCGCCATGTCGCTCACAAAACCACCCGCGTGGCTGCATTCTGGACCAGTTGGAGCCTCCGGGTGCTCCTCAAGGGGAGCCCCATGTAGAGAGCATTACAGTAGTCCAGGCGGGAAGTGACGAGAGCATGAGTGACCGTGCATAAGGAGTCCCGATCCAGAAAGGGATGCAACTGGCGAATCAGGCAAACCTGATAGAAAGTCCTCCTGGCCACAGCCGTCAGATGTTCTTCTAAAGACAGCCGTGTATCTAGGAGGACACCCAAGTTGCGAGCCCTCTCCGTGAGGGCCAACAACTCGCCCCCAATAGTCAGTGATAGCACCAACTGGCTATATTGGGACGCCAGAAACCACAGCCACTTGGTCTTGGACGGGTTGAGCCTGAGTCTGTTTCTCCCCATCCAGATCCGCACGCCCTCCAGGCACCGGGACATCACTCCAAGGGCATCATCGGGGTGGCCCGGGGTGGAGATGTACACCTGAGTGTCATCAGCGTACTGATGGTACTTCACCCCGAAACAACGGATGATCTCGCCCAGCGGCTTCACATAAATGTTGAACAGAAAGGGCGAGAGGACCGATCCTTGTGGCATTCCATACACAAGGCGCCTTGAGGTCAACCTCTGCTCCCCTGCCAACACAGACTGTGACCGGTCAGAGAGAAAGAAGAACCACCGCAACACGGTGCCCCCACCCCCAACTCTTCCAACCGGCGCAGCATGATACCATGGTCAATGGTATCAAAAGCCGCTGAGAGGTCTAATAGGACCAGGACAGAGGAACAACCCCTGTCCCGAGCCCTCCAGAGATCATCAGCCAACGCAACCAATGCCGTTTCTGTGCTGTACCCAGGCCTGAAACCTGACTGGAATGGATCTAGATAAACCTTTCATCCAGGTACTCGGGAAGCTGTCGCGCCACCATACTCTCAACAACCTTCGCCACAAAACGGAGGTTGGAGACTGGACGATAATTTACTAACGCTGCTGGGTCCAGGGAAGGCTTCTTAAGGAAAGGCCTCACCACCTCCTCTTTCAAGGCGGCGGGAAAGTCACCCTCACTCAATGAAGCATTAATAATCCCCTGGAGCCAGCCTCGTGTAACCTCCGAGAAGCCAGCACCAACCAGGAGGGACACGGGTCCAATAAACATGTGGCCGTGCTAAGTCTACCCAGAATCCTGTCCACGTCTTCGGGAGTCATGGGGTCAAACTCCTCCCATATAACATTCTCAAGACCTGCCTCCATCACCCCTCCCGAATCTACCCAGTCTGAGTCCAAGTCTTCCCGAATTTGAGCGATTTTGTCATACAGATACTGCACAATCTGGTGTCAGGTTGATTAAATTTTAGTTTCCCAGAATGAAAGAAAACATACCTCCTCAGATTACCTGCTACTTTACCTTTTTTCATAATTTTAAAAATAAATTCATAATGGTTCCGTTAGACCATGATTTATTTCCTTTACTATCCTGTGATGGAATTTGATGAACTTGGAGATTTAAACTCATTCAAAATAAACAGATATTAATCATGAAACTTAAGTTTCATTCCTGCCCTTTCACAACTGATTGATGTACCTTGTGCTTGGAAAAACTGGAACAAAATAGGAATTACATATAATTTCTTTGTAATCTATTAGCATCCTATCTTCATGGAACAACTGGCATACTGGTTTCACATATGGTTTCTCCATTTTGGCTTTTTTTTGGTTAAATAAATGATGACATGGTTATAATATGTTATGTGTTGTTGTTCATGTGAGATTGTATCTACTTTTAGTAACTGCTAAGGACTAGATGATTTTTACTATATCCTGACACATCAAAACCATAGAACTCAAAAAGGATGTACTTTATTTTTCAGATGACTATATATTTGCTACATCCTGTTTTGTATTCCCTTAAAATTAAGTACTTACTTTCTCCATCATTTTTAACATGTTTGTAAAATACATTTCTCAGCTTAGATCATTCCAGACATTTTGGACTACATCTTCTGTCATCCCCCATGATTAATTAAGATGCCATAATGCAGGCAGTTAGAGAAATCCAAATTTGGAAAAATTGGTTTATACCATCTGGCACAATTGGTAGAACTATAAAATATAAGCACTCACAGCTTCACAAACAATGAATGAATAGTAAAGAGGCTCAGTACAAAACAGTACAAGATTTCTATAGTTTTTATAGTTTCAATAGTTCTATGAAGAAATGATCATATAAGCACTAACCAAAATTTCCAAATAAGTATGGAAAATCCAAGCGCTCTGTCCTATTTTGCATCTGACAACCCTGCTTTTCACAGGTGCCTTAATTGTATTTTCAAATGTATGTCATCCTTTATACATCTTATTTGGAAATAAGCAACACTGAATTATATTTTAATTTGCTCTTCTGTTTCTCCACAGGACTGGTAGCTGCCTGATATTTCAGAATGCCTCTGGTAAAAAGAAACATAGACCCTAGATACCTTTGCCATACAGCTCTGCCACGAGGCATCAAGAATGAACTGGAATGTGTTACTAATATTTCCTTGGCAAATATAATAAGACAATTAAGCAGTCTAAGTAAGTATTTCATTTATTAAGAATTAATTTATTTTAAAGGTAAATTTCATATGGCCAAGTCTGCATGGCTTTACCCTGAATCCTCTTTCATCATGTTCATTTTTAATTTTTTAAAAAGATATTCTCTCATCCCCGTGTATTTAACAAAATGTTCTATGTGTAGCTTTCTTTATGTATATTATGTATGAGAATACACATAACACATGTATACGTATACATATGTGTATACATATACATATGTCAAACCTCAGGGTTTGCCTTACCAGAGGGGAGGGAAGGTCCTGGTGGTGGTGGGAAATTTGTGATGCTGGCCGCTGCAGCCACGTGCTTGGGAGGTGGCCAGCGCAAGGCAACTGGGATGCCCAATGATCAGCTGTGCAGTCACGCAGAGTTGGAAAAGCAACTTCTGAGCAAGGCCAGCAGAGGGAATATATATGTGTGTATGCATGTGTGCATATATATATTTATATTGTGTGTGACGGGTAAAATGCTCCCAATTCGGACCAGATTGCCCAATCGGGGAGCGATGGTGGTGGGTGGTTCGGAGAGCCGGTAGCAAAAATCCCTGCGCTCCCCCACCATACCCAGCTGAACCGCACGATCATCAGAGGCTTTTTTTTTAACTTTTAAAAGCATTTTTTCTACAACTTCTTCTGCCGAAAAAATGCTTTTAAAAGTTAAAAAAAAAAAGCCTCTGATGATTGCGTGGCTCAGCTGGGATCGTCAGAGGCTTTTCAAAGCATTTTTTTCTGCAACCTCTTTGGCCGAAGAGGTGGTAAAAAAAATGCTTTGAAAAGCCTCTGACGATCCCAGCTGTGTTGCCTGATCGGCAGAGAGGCTTTTCAAAGCATTTTTTTAGGCAACCTCTTTGGCCGAAGAGGTGGTAAAAAAAATCCTTTCAAAAGCCTCTGACAATCCCAGCTGAGTTGCCTGATCGGCAGAGGCTTTTCAAAGCATTTTTTGCAACCTCTTTGGCCGAAGAGGTTGTAGAAAAAATGCTTTGAAAAGTTTTTTTTTAAAAAAGTTGGCCACGCCCACCCAGTCACATTACCCCCACCACCAAGCCACACCCACAGAACAAATTTTCCATTTCACCCCTGGTGTGTGAGCATATAAAACATAATTAAAAGGTCCATAATCACTAAATTCTCCTAGAAAATTTCCTCCATCATATTCCACCCATCAGAAAATCGAAGTAGTTTTAATTTCAAATCTAGACGAAGGAGACTGTAATAAGTAAGTATTAATAAGTAATATTAATAAGTAAATTAATCTGCAATTTACAACTAAGAAAAATTTTTCCAGTGCTCTGCTCTGATAATCCATATGTGGGTTATCTCTCATCTATTTGCCAGAGACTGAGTTTAATTTTTTTTCATTCCTTTGACCACACCTCCTGTGTTCCGTTGGTCTTCAGTCTTTTTCATTCAGTCTAGCTGAAGAGACCTGAGTGGCTTTCTCTGGCATTTAGATTATCAGGTTTCTCACTTTGGATTATCATTTTTTTTTTTGGGGGGGGGGGACTTTGTTTCTTTAACATTCTTCCTCAGAGAGCTGCACATCTGGAATTGGTTGGAGAATTGACAGGACCTCTTCTGCTGCCAGCAGTGTGCTAAGTGTCACTGGGGCTCCAGGGGCTTTCCACCACCCAGGATTTTCTTGTGGCAGCGTTCCGAAGTTCTGTCCCGTTCAGGACACCTCCAATGTTTAAAATTGCCGCCAGTGGATGAGCTGGTTCCCCAGTCAACCGGCACAACCACCACCACCATCGCAGCTCCAATTTTGTTGGGTGGCTCCCGGGGATCTGGGGCAAACTCCAATAACCAAGATTGGCTTTGCGGCGCTCGGAAAGCTCGAAATAGCCTTCATACCATTTTTCCTTCCTAACGGTCCGCAGCAGCATGGGGAAGCAGTTTTGCCGCTCGCACCCACCATTTTGTTTGTGGATTCGGCCGCAGCAGCGCTTTGAAAGGCCTTGCTGTCTTGCACTTGGATTTGCCTGCTGTTTTCCTTGCCTCCAGCTTTCACAGGCTTCTTTGAGCTGTGGAGCAGTGAATTTTGGCGAAGCGGCGCTCGGGGTCGGGTTTGATTTCTGCGCCTATTCCCTGGTATTCCTACGGCCTGAACCACTGCTGGGAAAGAGTGAGACATCTCATTGCCATTTCCAACCGTCTGGACTTGACAACAAGGAAGGGCAGGTTTGCCTTAGTTTCTGTTGGGCCTTTATTTTGCTGAACTATCAGTCCAGTCTCTATTCATAGAATTGGCATTGTGAGAGGGTTGTTCTTGGGAGCTGTCTTTATCACCTCCTCTGTAGAGGTGCTAGCCTCTGGGCCTGTTTGAACTGCTTTTCCATCATTGCCTTCTATGTTTCGTCTTCTCAGCAGCCTTCATAGGTCTGTAACCATCATGCCTGTCTCTGCTCTGTCTTCTGACATTGAGCAGGCGGCTAGCTCTCCCAAAGCCCATAGATCCAAACATTCTGGATCTAAAAGGACTAAAAAATCCACTAGGAGTAAGGCAGTTAAGGCTAGGCCTTCATCATCTGGGTCTTCTAAATGGCCTGCAGTGATTGACAAGGATGCTAACAGGCTTGGAGAAGCAATTTGATAAGGCACAACACAACACTCAGGCTGCAGAACATGAGCGTGCTTCTACCACTGAAGCTATTTTGTCTAATCAGATTGAAATTGTATCTCTACCACATGTTTGGGGCTGCTGGGCCTCAAGGTTGGGCTCCAATTGAGGCTGGAATTCATATTCAGCCATTGATTGATGTTTAACATGCAGACCCCTTTGCGGTCCAGAGTTTGGCACCAGTGGGGTTACATAGACAACCAATGCCTGGACGCCAGGCCCCAGAGGTTACGTTCACCTTGACCAAAGCAGGGCTCCGCACGGGGGGATGGTAGTTTCCTGACCAGCCATTGGACATTCAAGCCTTGATCTAAGATGCTGGCGACTGGGCTTCAACAGGGCGGTCAGGTACCATTAGTGGCGCCCAACCCACGGACGCAGCTTCCAGCACATCTGTCTGGCAGGCCTGCTTCTTCCTTGCAGCAGGACTCCTCGCACAGTGACAATTCCTCACTGGGGGATGATTACCAAGAGGATTTGGAATTCTCTGAAGATGAGGGGTTGCTACCCGATAGGTCAGTGTTTACAGGATTTTTCCGCCCCTCAGTCTTCAAGTCCTTGTTCCATAAGGCTAAGGTAAAAACCAATATTGGAGTAGTTGAAGAATTGCCTAACCAATATCAGGGATCAGCTGATCCACATAATGACCTGTTTATGATTCCAAAACCTGAACAGGAGTTCATTCCTTGTCCAAAACATTTTTCTGAGGTCATTCAAAGTCAGTGGAGTCAGCCTAGTTTACTTTCCGCCCCAAGTGGGCATGACAAAAAACTTTATTATTCTGCTCCCGAACTTGAGGAGCTTTTGCAGTTGCCGTCTGTAGATGCCCTGGTAGTTAGTCTCACATCCTCCACTGTCCTTTCCAACAATATAGTAGAAGGCCTTAAGTCTGAGGACAGGAAGGCCAAACTTTCTTTTAAGAAAATGCACCAAGCAGCCGCTTTGGCCATTAGAGCCGCAACATCGGTCTCATTTTTTAACCAGGCATCCCTGATTTGGCTTCGCCAATTACAAGACAAGCTACCACAGTATGATATCAGGCTACATCAAACCATTAATAAACTAGTAGCTGCCACTGAATATTCGGCCGACGCATCCTTGGATGTGGCAAAATTTGCATCTCGGGCCTTGGCCTCCACAGTAACATCTCGCCGGCTCTTATGGCTGCGCAATTGGAGGGCAGATATGAAGTCGAAGTGGAAAGCAGGGAGTTGGAGTAGAAGACTTCCGAGGTCCCCTCCAACTCATTCTATTCTATTCCTATTCCCATTCCTATTCCTATTCTAGATGTTAATGCAAAATGGAAATAATGCATTCTTATACAACTTCCCAGGAAGAGATTCTTAGCAACTGACTACTAATTACAATTATAATCTTTAGTCAATGTAAGTTTTTTCATTGATTGAATCAATATGGTTGAATCTGTTTCTTTTAAAGCAGTTAGGAAAAACACAGAGGCAAAGAACATGTTTGTATTGCCTTATATCCCCCTTCTGGCACACAAATATGCACATGTATCTATATTCTATCTTTGTTCAACAGAGAAAGAATGAGGTAAAATGCTTGCCTTGCACAATGTATTATTTCTACTAATGTTGATGCCATGGCCAAAATCTGCCCTCTCTGTCATACATTTTTATTCTTGGAGAAACTGCCAATTCCTGCTATATGAAGGGAAAGATCAAGATAAGCAGTTTGACTTCCGGTTTGGTGTTGCGGCGAGACAGTCGGGGAATTAGTGGGCTCCAACGAGCTCCGCGAAAACCTCGGCTGACGAACCGCCGCCGATGCATCTCCAGACCAGAACCATCCTGTAGGGACGGGAAAGAAAGAGAGGCACCTTGGACAACCGAGAGGAACAGGCAAGTTCCTCAAACGTCGGAGGGAACTCTCTGTGACTCGGTGGCGGGGGGCCGCAGCCATGGCGGTTGCCACGAAGCTGGGACACCCGGATCAAGTAATGAGCAGGAGGAAAGTGGAACGGAAGAGAGGTTTTCGAAGCCGGGTGAGTGACAGCCAACCCAGGCTTGTAATAACATCAAGGGAAACATCTTTTAACTACAAGACCCTTAGCGATAAAATAGCGGCTAAGGAGCATGGGGGCAAAGAAGATTTTGAAATGTAACAGCTAAACAATGCCAGCTGTCAGGCCCGCAGGGGAGGGCCTTCTCTGTGACAGCCCCAGCTCTCTGGAACCAGTTACCTCCTGAGGTCCGGACCATCCCCACCCTATTGGCCTTCTGAAAAGCGGTGAAGACCTGGCTTTTCCAGCAGGCCTGGGGCCATTGATCTCACTCTTGTGATCTGGCGAGATCCGGCCATGAATGGCATGAATGAGTTTTTAATGTTTTTAATTTTTAAATGATTTTTTATAATGATTTTTTAAAATGTATTGTGAGCCGCCCTGAGTCTTTGGAGAGGGGCAGCATATAAATTGAATTAATTAAATTAAATTAAATTAAACTTTGAAGAGACAAAGACCCAATAGAAAATTGACTTCAATAAAACTAATTGGAAATGTTAAATATTGAGACATGGTCAAAGGATTGGAAAGAGTTTAAATTTGGACTGGACTTTAAAAAAAGATTTGATACTTTTAAAAACAAAAAGGAAAAGAGAAGCCAAGTAAGACTGCTATGTAACTGAAACCAAATGGATACTTGTTAAACAATTGGAAATTGTGAATTGCAGAGAGACACCTTCTGGAGTAAAAAGGAACATTGCAACTTGGTTTTTGTTTTCAAAAATTGTGAACTTTACAGATAACAACCGAGAGAATTTGTGGAGGATGATTTCTTTGTCTGCAGGCGGCTTGACTTTGGGGGGGGGGGGGAGAAAAGGGGAACTACAACAGAACTCTTATAATTGGGATAACACTGACTTAAAAAGAATAAAATGGCGCAGGAATTAGAGAAGGAATAAACTGATGTATTTGACTTGGAATGGAAATAAGAAAAATAACTAAAATTATACATGGAGGACAAAATTTGAGGACATTGAAGCTGAAATGAAGTAAACGCAAGCAGACAATAAAATGAAGAAACAAGACACATCGGCTGGAAATAAAGAAGACAAAGACAACATGATTAAATAAGAATAAGTAATGTACAGGTGGATAGTAATAATAAAAAGGAGGTTTTTAGAGACGATATTGTGAATAACAATAGTTATACAGATGACTACACTGGGATTAACAGTGAAAGAATTGGGGAATTTGGGGTAAAATAGAAAAGTCCAGGACTTTGATTTATAAAATAAAACTATAAAATAACTATATTGAGATTAATAATGGTTAACAGAAATATGAGAAGAATATGTTACAGATAACTTAAAATTGAAATATGGATGGAAGCTATAATATATTAGAAATAGACTATGTTAAAAGAAAATATATCAATGGACATAATGAATTAATGTTTATTAAGGTGTTACATGGTATTACTTGAGAATAATTGATGACAATAAAAACTGGGACATTGTTTAAATACCTATAACAATTGCAATAATTTGAATATTTTAATAACTTTAATATTTTAATATTTTCAATATTTTTGATAATATATCTATCTAAGCAAAAGAGAAAAGAAGATTGAAATAATATAGGACTATGAATTACAAATAAGAATTACTTAAACTGGTTTTTATATAAATGATATGGTTAAAGAGCTAGAATTGTGGGAAATAATTGCAACTTGTATTGTAGTTATATTTGAATTAAGAACTATATTTCAATGTTAAATTGCTATAGTTTTGGGACCTAAATTTGGTGAAGTAATAAGGAAATCAAGATTTAATGAGCATTATACGAAGTAATAATAAATGTGGGGAAGTTTTAGAAAGGGAAATAAGATTTTGAAATATAAACATGTGTGACCTGTATTGTTAATTGTGAGGATTTAGGTTAAGAATTGTGAAATGTATTATGAGTTATTACTGTATTTTCCAGCATATAAGATGACTTTTTAACACATGAAAATCTTCTTAAAAGTCAGGGATCATCTTATACGCCGGGTGTCGTTCTCCTGTAACCAGGCAGACCAGCCCGAAAGGCTCTGACGAGCCTTAAATGGCTCTGGCGATCCAAGCTCTGACGATCCCAGCTTTGCCTGCTAATCAGGCAACTCAGCTGGGATCGCCAGAGCCATGTAAAAGGAAAAAAACTTTTTTCCTTTGCTCTGGCGATCCAAGCTCTGACAATCCCAGCTGAGTTGCCTGCTAATCAGGCAACTCAGCTGGGATCGCCAGAGCCATGTAAAAGGAAAAAAACTTTTTTCCTTTTGCTCTGGCGATCCAAGCTCTGACAATCCCAGCTGAGTTGCCTGCTAATCAGGCAACGCAGCTGGGATCGCCAGAGCCATGTAAAAGGAAAACAGTTTTCCCCCTCCAGCTTGCTTACTTTAGCTGCTAATCGCAACGCTTGCCTTGCTTCGCTTGCCTGAATCCATTCCATCAGCAAGCCACTCCCTACCTGCAATCAAGCAGGCAGAGAGTTGTGGACTTCAACTCCCAGAATTCCTCAGCCAGCAAAACAAAGCTGGCTGAGGAATTCTTGGAGTTGAAGTCTACAAGTCTTAAAGTTGCCAAGGTTGGAGACCCCTGTTCTATTGGGTAAGTTTTTTTCCCCTTTTGGATCTTTAAAAAAAATAGTTAATTGGGTTTTTTTTTAGTTGCTCTTTTTTAGACCTAGCTATTTAAAGTTTAGGAAGTTTTAAATTTAGTTTTCATATAAAAATAAAATAAAATAAAATAATATTTGTGCAGCTTTCTGAGATTTAGTGTGTTTCTGTAGTGTTTCACTCTAACTACACAAACACACAAAATCTCACAAAGCTGTATGTGGAATTTTGTGTGTGTAAAGTGTGAAAGTTGTTTTTTGGGGCTTTTTGTGGCTGTGTGAGGTTCCTGCTTGTTGCAGGGGCCATTTTGGGTCTAGCACAGCTGCTTTTACATTTTGGGTGAGCCAGTTGATGTTTTTTAATTTTTATTTGGTGTGCGTTGGAAGAGGGGTAGTCTTATATGGCGAGTATAGCCCAAACCCTATATTTTAACAGGAAAAGTTGGGGGTCGTCTTATATGCCCAGTCGTCTTATACGCCGGAAAATATGGTAAGTGAATTGAGATTTAAAGTGGGTTAATAGAAGGGTAATTGTTTTGATTAAATAAATAAGAGTAAACTTTTTATAAGATGGTAATAGGGGAGATAGGTGATTTAAGATTAAGTATTTTAATAGTGAGGATTTAGGGTAAGAATTGTGAAATGTACTATGAGGTATTAATTGAATTAAGATTTAAGGGGGGGTAAATAGAAGGGTAACTGTTTTGATTAAGTAAATTTGAGTAAATTTTTTAAAGATGGTATTAGTTGAGATAGATGATTTAAGATTAAGAAATAAGTGTTATGGCAAAATAGAATATATAAAATCTTGTTAAAGATGATAAAAAATTGTATAAATTGATGACCGGATCAGGGCTCTGCTCCAAAAAGATGTAAAAATAAAAATAAAAAAAACTTTTTTGCAAAAAAAAAGGATAAGCAGTTTGGAATCCCTACCTAATAAACACTCAAATTTAGATATCAATGATAAATCTATTGCAAGCAAGTTCAGAAAGAGCATAAATCAGTTCAACTGCATCTTCCAAATAATATCCTTTGGTGCCAAAAAAGTTTCTCTATAGATAAGGGAATATCACTGAAAGGATGACCCATTGGATCATGGGTTGTCTATTTGTATTCTATTAAAAAAACCTGAATCAGATGGCTTACTGAGCTAAATTCAGGACGTTGGTTATGATCTGTAAAGCTCTTCAAAAGTAAAGCATCCTCCCTCTATTGCATCGTTATTAGATACCTTTCTAAGGCTCTCTTACTATGTAAGATATAATAGAAGTTTACTGAATAAAGGGCTTTCAAAATTTTGTATTTTCGCTGTGTAATTTTGAAAGAATGTTTTCCTGGTACTTGCCTTAATGATTAATTTTAGGATTAAGTGCATTTTTTAAAAATTTTCTCCATCTTTTAGTTAGCCTGTATTTTCTCCAACGCGCAGCTTGGAGAATCCAAAGCTTCGGGTAGTTCAGTAGTTGGGTAGCCTACACTGAGTGTGTTCCTTTAAGAACTTCTCTTCAGACACGCCCACTTGCTCAACAGAGACCCAGTTTAGTTCACTCAGTTGAGCCTGTGACACTGTCTGAATTTTTCTCTGTTTTTCTCTACTAAACTTTATAGCTGCTGGCGTGTGGGTAGGTTTCCCGGCCTGCCGGTAACACCGCCCCCGCCCCTTGGACTTAATTTCCGGACATTAGCGGCTTGAGATTGTTGCCCTGCTCCCAGCGGCACTTTCTCATTGAAATTTGATCTGGTGGTTGGCGCTGGGATCTCTTCTGAGCGATCGCGCGCCTGGGATGCACAGGGACAGCGCCGCAACTTCCCCTTGCCGATACTTCCAGAATCTACAGCGCATGGTAGTGACAACGGACGCCAGCCTGACGGGATGGGGAGGTCATCTTCTCTCTCACGTCGCCCAGGGTACGTGGTCAACAGAGGATCGCCGCAAAGGGATCAACTGGCTGGAGCTCTGCACGATTCGGCTCTCCCTCCAACATTTCCAGCAGATCGTGTCGGGGCATCATATCTTGATACGCACGGACAATGTAACAGCAAAGGCGCACGTGAACCGCCAAGGGGGGACCCGCTCGGGTCCACTCTTGGAGGAAACGACTCTGCTTCTGATCTGGGCGGAGGCGCATGTCCTGTCCCTGACAGCGGAGCACATCGCCGGGACCACGAACATCAGCGGACTGGCTCAGCAGGCAACACCTGGACCACGCCGAGTGGCGCCTACACCTGGATCTGTTCGCCGAAATCGTTCAAAGATTCGGCATGCCTCTGGTCGATCTGTTTGCCAGCCGTGACAACACACACCTTCCCAGGTTCTTCACCCGGTATTGGTGTCCCGAGGCGGAAGGTGTCGACGCGCTAGCCTCTCCCTGGCCCAGAGGTCTCCTCTATGCCTTTCCCCCTCTACCACTCCTTCCTCGTCTGATCCGCAGGATAATAGCAGACAGGGCCGAAGTCATTCTTGTCACACCCCATTGGCCACGGAGGTCCTGGTTTGCGGACTTGATAGACCTGTCGATAGCACGGCCATGGCGGATACCAGAGGACAAGGTCGTCCTCAGCCAGGGGGTCATTCTGCACCCAGATCCCCAATGGTTGCAGTTAACCGCCTGGCGTTTGAGCGGATCTTGCTAAGAAGAATCAACGTGCCTAGCAATGCGATTCCCACTATTCAGGCGTGCAGGCAGCCGTCTACGTGCCGCATTTACAATGCAACTTGGACTTCCTTTTGTTCCTGGTGTGCCAAATCCCACCTGGACCCAACGTCTGCATCCGTTCCTGAAGTGTTGGGATTCCTCCAGGAAGGTCTGGACAAGCACCTCGCGCCTAACACTCTTCGTCGCCAGGTTGCTGCACTGAGTACTGTCCTTTCTGCCTCCGTGACCCTTCCTCTCTCGCAGGATCCGACGATTCGTGACTTTCTTGAGGAGCAGCCAACCTGCGTCCACCAGTTATTCATCGTTACCCGACCTGGGATTTGTCTCTGGTCCTTCAGGCCCTCATGCATTCCCCTTTTGAGCCACTCGCTTCCATCAGCCTCCATTTTCTGACACTCAAGGTGGCGTTTCTGGTCGCAATTACTTCTGCCCGCCGTATATCCGAACTAGCGGCTTTGTCCGTAAGAAGCGACCTCTGTGTCTTTCACACAAATCGTGTGGTACTAAGACTAGACCCTTCATTTCTGCCTAAAGTAAATTCCTCATTCCATCGAGCCCAGGAATTAATCCTACCTGACCTCTACCCGGAACCTCGACATCCTCGGGAAGCAAACTGGCACCTCCTAGACGTCCGACGGGCTCTGCGCAGATATATTAAGCGAACGGAGCATTTCCGAAAATCTGAATCGCTCTTCATTTCAATTCTGCCCGCCTCCATGGGCCGAAAGGTTTCTTCCACAACAATTGGGAGATGGATTAAATCCTGCATCTCCAGGGCTTATTCGGCTCGGAACAGACCGGTTCCGCAGAGGATCCTTCCACATTCTACCAGGAGCGCAGCCACCACGGCCGCCTGGGCCACCAATGCCTCCGTCTCCGACATCTGCAGAGCGGCTACCTGGTCATCCTTAAATCCCTTCATCAGGCACTACAAGGTGGACTCCTTTGCCTCGGCGGAGGCATCCTTTGGCCGCTGGGTGCTCCAAGCTGTATGCAACTCTTCAGACGACATGCAGCAGCCACTTTACCCCCCCTGTCTGAACTTGCTTGGGTAAATCCCGAAGCTTTGGATTCTCCAAGCTGCGCGTTGGAGAACGGACGTTGCTTACCTGAACGTCCCTTCTCGACGCGCAGCTGGAGAATCCAACCCACCCGGCTGTACATTTCTTCCTTACGCTCTACTGCTCCTTACTTTGTGAACAAAACTGGGTCTCTGTTAAGCAAGTGGGCGTGTCTGAAGAGAAGTTCTTAAAAGAACACACTCAGTGTAGGCTACCCAACTACTGAACTACCCGAAGCTTTGGATTCTCCAGCTGCGCGTCGAGAAGGGACGTTCAGGTAAGCAACGTCCGTTCTCTGTTTATTATCTTACCTTGCACGCCCTTTAAATAACTTACATTGCAAGTTATTTAAGATTGATCATATCATTGATGGCTTGATGCACCGCAACAGCCGTTTCCCAAATTAGAGAAAATAGTAGCCTCCTTCCCCCTGAAAAAAATTCAGGCTCTTCTAGCTTCTCTCTCTGACTCCCCACCCCCACCCCGCCCTACTTTGTTAACTGGTCTTCATGATAATCTGATACTGAGCCATGATTTTGTTCATCAAGTCAATGGTAAAATCATTTGTAAATGAAGGAGAAAAGGGGAAATAAAAAGGATCCCATGGTTAAACAAAGTGCTCTGTGGATATTACATTTATTATTAGTTTGGGTAAGCTTTCTATTTCATTTGCTTTTCATTTGGATTTCCAGTTTTGTGCCAGGGAATCTATTGAGGTTTAAGCAGAAAATGCATTTTATTCTGAGCCCAAAACATCTGAAATTGATATTCTCCTGCAGGGCGCCCACGGCAGTCATGCCTGGGTAGTGACACGGCTATTATCCAATGACCGAGTCTCCTGGAATCTTCAGCACTGCCCCTTCCTGCTGTATTCCAGTTTTTCGACTCGGTCTGTTCCATAACAGTCGTGTCTGTAGTTTTTCCTCACAAGCCTTAGCTAATTCTATCGGTTCCTAATCTTCTGGTTGAAGCTGAAGCCTCTCGATTGCTGGACTGCCTTCATTGCACGCGCACAAGCTCACCTTGCTTGCTCCACCGCGTTGCTGAGCCCTCAGGCAAGGGGAGCGGCGGTTTGGAGCGCTCCGTCACGCCGCCTGGGATCGTCCAAGCGCGGTGGCCGTTTTAACCTCCCCCGCCGCCTTTCCGAACAGCTGAGAGGCGCGAGGGGGAATTCTGCGCCTTCACCCCTCCTGTGATTGCCCAAGTGCTGCGGCCGCTTTTAAACTCTCCCGCCGGAACAGCTGAGAGGTGCGAGGGTGAATTCCGTGCCGTTTCTTCGCTATTTCAAGGCCGACCGGCTCCTTATCTCTGGGGTGATCTTCTCTACAGCTGACTGGCGCGCATTCCTTTCGCGCTTTTTCCCCACAGCGGAGCGCTTCTATTCGGCACAGGAGCTGCATCCAGGTACTGGGGTCTTCCCTACCACAGCCCCTGCAGATTCCCCAGTTCCCAGCTGTTTGGCAGAGGTTGCATTCCGCGCCTCTTGTAATTCTCGCGCGCAAGCCGTAAGGCTAGCGAGAGGAAGGACAATCCCGTTTGGGCTGCGGATTGTTTGGCGCCATTTTAAGAGGGCTTTTGTTTGGCGCCATTTTTAACAGAGGCATTAGTCAAGATGGCTGACGCTCCCGTTCCCTCTAAATCCAGAGGAAAACGCCGCCACCAGGAGGACCCTGGGGAGGGGACCTCCACGGGCCACAGGAGCAAGGTCAGAGCTCCTAACTCTCATTCCTCTGCCACCTCAAGGTCCTCTGCTCTCGCCAGGGATGAGGATAGGCGCCACAAGGCAATGGAGAAGGCCTTTGAAAAGGCTCATTCCAGAGCTGCTCAGGTCCACCCTACTCCTGTCTCCTCTGACTGTCCTACTCAATTGGGAGTCCCTCGGTCTCTTTCACCAGATAGGTCCATTCAGGGAGACGTCATTAATTCTGAGGAGGTGGCATCAGTGTTTCCTTCTGATTCTGGAGATCCACAGGATCAGGGCCAGCGTTCTCCAACTCCTGTTCAGGTTCCTCAGGCCTCGCCATCTCCAGCTTCTGAACATCAAGCTTCTCTGCTGGCACACAATTTGCCCCTGGATATGCGGTCGTCCCTGGCCGATCTTATTTCTGAGGCCATTAGACAAGGTATCGCCCAAGGTCTTCAACAACATCATTCTGTGCCTCCTGTTTCTTCTGCCACCAAGAGGTTGGATAAAGGAATCTTTCGCTCTCATGTCCTCCATACCAGCGAGGAATCTGTCGCGGATTTCTCTGACCACGACTCCGCCAGTCAGGACTCGGTATCAGAGGAGGGGGAATTGCCTGAACAAGACTTATCAGTGGATGAAGGTCTTGAGCCTGATCAGCCAGCCTTCGTGGGGCTTTTCAAACCCCATATGTTTCGGTCATTGCTTTACAAGGCCAAGACCACCACTCGCCTCGGGATCGAGACTTCTTCCGTTGCCACTCCTCCTATGCCGACTGATCCTACATCTGTCCTGTTTCAGGAACCCAAGGTGCAGTCTGATACCATTCCTGCTCCCAAGCTCTTTTCGGAAGTCTTGATATGGCAGTGGTGCTCTCCCAGCTCCGGCCCGATCCCTAACAACCTGGATCGAAAGTTCTACAACATGGCTTCGGAATTCTCCGACCTTTTACAAGTTCCAGGCGTCGATTCTCCCGTTGTGGCCTTAGCCACTATGTCTCTGCCAACGGGTCCGTCGGAGGATTACTTGCGGCCTGAGGAAAAGAAAGCTGAAAGGACCCTCATCAAAGGTCACCAAGCATCGGCTTGGTCTATTCAAGCTTCCTCTGCCGCATCGTTCTTCAACCGGGCCTCTATACTGTGGCTCCGCCAGCTGCAGGACCAGATTCCGGTTTCTGACCACCGCGCCCATCAAGACATAAATAAGATCATCGCAGCGGCCGAGTTCTCAGCTGATGCTACACTTAATGCTGCCAGATTCTCAGCCAAGGCCATCGGCACTTCTATCACCTCGCGGCGGCTTCTCTGGCTCCGGAATTGGCAGGCTGATGCCCGGAATAAGTGGCGGCTGGCCTCGTCACCTTATTCGGCTGACAAACTATTCGGTGCTCCACTGGATCCCCTGTTAATCGAGACAAAAGATCATCGTAAAATCCTTCCTTCCGTGTCTCGTCGCTCCGAACCCCGGCCTCAGAGCTCCTTTCGTCGTTCTTCCTTTCGAGGATCCGATTCCAACTACTTCCAGCACCGCTCCCGCCATTCCTTCCCTTCCAGGACACCACAAACCTCCGGAGATCAGGTCAGACAGGGACACCGTTTTGCTTCAAAATCCTCTTTTCGTGGGGGGAGGGGTCGTCCCTTTAGAAGGTTCCGCTAGGGATCTACCTGCTTCCTCTATTGGAGGTAGATTATCCTTTTTTTCCGACCAGTGGGATTTATCGGTCTCTGACTCTTGGGTCAGGGACACAGTTAAATTTGGCCTTAAGTTTGAATTTCAGTCTTCTCCCCCTACTCCCCCTACTACTTAGAACACTTTATATATGCATAATATTTATCTGGTTAAATATACAGTGATGCTGGATTCTGCAAGCAAAATCTTATAGCCTGATAGCATTTTGGAAAATACTGCTGGGTGGGCTGTCTTTTAGTGAAGAGACCTACACTAATTTAAGCACATAGTTAGAGTGTTTTTGTTGTTGCTGCTATTAAGACCAATGGGCATGGTCTTACGCTTGAACATTCTTCACTTTTGCTATTGAATTAATATTTTTGAACATTTTCTGCCAATTTGTGTGGGCTTCTAAATGTTATTAAGTATGGTTCTAAGCAACATTTGTAGATTTAATCCAAGTCTTTCTCTGCGGAAACTAAAACAAGGACCAGCATGTGTGAAACAAATATATCACCACATGGATTATTCATTGAATTTTAAACATAATCATCTTGAGTCCCATGACTACATTATTTGTTGAAGTTTCAAGTATCCTGAGAAGATATCAAATTCTGGATTCAACTGCCCTTAAGTGGATTGTCCCATACATGGTCCAGAAATTATAGTCGCCTCCTGAATTATTCTATCTATTATTTATTCTATCTGTAGGTCATTTTGCCTCTCTGGGCACTCTTCAAGTGAAAAGTGTGAGTATTTCTTGAAACCGTATTATGAGGATACTAGTGATAAATACCATATATGTATTTATCATAAAATATTGATTATTGAGAATTTGAAAGTAGACTAGAGTTACAGGGTTTTAATCCAGAGATAGTAGCTTTAAAAATATATCTCTCTGTATGTATGCGTGTGTGTGTGCATGCATTCATGAATGCACACACATTCGTATGCATATGTTAAATCTGCAATAGTTAAAAGGTATTTTTCAGGTAAACAAATAAAAATGCCCCTTAAAATTAAGATTTTGAAATATTCTCTTGCATCTTTCTTTTCTTTCCAATTAAATCATTAAATGACTTTCTATCGACAAAGTGATTCTACCAGGAAGAGGTTGAACACAAAGAACCAAATATAAGGGCCAATAATTTTAAAAAAAGAAATAATATTTGTGCATTCCAAATAGAAGAAACTATAATAGGTTTTCAAGTATTCAGCAATTCTATTTGGATCTTCAGTAAAATACTTAACTGATTATTCAAAATAATTAAATTTAAAGCTCCTAGATGTTCAGTATTTGTGGGGGGGGAGGTTTACATATGTGTATGAAATTATGAATAAGTAACCACTGTACTTCAATGTCATTTTATTACTGTGGTAACATTCTTACACTTCTAGTTGTATTAATCTTACCGTGAACATTCCATTCCTTCTCTTGATTAAAATAGTTCTGGATCCGTTTTATTTCATTTATAACATTTCTACAGACTTTCATTTATAATGCATAGCAGTTGTGCAGGTTTCAGATTCTAAACACCTAGAGCTCTGAGCAGTGGGGAAAAGAAACAGCAGATGATTAACTGTTACACCTGAAAAAACACCTGGGATAATTATTGAGAAAAATGGGATATTTCTTGGATCATGAAACAAAGCATACAAGCTCTTAAGGACTGGAGCAAGCTGCTATTAATGGGCATTTCATGTGTGACTATATACAGGACTCCAACAATCCAAGTCCTTTGAAGCATGTTCATATTCTTAGTCTTATTTTTAAAAACTTCCTTTTGCAGGTAAATATGCAGAAGATATCTTTGGAGAACTTTTCAACGAGGCACATAGTTTTTCTTTCCGAGTTAATTCATTACAAGAACGTGTGGATCGTTTATCTGTCAGTGTTACACAACTTGATCCAAAGGAAGAAGAACGTGAGTTTTTACAAAAATAGTAGATGCATTACTTTATGGCTTGTACCAGATGTGGTTATCATTTGTAAATATTGGTACTGAAGACATTTTTATCTATTATTTCCAGTTAGCAGATGTTGCACTATAAATCTGAAGCAAATCAGTATGAACAGCCTTTAAAATATGCCATTGAGAACATAAAATATATGATTGAGAACACATAAAAGCCGTTTTCAGTATCCCACTGAATAATCTGTATTCTGAGAGATCAAATTTCAACTAGGTCTGTTTGAGAGCAGATTTCAGGATAAATTTGCCATAAAGTAGTTGCCATGCTGATACATGCCATGGCTGAGAGTCCTGCACAAGGCTAACAAATACTGATATAACTGATTTGTAAAAACTCCTCAGATTGTTAATTGATTAGATGAAGATGAAGAAACTGAAATTTGATCCAAAAATATCAGTGGTGATTCTCTGTTTCATGATCACAAAGCTAGTTGAATATGAATATGTTTCTTCCATAAAATTCTGTTAATGACTTAGATATAATCCTTGAACTGGTAGTGGTTTTTAGGAAGCCCTGTGATCATCTTTGACTTGGTAGCCACTGTGTGTCTATTCCTGGAAAAGACAGTTTTGCTACATTTTTGAAGTTTATCAATAGAAAGGTAGTTAGATCCTCTGTATACTGCTCTGGGCTCCTTCGGGAAGAAGCACAATATAAAGATAGCAGTAATTGTAGTGCAATAGAAAATCATAAGTCAATGATATTAGTGAGTAATATGCTAGTAATATACTAGTGAATGATGATAATGAAGAACCAGCGATGAAGTTTGTGAAAATTGTGTGACATTTTGAAAAAAAATGTAGTCATGTTGAAATGATAGATTTTCTGAAAGGCGGAGGAGGAGGAGAAGAAAAAGTAGTAGTAGTAGTAATAGTAGTAGTAGTAGTAGTAGTAGTAGTAGTAGTAGTGTAGGAGCTTCTTGGATATGAATATAGGGAGTAACCTTACAAATGGGATTGCGATTGCTACTGGAAATTGGTATAGTCATAAAGCAAAAATCATACAACTGCACTGACTTAAAATGGAAAACCTGGCACTGCCATTGTGTTCATTAATTGAGAATCACAGGTCATTAAGTGAATACTCACTCACCCAAGTCCAAACCATTTTGAGGTCTCTCCCTCCCAGCTTTAAGCCTAGGTAAGAATGCCATCTTACCCCAGCCCAGTCCCAATTGCCTTCACCGCCCTACACCTTGAGACCCCTGCCACTCTGTGCTCTGCTATCCCATCTCACCTTTGCTACCATATTCTTGCTCCTGCTGCTGAAGTTTACTCGGTCTGGTTGGTGGGCTGTATGGGGTTGGTTTTGAGCGGCAAAAAAAAAAGGACAAAGCCACAGCATGCCAAACATCTCTTTGTGCCATGCTCCTGGATTGTATGAGACTAGCTTTGCACAGCAAAAGGGGGTGGGGGAGCACAAAACAGTCCCTGTAAAGTGTTACTGTGGAGAGAAAATCTTGAGATAGGTGCCCATGCGTGTTATTTGGTGATTGCAGAGGAAAGACAGGTTATTAAAGTATAAAATAATTTTATGTTATATTTTATATATTTATATATTTTAAAAGAATAATGTTTTTTAAAATATTTTACTCTAAATTTTTCAAAATAGTGCTTTAAGATAGTTTCTGCAAATGTGTTGTCAAAAATATTGCTTTGGTTTAGCTGAAATCTTATCTAGATATCGCTGTGATCTGGTTACTCAAAAGCATACTAGTGAAATCTCAGCTATTCCATAAAAAAGAAAGAATTTAAGAAAGAACCCTGAATTTTATAAATTTTATCCATCCTGAATATGGAAAGAAGATTGAAGAAAAAAAGAAACAAATTAGTATGATTACTCTATCATTTTAATTACAATTGCAATCATTTTAATTACAAAAAAAAAATACAGTATTTTGCAGCATTAATGTGCCAAGATTTCCAATACCAAATTTACATAACTTCATTCAAAACCAGGACTATTTTAATTTATCTTCTCTCTTAGAAATGTATGGCCTTTCTCAGTGAAGAGTTTTAGAATCAATAAATTCAGAGATGGAAAGCATTACCAGCTATCATAGCATTTTCACTATGATATTCTTTTGGATGTGTTGCACTACAACTTCTGTCATACCTACATGGTCTGCTTAGGGGACACCAGTTTAAAGAACACCAGTTTATTAGTTCCCATCAGATAAACCCAGTGCCCAGCACAAAATTGCTTTCACAGAAATTAATCAGTTTAATTCAGTTTCGTGAAACATGCAGTTGTAGATTAATGCACACATTACCAATTAATTTCAATTAAATAAATTATAGGCAACAGAAATGTAGTTCAGTTTTGTTAACTACTTGAATTTATAGTCAATATTAGTTGTAAACCACATCCAAGAAACAAGAGCATGATTGATAAATTACCTTGTAATGCATTTTTCAATTATATTATTCTTTTGTTGCTTGTAGTTAATTATTCATTTGGAAGATTTCTTCCATTAGCAAAATGTACGCCATCGTAAACAATCAGTTCTGATCAGCTTTGAAGAAACAATTTGGGAAAAATCATTGATGCCAGTAGTCTAACTTATATGTTAAACTTTAACAACATGTTGCATAAAAATAATAAAGTAGTGACAGCTTCTCAGCCAGTTTAGAACCACATTCAAAGAATCTGTAGCAGCTTATTCTACCATTGTTAAGCTGTTAATTTCCAATTTCAATTGCTCACATTTTTTTGTCATAGTAATTTTAGTTCTAATTTCAGAATGATCATTGCCTCATTTCCACTAGTCTAGTGTATTGAGCACACAATCCTCCACTTTTTTTTTCTTTTGTTCAATCATGTCTGATTCTCACAGAGAGCCTGGACACGTTTTTACAGTTTTGTTGGTAAGGTTTTTCAGAAGTGGTTTGCCATTGCCCTCTTGCTAGGGCTGAGAGACAGTGACTGGCCCAAAGTCATTCAAGTAGCTTTGTGCTGATTTCTAACATAATGACTTAGTCACAACACGAAATTGGCTCTTTTCTTCCACTTTACAGAATCGTAATTGTCATTGTAGTTGTCTGTGTAGAAACATTCAAAGCATTGCTCTGAAAAGCATGTTGTCGTGAGTTTAACATCTACTCCTTCAAGCATTGAAAAGAAGACAGATCTTCCTAAAGGCTTGGTATAACTGCTTTGAAGGCTCTCCCAGATATTTGTTTTGTGCACATGCACACAAGACTTCTGTTAAAGTTGCAATGTAATGAAGCAATTAGACCTTACTACGGGTAAGGTCGCATATTAAGGCCTACCTAGTGGCAATAAAGACAGCAAAGTTTAATTACTTTTCCGCCTCTATTGCGTCATCAGGGAATCGTCCGGCCGCCCTGTTCAGGGTTACCCGCTCCCTGCTTCATCCGGGAGTGCGGGAGGATCCCTTGGAAGGCAGGGCGGAGGATTTCGGACAATACCTGTATGATAAAATTGCTCAGATCCGGGGGGATTTGGACTCTGACTGGGTAGATCAGGGCAGGGTGACGAGGAATAGTCTTGAGAATGTTATCTGGGAGGAGTTTGATGCTGTGACTCCTGATGATGTGGACAGGATTTTGGGGAGACTTAGTGCGGCCACATGTTTACTGGACCCGTGTCCCTCCTGGTTGGTACTGGCTTCCCGGGAGGTTACACGAGGCTGGCTCCAGGGTGTTATCAACGCTTCGTTGAGTGAGGGTTACTTCCCCACCGCCTTGAAAGAGGCGGTGGTGAGGCCTCTCCTCAAGAAGCCGTCCCTGGATCCAGCAATATTGGCCAACAATCGTCCTGTCTCCAACCTTCGCTTTATGGCGAAGGTTGTTGAGAGTGTGGTCGCACGACAGTTTCCGCAATTCCTGGAGGAAACATCTTATCTAGATCCGTTCCAGTCGGGTTTCAGGCCTGGGCACAGCACGGAAATGGCATTGGTCGCGTTGGTTGATGATCTCTGGAGGGCTCGGGACAGGGGTTGTTCCTCTGTTCTGGTCCTATTAGACCTCTCAGCGGCTTTTGATACCATCGACCATGGTATCATGCTGCACCGGCTGGAAGAGTTGGGGGTGGGAGGCACCGTGTTGCGGTGGTTCTCCTCCTTTCTCTCCGACCGGTCGCAGTTTGTGTTGGCAGGGGGGCAGAGGTCGACCTCGAGGCCTCTCATTTGTGGAGTGCCGCAGGGATCGGTCCTCTCGCCCCTTCTGTTCAACATTTATGTGAAGCCGCTGGGTGAGATCATCCGTGGCTTTGGGGTGAGATACCACCAGTACGCTGATGACACCCAGCTGTACATCTCCACCCCAGGCCACCCCAACGATGCCCTTGAAGTGATGTCCCAGTGCCTGGAGGCTGTACGGGTCTGGATGGGGAGGAATAGGCTCAAGCTCAACCCTTCCAAGACTGAGTGGCTGTGGCTCCCGGCATCCCGATATAGTCAGTTGACTCCATCACTGACTATTGGGGGCGAGTCATTGGCCCCCACAGAGAGGGCTCGCAATCTGGGAGTCCTCCTGGATACGCAGCTGTCCTTGGAGGAACATCTGACGGCTGTAACCAGGGGGACCTTTTGTCAGGTTCGCCTGATTCACCAGTTGCGACCCTTTCTTGATCGGGATTCCCTGTGCACAGTCACTCACGCCCTCGTCACCTCTCGCCTTGACTACTGCAATGCTCTCTACATGGGGCTCCCCTTGAGGAGCACCCGGAGGCTCCAGCTGGTCCAGAACGCAGCAGCGCGGGTAGTGACGGGAGCAGCATGGCGCTCCCATGTAACACCGCTCCTGCGCGAGCTGCACTGGCTCCCGGTGGTCTTCCGGGTGCGCTTCAAGGTGCTGGTTATCACCTTCAAAGCGCTCCATGGCATAGGGCCTAGCCATCTTCGAGACCGCCTGCTGCTACCGACAACCTCCCATCGACCCGTGCGCTCCCACCGAGAGGGCCTCCTCAGGGTGCCATCAGCCAGACAGTGTAGGCTGGTGACCCCCAGGGGGAGAGCCTTCTCTGTGGGGGCACCTACCCTCTGGAATCAGCTCCCCCCAGAGATAAGGAGAATCCAGGACCTCAGTGCCTTCCATCGTGCCCTTAAAACCCATTTATTTAAACAAGCCGGGCTGGCTTAAGAGGAAATTTTTAACTGTTTTAAATGTTTTAAAGGTTTTAATTGGTAATGAGTTTTAATTGGGCCAAATTTATATATCTTTTAATTGTTTTTTAATATTTGTCTTGCATGTCTTTTTAATTCTGGCTGTACACCGCCTTGAGTCCTCAGGGAGAAGGGCGGTATAGAAATTCAATAATAAATAAATAAATAAATAAATAAATAAATGGAGAAGCATACAATAGCAGTTAGGTAACACCTTTAGCATATGCATAGTTAGCTTCCAAATTATGTGGCCGCTTTAATACTTTTAGGAGGGATGTTTTCACACAACCTTCATTTTTAATGAGCAGATCCTAACAATTCCTATTCCTGTTTTCTTATGAAATGCAAACTTTATTATAACCATCTCTGAATACTAGAGATTAATAACACACTAACTATGTAAACAATTCTCTTCTCTTCAGTTTCACTGCAAGATATAACAATGAGAAAAGCTTTCCGAAGTTCCACAACTCAAGATCAACAGCTCTTTGACCGCAGGAGTCTTCCAGTCCCTTTGCAGGAGACTTATGATACATGTGAACAGCCACCACCACTCAACATCCTTACCCCTTACAGGTTATCATTTCAAAAATCTATACCCTATGTTTATATAATGCATTTATTATTTACTCGGAGATTATTTTCAAAAATCTGTAACTGAATTGAAGGGTTTCATTAGAGATCCCAATCCTTTTTCATCAAAAGTCACAAAACTGATTGTAAGCAACTTAAATATCACAAATTATTAGAGCAACTGATAATTCTGAAATTACATAATTGACTGTCTAATTACCTGCCTTGTATTTGGTTGATTGTTCATCATGATTTTGTTTTTTTATAATACATAGGCAAATGATTTATATCTATTCCTGGCCTAGCTAATCCTGTACTTCCAATGTCTAGGGAACCCCCCCTCAAGTTCTTCATGTCTTGAAATGCTAAGGATTTAATTTTGTCCTTTCTACAAGGAAAGCATGTACAGCAAGCTGTAATGTACAACACCTTGTCATACTTAAACTTGTACTAGAGATTGAATCTAAGTATTTGATTGATTGATTGATTTTTACCCTGCCTTTATTACTTTATAAATAACTCAAGGCAGCAAACATACCTAATACTCTGTCCTCCTATTTCCTAACAACAACAATTCTGTGAGGTGGGCTGGACAGAGAAAGTGATTGGCCCAAAGTCACCCAGCCAATTTTCATACCTGAAGCGAGACTAGAACTCACCATCTCCTGGTTTCTAGGAAAACACTTAACCTGTAAGCCAAACTTGTCTTGTTATGTACACAGAATGTTATTTTCAGCAATTAAAGAGTCTTATAATCAAGTCTAGCCCAGACTATTGTTAAAAGTGTTTTGTTTGTGATGTGCTGAAGAAGAGGAACCTGTTTCTGGCATTAGAAGACATAAAATATTTGATTATTAACCAGGTCCTAAACTCCATGGCTTAGGACCTGGTTATCTACGGGACCGCCTGCTACCACCAATAGCCTCCCACCGGCCAGTATGCTCCCATAGAGAGGGGCTCCTCCGGGTGCCATCGGCCAAACAATGTCGACTGGCGGCCCCTAGGGGGAGAGCCTTCTCTGTGGGGGCACCTATGATCTGGAACGAGCTCCCCCCGGAGATACGGAGGATCCCGGATCTGCGCACCTTCCGTTGCGCGCTTAAGACTTTTTTATTTCATCAAGCTGGCCTGGCCTAAATCTTCTCCCCTTTTTAAATGCAAATTTTAATTTGTTTTTAAATTATGGGGTATTTTAAATTTGTTCAGCCAAATTATTTAATTCGTTTTTATTCTATTTTAATTTTTTGTATTTATGTGTTTTATCCTGTGGCTGTTCACCGCCCTAAGTCCTTCGGGAGTAGGGCGGTATAGAAATGTGAATGAATGAATGAATGAATGAATGAATGAATGAATGAATGAATAAATAAATAAATAAATAAATAAATAAATAAATAAATGATAGATAGATAAATAAAATAAATAAATAAATAAACAAACAAACAAACAAATAAATAAATAAATAAATAAATAAATAAATAAATAAATAAATTGCCCCCGAGTATCTGCTGAGTGCATTTTCCTCATTATGAAGCATGTGGTTCCATTCGCAAGTGCTAACTTTTTTCAACCCATCTGATTAAAACTTTGCAACGAAAATAACCTTTCAAACAAATTATTTAGATCATTAATTTCTATTAAGTTCACCTTTTCCTTATATTTTTCATATATGGTTTTATATATTAACAGATTGTTAAATCAGTGCATAAAATTCTTTAATGAGTTTAGCACTCAAGCTCCTTTTCAAAATCCACGAAACAAATAATAGACTTTAAATGGGCATTACATAATGAATTTTACAGGGCCTTTAAATATTTAGACATATGATGAAACATTTGCCATGATTTGTGTATTCAATAATTTAAAATTTGGGTCCACTTGTTATTGCCCCCAGATATGGTTATCTATTGAATTAACATCTAATTCTAATTTCTGACATTCCTTCAATATGTGCTTTATAGAGCTATAGCGCAGTGTCAGTTATTTTCTATGTACCTTTTCCCCTGTATATATGTAGGTATATTCTACTTAAAATTTCATCCTGCTAGAAATGTATTCTGCATTTGGAGATGAGGGTGTTATAATCTCAGATGTTATCATTCACTCTGTATTTAATAATACTTTACAATGTTGCTTTGTCTTTAGAGATGATGGAAAAGAGGGTTTAAAATTTTACACAAATCCTTCATATTTCTTTGATCTATGGAAAGAAAAGATGTTACAAGATACAGAAGATAAAAGAAAGGAAAAGAGAAAACAAAAGGTAAAAGATACTGCTTTTGACCAACGACACAATGAAACAAAAGTAGCCCCATCAAGGCAGCCATTAAAATCATGTAATTTTTTAAACATAATAAAACTTATTTGAATAATAAGTTAAGAACTGGCAAAAGTAGTAGAAATGCCTTCTGAAAAATAAAAGTTTCATATAAAAAAGGGGAAGATATGCACAATAGATAAAAAAAGAATCTTCATTCCATCAATTCAGGCCTATGATATATTTTCTTCTCTCTCAATTCTCAGATTGAAGTTTTGTTTCCTGTATGATAAATTCTATAATGGGAAATAGAATGGGTTAAACTTCTTATGCCCTTGCTGATTTTGACTTGGATTTTCCCTGTTGCTTAAAACATATTTTTATAATCATGAGAAAAAGTCTTTCTGCAAAGTAGTAAAAATAAATATTGATAGCCCATGAATGCTCGTATATAGAGATACTGACCCTTTTGGACGAGAATAAATTATCTACCTTAGCTTTAGGTTATCTCTTCCTATTTACTCTCAAGTGCATATCCAAGTCTAGATTGCTTATAAGGCAACTTATAATGGAAATAGATGGTAAAAAGCAAAAGATATTGCTTTTTTATGTTTTATGTAGTTAAAAATTTATAAACACAAAAGGTTTTTCACTGAAACTCCTATCCCTATCCTTCACCTGGCTGTGCTACAGCGAAAGCATAGGAAGATCTCCTTAATGGAATATTTGTGTCATTGTGATGATGGCCAAGTCAAAACTATTGAACACATTATCTTCTACTGTAATTATTACCGAGACATTTGTACTACATTTATGTACCCATTATTTTTACGACTACCAGCCTGTTCAGATCAATTTTACATCCATTTATTGCTTCGAGAAAACAACTGTCATTGCTTTCAAAGTATAAATTCTATGTGACAGCATATAAAATATGGCAGGATCCTTAGCCAGGAGATGTTAATTGATAAAAGTATTTAATATACATACAGTGCATTCAGAAAGTGTTCAGAGCCCCTTCACTTTTGTCAATTTTGTTATGCTGCAGCCTGATTCTACAGTTGTTGAAATTCATTTTTTTTCTCAGTACTCCATAATGACAAAATAAAAAGAGAATTTTAGAAATGTCTGTAAATTTATTTTTTAAAAAAACCTGAAATATCACATTGGCATAAGTATTCAGACCCTTTGCAAAAACATTTGAAATTTAGCTCAGGTGCCTCCATGAATGGAGCAAGGTTCAGGGATATCCTCAATGAAAACCTGTTCCAGAGCGCTCAGGACCTCAGACTGGGCCAAAGGTTCACTTTCCAACATGACAATGATCCTAAGCACACAGTCAAGACAACACAGGAGTGGCTTAGGGACAACTCTGTGAATGTCCTAGAGTGGCCCAGCCAGAGTCCTGACTTGAACTCTATTGAACATCTCTGAAGGGACCTGAAAATAACTTTCCACTGACGGTCACCATCCAACCTGATGGGGCTTGAGAGGATTTGCAAGGAAAAATGGCAGAAAATCCCCCAATCCAGGTGTGCAAAGCTTGTCACGTCATACCCAAAAAGACTCGGCTGTAATTGCTGCCAAAGGTGCTTTAAAAAAGTACTAAGTAAAGGATCTGAATACTTATGCCAATGTGATTTTTCAGTTTTTTCTTTTTAATAAATTTATAGACATTTCTAAAATTCTGTTTTCACTTTATCGTTATGGGATACTGAGTGTAAATTAATGAGAAAAAAATGAATTTCAATAACTGTAGAATCAGGCTTCAGGTTAATAAAATTGACAAAAGTGAAGGGGGTCTGAATACTTTCTGAACACACTGTATTTTCATCTTAGTTGCTTGTTAATAAAGATTCAGTTTTTGTAGAAATGCATATTTTAATTGGATTAGGTTTTTATCTCAGAGTATTTTAGGTCATGTAAGTTTATAAATTTATAGTTTCTAGCTTTTTATATTTTATTCTCATAGGCATTTAATAAGGCATCAACCTTATAGCATCTCATAGATCTTAAACTCATTTGTTCATAATTTTTAGTTATAGTCACTATATATTTATAGTCAGTTTAGTCTTATAGGTATTTTATAGTAAGTATAATAGATATGAGAGATAGTCTCTGTTTTACGTACATTAATTCAGTGATTACTGATTTATATTGTTTATTACTTATATCTTCTACTGCTGAATGAATGATGAAAATGTGAAGGAATTATCACTGACAGTCGAGTTTAAATGTTATATCCTTGTTGTAGTTAAAAGAAAATGGATGTTTCTGGTGCATTCTGGTGCTGAGCAGAACTCTTTCAGTGTCATGTTTTTTATGTTTTTTTAATAGCAAAAGAATCTCGATCGTCCTCATGAACCAGAAAAAGTGCCACGGGCTCCTCATGACAGGCGCAGAGAATGGCAGAAATTAGCCCAGGGACCAGAACTTGCGGATGATGATGCCAGCCTTTTACATAAGCATATTGAAATTGCTAATGGCCCTGCCTCCCATTTTGAGACCAGGTTCGTTTTTTTCAAAACTCAGAGTTTGATCCTAGCCAGTTTATGTTTGTTTGAATTTCAAGCTAGCTGTCATCTGTACGTTCTATAATTAGGGGTAATTTTCTAGAAAGGTCCATAATTTGACATTGCTGTAATAGATCATTGCTGTCTGTCATGCCACTTTATATTCATGATTGGACTTGCAATTTGCCTTCCCATATTCTCCAGGGAGGGCTTTTGAATACCTTACTCTCCAGACAACCCGCTCCTGTTCTTATATGTGTATAATAGCAGTGATGATAATGATTTGCTATTTGCTTTGGAGTTAGCAAAACTGAATTTATAATTTCTGTTCCTGCATTCAGTGCACATCTTCAGTGTTCATAGTTTGTGACAGTTACAAAACAAGGTGTTAGGTGTGTATATTTGGTTGTCATGTGTTAAGTTGGCCATCCATCACTAACTGTTTGATGCCGTCTTCCTCCATAAGTATTGAAATAGTGGGTTAATTTTCCTTTTGAGAGAAATGTTTTTTTCTTGCATTGGCAGTGAAATCAGAGACTAAAATGAATTAAATTCATTTTCATTCATTCACAAATTCATTCATATGTGCATGGGATTTATTTCTGTTCAGACCGCAGGCATATGTGGAACACATGGATGGACCCTATTCTCTTTCTGCATTACCATACAGCCAAATGAACGAACTTCTTAACAGGGCAGAAGAGCGTGTTTTAGTAAGACCACATGAACCTCCCCCACCCCCACCAATGCATGGAGGAGGAGATGTGAAACCCATTCCACCCTGCGTGAGGTAAGAAGCACTTAAAATGAAAGGTCAGAGAGCCTTGGCAATAGCTGACACCGACAGACTGTAAATTGTAGGTACAAAATAAATAAGCAAATAAGAAAACTTTACAGGAACAAAAATCCATGAAATACCTATTCTCTGTTTGATAAGTCTGAGTACTTTGATGCTCTTTAATATGCTTTGTTCTTAGAGATTTTCCTATGCATTTATTCAATAAATAGATTTATTGCCATTAGTTATGAGCCAGTTCAACACTTACATCCATCAAAATGGAAGTAATAAAATAATATAAAACTCTACCAAGTGACATATTCAGCTTAAAACTAAAAAGAGGAGGAAAAAACTGAAGTTCACATGCATGTAGTCCTTGTTTAGCTACAGTGTACTGTCTCATATAGGAACTATTAGCAATTACAGTGGTGATGCAACCAATCTTTGCATTTATGTCCTTTGCAGGTCTGTGGGCAGCCTTTTAAACAATTGCTGAGGAGTGACATGTCCATGTGTCCTTTTATTTTTCGAATCTAAATTGTTAGACAGCCCTGATGGCATACTAACTGAAAATAGAGATTGTTACCAACCAGTAACTGGTGTTAGGCGTAGTCAAGGCATCAGACTAAGATAGAGATGATCTAGATTCAACACTATCCCAGTCATAAAATTCACTGGCTGACTTTGAGCCATCACTATCTTTCAGCTTTTGGAAAAATATAGAGGAAAGGGTACCATGTACATTTTCTTCAGTTCCTGGATGTTATTATATGAAGTTAGCAATAAACAAATGAAAAAGATCGTTTGATCTCCAGTGATAATGATGTCTCTAGGAAGACTTCAAACCCTGTACAATTCTTAAAAAAAAGCAAGAATAAGGGCCAATGTTTTTGGCCCCATCTCTGGGAGGAAGCTCTTGAGGCCTGCCAAAATAATGTTGGGCAGCCATTTTTTACACAAGCTGTAAAATCTACACAATTCTACTCAAAATTCTACTTCACTTTGAAGTGCAATGTGTTACCATAAGGGGAAAGGACAGTGTTTCATACTGCTTTTGTGGAGTACTCTCAAAAGAGAAGCTTACCTCCCTAGTAATAATTTATTCTTAATACCGGGCATTCATCATCCGTGCTCTTAAATATTTTAATACATTTTATCATCATGTTAAGCAATGCATTGTCAGTTATTTAATTATTGTAACGAAATGTTCTCTACTTTGACAGATTCGTCTTTTTAGTGCTATGTTATAATAGTTATACTGATTGAACTCTACTTTCATTTTCACATGTTTTTCTTTATTAAATTCCATATTGCCAACCAAACTATAATTATCTGATAACTCAGAAAAAAAATTACAAATAAATATGTCATTTATTTATAACTATTTGTAATACAATGTCAGAAATAAAATGGTAAACAATATGTGTTAGATATGGAAACACTGGGAACTGGCTCAAGTATGACCGATTGCACATTCAAAATATTCGCATGTTCTGAAATTATTATCGATACTTAGAATGTGACTACAACTAATTTCCATTCTTCTAGTTGTACTCATTTTCAGTATTTTCTTTTATCCCAGCTCTACTGCAGCTTTGACAGAAAATCGCCCTCAGTCACCTGCTGCTGGCAGAACTCAAGTCTTTGTGAGTCCCACTCCTCCCCCACCTCCTCCCCCTCTTCCGTCTGCTCTATCTACTTCTTCATTAAGATCTGCAATGACTTCCACACCTCCCCCTCCAGTGCCACCCCCTCCTCCTCCTCCCACCACTGCTTTACAACCTCCAGCTGTCCCTCCACCCCCTGCACCACTACAGATTGCTCCCGGAGTTCTTCATCCAGCTCCACCCCCCATAGCACCTCCCTTAGCGCAACCCTCTCCTCCCATCACTAGAATTGCCCAAGTCTGTGAACCCATTCCAGTTCCGCCAAGTGAAATTCAAGGGCTCCCTCCACCTCCTCCACCTCCTCCACTGCCCCCTCCTGGTGTTCGTCCCTCATCACCAGTTTCAACTCTTTCTCACCCGCCCAGCTCTACTGTCCCAGGCCCTCACCTTCCCATAATGCCTCCATCCCCACCATCCCAAGTCAGTCCTGTTCCTGAACCCAAACGGCACCCATCAACACTACCCGTCATCAGTGATGCCAGAAGTGTCCTCCTTGAAGCAATACGAAAAGGTACTAGCTATCTGTGGATCCATTAGCAGGGCTGCACACTTGATGAAGCAAAATTTCTTTTTGCAGATTTAATGTTTTTTTTTAAAGTATGCACACTTAGCATAGAGTAAGCATGTCATCTTAAGCAAATTGCTATATGGATTTTTAAAAAAAGCAACAACACCTTCACTTGATGCTAGATAGTCATTTATCCTTGGATGGAGTTTATAACAGTTCTACAAAAATGTTAGCTAAAATGGTTTCCACATAGTACAGTGTTGAGAATATAGTCTGTGAAAGTGTGCCACAAGCGTATTTTATAGTATTCAGTTTAACAACAAAAATCAGTATCTAATTGATGCATTTTCTAACATACCAAACAACTGCTCTCCGATTTTTCATTCTGTTGTCCACAAGTTTTTTTAAAAAATTTAAAGCCTAAAATGCTATTTGGTTGAAATTATTAGCACAAGTAACAGAATAGCTTAATTTTTATTAACTTAAATAACTGGGAGATAAAGAGTGGACAATTACATAAAAGTATATTCTGATTTCTGTTTTAGACTGAATTTATTTGAAATTCAGGAGCCTTGGTCAGCATTGATTTATTCTGATAAACATGGTATATTCTTGGTTTTGAAAGAACCAGAAAGTTTGAGTCTGTTCTAAGGCTATAATTTTTATAACAATTTTTCAGTAAATTTTACAGCAAAGAAGTTACTATTTATTATTACTAAAAATAATCCATTATCTTACTTTATCTAACCACTTCCCTGTAATTTGCTTCCCATGCTACTGTGAATTCACTTTTAATGAATTCACTTTTAAATCAGCAGCATCCAGTCCTTGGAATACTTTGTATATCAACTTTGTATATCAACAGTTTACATTAATAATCAATTGGTGCATTCTTAATCGAAAGTATGAAGAAAGGTTATTACTGAATAATCTTATTTTTGTAATTGCATTTTTATATTCATACATTTCTGTCCTTAGCTAAAGAATAATTGAAGAATTTCCCTTCTTAATTTCCCCTCCCTTCTTTATTAAACTAGCTTGTATGTCCCAGACAAGATGCCTAATGGTACAAAATACACAACATAGCGCCTGAGGCTGGTTCCTTCTCCAGCTCGATGCTTCACTCAGTTGGATCTGATTATTTTTATTCTTTCCATTTAAAATAAATAAATAGATTTTGGAAGCTAGCATGTTGCAAAGCACAGCACCAGCCTCAGGCATTTCTGCAGTATGAACACTACCTCTGTTGCACCTTTGAGGCAGACTCAGAAAATAAAATATTGAGGGGCTGAAACTCAGTATTTTCTTTGGGAATGTGCCCAGCAACTCAGAAAAACAAGAATAGTTGAAGTATTTAGAGAACATCCTAAGAAGCCAAAAGGATAATAGAGAACAATCATACCCAATTTTCTTCTAGCAAATGCTTTGTGATCATTCATACCAACGCTGACAGGCATGTTTTTAGAGGACTTACAATATGATGTCAAAATTACACATAAGCCTGCTGACACAGGCTGAAAAGTTGGGGACCCCTTAGATAACAGATAGTTTTGGTCACCCTCGAGAGACTGGACAATACGTAAAATTATTTGACAACCCAAAAGAAAATACCTATTTCCAAGAATGCTTTTGAGGACTGTACTGTTCAGAGGAATTCGTAGAAAACGCAACTGTATGAATGGCTCAGTTGTTCGAAAGTTGCCATCTTTGTCTTTTTTTGTTGTGAAAAAAAAGAGAAAGGTAAAATGAAATAATAGAGTGCATCATGGTAAACTAGAGGAAATGACAGGATCAGTTTTTAAAAGTCTGCCTTCTAGTAAACATGTATTTTATGACTGAGATTATCTCATTGGTAGCCATTTGTTGAAAGTGCCTATGACTCAGAATATCTTCTCAGACTTCTGAGTTATACTACCTGGACTGGAAAAATTAGGTACTCCTAAGTAAGCGATAAAAGTGCATGCTGTTAATTAAAGATTCTTGTGGAAAGTAATTAGTCTATGTTGCTATGCCTAATATAGATGGCTTGCAAAATACATGTTAATTATTCATAATTTTTTGGTGATATTCTAGGTATTCAGTTGCGTAAGGTTGAAGAACAACGTGAACAAGAAGCTAAACATGAGCGTGTTGAAAATGATGTCGCCACCATTTTGTCCCGCCGCATTGCTGTGGAATATAGTGATTCAGAAGATGATTCAGAATTTGATGAAGTTGACTGGTTGGAGTAAAATGATTATATGCTACAAAACTGAATGCTAGTGTCCATTGTGGTGCTTGTCCTTTGAAAATGTTTGGTCATTTCTAGTGTTTTTGTATTTTCTTTATATAATCTATGTTTTTCTACTTTTTATTTCAAAAAATGTTGGCACATCTTTGGAACTAAATGTTTTACAGTGAGACAGTTCTTTTAAAAGAGCATCATTTTGCTCCAGTAGACCATTAAGTATTAAGCATGGGCAGCTGTTGATAGAGTAGCAGACTACATTTTCTGGCATTTAACTGTGCACTTTGTGAATTTTAAGTTATGAAGGCAATTAAGTCTGAAGTTTCAAGGGCAACTGCATGTACTAATAAGCTTTATTATATTACATTGCTAATGCTGAAAAACTTGGAAAAAAGGGTGTTCATCCATCCGGCACTGCAATCCCAACATTTCAAAGGACCTGGAATATGAGATGAACTTGAAGGATTTACACCCTTGTAACCACTGCCTTGATTACATCTGTACAGGACTTGTAGTTTTAGCAGCACTGGAATACTGAAAGAAAAGGGAATATGGATCTTGGGGGAATTTTATTGGTTTTTTTTTTTTAAATTAAAGAATTATGGCCTTATTTGAATGCTTTGGCGATTTTCTTTCTTTTTACCTCTTGTTATATTTTCCCTGCTTAAAATTTTAATTTTTCTCCCCTTGTGAAACCATCGGACTTAGTCATTCTGTGTAATTTATGTAACTGTTAAAAATAACCGTTCAGTTTAAAATAAATGGTTTGTTTTAAATGTTCCTGGTTGTTGCTTTTTGGCATAGAATAACTTAAAACATTCAAGACTTTATTGAATGTTAAATAATAATGTCTAAACTTTTCAATTATTTTATAGGTGTAGAAAGCATTTTTACATCTTTGAAGAATTCTAATGTCACATATTTTTCTTGGCCATCTAGGATACATCGGAGCAGGAACATTTTTGGCCTTAAAATACACATGCAGTTGGTGATGGTTGGGAGACCACATATGCAGACACCTGTGCCTCTTCTGCAGAGTACACTGGAGAAACAAATTAAAATGGCTTCTTCTATTCTATAGGTGGCTGAACCTTTTTTCCCTTATTACTATTTTCATCGGCAGAGAGCCAGTTTGGTGTAATAGTCAATGTCACAGGCTAGAAACCTGGATATGATGAGTTTTATTTTTGTCTTAGACATAAAACCCATTGGATAACATTGACCAGTCATTCTCTTTCCACCCTCAGTAGCAAACAAAAGCAACCCACTTCTGAAAAATCATGCCAAGAAACTGTAGGGACATGATCAGGCAGTTAAAAGGAGTCTGTGCTGACACAGAGGAACCCAAAAAGAAAAAAAAAACTATATATAGGGAGGAAACAAGTGAAAAAAACTTTGCTTTCAAAGCTTAAAGCTCTGTGATATATCTGATGTTGCATACCACATCCTGATACAAATACAAATGCAAAGACCAGTTTTTATGTTACACTATCACAATGCATAAGGCCATCATTCTTTGTCACCATGATTTAGAACAGACATCTTGGAAACGATCAGAATTATTAAGTGAAAGAGACAGAATATCCTACTGCCTTTCATTCTCCCCACCATCAACATTGATAAAGATTATTTTGAGATGACTTTCCTTGAATTCCATCTTCAACACTACTGAATTCTTGACAGCCCACCAAATAGCTGCTTGCTGGACTGTGAAGAGTCTGATTAAAGTGTCTCCTTGCACAGCCTATTCCCCAGCATAATTAAGGCAGTGACCATTAAAGGGATGTGGGAAACATCAAAGCTACAGAGAAGTCCTTCAGATTCTCCTGCAATCCACAAACCACAGGCTGCAAATTACTGTTTAACACCAGGGATTCTCAACCTCAGCAACAATAAGATGTGTGGACTTCAACTCCCAGAATTCCCCATGCTGAAAGCTACAGTATATCAACCTTAGGATATGTAATATATCAGATACCTCAGTAGAAGCCTATACTCTTCTTGCAGTAAATGATATTAGTGTTAATCTGTTCTTCGAGATTCCAGACGTTTCATACTGAAAAAGTTTTAGTTCATGTTATAAATACATATATGCGTGTACATGTTCAGTTTAATATTAGTGTATACATAAATAATGCCCCTGAAAAGCCTACATGTATCTGCCTTTACTGTTATTTTTGCTTGCAGTGGAGCTGTAGTAGTTTTGAATACAGTAAAATAATCAATACTAGTAAGTTAACAAATATGTATTATATAAATAGATATTTCTGTTACTGAAAAAAACCATTCAGGGAGATGTTTTTAATTGGTTTTGCTCTCATGCATTTGACTGATTTCAGAAAGTTTCTTGGTCCTTTGATATTTACACATTATGATATCAAGGGACTCCATCTTTATCTCCATTTTTAAAAAATCTGTGGCACATAAATTTAAATCAAGCATAGGAAACTTGCATTCCTAAGTCCAGAATCTGATTGTCAGGCTAATTTCAAAGTTCCTGTTCAAGAGATCCTTTAGATCCATTGTAAGAACTATCTGACCCTTCCCTGCTTTTTTGCCTACCCATGATCATTCTGTTTCTCTGTTTAGGTAAGGAAATATATCTGAACCAATGACCCATTGAGAAATGAATTGTATGGGGAATGGGTTGTCTAGTACCTACTACTACCCTACTAAATATAATTGGGTTTTTTTAAAATTTTCAGTTTCTTTTATTTTTATTTTTTTTATTTTGAATACAAATAATACAAACATAATACATATAAATCTAAATACAAAAAAAAAGAGGAAAATACATATATTACAGTGCACACCCCCTGGAGACAATTTTTTCCTTATATTTCTTCTATAACAACTAAAACATATACAATATATTCAATTATATATTCCTTATCCCCTCCAAAACAACATATATTCTTGAATAGGTTTATTCCCTTTGCCTTCCACCAATACTGTTTTTATAAAATCCCCCCATATTTCATTATAATTGTTTACTTTAATCATCCCTTTTTAAAATTTAATTTCTGTTGTTAATTTATCATTTGTTTCCATACTCCAAATTTCTTTTTTTTTTTTAAATTTGATTTTTATTATAACATATAGTGATACATTCGGTACATTTTCGGTTCATTGGTGCAATTATATACATATATACATCTACATGCATTATTACTTGTCTTTTATTTGATATTGTTTCTTAAAGCTAGATTTAATTTCAAAACACTTAAAGATAATAGTGCTCAAATCTCTAAGACTAAATATAATACTATTTGTATGAATTTTGTTAATTAATTAATATTTAATCTCTATTTCCTTCTTTATTTCTTTTCCCCATCCATTCATACCACATGTCCCACACGCTATAAAATTCCGAATCTTCTCTGTCATTAATTTCTGAAGTCAATTTGTTCATTTCGGCGCACTCCAATATTTTTCCAATAACATGTTCTTGAGGTGGTATTTGTTTTTCTTTCCAATACTGGGCAAAGGAAATTCTAGCGGCTGTCAGAATATGTATAATTAAATACTTTTTCTTTTTTGCATATTCAGTTTTCAAAATTCCCAGGAGAAAGGCTTTTGGTTCGAAATCAAAATTTTCTTTTATTATTTCTCTAATCCACATCCATATCATCCTCCAGAATTTTTGTGCCTGATTATATGTCCACCAGCAATGATAGAAAGTACCCTGCTGATGGTCACATTTCCAACATTTAGGGCTCGAATTGGGGTAGATCTTCGCTATCCTAGCTGGGGCCATATGCCATCTATAAAACAGCTTGTATTGGTTTTCCTTGTAAGCCGTCCATACTCCAAATTTCATTATACCACTCATTTTGTCCTCAATATTTAGCCATCACTAATTTACCTTTACCTTTAATCTAGCTGCCATTATCAAATTTACAATCAATTCCCTTTTTGTTTCATTTATATCCTGTTTTTCCACCAGCAACAGCAATGTAATCCTCGGTGACATATCTAAATTTATATTCAAAAGTGCTCTAATTTCTCTAAACACCATGTCCCATATTTTTTATGCACTATCACAATCCCACCACATATGTTTATATATTCCAACCCAGGGGTGAAATGCTCCTGGTTCGGACCGGATCACCTGATCCGGTAGCGATAGCAGTGGGTGGTTTGGAGAACCGGTAGCAAAAATCCCTGCGTCCCAGCTGAGCTGCGCAATCATCAGAGGCTGAAGAGGTTGTAGGAAAAAAAATGCCTTTAAAAGCCTCTGACAATCCCAGCTGAGTTGCCTGATTGTCAGAGGCTTTTAAAAGCATCTGAAAAAATGCTTTTAAAAGTAAAAAAAAAAAGTTGGCCACGCTCACCCAGTCACATTAACCCCCACCCACCAACCCACACCCACAGAACCACAGTAACAAATTTTAGATTTCACCCCTGTTCCAACCTCTTTCTTGCACCTCCAACAAATATTTTTATATTTAACATCTATTTGATTTAATTTACGTGGTGTTAGGTACCACCTCCATATCACTTTATATCCATTTTCCTTAACTCTAGCTGACATATTCTTATATACTCTTCTATTCCAAATATTTTTCCAATCATTATCATTTATTTCTCCTAAAGCTGATTCTCAAATTAATTTTAAACCTTTTGCCTGCTCTTCTAATTCAATTAATATTCTACATATATATCTGATTTTCTTTTACTTTGCTAATCCATTCTTTCAGTTCAATCTTAGGGAATTTCTCCATTTCCACCAACCGTGTTAAAGGTGAATTTCCTGGCATTAACTGGTATCTCCATTTATTCCATAGTTCTATCAAATTTTTAAAAAAGGGATTTTGAATCCTCTTAGCAATTTTTTAAATATATTTTTAAACCAATATGTTTCTATAGGATCACTTATTTTCCTTAATTCTTTCAGCTCTATATCCCTCCATATTAAATCTAGATAATGCGACCACCTTTAATTGATTAGCTACCCAATAATTTCTAACGTTTGGAATACCCAGCCCACCCTTTTTTAATGGTTCATACCATAATACTTTACTTATTCTTGCTCTCTTACCTCCATTACAATACGCCTCCAGTAACCTCTGTATTTGCTTTAATTCTTGATCCAAAAATTTAATTGGGATCATCCAAAACAAAAAATTAATTTTTGGTAAAACTTTCATTTTTATCATTGCATATTGAACCATGATAATTTTAATTTCTCATATCTATTTTATCTTTTATATCTTCCTTTAACTTTTCATAATTTATTTTCTTTAACTCTTGAATATTTTTTGGGATGTCAATACCTAAATTTAATACTATCTACTATTTTTAATTAATATTTTCCTTTCAGTACATTCACTTCTTCTTTACTATGGTTATATTACATTATTTCTGATTTTTCCCAGTTTATTTGTAATCCACTGATCTGGAGCCATTTAACCACTTCACTAGTTTGCAATTTACTGTTTTCTAGCCTGGACTTTTTAAGTGTTGGCAAATGACTCAGTTCAGCTAACAAAGTCATCCTTTGCTCTTTTCTTTGTTTGTAACATTTTACTTGATAATCTAAACATTAAAAGCCATTTTAATTGGTTACTTCTTTCCTAATGTTTTTGCACCTCAGATTAAAATGTCTAGTCAAAGTCATAGATGACATGAAGAGCCAAATGGCCCAGAGGCAGAACAAACTAATTGTAGCTGGAACAGAAAGTCTAACAGAATTTAGCCTTAGAGGATCAAGGACTCTAGCAAGTGAAAAGAATGAAAGCATAGTATGATATTTTATGGAGAAATCCATGAAGCTTCTGTTAAAGGGGCATTTTGTGCAATGTCTTACTGCAACTATAGTGTTCCAGATCTCTCAATCTGGAGGCATATCAGGGATAGTGGTGTCTCTCCACCCTACTTTTCAAGTTTGAATGGTTTATTTATTTAACCTAGAATATTAGTAACCATCAGTATTTTAGCGGTTTACTAGAAAAACATTGAAATTCAAGACATTGGAAAAGCTCAGATACAAACTTTATATGTCATTGTCAGCTCTTTGAGGTAGATCAGGTCAGGAAACAGAACTACCGGTATTTTACTATTGTAAAGTGTGTTAACATAAACTTAAAGACTTGCAAGAATATCCTTTTTCCACCTATTAAACCAAACAGTCCAAGCAGGATGATTTTGATCTTCCCTCTCCTCTCCTCTAGCACATCTTATCTTTGTACTCCTTATCTTATTCTTCCACTTCCACAAGCTCTGCAGAAAATGCTGTTCAAAGAAAGAGGAAGCCCAAATCATCCCCAGACATCCAAAATACAGTAAATATACATAGCAGCTAAAATAATTAAATAAAACAGTAAATACCCTGTTTCCCAAAAAATAAGACATCCTCTGATAATAAGCCCAATCAGGCTTTTGAGTGCATGGCAATAAGGCCAAGTGCTTATTTCAGGGTTCAAAAAAATATAAGACAGGGTCTTATTTTCAGAGAAACAGGGTAATGTATCATCTGCAAATAAATTTATTTTATACACCAATTCCTTCAATCAATGAATCTTCCCTAATTGCATTTGCCAAAACCTCCATCAATAATGCAAATATTATTGATAAAGGACAACCCTGTCTTGTTCCCCGGTTTAAGATTATTGTCTCTGTAACACCATCATTTATAACTATTCTCGCTTTATTCTCTGAATATAGTTAATTTATCACTTTTCTAAAAAAATTTCCAAAACCTAACTTCTCTATTAATATCTTCAATGTAGGCCATTCCAAACAATCAAAGGCCTTAAATATATCTAATGCTAATATACCTCCCACTAAATATAATTGTTGATATGCAGACATCATAAACCACTTATGGTTAGGCTCAAAATACCAACCTTTGATATTTACAGAAGAATGATAATATTTCAGTAGATAAAATAGAATCAATACTACACAGTTATTAATATGTACTTGGAACTGGAATTAGTGGATTATATGTAATGAAAAGAGAATTATCTGGTATTAGAAGGATATTTTTCTTATCTTTTTGATGCACATATGTAGACATATACAGGTAATACCCCGGTTACGAGCATTCCCTTAGCAATGTTCAAAGTTACGTGATCAGCACCCCCCTAGTGTTTCTGAATAAGGCCCAAAACTAAGAATCTTGCAGCACCATGGCAGTTGTTTACCCTTATGAACAACCACAGAGCAGGGGTGAAATGCTCCCAGTTCGGACTGGCTCAGGCGAGTAGGTAGTGATGGCGGCATGCAGTTCGGAGAACCGGTAGCAAAAATCTCTGCCCCCGTCCCCCATGCCCAGCTGAGCCCCGCGATCATCAGAGCCTTTTTTTCCTTTTAAATGGCTCTGACCAGCCAAGCTCTGACATCCCAGCTGAATTGCCTGCTAATCAGGCAACTCAGCTTGGATCGCCAGAGCCATGTAAAAGAAAAAAAGTTTCTTTTTTTCTCCCCCCCCCCCAGCCTCCAGCTTGCTTACCTTAGCTGCTGATCCCATGACGATCACAATCCATGCATCAGCAAGCAACTGAATCTCCCTGCCTGCAATCAAGCTCATCGGTGAGCAGCTCTTTCTGCCTGCCTGCCTTCCTGCCTAGACTTGTGGACTTCAACTCCCAGCAAAGTTGGCTGAGGAATTCTGGGAGTTGAAGTCCACAAGTCTTAAAGTTGCCAAGGTTGGAGACCCCTGTTCTATTGGGTAAGGTTTTTTCCCCTTTGGGAGTTTTAAAAAAAATAGTTAATTGGGTTTTTTTTAGTTGTTCTTTTTTTAGACCTAGCCATTTAAAGTTTAGGAAGTTTTAAATTTAGCTGCTTTTATATAAAAATAAAAATAAATTAAAATAAAATAATATTTGTGCAGCTTTCTGAGATTTAGTGTGTTTCTGTAGTGTTTCACTCTAACTACACAAACACACAAAATCTCACAAAGCTGTATGTGGAATTTTGTGTGTGTAAAGTGTGAAAGTTGTTTTTTTGGGCTTTTTGTGGCTGTGTGAGGTTCCTGCTTGTTGCAGGGGCCATTTTGGGTCTAGCACAGCTGCTTTTACATTGTGGGTGAGCCAGTTGTGTTGTGTTGTGTTTTGTAGGTTAAAAAAGGGCAAAGAAGTGACATTGACTTGGCCACGCCCACCCAGTCACCTTACCACCAAGCCACACCCACTAATTAAGCCACGCCCACAGAACCGGTAGCAAAAATATTAGATTTCACCCCTGCCGCAGAGGTTCTGGAACATTCGTCCTGCATGTTGCCGGCTGAAATGGAGCTTCTGAGGGGTGAATCCACCCCTCAGAAGCCCCGTTTGGCCATCCAAAGACCTCCATTACATTCGTAACTCGAGGACTACCTTTATGGGCAAGAGTTACAGCTGAGCCTCAGCATCCAGGAAGCTACACATACAGTCCCTGACACTGTCAAACAAAAGTAAGGAGCAAAGCTGAGAATGACTGGGGGTCTGGAAAGCCATCTCTAGTCAAAGAGTCACAAGGGATAAATTGACATTGCATAGAAAAGATTCATTTAAGGAGAAACCATGCCCTATTACAGTATTAGTCTAAAATCCAAGATCCAAAAGGGTTTATCTTTCTCCATCAGCAATTTTATAATTCGTAGAGATAATTATAATAGATTGTTTTGGTCCCACATTGTACATTTATAATAGGAATTATATGTCTTCCTTTATCTTTCACAAACAGGGTTTTAAAACTACCCAGATGTGTAAAAGTCAAGTTACTTACACAAGCGCTCTGCTTTGTGAAAGCAGATCATTCAGGGATGCTTTCGCTCCATCCATGCAGATACTTTTATGCCATTTGAGGAAGGGAGGGCATGTTTGTCTCTTGTTACAATATGAGCGTTAACTTCCATCATTCGCTGTCCTTTGAAATGAATGCGAAATCTCAACTTTCAGCATGGCTAAACATTACAGAACAGGGTTTTGGGTTTAAAACCAAAATGGTTTCTTAATCCTTGTTCTGAAAACTCAGAGATATGAACCTATAATGGCATTGATTTCTAATAGGGTTGTTAACTAAGCTTTGCATTGAAATGCATCCTACGTGGCTTCAGAAAGGAATTGGAGCCCTCTGGTGTTTATTATATTTCCAGCTTTTCAAAGATAAAAAATGGTGTGTGGGAAAACTTTATCTGGCTATGAGGATGTCCACCTTTGTGGGAAACCTATTAAGTTTACCAGGGATGGGTTCTACTTACCTTTACTACCGGTTTGCATTGTGCGTGCGTGCACTTCTGCTCATGCGCAGATCACCTATGATGACATCCAGGTCAGTGGGCGGAGCCTCCCGCCGGTTTTACTATCGGTTCTTGTGAACCGTTCCGAACCGGGGGCAACCCACCACTGAAGTTTACCCACTGCACTAAGTCATCAATATGCCTTAGCCATAGTTGGTTGAATAAGCCACAATGTCTGCATCCACAACAAAATAAGAAAAGCCATGTTATAACCTAGGGGGACAGCTGATGTTGCATATTTGCTCTGCCCGGAGAAAAAAACTGCTCGTGTTCCCAGCATGCAAAACCTCCTGAACAGTTCTGTTATGCTTCGGCTAATCCAGAAACAGAATCCTTTGTGTTGGAAGTGTTAATGCAATGCAGCCCTTCCCTCTGAGCTGTCTCGCTCAGCAGGAAAAACAGACAGCTCTGCTTCTCCTGCTGAAAGGGCTTCTGTCTCCCATGGTCCGTTTTATTCAGCCGAATGAAAATGGCAGAATATAATGAGAATCCCAGGGACATACTTGTATCGTGAAAGCTTAAGGAAACAACTGAGAGTTTGAGTTTCAGTAGCTGCAGGGGGACAGAAATGAGTAAGAACTCATGTGTGCAAGAGGAAAGTTTGCTTGGTTTGTTCACATGTCATGTTTCCTATGTGATGGTTCTAGAAGCATTTTAGCCTGACATAGTTTAGATGCAAGTTTAATTAAATCCTGGCAAGCCATAACCAATAATGTTCAATGGTTTGACTCAATACTAGACACCTTCCTATATCCTTATTGCATGCTCAGATACATATTTCATAGCATAGCATTTGGCATACTTTGTGAACAGATTTAAGCATACAGTAGTAGGTGACTCTACCTATAATATTTGGGAAATGGAAAGTCAGGCAATGCCAGTTTACCTGGGATGCATAAAACATAAGCACACAGCAGTGGTGAAATCCAATTTTTTTTTACTACCGGTTCTATGGGGATGGCTTGGTGGGCGTGGCAGGGGAAGGATACTGCAAAATCTCCATTCCCACCCCACTCCTGGGGGAACGATATTGCAAAATCTCCATTCCCACTCCACTCTGGGGCCAGCCAGAAGTGGTATTTGCCAGTTCTCTGAACTACTCAAAATTTCTGCTACCGGTTCTCTGAACTGTTCAAAATTTCTGCTACTAGTTCTCCAGAATCTGTCAGAACCTGCTGGATTTCACCCCTGGCACACAGGAACATTTTCTTCCTCCTTTTCCAAAATGAAGCTGCTTCATCTGAAATTGCCTTCTACAGCGGCTGAATCTCCTTGCTGTAATATACAACTGAAGTTTAATAAATCTAATTGACTGAGGAATTTAGTAGCTTGATAAAATCCAATACAGCAGAATTAGAGGTTTTGAAAGTTGAAAATGTCTACCAAAAGGGGGCAGCATCTCCACGCTTTTCAGAATCGACCTGTTGAAGAATCTCAGAATATTTTAAGAACGATTCTTTTATAAGACCTCTGTAAGCATCTGCAGCTAGAGGCAAGGATCATATGACACTACCTCTGTGAATGAAGCAGGATGACAGTGCACAAAAGCCTTACCTGAAAGTGTTCATGATGTATAAAGACGTCCTTTTTTAAAAAAAAATCAGGGAACCATAAACCTCCTTTGAAAGACAGTTTCAAAACAGAAATGTCTCTTCTCTTTTCTATTTATTTCTGAACCTCATCACCACCTTTGTAGGGAAGCCTCTCTCTCTCTTTAAATTTCTATGGTTGCACATATGCTCTAAACACTCAAAATGATAAGGGAGCTCTGTTTTTGCCTTCTCTGGTCATTCTTTGTGGTCTTCCAGCTGAATGTTAACTGCATACTGCTTTGTTTCCTAGTCCCAAGAAACTCAGTTAGATGCTGCTTTCTGCTGAGACAATCATTGAGGAAATATTGTCTTGCATTAGTTTTTGCGGATTCTGATTATTCTGCCTCATTTGTTAGCTTTGGGACAATATGGCAACTCCTCTGTAATATTCAGGTTATTAAAGCACTGGGCTAGAAACTGGGACGCTCTGAGTTCTAGTCCCACTTTAGCAATAGCAATAGCACTTAGATTTATATACTGCTTTACAGTGCTTTACAGCCCTCTCTAAGCGGTTTACAGAGTCAGCATATCGCCCCCAACAATCTGGGTTCTCATTTTACACACCTCAGAAGGATGTAAGGCTGAGTCAACCTTAAACCTGGTGAGATTTGATCGGCCAAATTGCAGGCAGCCAGACATCAGCAGAAATAGTCTGCAGTACTGCACTCTAACCACTGCTCCACTACGGCTCATGAAGCCATGGCATGAAGCCATCTGGCTGACCTTGGACCTGTCACTCTCTCAGCCCTAGGAAGGAGGCAATGGCAAACCACTTCTGAAATCTTGCCCCCCCAAAAAGCTGCAGGGACTAGTCCAGGCAGTTACCAGGAGTCAACATTGAGTCAAAGGTACACACACACATACAAAAGTTGCATAAATATGTCACCTACTTTGTCCCAGTTCACAGTGCTAGCAGGTATGCAAATATAATTTTTAGTTACTTTAATCCTTGCAGAATCTCATTGTCGGCCTAACCATCCTTTGGTGGGCTTGTATTTTCCCTACATATCCTCCTTGCACCCTCATAGAAGTTCCTGTCAGGGGAAGTTTGTTTATGTTTGTAAGCCCAGTAATTGTATCTTGCTTATCTCTCAGGACTAGTTGGAATAAATGCTACCACTGGTGATATTTTCTTTGAAGTCCCTCTCAAAAGCAACATTTTCCTGGAACTTTTGATAAAACTTCCTGTTCCAGGAGCAGGAGCAGTGGTGCTGTGGTTAGAATGCAGTACTGCAGGCTACTTCTGCTGACTGCTGGCTGCCTGCAATTTGGCAGATCGAATCTCACCAGGCTCAAGGTTGACTCAGCCATCCATCCTTCCGAGGTGGGTAAAATGAGGACCCAGATTGTTGGGGGCAATATGCTGACTCTGTAAACTGGTTAGAGTGGGCTGAAAAAGCACCGTGAAGCTATATATAAATCTAAGTGCTATTGCTATTCCTATAGGTTCTGGTAATCAAACTATAATATTTGCAACTGAAACTATCGCATAATTATCTCCTGCCTACCTGTGTCACCAGTTCTTACCCCTCACTTTCTTGTGCCTGGTCACCCTAAACTAGTCCAGTTGGAGAAGAGTTACCAATATTTGAACGGAGTGTGGAAACTGAAATGGCTGCAAACTACCTTAGCCAAGTAGGCTGCCCATTGGTGCAAGATAGAGGGATCAATTGAAAGATCAACACTGGCTGCTACTGTTCTAATGATCACAGTTGAACTTTAAAATCAGAAATGGTTTAGGTCCTGGCTCTCAGAGGAACCCACCTCTTTGTTTATTAGATCAATTTCCCACTTTCATTCAGGAGCTCAAAGTGAAATGCGCAGCGTTTCTTCCTACCCCCCTCCCATTTTTCTCCCCAAACCATAGCTTTATGAGGTAGGTTGGCTTGAAACTCCAGAGACTTTCTGTGGCTGAGGATGGCCAGACTTGGGTCTCCCTCCCCACTGTATATCTTTACATCTCCTGCTGGTTCAACCAGCAGGAGATGTCCTTTTAAAGATGTCTCTAGTACTAGAAGTTAGCTGGTTCAGAAGACAAAGCTTTCTTGCTCCCAGCTATGGAACAGTCTTTTTGAGAAAATGTGGACATTCTCCACTTTCACAGGATTGAAGAAAACATCAAAAAAATACCTATCTTCCCCCAAGCCTTTAACTGTAAATTCATTTTAATGATACTGATATTAATTCTCACTTTTGTTGTACTAATGTTACTGTCATTTTTGTACCTTGCCTTTCATTTTATTTTTGCCAGTTATCTTGAGTGCTTATATAAGCTAAAATGATGGGATATAATTTCAATAATTAAAAGAAGCCCTTTGCATTGCAAAATACCCCTGCACAAAAGGACCAAACAGAAGAAATGCTCCAAAGAAACAGAGCGGTTATCCTTGCTTATTTGGAGCCAGGAGCCCAATACCACAATGAAGAAATGTATGGGAAAACACATAGAAATAGCTTCCACAGCAGTGTGATCAATGGTGGGTTGCCCCCAGTTCGGACCGGTTCGCAAGAACCGGTAGTAAAACCAGTGGGAGGCTCCATCCACTGACCCGGACATCATCATAGGTGATCTGCGCACGCGCATGATGTGAACCGGTAGTAAAGGTAAGTAGAACCTATCCCTGAGTGTGATGGTTAATATATGAAATATCCCTTGAGACTGTGACAGGAGGTCAAAAGAACAGAAACATCAGAAGATCCTTGCCTAATAAGTGATAGAAAACATGACAATGTGACAATAGGAAAAGAAAATTGAACTAGAAACCACAAAAAATTAGTTCAAGCAATCTGTCATGAAGTTATTTTTCCATTCTTATTCTGCCTATTTTGAAGACTGTCTCTCTCTCTCTCTCTCTCTCTCCCTCCCTCCCTCCCTCCCTCTCTCTGTATGTGTGTGTGTGTGCGCACACGCAAGATAGGCATATGTGCATAAGAAAGGGAAACAGAAAGAGTTTCTGCATAATGGTGATATTTTTCCTCCTAGCCCCTCCCTTTTTAAAAAATAATTTTATCAAGCCTTGCAAATACAAAGATAAAAGGCAAATGAGAAAAAAATGAAAAGTAAAGAAAAGAGGAAGAAAAAAGAACAAGAAATAGAAAAAAAGAGCAGAAAAGAGAAAAGAAAAGAAAAAGATGATATGTCAGAGATGACTCCCCCCACCCACCAGACAACTATAAACAATTTGGCTAACTTGACACCTTCTATGGTACTTCAATTTAAAAAAAAACCAAAAAACTTCTTCCATATCTCATCCTTCCATATTCCTTCTTCCATATCTCATCCCTTATCAATAGTCAAACAAGTCAATTTAGTAAAATTAATAGTCAATAGTCTATTAATCAATAGTCTATTAATCAATAGTTTAGGAATCAAAAGTAAAATTTCTGGCCCACCATATACTTCGAAATGCTTGTCTTTGCTAATAGTCTCCTTGGCTTGTCCTCATGGATTCAGGATTCATGAAGGAAATAGTGACAATCATCTAGAATAACACCTGCCCCCTTCCTCCCTCCCCCCCACAACTTGCTATCCATTTCTATCATCACCTTAACTGAACAACTTGAGGCTCAAACTGCATGTCACAAACATGCAGTTTCAAACCAAAATCATGCAGGCAGTGGGTTTGCATATAACAGAGTCTATAGGAGTGAATGTTGGACTTTGAAAAAGCAGGGTAGAAAGAGGATCAACACTTCTGCCCTTTGGTGTTGGAGACAATTTTAGGAATGCCACAGATAGCCAAGATAACAAGTACACATGGACCAAAGTACAGATCAATTCAGAGTTTTTCATCTGAGGCACAAATAACCGGACACAAATTGGCACATTATGTGAAAATCCACTTCCCTTAAGAAGTCCATAATGCTGGAAATAATGGAAGGAAAGAGGGGAAAGGTCAACCAGCAGCAAGGTGAATGGACTCAGTTACAATAGTGATGAATTTACTATTGGGAGTCATGATGGGCCAGTTGGGTACAGTGTATCTGTGGCATCTTCCTTCCTTCCCTCCCTCCCTCCCTCTCTCTCCTTCCCTCTCTCTCTCTCTCATCTATCTATCTATCTATCTATCTATCTATCTATCTATCTATCTATCTTTCTTTCTTTCTTTCTACCTACCTACTTACCTTTCTTTCTTTCTTTCTTTCTTTCTACCTACCTTTCTTTCTACCTACCTTTCTTTCTTTCTTTCTTTCTTTCTTTCTTTCTTTCTTTCTTTCTACCTACCTACCTACTTACCTTTCTTTCTTTCTTTCTTTCTTTCTTTCTACCTACCTTTCTTTCTACCTACCTTTCTTTCTTTCTTTCTTTCTTTCTTTCTTTCTTTCTTTCTATCTACCTATCTACCTAATCTATCTATCTATCTATCTATCTATCTATCTATCTATCTACCTACCTACCTACCTACCTTTGTTCTAACATTGAGTAAAGGGTTTGGCTGATTGAATTGTATGAACCCTGCATATTTGGTGAATCTATCCATTCCTCCTACTCAAAACAAAATGAAGTTGTTCTCAAGTAGCAAAGGCTGTCTTAAAGCGACTGGCTAAAATATGCAGTGTGGGAACATGAGTGAAGGTGACTCCAGGTCAGACAAGGTAAGGCAGTCAATTTGGATCAGTGTAGCTGGCAGGGTGAGTGAGTTCAAAACTTTCAGTTGAAATAATAACACTACTGTGTAGATGAAATGTGAGTAACTAAAGCTGTTCGCTCCACAGAACTCTCCATCCCATCCCATCCCATCCCACCCCTTCCATTTTTCTTTCTTTCTTTCTTTTTGCCACATTAAAGTTGATTTAATTTTATACTCAATTATTCTCTGGGCAGTTGTTTATCAATGTGACTATGTGATTGCATCATATTCTGGCATGATCAAGGCTTTCTTTCTTTCTTTTTTTAATAAACACCAAAGGACTGAACCACATCTCGCTTCCTTAGGCACTTTCATTGGAACACGAAATTGGGAGTACAACATCAATAAAGTTATTGGTTCAAAATGTCTTTATTGCTAAGTCATCTTCGGAACAAAGTAAACAGAGCTAAGAGAAATAGCAACCATACAAATTGTCTTACTTGGCAACTGGTGGAGTAGAACATTATCTTCAATTGTCATGTGTGCTGACATGTGTAATGTTCCACAGCATCTCACACGCTACCAGGCACCTTCTTACATTACCAGACTGTCTCAAGCATTAAAAAAAAAAAGGGGGGGGGAGGAAAGAAAACAAGTGGGAACTCTATAAAGAAATGGAGATTCCTTCATTTAGCAGACAATTTGGAAAGTAGCAAGTCCTGTGGACGTCTCCTTTTCAGTTAATATAGTCCAAGGACCTAATGCAGCAGAGACATCTGCTCTCTACCCTCTATTTTTTTTTTTTATTTGATTTATATGCCGCCCTTCTCCGGAGACTCAGGGCGGCTTACAATGTGCTCAGCAACTTATTTTCTCTTTCTCTTCTCTTTTTTGCCAGCTTACAATTCTTGTGCCAAATGACTGCAGCAAGTAAGCAATTTAAATGGGTTATAGACAAAATTGGATGTTAAGGACTTTGCTTTAAAAATTTGGGATAGATAACAAAAAGGGCCTGGTGGCTCAGCAGACTAAAAGCATTGTGATTAACACCAGCTGTCTGCAATTACTGTAAGTTTGAATCTCACCAGGCTCAAGGTTGACTCAGCCTTCCGTCCTTTCTAAGGTAGGTAAAATGAGGACCCAGCTTGTGGGGGCAATAAGCTGACTTTGTATAAATATACAAAAGTATGAAGGCTATTGCTTAATGCATTGTAAGCTGCCCTGAGTCTCCGGAGAAAGGCGACATATAAATCAATTTTTTTAAAAAAAATAAATACAATCCATTATATCATTTCAAGGTAGGTAAGACATGTTTTATTTATTTAAGTAGAAGCTCTAGGCAGTGTACATATTGTCAAAATACAAAATAACAAGTCTATAAAATCAGTAAAACTATAAACAGTAAAAAAAAAACAATATTTAGTACAGAATGTACTCTAATGGCTTAATCTCTGTACAATGAACTGACATTCCTGAGTAATCTTTAATAATAGCCTCCAAGTTCTTTTCATTGTGATAAATGAATCTAGAAATTAGCAGATCATGTATAATTGTGAGAAACTAAATCTGACAGTATCATGGCTTGTATAATAACCCATAGTTGATAAAAGGCCACGCAGAAGCGCTCAGGGAATTAAGCGGTTGAATTCTCTACTATTTTATAGAACCTTCATGAGCCAGAAGCCATTCCTGCAAATAAATACAATGCTAGAAATTTATGCTTCAGTTTATAACATAGCTTCATATTTCCTATTTTAATTAGAATAATTGTTTTAATTTAATTAAATCCAGGGTATGATATATACCAATGGAGGTGGCTGGGAACTAATTGTGCCCACAAACACCAGCCTGTTATCTATGTTAGATTCATTCTTCCCTTCTATTAATCAATCTGTTATAGTAGTTGATAATATTATGTGCTGCTTGTTGTTTTGTTAAATTGGAATATTTTCACAAATACTGTAGATATGGATAAATCTTTTCATCCCTGCTAAGGATTGAATGTATTGGTCCTCATTGTTCCACTGCTACCTGTTCTAACATATGTTGGTGAAAGATGGACACTAAACATCACAATCCAAACAAAAGCTATAAGTGGTGCAAAGAGCCATGGAAAGATACACGCTTGGTATTGCAAGATAACATGGAAAGACCAGCACATGGATTAGAGAAAAAACAGATTAACAGAGTTGGAAGGGATCTTATAGGTTATCTAGTCCCTTACCCAAGCAGGAAACCCTACACCATTTCTGACAGATGGCAGTCCAGTCTCTTCTTGAAAGCTCCCAGTGATGAAGCTCCCACAACTTCCAAAGGCAAGCTGTTCCATTGGTTGATTGCTCTCAATTGTCAGAAAATTTCTCCTTATTTCCAGGTTGAATCTCTCCTTGTACAGTTTCCATCCATTATTCCTTGTCTGGCCATCAGGTGCTTTGGAAAATAGCTTGACCCCCTCCTCTCTGTGGCAGCTACTCAAATATTGGAACACTGCTATCATGTCTCCCCTAGTCCTTCTCTTCACTAGATTAACCATGCCCAGTTCCTGCAACTCTTCATTGTATGTTCTAGCCTCCAGTCCTCTAATCATCTTGGTTGCTCTTGTCTGCACTCTTTCTAGAGTTTCAACATCTTTTTTATAGTGTGATGACCAAAACTGGATGCAGTAATGCTTTGATCTTGATTGTATCCCTCTCTTAATGCAATTTAGGTTTGCATTGGCTTTTTTGGCTGCTGTCGCACATGAAAATATTACGATATCATCAAGAGAGTAAAATAATTGAAATGGAAATGGGCTGGTTACATAGCAAGAAGAACTGATGGCAGATGGACCAAGGCAGTCATAGAATGGATCCCACCTGATAAAAAGCATCCCCAAAAGACACCTAAAACAAGATGGATCAATGAAATCAGCAAGTATTGCAGGCCCAATTGGCAAAAGAAACCTCAAAACTGTATTGGTTGGAAACATGCTGATGAGGCCATCATCCTGCAGTAGATAGACAATGGCTGAAATAATAATAATAATAATAATAATAATAATAATAATAATAATAATAATAATAATGATTGTTCCAGACCTTATTTCAACATATGCACAGTCCCACTCTATATCACATGGTAAAGAGATGGCTCTGCTAACTTTACCTAGCAATTTTATAAAGATTTTAAAAAAGCACAGGGAGTAAAGCTTCCAGGACTCAGAACATTTATGCTAACGACCTAAGCAGAATTCCACTCCGGTACTATTTTCTGAAACCCATCAAATTAGTAGAACTGTCATGTATCAACAAGGCTGTGCTTCCTTTGTTTTTCTACCATTAAGGACAGAGTCTATCTCTGTGACTAAGATCATTTTAGAACGAAACCAGGGGCTGCATCTGAATTTAAATAGGCTTTGATAATCTCCCTCTCATAAATATAAATTATGCACCCTTCAGACCTCCCCACCCCCGGTCTCCCTCCCCGCTCCCCCCAAGTCAACTCCCTCAGGCAAAAATGCAGGTGGTTGGTTAAAAACTTGCAAGCACTGCTGGTCATATCAATTGAACCTAATCTACACAGCCAGCTTGGATATATGGTTTTGACAGCTTTATAGGAAACTTACCTATCATAACATGATTTTCCAATGCATTTGATTCTAAAAAAAAACAATGTTATTACCATTATTAATACACTTAACTCCAATATTAGAAGAGACATGAATGAATAAAATCTTATTATGGGCACAGAAGTCTGTGGTCTCTTGATATGAATGTTAAATATTTAACATGTAAATTTTTAATGAGGATAATACAGAGGCAATTGAGATGGTGGCTTACTCAAAGTAAATTTTAATGAGCAAATACATCCCTGCAACCAGTCATGGTTTTGTCTGATAAACCAAGGCATATTTATGAATATGAAGAATCATGTTGCATGTAATCAAGGGCCTATATAGTGCAGAATCATATGTCCAGTGGTGGAATTCAAATTTTTTTACTACTGGTTTTGTGGGCATGGCTTGGTGGGCATGGTGTGGCTTGGTGGGTGTGGCAGGGGAAGGGCACTGCAAAATCTCCATTCGCACCCCACTCCAGGGGAAAGATACTGCAAAATCCCCATTCCCTCCCCATTCCTGGGGGAAGGATATTGCAAAATCTCCATTCCCACCCCACTCTGGGGCCAGCCAGAGGTGGTATTTGCCGGTTCTCCGAACTACTCAAAATTTCCGCTACCGGTTCTCCAGAACCTGTCAGAACCTGCTGAATACTACCACTGCATATGTCACATACTGGTAAACAAGGCATGATTGGCACAATATCCTCGAGACCACCAAGTGATCTTCAGAGCCATATTGCTTGCCATACTGGAAAAAAGGTGCAATATAATAAACTCACATGCACAATATCAATTTTGTTTAAGACATTTTCTAAACCATTACATCTGTGTTCCCCATTATATCATTCCAAATTTATTTGTTTAAACAATAACTAGATGAACAAAAAGCTACATTCTTACTACTCTAGAATGCCTTTCAAAGGAAGATGTTCCATGTGCATCTAATATTTACAGAAGTGGGATACTTCCCCCCACTCCCCTCTTAAGGGCATTATTCATTTGGATGCAATCTATAAAGGGGTGGTATGCTGGCAAGATGTGGGGCGGAAGCCAGCAGAACCTAAGGGGCACTGAAACTTTTCTCTTTCTTTAACTCTTTTTTCCTGGCCAACAGATTGCTGAACAGAGATGATTTAAGCATCTGGTGGGAGATTTTGGAAATTAGGATAATGACTGAATTTAGACTATAGGTACAGATAGTACCTCTCCCTATCAAATCAACCAGTTTTACTATAGTTCTCTCTCCCTCCCCTCCCCTCACATTTTTTTTTTTTTTTTTTTTTTTGCCCACGAGCTGGTTCAGGAATATGGAGTTGGCATAGCTCTTACTTAGCAGAATAAAAGTTGGAAGGGATCTTGGAAGTCTTTTAGTCCAACCCACTGCTCAATCAGGAGACCCTATCCCATTTCAGACAAATAACTATCCAAGCATCCACAGCTTCTGAAGGTAAGCCATTCCACTGATTAATTCTTCTCTTTGTCAGGAAATTTCTTCTTATTTCTAGGTTGCTTCTCTTCTTGATTAGTTTCCATCCATTGCTTCTTGTCCTGCTTCAGATGCTTTGGAGAATAAGTTGACCCCTAATCATGGCTTAGGCCCAGGGTACTTGCAGGACCATCTCCAGCCGCTCTCCCATCGTCCTGTGCGCTCTCACAGAGTTGGCCTCCTCAGGGTGCCGTCAGCCAAACAATGTCGGCTGAAGGCCCTGAGGAGGGCATTCTCTGTGGGAGTCCCGACCCTCTGGAATGGATTGCCCACCGAGCTCAGGACAGCCCCCGACCTTCTTTCCTTCCGTCGCGAGCTGAAGACGTGGCTCTTCCGTCAACTCAACTGATCCGTTTGGGGGTACACTGTCATAATTTTAAACTGTTTTAATAGGGTTGCTGATTTTAATTTTATTTCATTGTGATTTGTATTGGAATTTGTCATTTTGTAAGCCACCTTGAGTCCCCAGGGAGAAAGACGGCATATAAATCGCAGAAATCAATCAATCAATCAATCAATCAATCTTTGTGGCAGCCCCTGAGATTTTGGAATACTGCTATCATGTCACCCTTAGTCCTTCTAGGTAAGTTCTTTAGACTAGACATACCCAATTCCAGCAACTGTTCTTCATATGGTTTAGCCCCCAGACCCTTAATCATCTTTATTGTTCTTCTCTGCACTTTTCTAGAGTCTCAACATATTTTTTATATCATGTAACCAAAACCACATGTAATTTTCCAAGTTTAATCTTACCAAGGGTACTAGTATGTTACATGACCTTAAAACCAAGACTGTGTTAGCTTTTTTGGGCAGCTGCCACATACTGCTGGCTCATATTTATCCACTAGGACCGTCTCACAGTTACTACTATTGAGCCAGGTACCAGCTGTTCTATAGATGTGTGTTTGTTTTTACTTGCTTTTGTCACCACCGAAGTTCATTTTGTTAGATAGGCCCCAGTGTTTAGGTCGGTCAAGATCCTTCTGTATCTTGTACACGGCATTTTGTCAATATTTCTGAACAGTTCTTGACATTTCTCTGTGTTCCTCTCAATTGACCTTGTTTTTGTTATTCGTATTGTCTGTTTGGTACTTTCAGCACTTTTCCAATCATGCCATGGCCATCTCAAAACATTTCTACTCTGCCCACATTTCTACACTAAAACAGCTTCTACAAATATTGGTCTTGTGTTATGACTAGGGTACTTGAATTGCATTCACAAATGAGCATTATAATGCAAATAAACATAAGAAGTTGCCCCAAATTCACACTAATGGTTGTTCTATGATGAAAACCCAATGATTGAATTAAAAAGTTAATGAATGTTCTGGTCTATGTCCAGTCTCTTCAATAGGATAGCTGGAAAGCCACATCCCTATAAACTCACATTGTCCGATATACACCCTGAATAAATAAGAGTTCTGTCATAATAATAGATGACCAGCATAGGAAAATTTCTCTATCTGAATCCAGACTCTCTCATCTTCCCTTGATCTGTATCTTCTTCCAAGGCCTTTGGTATCTCAAGAAAAATCTTAAAAGCCCAGTCAGTTATTGGGAACCTACAAATAACAGCTGTAAAGAACCATGAAAAGAAAACACTCAGATGGGAGCGGATGTGTTCAAAAGCAAATGCTCACAATCTCAGCAGGAAACCACAGTCTATGGAAGATTCAACAAGGAAGTGGACTGCATAGAATGGATGTGTTACCTCATGCAGGGCATCATTATTGAGTCATTGGAGCTCCAACACTCTTCTATTATAGAAGGTTATTGTAGACTTGCAACCTTTATCATCTATGTTTTTTTTTAATGTAAGGTGCTTAGATGAAAGAGCCCAAAGAGTTATGGTTTACTTCTGTTCCGTTTCCATGGCTTGAGCTCTCAGACAAAAACTTTTCTTATCATGGCTGTGCCAAAGTGCTCCCATGAATTTGGTAATTTCTCTCTAAAAATTTCAGGCTCGACTGGATAGAGAAGCCCTGCAGGAATTCTTAACGAGTTGCTTTCTTCCCATGTGTGTGATTTGTAGTTTGCAGTCCTGCCCAATATGTGTCTCTACAAAGCTATTAAGAAGAAGAAAGCCGAACAGACATATATTACATGCAGACTGACTGTGCAGCCCACTTCACTGTTGATTAGATGTCAACTCATGGATAAATCGGAAAAACTTTCCACAGAGAAAGAGTTGGGTTCAAATCAATTCATTTTAGGCACTGGTACATAAGAATAATTGGTGGCAAGTACTAATTTTCAGTACGGTTGTAATAGTGTTATAATCCTGGAATATTTACACATGCTACTGATGAATTCTCAAATTAAATCTGGACACAGGATTTCAATCATACATGGCAGTGAGATTATAATCACTGTAGCTTTTAAAGAAGAAGTTGGACAGCCACTTGTCGAGAATGGCACAGAGGGAAGGGGGCTGAAGACCTCCAAGGTCCCATCCAACTCTGTCATTCTGTATTCTATTTTTCCATAAAAATGGCATTTTGTTAAACTTTTCAATAGCATTTGACCACGTTCCACACCAAAGAGATGGCTATGCTGAGCAGTTATAAGAAAAGAGGACATATTCTTTTTTTTATTTATGAATAATTTGTCCCAAAGAAAAAAGAATAGTCGTAGAAATGAAATCTTTCTGTTTATGTATTCCTTTTGAATTTCTTCATAAATGATCTTTTTGGAAGTGGGAATGTTGGTAGTGGTTTATAAAACTGCCATGATTAGCTGAATCTGCCCTTGCAGTGATGGTTCAGTTCAAGCTGTTCTCCATTTGCTGCTGCACTGCTCCTTCCACAGTGATATCTGAAGAAGACCGATCTTCCTCCCTTGCTATATGCAAGAAACTTCACACCAATAACCCTTTTTTTGCCTGATAATAGATAACAATAGCAATAGCACTTAGACTTATATACCGCTTCACAGTGCTTTACAGCCCTTTCTAAGCGGTTTACAGAGTGAGCATATTGCTCCCAACAATTTGGTCTTCATTTTACCAACCTCGGAAGGATGGAAGGATGAGTCAGCCTTAAGCCTGGTGAGATTTGAACTGCCAAACTGCAGGTAGCTGGCAGTCAGCAAAAGTAGCCTAACCATTGCGCCACCGTGGCTCATGGTTAGACTGCAGATGTCACCCATAATGTAGCAAAGTTCTTTGAACATGTGCAAACAACAGACTACCGTACATGACTGAGATCCTCATACCTCATTTACTTACCTTCTGTTAAAATATTGACTCCCATTATTCTATTACTTCATTCACTATTTACTTTAATACTTTGGACTATTAAAACACAGAGTACATTCGTGCAAATATTCACCTTTTTAATTTCTGAGACTATGTGGACAATTTATTTTTTCCCCTTTTTTGTATTTAGTTTAGATAGATAGATGATAGATAGATAGATAGATAGATAGATAGATAGATAGATAGATACATAGATACATAGATATAGATAGATGATAGATGATAGATGATAGATAGATAGGTAGGTAGATAGATAGATAGATAGATAGATAGATAGATAGATAGATAGATATCTGGATCGCTCTCTGTGTGTATATCATCTCTATCTTCATAGTGTTGATTCCTTAATAAAGGTAGGTGTAATGAAATCTTGAATGACCGTGGAGAAAAAGGATAAGAGATGCTGCCTAGGAAACAAGCAAGAGCAGTAGCCTACTGTTAAAGCCTACTCTAATGGCCAGAGAAAGAAACTTAGGAAGAACCTGTCCTAATGGATGAAGCAATTAATAATTGCTGTGGGACACCTGTGCCTTCAGACTTGCAAAATTGTGTTAATTAAGAGCCTTGGTGGTGCAGCAGATTAAAGTACTGGTAAGTAACAACAGCTGCCTGCAATTACTGCAAGTTCAAATCTCCCCAGGCTCAAGGTTGACTCAGCCTTTCATCCTTTCGAGGTAGGTAAAATGAGGACCCGGATTGTGGGGGCAATAAGCTGACTTTGTATAAAAAAGAACACCGCTTGGGGGGGCACGCGAAAGCCCTACTAAGCAGGTATATACAAAAGTATGAAGGCTATTGCTTAACACATTGTAAGCCGCCCTGAGTCTCCGGAGAATGAATGAATGAATGAATGAATGAATGAATAAATAAATGAATGAATAAATGTAGCCTTACAATAAAGTAGAATTAGTTCATCTAGTTGTGTTTCCTGCCTGGTTTGGCTGGGAGAGCGAACCATTGGGGGCAGCCTGGTCCTTCCTCAGAGCCCCAGGAAGAAGCTAGGCTATATCAATGTTGCTGCTGCAGCTGCTGAGAGCAATCGGCTACTAGCATGACACAAGCACTGTTACTGTTGTGCTGCCCTTCTTTAAGAAGGCACCTTGTCTATTTTGCTCTGGTCTCATCATCAGAACAAGGTTTGCGATGCTGAGGTGAGTAGGGGAATCAGTATGGACCAGTGATGGGCTGCAACCGGTTTAATAACCGGTTCTGTGAGTGCTTGCTGCACACGCGCACATGTGCCTAACATGCTTCTGCGCAGCTTTCAAAATACAGCAATTTGAAGCTCAGCTGCTTACCTTCTAAGGCAGCCCCAGTAAGTAGAACAGCGGAGGCGGGGAAATCAGATGTGCCGTGTGAATCAGCTGAGCCAGAAAGACGGAAATATAGGACAGGATAGGGCAGGGGTGGGTGGGCGGGGCCAGCTGATTGTTGGAACTACCGGTTTTCCCGAACTGGTCCAAACCAGCAGCAGCCCACCACTGGTATGGACCATTCCCATTCACTTCTGTAATTTTATGGCAATTGACTCTCCAAGTCAACTGCGAGGGTTGCAGACTTTTACTGACGAAAATCACAATAAATGATGCATATTTTCCAAAGCTAACTCCTGACTATTTCACTCTTTATTTTTAATATGTTGCCCCTTCTTTAACAACAACAACAACAACAACAAAGATCTCCAAAAGGCTTTATAAGATTAGTGGCAAAACAGCCTCTCTCCTCAAGGTCACAGTCTTTAAGACCTAATAGGCAAGGCAAATGTGATTCTTTAATAGAGGAATGGTTTTTAAAAAAAATCTTGAAGGGCATAGGATCAAATGCCTTAACTAGGGAATGTTGGCTGGATAGTTTGGGTGGTTAGCTGTATTCTGAAGAGAGCCGCCAAAACATCTCTAACACAAGTAAATGAATGCACAATGACAAAGAATGGCTGATGAGGAAGTACAAAGTGAAAATTATACCTTGCAAAGATTACAAATGCAAAGATTCAATTTCTCATGCATCCCTACAATCAGTAGAAGAGAATATAAGGTCTGTACTAGGGACCACCCTTTCATATTAACGAAGAGCAACAGGATAAAATTAAAATATATTTGTTTTCTAATAATGCTGTCTCTACTTGGGAGTACAGATGAAGCCATTTTACAAGTGTTGATAAATTCAAATGGAGTCCTTAACGGATCATCTCTTAAAGGAGTTTGCAGACACGCAAACTTATTTAAGGCCTGCAATAAAAAAATACTCCTGAGATACGATAGTTGCAAATAATAATTCTGTTTCCTCTTAGGAGATGCAGAGTCAGGTCTGTTCGACCTGTAACACTATAAGCCCAGAGCCACAGATCAATATAACAAAGCAATGGAACAGTCAATAAATAGTTGCTCTGTATTATTATGGTCAAAAACTCAGAGGGGGTCATCTTGAAATACATTAGCACAATTGGAAGGTACTATTTTTTTTCCTTGCAAAAAGCAAAGAGGGGATATTGTATCAGCTTAATGTTGTGAATGTTGAAACCCCATCAATAAGCACGTTTGTCTGAGGTAAAATAAAATATTTAGCTATTAGTTTTATATCCCTCACCAGTCCTCCAGGAGCTCAAGGCAGCTTATTTGTGGATCTCACTTCAACTTACCTCACTTCCCACAATTGCCCCACGAGGAGTCGGTTGGTGAGAGAGTGACTAGCCCAAAGTCACCCAGTGAGTTCCCATAGCTTAGGACGGACCCAAATACCTCATCAATCAACATGCCTAGTGATTTTGGCTCAATTCAACCAAAATTATTCTCTTCTTTAAAAAAATACACTCCATCAGAATAAAATATTCTCTGGACCACCTACAATTTCATTAACTTTATTTGCTGCCCTTGTTCATGTTTGCGTGTTTTTTAATTCACAGCATGATAGCTGAATCGAGGCACTTACATTGAAAATTGCACTAAATTATTAAGCCACTCAGCAGTAATGAAAGTTTCCATCATTGTTGAGTATCTCTTATTTCTTCTGCAGGAGGAGGGAACCCTACATGTTACTGCCTTAAATTCCTGAAAGAAAGGTGGGATTAATAAATAAAATTTAAAAAAAAAAACAATCAGCAACTAAATTCTTGAAGATCACCAGCACTGTGGTGGGTCCCATCCTGGTGGAATGAATATGTCTCTTCCAATACTGTTTAAAACTCATGCTAATTCAGCCATCAAAGCAAGAAATTGTGTTGTGTCAGTGAGCGGCCTGGCTTGATGGACCAGTCCTCTGTTGCTAGTCACTCTTTCACTTCTCCATATCCATTACCAACCTGCGCCTGCCATTTATATACTGAACAACCCAAAAAGGCTCTGCCAGTTGCCATCGTTCTCAGGTTGATTTTCTAGGTCTAGCCCCTGAAGGGAAATGCTCTAGACAGCATATTAGTCTTCTGTCTGAGCTAACTCTCTGAAAAATACACTTCTTGCGGAGAATTAGCAAGGACAAGTTGGTTGTAATAATTCTGAAGGGAAGTTACCTCAAGTCACCCTTTCTGCTATACTTTGAGTCGATGAATAAAACATGATCATTAAAACGGAACCTCACTGAGCACCAACCCTCCTCCTTATCGTCCATTTACTCCACAAGAAGGAGAAAATGAACAAAACCCACTGAAAGCATGACGTACAGAATGAAAAAGAGCAAGAACACTGTACATAAAACAAAGAAATGCAAAATAAAGTCACAATCTACAATCCTATAACGGTGATTTAACTGTGAATCGTTTAAGAGGAGTATACTTGGGAATTTATCCCAACATTAAGATACACAGAAGTAAGATATTTTGACTCAGATAAATATTTGAAAATGACATGAGAGTTGCTGTTACTGTATTATTTAACGTACCATTTAAATGTGCTTTCCAACTTTTCATCAGGGTACTCAATGCAACTAACAGTAATTATAAAATAAATATGTAACATTCAAAGCAAGCAAAACATTGACAAAAATAATTTCAAAACTTGGCAACAGATCACATTACCTTTACATAACCTTAGGAGACCAAAGATTTGCCTTAATTCAACATATTAGTTAACAAAAGATCCTCCAGTTTGTTAAATGTGTATCTACAGGTAGTCCTCATTTAGCAACTCTCTCACTTAGTGATCATTCACAGTTATGATGGTGATGCAAAGGTAACTTTGCAACCTATCCTGAAATTTATGAGATTTGCATGTCTGTAAAGCCAAGAAAACTGAAATAAGATCATAAGCACACTTGTGGTTTCACTTAGTAACAATATCACTTAATGACTAAGTTTCTGGTTCCAAGTGTGGCCACTAAACAAGGACCACCTGTACTCACAATGGCCAAATATAATATTTTGGGTTATCTATATGTGGCTTCATGTGAATATTTTGTGAATATTATGAATTTTGTGTATATTTTGAACCATGCTTGTTTATGAAGCTACTGTAGATGAAGAGGAGAGAATGTGTCAGTTTTGCTTTCTGTAATAATCAGATGTCCAAGCTTACATTTGTGAAAAAAATGTGTCATTTTCAATAAATCCTTTTTTAAAAAAAAATCTGCCCTAACAGAATTAACATCCTTTTGCTTTGCCAAATTCAGTAGGGTCAATTATTCCCAGCATGCTGAGGACTATATTGTACATCTCCAGGAACAAGGGCAATTCATAGCTGTTTGTATTTGTATGTGGTCACTGTCAAAATGCAGTGCACCCAATCATCAAAATGAAGACCCCAGCCTGAAAAAAAATGTGCAAACTTATTTGAGAAAAGGATAATCTTCATTCCTTGCTCAGTTTTCTACTGACCAAATAAGCTGATTTGTTTTGATGAAACTACGTTTTTTATACTATCATCAAATATGAAGTCACAAGAATTGAGCGAGGGGGAGAAAAGAAGGATGATGATGATGACGATGACAACAACAACAATGATGGAATGACGATGTTCTCCCTCTCTGGGTCTGAAATACTCAATCAAATCCTTGGCCTATATCAGTGGTGGGTTTCAAATATTTTTACTACTGGTTCTGTGGGCGTGGCTTGGTGGACGTGGCTTGGTGGACATGGCAGGGGAAGGATACTGTAAAATCTCCATTCCCACCCCACTCCAGGGGAAAGATACTGCAAAATCCCCATTTCCTCCTGATCAACTGGGACTTGGGAGGCAGAGAATAGATGGGGGCGGGGCCAGTCAGAATTTTTACTACCGGTTCTCCGAACTACTCAAAATTTCCACTACCAGTTCTCCAGAACTGGTCAGAACCTGCTGAAACCCACCTCTGGCCTATATGTAAGAAAAAGAGGCAGGGCTTCCTCATTTTGACCATTTTGACTTGCACATTTAAATGATACCCTTTTTTATTTGTTTACTGTAGGTGTAAACACTTGTTGTGACCTGCTCACTTCCACTTCATGTGGGATCTTCTTGTCTAATGTCAAAGAAGCTAAAGCCAAAGAAAGAAGTATTGACCTCAGCCAATAATTTAATGCACCACTCTCATTTTTCCAGGCTTCACCTTCACCTTATTTCTCACAATATTTGTACACCTCTCCATCCCAAGACTTTCGATCTGAGCTGCCAATCAGTAAGAAAAGAAAGGAAAAAAAGCCAAGAAAATACATCATGCTTTAAATTGAATTTGAGATTGCCATTAGTCATCTTCACACACTTCCTAACGGCAGTGAGTTACAGTAAATTAGCTTGTTCCAAGCATTCTTTTAAGCAGGGTTGGCAATCTGCAGCCCTTAGGCCACACACAGCCCTTGATCTAATTTCATGCTGCTTTTGTCTTAAATTCAAAAGCCCTTTGCAAACCAGCAGTTCAGATCTCTAGCAAAAGTGATCTCCTTCCCCTGCCCCCCACAAATTAGCCTGCAGTGTGAGGATAAAAAAGACAGAAGGGCTCTGGATGGAGGTCAGAAAGGGAGAAAACATTAACCTTCTCTTGACTTTGATCATACAGCATCCTTTGGATTATTCCTGTGGTAATACTGTCCAACATAGGAAAGAAAAGGTTTGTCCACCCATTGTCACGAAGGGAAAGTTGAATTTTTTCCCCCTGATTTTCTTTATACGACAAATAAGAAATCCTAGGAAGAAAATAAAAAACGAAAACCTTGCACCCCGTTTAAAATGCTAGGATTCATCTAGTGTTACAAACACAATGATACCTATTCACCCACCCCCACCCCCCACCCTACCTGGAGAAAAAAGTAAAGAAAAATATTAGAGCCAAGACAATTCCTGAGAGCAGATGTTCATGTCTCTTTATTGTTAAAAGTCCCAAAGGTGCTTTTTTTTTTTCTCCTGGTACCAGAAAGTCCAGTTGCCTCTTGAAAAAAAGAGCAACTTTGGGACAACCATGACCTGGAAGAATGAGAATCTCCATAGACATTTACTGTTAAAAGGACAATTGTTTTCACTGCACATGGTAGTGCTCAGGGAGAAATGATGAGAAGAGCAGAGGTGGGTTTCAAAGATTTTTACTACCGGTTGGCCGTGCATGCACACACTTGCTTCATGTGCACGCACCTTCCGTGCATGCACCCGGCCTTCTGCGCATGTGCTTTGCTCACGCGTGTGCCTTCTGCGCATGCACACGGCCTCAAAAATGGGGCTAAATAGGACAGCATAGTGCTGGGGCGGGTGGGCAATCTCCGCTACCAGTTTGCCTGAACTGGTACGAACTGGCTGAATACCACCACTGGAGAAGAGGAAAGTCACAGCAGGACCAAAGCAAGTAAAGCACTGAGATGCTATTCAGTGCACTAGCCTGTCTAATTCTTCTGGAGAGTTGGGGTGCCAATATAGCTCCAAGCATAAATTCAATATTTCTCCCACACTATCTGTACTGCATCTTAACACTCTTACAGTATTTTCTAGAATGTTTTGGTGACCTAAGCTGCAGACAGTCAAGAGAGCTGGGCACGAGTTCAATGCTTTATCACTTTATCACTTTTATCTCTCTCTCTCTCTCTCTCTCTCTCTCTCTCTCTCTCTCTCTCTCTCTCTGTGTGTGTGTGTGTGTGTGTGTGTGTGTGTGTGTGTGTTGCAAATGAGCCATAGAGATAGGCTGGGTTTACGTATTACAGTAAAACATTATGTTATCTGTTTGATTTCAGCTTAATTTGTGATTTAAGCCATAGTGGGTGGGTTAGCTATACGTGAGAACACCGCTGCTATGGTTTATTCAACAAACTATAGTGAACAAGACCCACATTATTACAGTGGCCCCAACCTGTTTGGGACCAATTCAATGGAGAGCATTTTTTCTGTGGACCGTGTGTGTGTGTGTGGGGGGTTTGCACACTTCCTACATCCCACACATGTGCAGATGGGACTTTTGCATGGCCTGGTTTCTGGTGCACCACAGATTGGGGATGGTCTGCAGCCCAGGGGGTTGGGAACCCCTCCATTATAATACAGAGACAGTGACTGAGAAAGCATGGGTAAGTCCTAGAAAGAGTTCCTAAAGAGATTAGCGTGTTGTCGAGGAAAAAAAAATAAATAAGTGGGGAAACGGAGTTAAAATACACAGCAGGATAAAAGCTGGGAGGGCCGGAGTGGAATGCTGGGAGTGAATATAAACTGATAGATATATTGCAATTAGGCACTGGGAAGTGGTAGCACAGTGTAGAAAGATACCAGGACAGATTAAGGGACCAGGAACAGAAGAGCTGTGAAGAACAAGCGATTACATTTTTCATTGCAAAGAGAGACAGCATGGAACAGAACTGATCTGTTCTTAATCTTAATGCCCAGACAATACGTGGTAAAACACATGCAGTCAGCAAACAGACTAAATTACCTAGACATTCATCATGAAAGAATACCACTCTGTAATATCGTTTATTAAAGGCAATTGGTTATCTTTTTATTTCCGAAAAGTGTTCAAGTGTTAGCCTGGATTTTGAACATTCTTCTGAGACTGAGCGATGGTTTACCAGTTACCTGCCAAATAGAATTTTAAACAGCGAATGAGAAAAAAAATTATAACTTTTCTAATGTGTGTGTGCTCTAATAATCCTTTCTCTTCAATAAACCAATGTTACCAATGTTACCAATGTTACTTCATGTGGAGCAAGAAAAGCTGTCTTCATTCTGCTGAGAAAAAAAAAATCTGGTTGGTCAACTTGTCAGAACCATTTGCAGAACATATCCATCATTTTGTAGACTAAAAAAGAGTAATTGTGCCTGCTAAACTGATCAGACACAGCTGACTTTTCTCCTTTTTCTCAACAATTCATGACTTCAACCTTTTAACCTATTCCCTTCCCCTCTCTGCGTTACTTTTTTTTCTCCACTACTCTATCTCACTTCTCTGTTCTATTTCTTTACTTGATCTCATGCATTATTTTCCTGTATCTCTTCTGTGCCTTCTCCCCTTTACTGAGTTATCACCCACAACAACCATCATTGACAAAGTAAAGAAGTTAGTTTCAGGCTGTGTTGCTATCTTTCCTGATGTATTGATATGTATGCACTTTGAGACATAACTCTATTAGTTACCTTTCAGTTCTATTGAACAATATCATAGACTAAAAACACTAGAAGGGCCATTTCTGTCATACACATTCAGATGACAGAATTCTCTGAGAATTGAACAGATTGAAGTGAAGAAAGTGTGTGTGCGTGTGTGCGTGTGTGTGTGTGTGTGTTGTGTGTGTGTCAGGGGTGGGTTCCACTTACCTTTACTACCAGTTTGCAATGGGAGCGTGCATGCAGAAGCTTCTGTGCATGCCCAGATCAGCCATGATGATGTCGTGATGGGTGGGAGGAGCCTCCCTCCATTTTCTACCGGTTCTATAGAACTGGACCGAACCGGGAGCAACCCACCTCTGGTGTGTATGTTGTGTGTGTGTATAGATATGTATCTTCACTTCAATCTGTCCAATTCTCAGAGAATTCTACCATCTGAATGTGTATGACATATATATATATGTCATATATACACATATGGCATGTACGTACCTATGTATGTATGTATGTATGTATGTGTGTGTGTGTGTCTGTGTGTGTATACACACACACACAAGTCCCTGCAGCTTTCTTGGCAAGGTTTTTCAGAAGAGGTTTGTCATTGCCTCCTTCCTAGGGCTGAGAGAAAGTGACTGGCCCAAGGTCACCCAGATGGCTTTGTGTCTAAAGTAGGACTAGAACTCACAGTCTCTTAATTTCAAACATGATGCTTTAACTACTACATCAAACTGGCTCAAACTATAACTAGCCAAGTTCAAAGAGCCATGGAAATTGAACATTGTATTGCCCAAGATTTTTTTAAAAAAGAGTAGATGTAATTGGATAAAGCTTTACAGCTGGATGATTAATGTTTTTATTTTTCTTGGAACAGCTGATCTTAATGATACATCAACTTTATTTCTAGATTTTTCTTAGCTTCAAGAACATTTAATATTCGACATTTAAGCCAGCATGTCAAAAGTCCTATTGGATATTACAAATTAGCTCCATATTTCCTTGGACTGTAGTCAGAATATTTTGCCCTGGATTTTACATTTTACAACCAAGCATAAATTGAAAGTGTTAAGATACATAAAAATTGTTCTTTCTGGGCAGCCTAATTAACGGAGACTAATTTAATTTTCTTACCTCTCAGATCCTATGAAGAAAGACCTGGGAGGAAAGGGGAGGGAGCATTAAGTTGTAAGCACATTCACTTTTTGTTCTACACTAAATAACATTAACTAAAAGTGACTAATAGTATGTCAGCCCACAGGTATGAACCTTACATTATATGTTTCCTTGAGTTGTAAAGTATTACTTGTTACAATTAAAAATCTGACAAATATTAATAATTTTAAATATGTCACACATGTTATCATAACAGAAGCTACAAGTGTATTCATATAGGAGTTCATATGCATTTCCTTTTGTTTCCAGCTCCTTTCCTATATGGTTCATTTTGAATATTCACTGCAGTATATAATCAACATGAAACATGACAATTATATTTCAAAACAAGAAGAAAAAAAAGGTTGGGAGCTTATTCGAAAAGAAGCTAGTTTTAATTCTTGGAAGTTGATGAATGTACTATCCAGGATTAATCAATGTTTCCTTAAAAAGAGGCAATTGTAGGAGTAAGTATCAGAAAAGTATCATCTGAGGATAAATTTCCTGTGGAAATGTTAAGTTTCAGTCATTAAAATACTTTACTATTACTTTAGATATTATTATGGTTGGTTGCATAGTAAGCCAGATGTTTAGACTGGTTTTGACATTTTTATTCATCTATCAAGTCCTTCCTAAGGACCTGTTGTTGTGTGATAGTGTCAAAGATATTATTATTATTATTAATCTAAAAATTATAACACTAGAATGAGCAATATCTACAGTATACAGTATAAAGCTTGCAGATACCTCCCTCAGTATCCACCCAGGTCTTTGTCTCAACTGATTTTATTTTATAATTTTCAGATTCTTTTAATTAAAAATAAATTAAATGGGATGCAAGCATGTTGCAAAACGAAGTGTATAATAGGTATTTCCGAGACTGCTGTTGGGCTATGCTCTTAGGTTCTTGGTAGTATGGTAGAAAATAAAATAACAGAGAAATGTGCCCCATTCTCCAGAAGAAAAAAACAGAAATAAGTTAATAGTACCTTCCAGAAGCCAAAGAGATAATAAGGAGGGCTTTTGGTAAATGCCATTTTTGTGTGTGTCTTGCCTGGCCCTTTGCGGCATCCCCTCAGTGAGAATGCCCATTAAAATGCTTTCACATCCCAAATATAACAATCAGCCCAAAAGCTTTTTGGACCCCTAATGGAGAAGAAAGACATAGTAACACACACTTTTATCTTTGAATTTTAAAAAACTATTGACAGAGGTGGTGGGGAGGGGAATGCTTAAAGTTACATGAAGGATTTGAGTCCAGGCAAGTTGAGAGAGAAAGTCTGGCCCTAAAATGCATTTGAATACAAAAGAATTTTTTTATTCAGAATTACAATCGTAAAAGAACATGAGGAGGAAAAGCAACAGAATAGTCATTTGCCACAGTGTAATTTTGCAGGGCCTTGTGTGAGGAGGAATCACTTTCAATATGCTCAAATTTAATGCTAATTTAGATTTTGCCATTGTACATAATATTGGGGCTTTTCAGTATGCAAAGTGAGCCTTTATGCAGCCTTTGTGCAGCTCCTGTTCCATTACAATTTTCTTGGAAAGAGAATGCATCAGGGGGTGCCATCTTTACACTGCCCAGAATGGGCTACGTTGAATTGTCTTTGGAGAAAACTTAATCTTTCCCAAACTTCCCTGCCTTTCAAAAACAAACTAGATGGTTGCAGAGATTTTCTTTTTAACGAACACCTGATGAATAATAAAAACGAGAAAATCAGGCATCAGTCATTCCAAAGAAGAGACACATTAATCTATTCCATTTCCAGCAAGTTCTGCCGCTTTGGGTCCTTCCCAGCCATCTCCTAACAAGCATCTGAGGTGTTCTTTTCCTTTTCTTCCTTTTCTTCTTTCAGCTAGTTATGTAAGATGAAAATAGCATGGTTGAAAACCGACTCTTATATTTGCTTTTTCATCCTTTCTCCTCCACATCTCTTTTGCCGTGTCTGTATTCCTCAGGTCTCATGTTGGCTGGGGAATTCTGGAGTCCACATGTCTTAAAGTTACTAAGTCTGAGAAACACTTCTTTAGGCAAAAAAACAGTAATGGCAGCACAAATAGGACGTTAGTATTTTCTATCAGGTGTGAACAACCTGTGCCTTTGGTCTTTTTGTGTCCTAGCAATGTCCCGCCACTGAATGTTGGACACTCATATGTCTTAATTGTTGCAGAGTTAAGCAACAGCTCCATGCCCCCACTGAAATCATGCTTACATCACATTCATGTGATAACTCTTCTTATTTGAAACGATGAGATCCAAATATACTTAACTTAGGATGGACTGTACACCTACATTTCAATATATAATTACAGAAGGTCAGTACATCCAAAGCATAAATATATTTATTCTCTGGATTTTCCCCTTGTAGTTTTGCACATGAGTGAGATTAACAATGTAAGCTTTAACAGGGCATCATCCTTCTGTGGGCCCTTTGGTTTTATCCCCAGGCAAAACTCCTGCTGTATATGGATTGAATAAGGTCTGGGTAAAGGCTCTGGTATTTAACGTATTGGTATAGCTCATCTAATAAAAAGCTTGGCTTTGGAGTGCTGTCAATTTATTCATTTACTTATATATTTGTGAACATTTTATGACATAAATTGATGCAGAGCAGATGTAGACATTTGCCAGCTTCATCCATTTAAGTCTGAAAGCCTTGCCTTATTGATGTGTGTGTAGGGCACTGCAATTTAGAGGTTTCTCTCTCTGCACGACACTCAACCAATCATTAGACTCTCTTTGTGTGCCAGCAACGTGCACATCACAGGCTGGAAGGGTCGCTCCTGCAGTGACAATTTTGAATCTTCCCAATTTCCAAGGGAGAAGATGGGTACTGTCACTTTTCTTCTCCACCTGCTCGTCGTCCTCCTGCTCCTCCTGCTCCTCCTCCTCCTCTTCCTCTTCCTCCTCCTCCTTCTCTTCCTCCTCCTGCTCCTGCTCCTCCTCTTCCTCTTCCTCCTCATCCTCTTTTGTTATTTACAGACAATCCACCAGATAGAACTGGCTGGATTTGTATTTTTTTTATTATTGGAAAATTTTATTCTTCTCAAGGTCTTAGAATGGTTACAATTATTATTATTAAATCAGCATAATTATCAAGGTACAGCCACCAAAGAGACTCAGCAGGTTAGACTTGACTCGCTTCCTTCCCCTTTTCCATATGGATGCAACAGGGGAGAGGGGGAGGAATACCGATTGGTGTTCTAGAGGTATTTGGTTTTATGAAACCTCTCTAGGATATCAACTCACTGCTGGAAGTGAGCTGATTCCACCAATAGCCAAGTACTTAAGTCATAATTAGCTCATTTCTGTCTGGAACAAAATATAATATGCTTCAGGTTATTGAAGTAAGTTGGCATGCATCGTTAGAAGTATTGTGAAATCTTTATAAAAAATATTTAGAAAGCATTTTTGTCCCCCCCACACCCCAAATATCTGTACAAATGAGATTATTGTCATTCAATTTTTAAAAAGCCTACAGTTAAGCAACAGTCAGAAGTATTATTACAACAACAGTTTTTAATAAAGTTATTATGCTAAATTGCTTTTCTATAATTGTTGGGTATAGTCAAACCGGAATTACGTCTGGTAAAGTCCAAGTGATTTAAAATGGTAACAAGTGTGCTGAACTTTGATGACAAGTGAAAATGAGCAGTTCAGAAGTTTCAGAATCCAAACCAAAGCTTGATGAAGCCTGCATGGGGCCCCTGAGTTTGCCCTGCTCAGAGTCCAGTGGAAAGCTAAGAAACATTTAAATCTAAGAGAAATAAATTTAAAGTGCCTGTGGACTGGATTGTGGCCACGTTCGTATTCTAATTTCAAAATATTTTTTTTTCTTTAAAAAGTTAAGCAACAAGCAAGTAATTTTACAATTTCTTCTTCTTTCCTTCTGAAACAGCGAGACTCAAATATGCTTGGTTGGTTTACGCACTTGAATTTCAACTCTACTCTTCTCCCAGCACCTTCACCCATGGTATTAAATTAATGTTTCAAAATGATGGAGTTTGAAAGTAGTTTTGAAGAGATAGATTTTCTGTAATATTGAAATATGTAAACATCCTCACAATTCATCAGGCATAGGAAGTGTTATTATGTATTAGCAATACCATTCTTGGATTTATATGCACATACCCAGACGTGCACGCACACACCTGATACAATTAAAAAAATCTCCCTTTTTACGACCTATAATCCCTTAATTTGGGGTAGAGTTGGAATGACTGGATGGAGCTGAGCATTTACTGGCTGGATGCCCTTCCTGATGCCATGTGGAGTTTGCAGCAGATATTTTTTCTTTGTGCCCTAGGAGAAAAACATCTGTCGCTACATAGGATTGAACTCTCAACCTTCTGAGTGGGAGGCAAGTGTCTTTACCACTAGGCCACCATACCACTCACATAGATATGATACAATGGACCTAGAGAAAATAATCGAAGAAAAAGGTCTGAGTATCTAAAACGGGTGTCAAACTCAAGGCGTGCAGGCCGCATCTGGCCCATGGGGTACTTAGATTGGCCCACTGGGCCACTCTGAAAACAGCAAAGTACCGGCCTCTGGTGCCGCTACAACCTGGAAATGGAGCTAGGGAGGGCCGCACACAGCTGTCCTGAGCTCCGTTTTCACTGGCAGCATGCTGGAGGAGGCCGTGGTCACCAAAAATGGAGCTCAGGAGGGCTGCACACAGCCGTCCTGAGCTCCATTTTAGTTGTCAGAGTGCTGGAGGAGGCTTTGGCTGCCAGAAACAGAAACAGATACATAAAAAGGAAGGAAGGAAGGAAGGAAGGAAGGAAGGAAGGAAGGAAGGAAGGAAGGAAGGAGATTATAATGAGAGGGAGGGAAAGTCCTGCCTTAGCACTTGGGCACCAACAGCCTTGCTGCCCTTTCACCATACCCTTGTCTTCTCTTCCTGACCTCTCCTGGTGGTCTCCCATCCTATCGCTGAGGATGCTTTGGTTACAAAACTGGGTCTCCTCACGTGAAGAGGGAGTGGGCCTCCCTCTAACCCACACACTTTGCCCTCCCATACACACCATGAGCAACCTGGCCAAATAGAGTGAGCACAACAGCAGCCTCGAGGAGGTGGTAAGTGCACCTGGGCACCCCCTGGGCGAAGCAGGGCTGGGCTGGGCTGGTTGTGGGGTCTCGGTGTCCCGGGAATTCGAAGATTGGGCTGGGCGCTTACCCTCCACTACCTAGGGCTTTGGACAGTCTGCGCCACTTCCTGGGGGTCCTCCGCATGGCCTGAGAGGGACGGTGAGGCTCCTCTGGAGGATAAGGGTTTGACCCTCTCCCTAGTCTCGCCTTCCTCTGCTGGAGACAATGTAGCCCCCCCAGGTGCACCCGACATGAGCAACGTCAAGCTGGCCATGCTCACTCCAGCCACGTTCACCCCATCCACGCCCACCTGGCCCCCTGAGGTCAAACACAACCCTGATGCGGCCCTCAATGAAATTGAGTTTGACACCCCTGATCTAAAGGGAATACTGTAGAACAGCGGCTATTTCCCATCAGGAATGATTTATAAAGAATCAATATTAACTTTATAGTCAGGTGATACTAATTTAACCTCTGTAGTTAAGCCATGAAACTGATTAAGCCTAAATTTATCTGAAAATAAATTCTGCTTCAGTTATTTCATACTGAGCCTTCCTGCCATGTAAGCAATTATCCCATGCTTCTGAATTTTAAATAGCTTTCCAAACAGGGTGAAGAGAGTTTAAAAATGACATATATACAATTACACAGGGCACATCATTTCTTCCTGAAAACGCTTTCAGCATTTGCATATAACCCAAGGCTTTTCTAATCTGGAAAAGCAGAAATGTTGTTACTGGTAATAATGGTATTCTGCTCAGGTACCCCTGCAGATCAGAACTGTGCTTGATGAAAAGCCACCTTTTTACTGCAACTAGACTGACGTCAATTCTAGTCTAAGAGTTAACCAGAACAAAACCGATCTATCCTCTTTATTTAGGATGATTTCTTCCCAGAAATCATTAGAAGCGGAGAGTGATTTCTTGCAATTGTCTCTATACCAGATCATTTACATTATTATTCATGTGACTCTTAGAAGCATTCAGAGACCTGGGTTGCTATGATCGTAGGGGGAGGTTCTGTTAAAAATTAACAATAGTTTACCCAATTTTTTTGAGAACAGTAATGGCTATTTTACTTATACATTGTTCAGAAATGGATTAAAGCAGAACTGTGTTGATGCCGGAAACCATGGAATATTTTGCTCAAGATATGTAACCCCACCTTCCTTTTCTCTCTGTGTTCTCTCATGTTCCCCAGTCTGTTCTGAGAACGAGCACTTCATCCTTTAGAGCTGGGGTATCAAACTGAAGGCCCGCAGGCTGGATCCGGCCCACGGGGTGCTTAGATCTGGCCTGTGGTGCCATCCTAGAAACAGCAAACGACCGGACCGCAGGGCCTCAGCCCAGCCCAGGCCAACTGGGCACTGATCTACAACCTGGTGGCAGCTGTTTTAGTTGGCAGAGTGCTGGAGGAAGCCTTTGCAGCCGAAAACAAAGGAAGGAAGGAAGGAAGGAAGGAAGGAAGGAAGGAAGGAAGGAAGGAAGGAAGGAGATTATAATGAGAAGGAGGGAGAGTCCTGCCTTAGCACTTGGCCACCACCAGCCCTGCTGTCCTTTCGCCATCTCCTTGTCTCCTTCTCCTTACCTCTCCTGAGGGTCTTCCATCCTATCACTGAGGATGCAAAGCTGGTTACAAAGCTAGGTCTCCGCACATGGAGAGGGACTGGGCCTCCCTCTGATCCACACATTTTGCCCTTCTGCACACACCATGAGTCACCTTGAGGAAGAGGTAAGTGCAGCCAGGAAGCAGGGCTGGGCTGGGCTGTGGGGGTCCCAGTGCCCTGGGAGGTTGCCCTCCACTCACTACTGTTCTGGACAGCCTGCACCACTATCCAGGGGCCCTCCATGTGGCCTGAGAGGGATGGCGAGGCTCCTCTGGAGGACAAGGGATCCCCCCAGCCCCATCTGGGCCACCACAGGCATCCCCAACATGAGTGACATCGAGCTGGCCATAGCCATCCTGGCCATGACCACCCTGGCCATGCCCCACCAAGATCAAAATTCTGAATTTTGCCTAATGCAATATTTACCCTGAAGGAGCAACTACTTCAGTGGTGGGTTCCTCCCAGTTCTGCCCTGTTCCACCAAGGCGGTAGCAGTGATGATATGACGTCACCGAACCAGTTCTGCCCCCCCGTCCCCCTCGTGTTATTCTTACCTTTTATTTGGCCCTACCCCCAATCTATTGCTGCCTCCTGAGTCCAGCTGATCAGCTAGAAGGAAAAAAACTGTTTAAACTTTTGCCTTAGGGCTTCAAAGGGCCGCCCTACAGCTGATCAGTGCTAAAAGGCATTGTGATGGTAGACCGGTGCCTCCAAAAACAAATGAGTAGACCGGTACAGCTCTGCAAGCAGTAAAAAGCCTGGTAGACCAGTACCTCTGCTAAATCCTAAAGAATTGTCACATGACCATCAAGCCACGCCTACAAAATAAGCCACTCCCACAGAACTGGTAGTAAAAAAATTTAGAACTCACCCCTGAATCACTTGTATTAAAACCAGGGGTGAAATCTAAAATTTTTTGCTACCGGTTCTGTGGGCATGGCTTAATTAGTGGGCGTGGCTTGGTGGTAAGGTGACTAGGTGGGCGTGGCCAAGTCAATGTCACTTCTTTGCCCTTTTTTAACCTACAAAACACAACACAACACAACTGGCTCACCCACAATGTAAAAACAGCTGTGCTAGACTCAAAATGGCCCCTGCAACAAGCAGGAACCTCACACAGCCACAAAAAGCCCAAAAAACCAACTTTCACACTTTACACACACAAAATTCCACATACAGCTTTGTGAGATTTTGTGTGTTTGTGTAGTTAGAGTGAAAAATTACAGAAACACTAAATCTCAGAAAACTGCACAAATATTATTTTATTTTATTTTATTTTTATTTTTATATAAAAGCAGCTAAATTTAAAACTTCCTAAACTTTAAATGGCTAGGTCTAAAAAAAGAACAACTAAAAAAAACCCAATTAACTATTTTTTTAAAGCTCCCAAAGGGGAAAAAACCTTACCCAATAGAACAGTGGTCTCCAACCTTGGCAACTTTAAGACTTGTGGACTTCAACTCCCAGAATTCCTCAGCCAGCTTTGCTGGGAGTTGAAGTCCACAAGTCTAGGCAGGAAGGCAGCAGGCAGAAAGAGCTGCTCACCGATGAGCTTGATTGCAGGCAGGAAGATTCAGTTGCTTGCTGATGCATGGATTGCAATCGTCCTGCGATCAGCAGCTAAGGTAAGAAAGCTGGAGGCTGGGTGGGGGGGAGAAAAAAAGAAACTTTTTTTTCTTTTACATGGCTCTGGCGATCCAAGCTGAGTTGCCTGATTAGCAGGCAACTCAGCTGGGATGTCAGAGCTTGGCTGGTCAGAGCCATTTAAAAGGAAAAAAAGGCTCTGATGATCGCGGGGCTCAGCTGGGCATGGGGGCCAGGGGCAGGGTTTTTTGCTATCGGTTCTCCTAACTGCCCGCCGCCATCGCTACCTACTCGCCAAACCAGAAGCATTTCACCTCTGATTAAAACATAGCGAATTGCTTGTATGACTTGTTATGCCAGTATCTAACTTGCTGAGTAAACAGTAAATTTAGAATTAGTAAGGGATTTTCACTGAGTGCAGGCCTTAGAATAAGGTGACCAGATTTTAACATTGGTAAAGAGGGACATTGTGGGCGTGGCTTATTTTGTGGGCGTGGCTAGCTGGTCATGTGACTGGGTGGGCGTGGCTAGCTGGTCATGTGACCGGGTGGCCATGGCTGTGTGTATAGGGACTACTCAGAGGGCTGAAAAGTCATTTCTGACTGGTCCTCACACTTATGACCATCCTCACATTTATGCTCGTGCAGCATTCTTAACAACCATGTCGCTCATTTCACAACTGCTTCTCTTCACCATGGTGACAAGATAGGGCAAAAACGTAAAATGTGAGGTGAAGTGGTTCGGGAATAACGAGAGGTACAAGCAAGCAAGTGACAACAGCTCTTTAATATACAGTGAGACTTCAGCAAAAACTCAGGGGCTGCAGTCCTCCTTATATACAATCCAGGAGGGACTGTCAGCCAATCAGAAACGTATGCAGGTTTGAATCTCCCGCTTAAAAGTATCAATACATAACACCCCTCCCTTCCCAGAAGGCACTAATACTCAAAAATTAACATATGTACAGACAAAATCTCGCAGGTGCTTAGGACGAGTTCTCGCCCTAGTTGACCTGCGCAGTTTAGAGTCTGGTGGGGCGTCGAGCTGGTCGGAGGGACTCTTTGTCTCTCCTGGCTCCGCCAATGGAACCTCCTGGATTTTGTCCGGGGCGTGGTTATCCCCGGCTGGGAGTGGCGACTCGCTGGGGCGGCGCTGGAACCAGGGCTTGTCAGCTAAGTATTCTCGCGACCCCGGGCTTGAGTTAGCTGTTTTGGAGAAGTGGTCAGAGTTAGGCTCGGAGATGTCTAAGTTAATATTCGCCTCGCCTACCACCCTTTTCCTAAGTTGGTCTATGTGGCGCTTCCAGAGTCTATCTACCCCAACGTCCACCGTGTATGATTTTGAGCCTGTTATTCCCACTATGGTTCCTGCAACCCATAGAGGACCGCTGGCATAATTGCGAGCGAACACCGGGGACCCGACCTGAAACTGCCTTAGACCACAGGTCTCTCCCTTAAAGTTTTCGTGCGAGTAGTTAGGGTGAAGCCTGTCTAACACGCACCGGAGCTTCCTCCCCATGAGGAGCTCTGCTGGGCTTCTCCCTGTTGCTGTGCATGGTGATGCATGCTGAACCGCTAGGAATTGATCTATCCTGGCCTGCCAGTCCCCATTGTCTAATCTGGACAGTGCTTCCTTAGCTGTCCTGACAAAACGTTCAGCCAATCTGTTGGAAGCCGGGTGAAATGGAGCTGATAGGGCATGGCGGATTCCCAGGCCGGCCAAGTAACTTTCAAAAAGGGTTGCTGTAAATTGAGGCCCGTTGTCCGATACCAAGGTATCCGGCAGGCCGTGGGTAGCAAACAACTTCCTTAGGACCTTGATAACGGCTTCGGCCGTTGTAGATGGCATTAATATAATTTCTAGCCATTTTGAGTAGGCATCCACAACTATTAAAAACGTTTGGCCATGGAACGGGCCGGCAAAATCAATGTGGATCCTCCCCCATGGGCCTTTTGGTTTCTCCCACTCTCGGATGGGCGCTACTGGGGGATCGGGGCGAGACTCCTGGCAGGGTCTGCACTTCCCCACCCACTCGGAAATGACCTGGTCCATGTTGGGCCACCAGACATAGCTGCGGGCTAAACACTTCATCCTAACAATGCCCGGGTGCCCTTCGTGCAGTAACTCCAAAACCCTATCCCGTAGTTTCGTTGGAATTACGACTCTGTCACCCCACAGTAAGCACCCCCCTTGCATAAACAGTTCATTTCGTTTGTTGGCAAACCCTTGGTACTCCTCCCCGACCACCTTGTCCGGCCACCCTTTCAAAACCCAACCCATAACAGTCCGGATAACTGGGTCTCTATTTGATGCTTTCGCCACCTCGCCGGAGGAGATGGGGCCCAAAGTTAACGTGTCCAACAAAAGGACGGAGGCTTCCGGCGTTGGGTTGTCCAGCAGGTCGGGAAGGGGGCAACGGCTAAGGGCATCCGCATGACCCAGGGTCCGCCCAGGTCGATGGACGAGCTGGTACGAGTAGGCCGACAAAAAAATCGCCCATCTAGTCAAACGGGGGGAGAGGGCAGCGGGGGTTGGCCTGTCGCCTGCTAGCAGTCCTAGCAACGGTCTATGGTCAGTCACAAGTTCGAATTTTCGGCCATAGAGGTATTCGTGGAACTTCTTAACCCCCGCAATCGCAGCCAGAGCCTCTCTGTCCAATTGGCTATAGTTTCGTTCTGTGCTGGACAGAGTACGGGAATAGAAAGCAATGGGCGCCTCTAGGCCGTTCGGCAGTCTATGGCCTAGGACAGCACCAACTCCTACGGGGGAGGCGTCACAGACTAAGACGAGCGGCAGCTCTGCATTGTACTGTATCAGGAAGCTGTCCTCGGATAGGAGTCTTTTCACTGCCTCAAAAGCGGCTGCTTGCGGTTTCCCCCAGACCCATGGTACGTTCTTTCCCAAAAGCTTGTGAAGGGGATCTGCAACCGTGGCTTTATCTTTTAGGAACATGGAGTAAAAATTGAGCAGTCCAAGGAAGGCTTGGAGCTCTGCTTTGGATTTGGGGGCTGGTGCGCTCTTAATAGCTCTCACCTTGCTCTCGGTAGGGTGGATGCCTGTGCCGTCCACCCTGTACCCCAAGAATTCCACAGAGGGAACAGCTATCCTACACTTGTTCCTTTTGAGTCTTAGTCCCGCTTCTCTGAACCTAGAGAGGACGTTCCGTACCCTGTCCCCCAGCTGGTGTTCGTCCTGAGCGCTGACTAAGATGTCATCGAAATAGGGCACCACTCCCGGGAGTCCTTGCAATAGGCGCTCCATGGTGCTTTGAAATAAGCCGGGTGCGACGCTCACCCCAAACTGGAGCCTGGTGCATTTAAATGCACCCCTATGAGTTACGATCGTTTGTGCCTCTGCCGTGGCGTCATCGACTGGTAACTGTTGGTAGGCTTGGGCCAGGTCTAATTTGGCAAAAATTTTTCCGGGCCCCAGGGAGTGTAGTAGATGGTGCACGATCGGCACCGGATAGGCGCTCGGCTGCAAAGCCTTGTTGATCGTGCACTTGTAGTCGGCGCAAATTCTTATTGAGCCGTCGGATTTAACTGGGGTCACTATGGGGGTCTCCCACTTAGCATGGTCAACGGGAACCAACACCCCTTGCTTAATCAGCTTGTCTAGTTCCGCATCGATCTTCGGTTTCAATGCGAACGGTACTCGTCTGGCCTTCAGTCTTACTTGGGCTACGTTGGGGTCTAAGTTTAGTGAAATAGGGGTCCCCACATACTTGCCCAACGTGTCCCCGAAGACGTCTTGGAACTCGGACAGGAGGCTGTCTTTCAGGGTTGATCTGGACATCAGGTGGACGCCGGTGAAGCCCATGCCAAGGGCTCGGAACCACCCCATGCCCAGGAGGCTAGGAAGCTGTTTCGTGACGATGGTCAGCGGCAGGTCTCTTTCGTAGTCTCCGTAGGTGACCCGGAACGTGCCCACGCCTTCGAGGGGGACTCGGTTTCCCTGGTAGTCTAGGATGCGTAGTCTCTGTCTGGAGAGTTGATCCTTCCGGAACGACGGCAGGAGGGTCTTTAGGGTCGTCCACGACATTATGGAGAGAGCTGATCCGGTGTCGATCTCCATCGAGCACGGCCTTCCGTTGATCTCGACCACCGTGCTGACTTTGTCCTCGACCGTCGTGCTGGCCTGGTCGATGTGTATGCTGCGGCCATCTCGCGGTTCAAATTCGCGCCGTTTTTTCACGCCGCCTTCTCTCGTTGGCTGCTTCTGACGCGCTGATTTCGGTTGGCTGCGGCGCTCACGTGGTTCGTGTCTTCTGGGCAGAATGGCTCTACAGACTCGCGCCAAGTGCCCTTTTTTCTCCCAGCGCCTGCAGATAGCCTCCCTGTATTTGCAGGACAGTCTATCGTGGTGTCCGCCGCAGCTGGAACAGCTTCGCCGGGGGCTGCCAGTGTCTTTTCTCTGGTGTTCCGTTCGGAAGACGTCCTCATCCGACTCGGACTCCGAGCTGGATCCGGCGTCTTCTCTGTGCACCGGGGCAGACTTGGGGCTGTCTTTGCTGGTCAGCGGACGCTGCAGCGTTTCAGCGGCCTTTGTGGAGGCTTCATGAGCCCTAGCCTCATCTAGGGCTCCGGCAAGCGTCAAATCAGGCTTGGCGAGCAGACGCTGTTGCAGCCTAATGTCCCGAACACCACAGATCAGTTGCTCAAGCAACGCATCGTCCAAATCTCTGTAGTCGCAATGGGTTGCGGCTTTTTTCAGGCTGGCCATGTACGCGCTGACCGGCTCTCCCTCTCGTTGAACGCGCTGCCTCAGTTGGTATCGCTGCACGAACTTTGAGGGGACGGGAGCGTAGTGAGCCCGGAGAGTTGCCATCAGGGTGTCCCAGGAGACTGTTTGAACCGGCGTTGGCTCACACAGTGACTCGGCCATCTCGAACACGTCCGGTCCGCAGTGGCTTAGGAATAGGGCTCTCTTTCGATTAGCTGAGAGGCCCTGCATGTCGCTGGCTTCTAGCGAGCATTCAAACCTCGTTAGGTACGAGACCCATTTTTCGCGGGTCGGATCGAAAGGCTTGGGCGGAACGTAGGCAGACATGTTTGGTATGCCTCCTGTGGTTCGCCTCGTCGCCTAGCTGAAGCTCGTGGTCTCACTGGTTGGCTTCTTGTAGCCTCTATCCCACCTTCGTCGCCAATGAAGTGGTTCGGGAATAACGAGAGGTACAAGCAAGCAAGTGACAACAGCTCTTTAATATACAGTGAGACTTCAGCAAAAACTCAGGGGCTGCAGTCCTCCTTATATACAATCCAGGAGGGACTGTCAGCCAATCAGAAACGTATGCAGGTTTGAATCTCCCGCTTAAAAGTATCAATACATAACATGAGGACAGTCGTAAGTTCGAGAACTGGTCAAAAGTGCGAGGACCAGTCAAAAATAACTTTTTCAGCCCTCTGAGTAGTCCATATGCACAAAAGGACTAACCAGAGGGCTGAAAAAAGTCATTTCTGACAGGTCCTCACACTTTTGACTGATCCTCACACTTATGACCATCCTCACATTTATGCCCGTGCAGCATTCTTAACAACCATGTCACTCATTTCACAACCGCTTCTCTTTTTTTTTTATTGAAAAAGTTTTCAAATACAAGTTTTTCCCCCTTTTTCCCCCCCCTCTTCCCTAACCCCCCCTCACCACCCATCCCCCCCATGACTTCTTCACAACAATAAGCTATTTCATAACTAATTACATACATAATATCTTTCCTTTCCCTTACTCCCTCCTCAAAATACTGACCCTTGGCATATTATTCTTATAACTCTCATTTTTACAATAATCTGCCCTTTTTCTCCTCCCCTAAACTTATAGTATATTATTACAATTTAACATTTAATCTTTTATATATATTAATGAAACATTTTAAAGCAACCTTCTCCCTACATCCAAATTTAACATTTATACAATTCTATCCAATTCCTCCACTCCCCTAAATATATGACTTGAAATCCTACCATACAATTCTAAATATAATCCACTGCCCACTTTATTAAGATATACACATATCTATATATACATTCCATTTTGTAAAAAGAAAAAAGACAATAACATTAAATTTATAATCCATGTAATATCTTCTTTAGTGTCTTTCCACTGGATTATTAAATCCTCCACTCCCTTAAATATATGACTTAAAAATCCTTTTTCTTAAACTAATCAATCAATAAACTAACCTATTTCAACCCTTCAGTTCCTACAAAATCATGCAATACAATTCTAAATATAATCCACTGCCCACTTTACTAAGATATACACATATCTATATATGCATTCCATTTTGTAAAAAGAAAAAAGACAGTAACTTTAAATTTATAATCCGTATAGTATCTTCTTTGGTGTCTTTCCACTGGATTGTTAAATCCATCACCCATAATAGGGTAAAATAACATGCTGGTGCAACAGTTTGTTCAAAATCTTCAATCATCTTCTGCCCCCATCAGTAGTAGATATCCTCGCATCTATATAAAAATAAAAACAACCACCCGAGTGACATTATAGTTATATCCATATGGTTATAGTTGTGGTATTCATCAGGATTGTTAATTCCCATCATCCTACTGAGTAACATCCAGATCTTCTGCATGCCCCGACATAACTCTCCTGCCTTATGACTGTTCAAATCCAACAAAATGAGGCTCTTTTCACATCCCAAAATCACGGCATTGCAGAGATCTGCCACAATCCTCAGGATAGTATTAAGCAATTGTTCGCCTCCACTATCTTTTCAAATAATCATTCGTTTTTTAAAGTCCCTGGCTTCACTGTTGCATGGTTTAGAAACTGCTGTTTCTATGAGATCTATTTCTTTTCTTTTTCTTTTGCGGGTTGAATTTCCATCCTCGTTTCTTGCCTACCGATTGTGTGTCAGCTGGTTGATTTTCATTCTGCTTTATGAGTTGTTCTTGTTGGGTTAGTTTTATCATCTCATCTTTCTTCTCCGTCACTTGTATATCAACTGATTGATTTGCACACTTGTCTGTGACTTGATGGTTCATCAGCTTGGTGTCGGATGACACTACTCTCTTATTTATAGACAGACCAGCTGGGGTATCCAGGGAATCCAAAGACAATTTATCTGCAACAGTCTCTGTAATTTGATATTTTCCTTTTGTTTCCAACTCCTTTTGCTTATCCTGTATTATGCCTGAAGGTATTAAATTTATTTTTAAAATTTTTTGATAAAAATCTTCCGCTTTTTCAACAGTGTTCAATTGATATCTTACTCCTTGATATCTCAATATTAAACCAACTGGGGTGTCCCACCTGAATAGGATATTTCTTTTTTTTAACTCAGACACTAGAAAGCCAAATTTCTTCCTCTCCATCAGCATTTTAGTCGGGAGCTCCTTAAAAATCCAAATCTTTCTTCCATGAAATTGCAAAGTAGAGTTAAAAGAGTTCTGCACAATATTATTCCTAATTTCTTTATCTGTAAAATAGATCACCACATCTCTAGGCAATTGCCTTTGCTTTGCCAACCAGGAGTTTATTCTGTAAATTCTATCAATCCTGCAATACACTTCATCAGGTTGAACCTTTAAAATCCCAGCCAGAATTTCAGAAGATATTTTCCTTAGGTCATCTCTGTTATTTTCCTGCAAACCTCTCAGTCTAATTGCATATTCTGTAAAATTATATTGAATCATTAAGACTTCTCTTTCAATCCTCTGTTGCACATTTTCTTCATTACCAATCTTTTGGTCAACCTCCATTTTAAGTTTGTCTTCTGAGCTATTATCCTGAGTGTTTATCAAATCCTTTTTAATTTTTTGAGTCATGTCATCCAAATTCTCCTCAATTTCCTTCATTTTAGTCTCTAATAATTTAGTCTTTGCATCCACCCGAATCAGAAAGTCTGATAAACCATTAGCTGATTTTAAAATCTTTTGGTTCAAGAAGTCAAACTTTGATTTCACCAATTCACCAATTTCTTTAATTTCCTGCTTAAATTTTTCAAATTGCTGGTTCACAATCTCATCCCTTCTTACAATCTCTTCAAGGAGAAATTCTAATATATTAAAATCAGGTTTCTGACACTGGAGAGTTAGAATTTGTTGTTGCAGTTTCTTAATGGGGGAAGTTCCCCCCCCTGTTTGTCCAGCTGTGTAAGTCCCGATGCCATTTCCCACACAGACAAGATTTAGCAAAAAAAAGAGAGGAAAAAATAGAAAACAGAAGGACTTTCCCTTAAGAAAGGAAAAAAAAAAACTTCTTTTCAATCAACAGCAAGAGAAGACACAGGAGCGAGGTTTTATCTACAAATGTAGCCAGTGATATTTATTCCGCTACATTGTAGTAATAAGAAACGGAAGGACTTTCCCTTTCAGCCCTTCTCCAGCCACGGCAGACGCCATTTTAAAAGGCTCTTTTTCCCTCTTTCCTCTCCTCTTTTCTCTTAAATAATTTTTGGAAGGGTAAAATACTTGCGATTCAGTATTAAGGGTCCAGCTCGTCTTTTCTTTGATTATTCTGTTCAGTTCGCAGGCTTGCTCTTGACGCCTGGCTCTGCATAAGCAGAGGTCTCCCAAAGCCCGGAGCAGCGGCAGGGGATATGGGGCTTCTCATCCGCTCCGTCCCAAAAGTAAAAAAAAAACTTTTGGGACTCTGCAGAGAGTTCTACCCACCCCTGCCGGCTCTATCTCCGTTTCCTCTTGGAAACGGAGTTTTTTCGAGCCGCCATTCCGCTGTAACGGCGGCTCTGACAGGCAATGGAAGCTGACGATCCCAGAGGAACGTCTGGCGGCGGCCAGCAGCCCACAACCGCTTCTCTTCACCATGATGACAAGATAGGGCAAAAAATGTAAAATGTGAGGACAGTCGTAAGTTCGAGGACTGGTCAAAAGTGCGAGGACCAGTCAAAAATAACTTTTTCAGCCCTCTGAGTAGTCCATATGCATAAAAGGATACAGTAATAGAGAGGGATGAAGGAAGGGAAGGGAAATTAGAGTAGGAGTGACGGTTAAGAGAGGGAGGAAGAGAGGAGGAGAAGGAGAAAGGAAGAGGAAGTAGGGAGAAGAAGAGGGGGGGGAAGAGAAAGTAAGAAGGAAAGAAAAGAGAGGTGGTAGGTTTGAGGACAAAGATTGCTGTACAATAAAAAAGATGAAAGGGAAGAAAGCCAACCCCAAACAAATATAAAGATATTAAGATAAAGAATGAATTGTTAAACTTTAAAGAATAAAAGAGAACAAATATGAATAAATAGCAATAATTAGAAACACACATACATACAATGTATTTTCTTTGAACAGAATATTTGGCTGGTTCACAAATTTAAACAGTGTTTAGTCATTTCAATTAAATTTACAATTTCTATATTTCCTTTTTGCCATATTTATTCCTCATCTATTTTTGTAAAAAACCAATATTACCCTTCATCCTCATCTCTAATCTTAATCAAATTCAATTTTTCCCTTCTATTCTATATTATACCCCTTCCCATTGTCATCTATTTTTATATCCATCCTCACATTGGTTAATTATGTAAGATTAGTTGTTTAATATAAATTCAACATTTTAATATAAATCAATTAGTTATATAACTACCTTTTTGTATATTAATCAATATGAACATGAATATTCCAATTATTTCCATGCAATCCAATTTCTTACAAATCAATTAATTATACTTACCAATAATAATAAACCAAATAATTTCCCCCATATATTCCTCCAAACCACAACTTAACCATTTCTGCTTTCAACACAGTATACAATTAATAATATCTCAATTATTACAATTCCCTAGTTAAAAAGAGCTTTTTTTTCTTTTGTGTTTTAAAATCTTGAACTCTCCTCTTTTGCCCTAAATAATTTCCCATTGTTTGCACTTACCTTTTTTGGTGAGGAAAAGGAAAATAAATCTGCTGCCTAATTTTCCAACGTTGCAAGCAAACAGCAAAGCCAACAGCCTGTTTTACTTTCAGTTTCGTTTTGAGCTTGGTTTGCACAAAGAGGGAAAAAAAACTGAGCAATTTAGCAAGAGCAGAGCCCTGTGCAAATCAGCTGAGAGGGGGAAGCCGAGCTAATTAACGTAGGGCGGCCCTTTGAAGCCCCGCGGCAAGAGTTTAAACAGGTTTTTTCCCTCTAGCCATCAGCTGGGACTCAGGAGGCAGCCGGGAACCAGGAGGCAGAATGAAATATCGGGACTTTTTAAAAACGCCGCGGGACAAATTGCTCAAAAGCGGGACTGTCCCGCCAAAAGCGGGACGTCTGGTCACCTTACCTTAGAAGGAAGACACCTGTGTGATCTTCATGTATGGTGCTATACCGTATATATGGGTTTTTAGTATGGAAAATACGGATACTTTTCAAAAAGCTTGCATAACACTAGCAAGAGCCAGTGGTGTTTGAAACTACAGCCAGCTGGGGAAAAAAGGAAGGATCAGCAATTTACCAGTAAGGCAGCCATGAGAGTTTACAAGTTCAATTTTCTACTTCCTCGTACTGGTGACTAATTTGTGATAGTGACCTCATTTTGCCTCAGTTTGAAATTGAGTTTATAATTATGAATGTCTTTGGGGTGCAGTAAAAAAAGATAATCAGTACTTCTTTTCCAAATTCCAGAATTGTTTATGCAGCCAAATAACAGCTCCCTACAGCCCAATGCATGAGTAAATTCTTAGCAAATCCAGGGTAATCCTACAATGTTTGGAATGATAGCGAGCCAAACTTTATACAGGATACCTCCTAAAATTAAAAATAGCTCAATGGTCTGTGCCCAAAATAAATGAGCCAGTGTGTTGTAATTCGGACATTAGAATATGAGCAAGGGGAACCAGGTTTAAGTCCACCTTCAACTACAGAAGGTCAAGTAATTTTCAGTCCAGACCAGGGGTGAAATCTACTTACCTTCCCTACTGGATTGGAAGTGTGTGCTCTGTGCCCACGTGTGAGTGGAGCGAGCGTGCACACATGCGTCACGTGCAATTTTGGACCCTCTGCCCATGCACAAAGCCTTTTGCGCACGCACAGAGTGTCAAAAACAGATTACTTCCTGGTTAAAACCAGGAATTAATGATATGCAGGCGGGTGGGCGGAGCTTCGCGCTGCCGCCACTACCGGTTCTCCCGAACTGGTGTGAACCGGTAGCATTTCACCCCTGGTCCACACTATCTCATTGGACTGTTACGATGAGAAAATATTGGAAGACAGTGTTATATTTGTATGTTGCATTCATGATATGTAAATAGATTTAAATATCTGACTCTAGTAAAGCAAAGCAAAGCAAAAAATGAAGAACAAACCCCTTAATGTTATTTGCTGTGACATGAGTACTAAGGGAATGAAGTACAGTTTTGTAGGTACTGCGGAAGACAGTGATGTTATTATAAGTACATGGGTTCACTCAACAGCATGCCCCTCATTGTTGCACCAGACCCTTGTGAGGAAGAATGCTGGTAGAATTTCCAGGGCTACTGAGGTCATTACAATATTATTGACCCCATTTTTATGTTATCTATAATTTCTAGCTCTCTGTTTTTCTCCCATGCTGAATCCATGTTGCATATGATGGCTGACTTGGTAATACACAGGCAATCCTTGACTTATGTAATTGAGCCCGGAATTATGGAGGCAAGTTATTGTAGTCATAAAGCAAGACATCATGTGACCACATTCAAAGTTACAACCATTTTTTATGATGGCCATTAAGTGAAAACCATAGGTGTTAAGTCAATGTGGTGGTTGTTAAGTAAATTCATTTTCCCCAATGGATTTTTTTTTTTTTGCCAGAAACCGAAAGTAAATGGAAACCATCAAAAAAATGTTGTAAATTGCAGTCACCTGACTGTGAGATGGTACAAATAGCCATAGAGGTGAGCCTGTTGTCAAGTTACCAAAGTACGATCACATCATCACAAGTATGTTTGTGTGTGGCTGTTGTAACTCCAAAACTGGGTTGTAAATAGCTGGGGAAGTCTCTTGTAACTTCAAATGGTCATTTACTGGTTGTAAATCCAGGACTATCTGTAGTAAAATACAGTAGCTCCAATCTCAGAATAATATTTTACACTTAAGAAACTTTTTAAATATTTAGTCTATAATGTTTCTAGAAAGTTTACAATGTAATTAGAAATAGTATATGAGAAACATATTAAAAAGTAAAACTACTACTTTTTTCTTTATTTATGTGTAATTTGTTCATCGAATCACAATGTTGGAAGGGACATTATCCAGCTCTAACTCCTATTTGCTCCCTAAATGTTGATACAATCAAACAATCATAGATTGGATGGGTCCTTCTCGGGGGTGGGTTCTAAATTTTTTTACTACTGGTTCTGTGGGCATGGCTTATTTTGTGGGTGTGGCTTGATGGTCATGTGACAATTCTTTAGGCTTTAGCAGAGGTATTGGTCTACCAGGCTTTTAACTGCTTGCAGAGCTGTACCGGTCTACCCATTTGTTTTTGGAGGCACCGGTCTACTCATTTGTTTTTGGAGGCACCGGTCTACTCATTTGTTTTCGGAGGCACCGGTCTACTCATTTGTTTTTGGAGGCACCAGTCTACCCATTTGTTTTTCGAGCGCCCTGGTCTACCACCACACTGCCTTTTAACACTGATCAGCTGTAGGGCGGCCCTTTGAAGCCCCGCGGCAAGAGTTTAAACACTTTTTTTCCTTCTAGCTGATCAACTGGGACTCGGGAGGCAGCGAATAGATTGGGGGTGGGGCCAAATAAAAGGTAAGAATAATGGGGGGGGCAGGAGGGCCCAGCTCCCGAACAAAGAGAACCGGTTCGGTGAACCGGGAGGAACCCATCACTCGTCCTTCAACTCAACCACATCCCCAAGGCAGGAATGCTCTGACTACCCCAGACAAATGGTTATTCAATCTTTGTTTGAAAATTTTCAGTGCTGGAGCACCCACAGCTTCAGGAGGCAAGCTGTTTCACTGCTTAATAACTGTCATGGTCAAGAAATTTATCTTCTATGTGACTGCCTTTTGTGTATTTGAAGACTGCTATCATGTCTCTTCTTCGCCTTCTCTTCTTTGGCCAAACTTAACCCGTTCCTTAACTGTTCTTCATAGGATTTAACTTCTAAATCCCTCACCATCTTTACTGCTGTTTTTCATGACATTCCAGGTATGGTCAGATCAGTGCAGCTAGAGTGGAACTATCACTTCCCATGATTTTGACACTTTATCTTCCTTGGTGCAACCCAAGATTGCATTAGCTCTTTTGGCAGCTGCAGCTCACGACTGGTTAATGTTTGATCAGTGGTCTATCAGGACACCAAGATCTTTCTCACAAGTAACACCACCTCCGTTGTATCTGAGCATCTGTTTTTTTTCCTAAGTATAGAATCTACATTTCTTCAATTGAACTACAACACTGGTCTACAAGGAGAAAGCCTCGGAAATGAAAGTAGTTTAATTTTACCAGAATTGGGTCACTAATAAAGGAAAATTAAGTCCTGAGTATTAATTGGCTCCAGTTTCCAAGATACAGCTTCAGGTCAAAATTGCATCAAAATAATTCAAAATTACAAAGGGGATGTGTGATTATGCTCCATAACTTTTCTGCAAAATGTGATATAGCAATGAGAATGGTGCAACACCAATCATTATAAATTTATCTTTTTATTGATATCAGTAACATAACTTTCCATTCATTTATTGCAGGGGTCCTCAAAGTTTTTAAACAGAGGGCCAATTCACAGTCCCTCAGACTGTTGGGGGGCTGGACCGGCTGGGTGGGTGTGGCTAGGTGGTCATGTGACCAGGTGGGTGTGGCCAATTTAACAGTCTATTAAACAATGCACACAAATTAAACTTTAATTTGTTTTTCTCCTAGGGGTGTTTTATTTGCTTTTGTTTGCATGTTGCTCTTTTAGTTGACTTTTCTTTTTACTTGATCATTTTTTCAGTTGTTTAGAAGTCTAGTGGTCCACTTCAGGAAACTCAGTCTTGCATCAATTCTTCTCAGTCCCAAGGAGCTTGAGAAATCTCTCTGTCTCTCTCTTCTCCCTTCTGTCTCTCCCTCTCTCTTTCTCTCTCTCTCTCTCCCACTCTGTCTCTCATTCTCTCTCTGTCTATCTCTCTCTCTTTCTCTATCTATCTTCTGGAGGCAGGAGAGGTGAAAAATGGGGCCGTTTTTGGCCTCCCAGGGCATCCGTGCACCCTGTTTTTAACCTCCCCTGCTTCCAGAAGAATTCTGCAGGCCAAAAATGGGCGAAAATGGCCCATTTTGGGGGCAAAAATGGACTGGTTTTGCCCATTTTTTGGCCTCTTGGGACATCTGTGCACTCCATTTTCATCTCCCTGCCTCCAGAACATCTCTGCAGGCAAAAAACAAGTAAAAGTGGCCCATTTTTGGCCAAAACCAGGCCATTTTTGCTCAGTTTTTTGGCCTCCTGGGGCATCTGTGCAGCCTGTTTTTCACCGCCCCCACTTCCAGAATGTCTCTGCAGGCCAAAATTGTTGGCCTTATCTTTCAGTTCCAACCCGTGGGGCTCGCGAAGATAAGTCCTTTGCTCGGTTGAAGGGTGGGCGGGCCAATGTGGGTGGGGCAGCCTTGTGGTCCTGCAGAGGCCGGATTAATGGCTTCGGCTGGCCACATGCAGCCCATGGGCCATAGTTTGAGGACCCTTGATTTATTGGTTTTCATGTAACATTTTCATGCTTTTTCCATGGAAAACTGACAAGCTTTAACATCAGATTAAATGACAAGGTTCCATCTTCATTCAGTATCTAAACTGCGCTTTTTGGCTTTTCTCCCTGGAGAGATTCCAGCAGTAATCAGCAAGCATGGACAGACTCCATTTCCCTTAGTATCTTTTTCTCCATGCCTGCGATATCCTGGTGGAATCTCTTCCCATGCTCATCACTCGCTGCCCCACAGTTAAAAAGGAAATAGTCTAAATGCAAGTGTAAGAAGTGACATGTTTGCACCAGTATATTATAGGACCTAAGCAAATTTTCCTCTTCTTTTTTGTAGTTATCTACCTTGCTGTTCTCAAAGTGAAGATAAATTTATACACTTTCATGTGGTACCATTTTCATTGTTCTACCATACTTTTTTGAGAAGTTACGAGACATCATGATCATTAGACATCTCCCTCCTTTGTAGGCTAATATACTCGCCTATATCAATAATTTCCCAAAATTTGTAGACCAGTGCAATTTGTTAGATATGTTAAAATCTTGAGTCTGTCTTCTCAATAAATCCTTCCTCCCTTACTTTGTGTTATTTGTAAATTTGTTGAGCAAAATTTGTTGAGTATCCTCTCAGCTAAGTCATCTGTGGAAATGTTGAAGAAGTCTGGATCCAGGGCAAAACAAGAGATAAGCAGTAACCAAAAACATTATATATGATAGTGGTGCAGTGGTTAGAATGCAGTATTTCAGGTTAATTTTGCCGACTGCTGATTGCCAGCAGTTTGGCAGTTTGATCCTGACCGGTTCAAGGTTGACTCAGCCTTCCATCCTTTCAAGGTCAGTAAAACAAGGACCCAGATTGTTGGGGCCAATGTGCTGACTCTGTAAACTGTTTAGAGAGGGCTGCATAGCACCATGAAGTGGTATAGAAGTCTAAGTGCTATTGCTATTATATATCCATCATAAGCAGCCATAATTATGAAATTACCAACAATTTACAGAAGAGCTACAAAAGTTCTCATCTGAAGGAAATTAGACTTGTGAATATTAGTGCAACTGATAGGCTTGTTCATACTTACTTATGGGCATATGATGTGGTGGTTTCTTTAAATGAAACTGTTTTCCCAGCTTTTATGTCACATCACATGCTAGACTTTACTACTGAAACATTTCATAGCAAGCTACCAAGGGCAGAGAACAGTATTGGAGTCAAGCAATGAGAAATATTTTGGAGGCTTATACGTCTGCAGTGCGTCTTTGTTTCCTGTTTTTGCAGTCCTAGATTTATAATCAAATAGTCCTCAAAGCTTCTGAATTTTACAATCTTTATTGTCAAACAGTAAAGTACAACTGCAGACAGTAAACATTATTAACATTCCATTACTACTAAACTCAAGTTCCCCATAATAGTCCTTCATACCAAGCTAGGAGACTCCAGAGGACTCATTTTTCTGTGTTAGCTGGATTAGTAATGCTGACAAATTTTGTTCATTTGTTCAGGAGTTGCAGGTGGGGAGGTTACATGAGCCACAGAGACCTTTCAGTAAGACGGAGTGCTCCATTATCCCTTCAAAAATGACAAGGGTATGCTATAATATATACACCCATCCATGCACATTACAAGGCTATACTCATCGTTCCTGAATGAAATTCTGATCCTTCAAACTGGAGTTCAAGTTGTAGAAAATCTAAGAATGAAAACTCATCTCACCTCTGTATGCAAGTTGAAATGGGGCATTTAATGTTTTTGTACATGTACTGTTAGCATTACAGTTACCAGGCTGGTATTACATTCTGTCTCAGTTTTGCTGTTATTGGATCATAATGTTAATAAAGTTAGCTCTAGCTCCTTCCTTCCTTCCTTCCTTCCTTCCTTCCTTCCTTCCTTCTCCCCTTCTTTAGAATATGCTGTTGCAGAATGCAAATATTAGCCAGTTTGATCTGAATTCTAGATTTTAGAAAACATCTAAGATTGGGAAGAGGCTGGGGAAGATATTATATAGCAATTAGCCTTAATATATGTTGCAATATTCAAATGCAAAATTGATAAATGATAATTTGACTTCCAGTTGCAGAATATATTGCCCAGTCTGAAGTATGTTGCAAGCATGTTGCAAGAACATTAAAATGTTACATTCAAAGAATCATAAGGTTTGAAAGGTACCTTAAATATCTGCTAGTCCAATCCCTTTTCTGGGGATGGAAACACACCAATCCAGACAAGTGACTGTCCAGTCTTGGCTTGAACACTTCCAGTTATTGTGCATCCACAACTCCAGGAGGCAGCCTGCTCTCCGCACAGAGCTCTCACAGCCAGGAAATTCCTTCTTTTGAATTTGGCTCTCCTTCTGTGAAGCTTCCACCTAGTATTTCTTGTCTTACCCTCAGGAGCTATGAAGAATGAATCTATACATTCCTCCTTATGACAGGCTTTCAAGAACTTGAAGATTGGTATTTTATCTCTCCTTACCTTCTAGAAAATTATGTTTATTATTAATTATATTTTATATAAACAAAGGTTAAAGCTGGGAATTTCCAGCAAGCAAAGTTAGTGAGCATTCTAAAGCTTGCTTTGCTGTTCTTTTTTTTTTTAATGGAAAATAAATTACTACTTACCAGAAAGTAAACAAACAAAATAGTTTTCTTTTGTTTCCTTGTTTTATGATATGATTTCTCTTTGTAAAGAATTTATGTGAAGGTACCCAATGAATGTTTCTTGTAAATAAAGGTGAGGCAGTGCAAAACATTGATAGTGTTTTTAAACCATTAAAACAGTTCAACACAGAATAAAAATGTAATGAATTTGTTTATTTGTATACAAAATGTCATAATTTATCAATACTGTGCAGCAAAATATATTATCACTCACATCCTAAACTAGACAACATTTCACTTATTTTCATTCTCTCTTTGCCCTTTGAAAATGGCAATACTGTTTTGGCAGTTCAGCAGCTAAAAATAAAGTGCTATAATTATGCAGTCTTGGAATGCCTTCACTTCACAAATACAATGTACAATCTTGTATACATCCATGTTTTTTTGTTTGTTTGTTTGTTTTTAGTTTAGTTTCACATAATCAGAAACTCCAGACCTGTCACATTCTCAAGAATACACATACATAAAGTGCTACTGTTTAAACATCTCCCCCCCCCAAAAAAAACAATTTCACAACATGGATCTGGTTCATACCAGGCACTGTAATTCACAAAAAGTTGAAAATTGTCACTTTGTGCAAACCTACACAGAGGGAGAAGTCACTTAAACATCACTGGGGGATCTTGAACGAAAGGACACTTTGGATTGAAAGCAGCCACAGAAAAGAACCCACATGGATCTCTGAATCTCTTGGTTTCTGTAGGCATAAATTATGGGATTGATCATGGAGTTGTAGGTAGCAGGTAAAAGTGTGGCATAAGTGTACACCGCAGGGTAGTTTGAATCTCCAATGACACAGTAGATAGCGAAAGGTAACCAACTGGCTCCAAAGGTCCCAAGGATGATAGCAAGTGTAGAGACTCCCTTTTTGGTTGCAACATAGTGAGATGCAGTTAAGAAGTGCTGTTGGAGTGCGATTTGATGTGCATGCCTGCAAACTATTTTGCAGATTTTGATGTACAGGTGGAGCATAAGGATAAAAATGAAAAAGAAGGAGGCAGACAACAAAGTCACATTGCTTTTGGTCAAAGGTCTGACAATACTGCATGATGAATAATCTTCCATACAATTCCAGCCTAGGACAGGCAATAGTCCTAAGCAGAGTGAAACCCCCCAGGTGATGATTAGCATCATATGAATACAAAAAACAGTCTTCTCAGAGTAATAAGTCAGTGCATTGTATAGAGAAAGATAACGATCTACTGTGATAGCTAATAAGCTACTCACAGAAGCAGTGAAAGAGGCAACTAGGAAACCAACGGTAATAAGGCTGATGGTTTCTGACTGGATCACATATTGGAATACAAAATTAAGGATCAGGCCAACTCCAGCCAGGAGGTCTGCCGTGGCCAAGCTCCCAATCAGCACAAACATTGGGGTTCTCAGATTGGGAGTGTAGAATATAATGGCCACCACGATGGCATTTTCGCAGGCAATGATGGTTCCAGAGATGCAGAGCATAATATCCCAAGGATTGAGGATAAAGATGGGGAGCTTGGAGGAAAATTCCAGCGAAGAATTGCCACTGCTGCTCTGAATCCAAGGTGCCGGAGCCCCAGTCTCATTCAAGGGGACGCTTTCATTCATTTCTGCCACCACCGGCAAAAGCCACCTGTGCAAGGAGAAAAGACGGGGGGGGGGAAGAAAAAAAAGGGGGGGTGCGGTTAAAATAAGGCAAGAAAAATAATGAGGAAGAAAGAGTGAAATCCAGCAGGAAGATGAAGGTAATGTATGAAGGAGGGAGAATTATTCTAAGTCTAATCGGAGCAGGAGGAAGAAACAAATGAACTGCATGCAGAAGCCGAGGAGTGCTGTCCGTGGTGCTGAACCTCAAGTTTCCTTTCCCGCCTCGTCTTCCTCTTGAGCGCAGAGTTGTCGGGCGCCTTCCAAGCCTAAGTGATGGGCTAGACCCCGGTCCTTTAAAAAGCCGCTATATTTGCTACCAGGAGCAGCGCGCCGAGCACTTTCTTCTCCCCAAGGCTACAATTCTCCCACCTTAACACGCCCCCGAACCGGCAGACCATTTTCTTACTCGGATTCGATCTCAAAGCTGACGGCTGATTCTCATGGGTCTCGCTCGCTGCTTTCGCCGCTGACCGCCCGCAAATCTGCTCCCGTCGCGTGGCTGCAAACCCCGGCGGTCTCTCCCCTTTGCCTTTGGCGGGGCAGGAGCCGAGGAGGCGGAGAATTGGCTGGCGCTGCTGTTCACCCTCCGTAGCTCAAGAGTGAGGGAGAAAAGAGCGGGAGCCTTGAGACCCGCGCTGAGTTTGACGTAAATGAGAGGGCAGGGCGAAACTCTCTCCGTGCGCTCACATGGAGCTCTGGCCTCCGAGCGCCAGCCCAGCGATGTGGGGGGCGGAGAAAGGGCGCGGAAAAAAATCCTCCCCAGACGGGGGCATAAAACCAGAGAACGGGAAAGCGCTGCCGAGCTCCCGGGAAGGGGAGGGGGAACTAAAAAAAAAGAGGGGGGCATATAGTAATCCCAGTCACAATTGGGAGAAAGGGAAGAGTGGAGAGAATGTGTGGACCGATAGGAGGAATCCCGAACCTAGCTGTGTTGTGGAAGGGATCCATCCTAAACCTGGGGGAGATGGGACGGGGGGGCGAATGGGGAGAAGGGGGTCCCATAAGGGGTTCTCAGCATTGAGGGCAGAGCAAAGGGACTGACGGGAAAGGGCCCCCAGACAGATGTATGGACCCTTTGATGCCGACGATAACCACTTTCTGAAGATTAGAGATTCCCCGAAGCCTGAGCCGATTCAGTGAAAGCAGTAGGGTGATCCACGAAGTATAAAGTGACTACCGTTGGCAGCTTATCTTCCAGCTCCTTCATAGGCTCTATGCCTGTTGGCAAACCTGTGCTGTGTTGCACTTGCCTTGGCCATTTTAAAAGCGGTACTTGAGTGCAAGCACCTCAATAGGGGGCAGCATGTAGCCAATCTTGTTTTTAATCTAGGAAGCCAAGCAGGATAAAATGTGGATGTTAATTTAGATGGGAAACCAACCGAGATTTCCAGAGTGTAGATCAGATTGGAAATGGGAAAACACATCCTGGGATTTTCCTGTGGCCAAGGAAAGTGGATCGATGTGCAATAGACCAATGGGAGTCAAGCTTGACAAGAAGGTGTCTTTTACCACTCTGTGAACCCACAGATAGGCCTTGGTTCAGAGTCGAAGAAATTGGCTCATTTCTTGTCAACCTTCTTCCTTACGTGTGAAGACCAGAGGGTATTCCATGAGCTATAATTAATCAACAGAATACTTTTTGTGCAAATCTCATATCTAGGCATTTTTAGAGTGGTCAAAAGAGTCCTTCTAGAGACTACATCAATAGAATACTCTCTAGAGTAGGAATAGACTTCTCCAATGTAAAATGACATTTCCTAAAATTGTAATCCTAATAATCTGGAGACACAGATCGGACAAAACACCAAGTAAATCTGTTCCTGCAGATTCTCATTCTGTAAAATACACTTTCACAAATAAAGTCCTAGTTAAAATGCATCTTGTTGAATGGATTTAACTGAAATGGTGGTAGTCATAAATGAAAGCCATTTTTTTTATTGGATAAAGAACTGAATTAAAATCCATGTACATATATAATAAATTATATTTGGCTTATATTACATCATTTTTTCACATTCTTGTTTACCCAAATGTGTAACAAAAATGAAAAAAATAAATAAATTAGCAATTCTTACTAGAACTGATGAAAGCAAATATGCATAAGTTTCTTACTAATAATTTATACTTAATGGAATGATCCTCTATGGATGTGCCACTGGTTCTGTGGGGGACAAATAATATTCTATTTTTACATTATGATTCTGAAGAGCATATCAGATAGAGCAGGTAAACTGAAATTGCCTCATGACCTGGAAGAGAAGAAGACAGATAATAAAAACCATTTTGTCTTTTTCATGGTGGGAAGGGACAATGTTTGTATTACAAGATGCTAGTATTTATTTTATTTATTTATAAATTTTATATTGCCATCTATTCACACATGGTGATTCAAGGCATCTTACAAGTATATAAATCACCATATAAAAGAAATAAAAACAAGAAAAATAATACCCCCCCCCCATCCTGGCGACCACGCACATTCATACTAGCCATTAAATGGGTTCCATCCTACTCTGGCTTCTCCAGGCCTGCTGGCAGAACATCTTTAGAGCCTTCCAAAAGAGTGTTAGAATGGAGACCAGTCTAATCTCTGGGTGGGTGGGTGGGGATGATGTTCCAGAGGGAGGGATCCACCATGGAGAAGGCCCTTCTTCTGGGTCCTGCCAGATGTATCTCCTTAGGGGATGGGACCCGCAACGTTCCTTGCCTCCCCACTCTAGTGGGTTGGGTAGATGTGACCGGCAAGAGACATTCCCTCAGTTATCTGTAGAAAGGGCTGGCTTGGAGTGTCATTAGAAAAGCAGAATGTAGAGGCAATGGATCAGCCCATAGTAAGGTCATCCTATGTTATCAGATTCTACATTTCTGCATTAAAGGTCACGTTGTAATTGCTTACACTGTTTTTGTAAATCTTGCCATTTCAAAGGGTATATAACCTGTAAAGGGGCAGGGCATGATGGCTCAGAGGTTAAAGATGCTGAGCTTGTCAGCTGGACCTGAGCTGACCTGAGCACCATGCAATGGGATGATCTCCCATTACTCGCTCCCAACTCCTGTCCACTTAAGCAATTAGAAAGCATGAAAATATAAGTAGCTAAATAAGTACCACTTTCGTGGGAAGACAACTCCTTCTGTGCACCTCAATGTATAGTTATGCTGGTCACATGACCACGGAAATGTATTCGGACAACACTGGCTCCCTTTAAAAGCCTCTGGCAATCCCAGCAGATTTGCCTGATCATCAGAAGCTTATAAAAGCATGTTTTCCTGCAAACCTCATCAGCCAAAGAGGTTGTAGGAAAAAAAATCCCTTTAAAAGCTTCTGTTGATCCCAGCAGATTTGCCTGATCATCAGAAGCTTCTAAAAGTATTTTTTTCTGCAACCTCTTAAGGTTGTAGAAATAATGCTTTTAAAAGTAAAAAAAAAAAAGTTGGCCAAGCCCACCCATTCACATTACCCCCCAAGCCACGCCCACAAAATAAGCCACACCCACAGAACCAGTAGTAAAAAAATTTAGAACCCACTCTTGGTATGTGTGTGTGTGTGTGTGTGTGTGTGTGCCTTGCTGCCAAAAAGGTTCTTGCTCAGGCTTGTGGCATTGAGGTTGGCGTTGAAGTCTCTGTGCCTACTGTATAAAGTGTGGGGTGACTTTGTTGTGGCCTGCCAGCAGCCAGCAGAGCTGGCAGCAGATTTGGACAGTGAGGAGGTTGGGGAGGAACATTGGCCAGTCCTGGAGTCTGGGGAAGGCTCAGACGAGGGCTCTGAGTCGGAGGCAGAGAGGGGCCCAAGGCCATCTGGTAGTTATTTTCTGCCTCCAGAGTCTGACTTCAGTGAGGCAGAAGAACAGCGGGGGATTGTTCCCAGTATGCACATGTGCAGAGCTGCCAGAAGACAAGAACAATTAAGAAAACAGGGTTAACTTGAGAGTAAGGCTTGGAGATGATTGGCCCCTCCCATAAGTCATAAAAAAGGAGCCAACAGGACGTGAGCTTTTGTAGGAAGCAATTATTTGATCTGGTCAGTTAAACCTTTGGAAAGTTCTGTTTGACTCTGTGCTAAGTTTGGCTTTGCCCTGCGTTTGGCAATTAGTTCTCTGGCAGCATTCCAAGGTGGGTGTTTATAAACATTCCCCTGACTGTTTGAGAAGCCTTTTGGACTGTGAATGGCAATAATTCACAGCCATATGAATAAAAGAAGTTTGCCGGGATTAAGATTGTGCTGTTTACTTTCTAAGGAAACCTAGGTCAGAACAGACTTGGACCTCCTGCTTTGGAGGTTGGGGCTGGGAAATGACAGAATTTCATGGTAACCATGGCTTCTTCCAAATATTATCAGCACCAGCGCATACAGGAAGATCTGGCTTTTGCCTCAAAGTTGTAGACAATGGATATGGGTATGGGCATGTGTATAAAGGAGTTAACATTTAGCATTTTTCCATGGTCAAATCAAGTCCTAGTTCAGATAATAAAAATTGTCACCTGCATCTCTGCAGTGTGAACAGATTGATTTAGATCATCTGGAGATTAGCGCAGAAGATTTTCAGAGTTATGTTTGAGCTCCCATAATATATTTCTCATGGAACTGGAGGCAGGTTTGGTAGAAGCAGGGTTTTGGATGAAAAATATCATTTATTGATTAAGTTGATATATTTTTCCTGAAGATTAGCCCACTATTAGATAACATTTACTCAATTTGGAATAAGACTTGCAAGGCAAAAGTACAAAATACATGCATTTTTGGGGTCTTCACTAAAGCTAAAGGAGAAGTCCAACTGCAAATAATGGATTTGATTGGTTGAGAGATAACACTACCTCTTTCAATAGTGCTTTCCTTATTTTGAGAAGAGAACTTAAATTAAAACTTTTTGTCCCCGCGAAATAGCTTTATAAACTTGTTCCTGCAAAAATAACTTATGATCTTTAGCTTGGCACATCTAATGCACTTCCTTCAACCTTCAGGGTAGAAAGATACCTACATATCTACAGTAGTACCTTGGTACTCAACTGTTTTGAAACTCATCAAATTTGGTACTCAATGCATTTTGACATGAGAATTTTGTCCCAATACTCATCATTTGTTTGGTACTCAGCGCACAAGCTAGAACTTGTCAGCTGCCTTGTGACTCACTACATTATTCCTTATGGGGAAAAATTGTTTGGTACTCATCATTTTTTGGTACTCATTGCGCCTCCCAAAACCAATTAACAGTAAGTACCAAGATACAACTGTACTTTACAGAGAGGCCTTGTTATTCAGGAAGGAGCAGCTAAAACTGAGTTCATGTGTTGTTGTTTTGTGGACATAATGATGAAATTCATCACCTGTATTCACTTTTGAGTAAGTTTCCTGACAGACCAGACAAATTTTATATTGCATTTCTGCTCACAGATCATAATGATGAGGCTTCTTTTACAGTTGCCAAATTCTGCTTCAGACTGCATACAATTAGGAACAGATAGTATAGTAATTATTATTCAAAGGAAGTAATTAGACAACATCTAGATTTTTATGTCAGTTTATACTACATTTTTTCTTTTATACCTTTGAAAACTACTTTTTGTTGTTGTAGTAACTAGTCTTAAGTATTTAACTTTACACCACTGACTTGTACTTTATTGCTCTGATTTTTTTTTAATTTTAATATTATTTCCAATTTATTTAGACATTTTTATGTATTTCCATTCAAGCACTGTAAATACTATGACATAACTGGTCAGTGACTGTAATAAAAATGTTCTGTTCCATTCTTATACAATTATATTTTTTTCTTGATTTGTTGAGCAGCTAATGACAATGACAGGGTGCTGGAGACTTTTGAAATAGAAAGAATCAAATGCAAGTCTTCTGGGTTCGGTGGGAGAGAGAGAGAGAGAGAGAGAGAGAGAGAAAGAGAGAGAGAGAGAGAGAAAGAAAGAAAAAATCCATTACTGAGTATTTTAGGGGAAGACTTCATACCATCAAAAATGGTATCTATATCTTGAATTTCTTCTTTCCCATAAGATACAGATACATGTATGTATGTATGTATGTATGTATGTATGTATGTATGTATGTATGTATCTATCTATCTATCTATCTATCTATCTATCTATCTATCTTATGGGAAAGAAGAAATTCAAGATATAGATACATTTTTGGTATCTATAGGATGTGATGTATTTTTCTCTTTTAATTGTTGTCAACATTCTGTAAGAGATAGATACACCTACTGTGATGCTATCATGACACAAGGAAGAATTCAGCTTGAATTTTCAATGAAATCCTTATACCATCGGAAACCAACAGATCCACTCTGAAACTGTTTGTTTTGCTATTTCCAGTTGTGATAATAGAAAAGCCCATCTTGCTTTCATTATAACATTTTATAGGTGTTATAGATGTCCTTACAAAAGCACCTTGTTCCCATAGTATACGCAGTTCTTTTTCTTTTCAGTTTTCTTGAGTTGTTTTTGGATTAATAACTTACTGTTTTAATCACATTTTCTCTGAATCATCTCTACATTACTAGCTAGTTTTTTACTTTTGAAAAAGTTCAGACTATGGTTCTTTGCCTTCTCTGTTACGGCTCCTGCCCTATAGAACATTCTCCCTCCTGATCTTTCTCTAGGGGCTGGGGTGGGATGTTAGTTGAGCCTAATAAAATGTACCTGCGTTGTGAATTTGTTATGGTGTTTCATCTACTGTTAAGCAAGATGAACAGCCATATTCTTCTTCCAAGAAAATAAATTTCTTCCAAGAAATAAATTTATGAAGGACCATCGGTTATACATCTCAGAACCTGCAAATACATTATGATTGGTTCATATACAGAGTCAGGTCATCCCAGCCTCTCTCTCTCTCTCTCTCTCTTTTTCAAAAGAGAGAGTAAAAGTCCATTAACAGAGGGCAGATAAAGAATTGAGTTTCCGCCATTCCCAGCAGCCTCTCATTAAAGTTAGAAATTACTAAAAAGCTTTAATGGCTCTGAAAGTTAAAGCAAAGAGCCAGGTGGTTTAGGTTTTCTATTTTTGTAGAAATAGATAAATGAAGTACATAGGCATGAATTTGAGCAAGGCTTTTTAGTTCTATTTTCTACATTTGAACTAATCTTTCATGAGTCTGAATATATATTTTCTTTAGAATCACCTTGGGATGTATAATATTTCTGAAGTGTCTCATTATGATGTTGAATTTGGGACAGTTTATAGCAGTCAAGCACCATCTTTGTGCAAAGTACTATTGTTTCTTTTTGCTTTTCCTTTTTTAACCACTTAGCCTGTTTGGCTGTGACCTGTAATTTGTCTTCTTCTACACTGAATGTTTGCGCTTTAATACTTAAAATTGAAAAGGTGGCTTATGTTTTATCCTTTTTAAAGGTTGACTTTGTTTTTCTTTTGCAAGATTGGTTTATCAAAAGGCTGAATCCTTTAGTCATCACACTTCTGCTCTGTATAATCAGGAGGTAGCACTATCAAATTGTTTCCATTTTTGTATTTTGAGTTTTTTATCATCAGAAAGGCAACACAGGTATGAAGCCTTATGCATGTCGTGGCATCATTCGTCTCATTGCTATCTGTGAACCAGTTCTAGCATCTCAGCATGACAACATCTACCCAGGCATAAATCTTTCTGGGACAACTCAGCAGCAGGCAGATTACACACACACACAATTCCTCACATCTGGTTCCAATATCTGAGGGGAAATAAATGTATCTGTTGGAACCCGATGCTCAAATAGACTTGACACTTTCTTTCTACAATGGCAAAAAGGGGAGAGTATACCCCTAGAACTAAAAGTCAAAGAGCTCAGTGAAAAGTGACTAAGATTAAACATAAAGAAGATCAAACTAATGACAACAAGGAGAACAACCAGTAGAACTGTCAATGAAGAAATCAAAATGGTAGACAGCTTGTGCTTTGTATGATCAACCATGAACAGGAAAGGAACAAGCAGTCAAGAAATATGCTGCAGACAAGCACTTGGGAGAGCAACCGTGGAGGCCTTAGAAAATGTTCAGAAAGGTGAAAAGAAAGAGAAAAGGATAACTAGCAGCAAGATGGAAGAACTTGGTTACAGTGGTCATGAGTGCACTGTTGGGAGACTTGAAAGAACAGGTTAGGGATAGATCATGAAGTAAAATCTATCTGACTGTTTCCTAAACCAGTGGTCTCCAACCTTGGCAACTTTAAGCCTGGAGGACGTCAACTTCCAGAATTCTGGAAGTTGATGTCCTCCAGGCTTAAAGTTGCCAAGGTTGGAGACCCCTGCTCTAGAAGCCTTCCTATCTTTTGTGCTTTCTATGCTATGCTAAAGCCGAGGTGGCGCAGTGGTTAGGGTGCAGTACTGCAGCTACTTCAGCTGACTGCTAGTTCAGCAGATCAGTGGATCAAATCTCACTGGCTCAAGGTTGACTCAGCCTTCCATCCTTCCGAGGTGGGTAAAATGAGGACCCAGATTATTGGGGGCAATATGCTATTTAGTATAATGTCTTTGGTGTAAGCCGCCCAGAGTCCTCGGAGAGTGGGCGGCATAGAAATATGAATAATAAAAATAAATAAAATAAATAAAATATTCCCTGCCCAAATTCCACCAGGAGGCTTTCCTAGTACTGGAGAAAGTCACCCTCAAACATTGCGGTTAGCAATTAACATTAAAATATATTGGTCATACTATTACTTCATTCTGTAATTGTGTTTAGTGCCCTTCTATATTTAGTTTAGCGAGTAGAAGCTCATTTTAAAATCCATTGCATAAAAAAGATAGTTTCAATTAAAATCCACTTTAAAATATTTCAACTCTGTGTATTAAATTTATTTACGTACTTCTATTTAATTGATGTTTCTCTCCCTTACAAGGTTATAATGCTTCATTTCCTCATTGCCCACAATTAGTGATCTAAACTGAACAACAAAAGAAATCATTCTCAAGGTTTTTTATTTATTTTATTTCAGCAGTGAAATAAACCAATTAGCTAAGTCAAAGATGGTTTTACCAAAGTAGAATAGAACTCTGTATATTGGCACTACTCTCTAGAATAGTGGTACTTCTATTGCCATGGAGCCCTCTGATAATCTGTTGAAACCTGTGGACATTTTTTCAGAAAAATATATTTAAATGCATAAAATAAATACGTTGATATGGATTGTATTACAAAGGAAACCAACTATGCCCAAACAAAATTATAAACATATTTAAAATAACAAATATGTAATATAATATGTGCTTCTTTATTAATTCGTTAAATCAGTAACAAGATAATAAATGAATTTAAAAGATAGGCAAGTTAAAGTTTTTTTGAATATGTGCAAGATATAATCAATTTTAATTTTTTATTATGGTGGTTACTGGTGTTGAAAATAGTCTTGATTAAGAGTTATTTTTTCTCACTCTCGTTCCTGGAGATCCCCTGAAGTCTATCCATGGACCTGAAAGGGTCAGCAGACCTTAGGTGTAGAACTCCTGATTTAGAAAGTCTCTGTGTTACCCAACTTCATTCACACAATGACTAGAGAAGGACTAATAAGATCAACAAAATATATGTACAAACAAGGGTGGGCTTCAAAACTTTTAGCAAGGGGTTCTCTGCCCAGTTGCTGAGTGGGCATGGACGTGGTGGGCGTGGCCTAGTCGGCCTCCTGCCCCACAGTTGGAGGTGCCCTCCCTGGGCTCCCTTTTGCCCTCCCTGGGCTCTGGAGGCTTTCCTCGAGCCTCTGGGAGGATGAAAATGGCTTCGCCAGGCTCCAGAGGCCCTCTGGAGGCCTGTTTCCGGCCTTCCCAAACTTCCAGTAGGCCCTTTTTTCACCCTCCCCGAGCCTCCGCATGTGCCCGGCACTTACCTGTATCCAAAATGGGCCGCGTATGGACTCCTGGGAGGGGACGGGTGGGATGGGTGGGGCCAGCCAGGAGTGGGATTTGGGGGTTCTCCAAACTGCACAGAATCTTAGCTAGAGGTTCTCCCAAACCCCTGCGAACCCCCAGGAGCCTACCCCTGTTTACAAAGCAATAGCATCAATTTAAAAAATACCATCAATAAAACATATATACAATGTTTTTCAATAGAATCTGCATTTACTGCATTTATCACATTAAAATGATTGAGTACAAAACTTAGATCCTGAAATAGTTTTTTCCATGATATTCATGGAAGAGCTTTTAATGTAACAAAGATGAGTAAGATGTTTTCTTTCCAATTACTTTTTCTGCCTCCAGAAATGGTTTGGATTCAATCCAATGGGCCATTGCTAACATAATTCCTCACAGCTTCTTCAAGGAAAAAAAATTCAGCTGATGCCAATCGCATGAAAAAAAAAACACATGTAATATGTTTTGATAGGCACTCAAACCTGTCTCTGTAAAAAAATCAATGAATGATAAAACTTAGGATCAAGTAGAGATCGGATCAAGTTGTAGAAAGAACTAATAGAGGTTAGAGATGAGCAGTTGTGGTAAATGAAAAGTTTAGATTGCTTGTCGCCAGGGGGAAAAAAAATTGGAATTCGGCTTTTGGAGAAGGCAGGGGATTTGTTCCAAGTTGTAGAGACAAAAAAAATTAAACTCATGAGTTAGAAAAAGTATGAATGTGATCTGCGGAATTGAAGGGGGGAGAGAGAGAGAGAGACAGACAGACAGATAGACAGACACCTGGAAGAGAATGGAGAGGTTTAGCCTAATATCATACAGTAGCTAAGGGAAAGATGAGGTTACTTTAAAGTTGGGCAACCTTTACAAATAATGATGAAAGACTACTCATGAATAGGTAAGAATTAATAGGGAGAACCGAATAACAGAGTTGGAAGGGACCTTGGAGGTCTTCTAGTCCAACCCCCTACTGAGGCAGGAAACCCTATACCAGGGGTGTAAAACTAGCGGCCCGTGGGCAGGATGAATCATGCACAGGCCACACCCACTCCAGGTCCACGAATGGGAAAAACGTCATGCAACATCACGGATGGCAACGTGACGCAGCGGGTTTGACACCCGTGCCCCATACCATTTCAACAGGCAAAGTTTTTATTCCCCAGCATTACGTCCACTCAGGATTCTACTTCTTACAGATGATGAGGGAAAAAGTCATCTTAGAGATGCAAAGGAATAAGGAGTATTGGTTGGCAATGCCCAATCAAGTCTGGAGAGAATGTCTGCTTGCTTCACCAGTAAAGAAAAGGCTCCATGAATTAACTGGAGGGGGGAGTGAACCCCAGTGGTGGGATTCATTGGTTGTAACAACTGGTTTGCACATGTGCTTCGCTCAGACATGCTCGCTTCACTTACATGCACGCCAAATTCACACTTCTGTGCATGCTCAATACGATTGAAAATTACCTTCTACTGAATCCAGAGTGAGTAAAACAGCTGAGGCACGGCAATCCGCTCTGCCGTGCCCAGTGGTGGGTTTCAAAAAAATTTTACTACCGGTTCTGTGGGTGTGGCTTGGTGGGTGTGGCATGGCATGGCAGGGGAAGGATACTGCAAAAATCCCCATTTCCACCCAATAAGCTGGGAGTTGGGAGGCAGAGAATAGATGGGGGTGGGGCCAGTCAGAATTTTTACTACTGGTTCTCTGAACTACTCAAAATTTCCGCTACCGGTTCTCCAGAACTGGTCAGAACCTGCTGAAACCCACCTCTTGCCGCGCCTATCAGCTGGGCTTAAAACAAAAGAAATATAGGTATGTTATAGCGCAAGGGCAAGCAGGCAGGCCCATCTGATCGTCGGAGCAAACCGGTTCGCTCTCAGCTGATCATTGGAGCTACCGGTACGCCCAAAGCAGTCAGAAGTGGCTGAATCCCACCCCTGGGGAACCCCCAAGATTTAAAAAGACAAAGGAAGAAATGAATTGGATCAGATGGGTCAGATGGACCAGGATGGAGAAGATTCAACACTCAAAAAAGGGGATTAAGCAGAGAGAGGGAAAATTGCTACATGACCCAGCTGTTCTGCTGAGCATTTTGCAAGAGAAAGAGGACAGAATTAGCCAATGGCCCTTTGAAATACACTGCATCTCTAAGGCACCTATTCAATCTGTTATGTGTAAGTGTGTGAGAGAATAGAAGGACTGGTAATTTCTCAGCAAGCCCTCTCTGAAGGACTCCCACTGAGTTTAATAGCTTAGTTTGTTCATAGTTATTGTTGTATCTGAGTGATCCTGTTTATATATGTATGGTTGTTGCTTCTTTTATGCAAATAAGCTGTTCTTGTTTATTCATAACATAGGGACTGTTTAACCGAGGGAATAAAGAAACTTCCTCCCCCACCCCACAATGCACCATGCTTATTCAAAATGAAGCAGAAGCCAGTTTCTCCAACTCAGGACAATTTCTGTACTAAAATAGTACCCAGGTACATTATAAAAAGTGTGAAAAATATTACTCCATGCTTTTATGATATTTGGCTTACCAACAAATAACTACAGTAAACAATGTGAAAAAGATATTAGACAAGATGTTGTCATATGAAGATCCATAAAGAGGGTTTTTATAATACTTCCAGTATTACTTGTTATTCTTATTTAAGCCAGATACTTGGGATACATAGAAACAAATATTGGGAAATTGGGAAAATGTGACAATCCTAGACCAAGGCAATCCAAAAATGCCAGGGAATTTCTAGAAGCCCGACACTCTGACAAATCAGCCATCGATAGACACATAGACATTAACAACTTCTCTAGACTATGCAAAAGAGACAATCAACCCGCCCAAAAGAGAAAAAAACTCCATCAGTTCTCCACCAGTAATCAATACTCAGATCAGCATTAACTCCAAGGTCAACTTCAGACCAACGATCAAGTAAGCAATACTCCAATCAAGAAACTGCCAAAGGGCCATCAGTAAACAGCTCAACAAAAGAATCTCTAAGACCCACCCACCCACACAGACAGACAGGCAAGACACCAGAATATAAACTGACAGCAAACAGCAATCCTTACTACCGTAGCACTGATGATGTTATCTAGTTAGGGTAATGAAACGTCGGCAAGAAAACAAAGCAAGCTTAGAGAGCACCAAGGACCCCTCATCTCAACCCTGAACTACAAATATTTTCCTTTATTAGAAACAAATATATGTTATAACAAATAAATGCAACTTTATTGTCTGCTTTCTGAAGTAAACATATCAGTCCCTCTTATAAACACCCCTGTCTCCTTACCCAACTCAAAGTCTAGCTGGCTGGGCCAGATTGAGTTCCAGAAGAATCAAACTCAATGCCCGTTGAGCACAGTATCTCATTATATCTAATCATTCAACATACAACAGTTCCTATCCCCCTTTGTAGTGTTTAAGCAGGTTTTACTGCTTAAAAGACAAGCTTTGCGTCTGTTTCAAATCCCCTCTTTTTTTGAATTTTTTAAAATTTATTTTTCAACATAAAACATAAAATAACATCTTTTTAGAGCAAGGGTTTGATCCGGTATAAAATAAGTTTAAATTCCACATTTCATCAGTTAACATCTTAAAGAGAAAAAAAAGAAAAAAAGAACAAATCTAAACCCAATTTTTATCATTCAATCTAACATCTTATTCTAACATTTAATATTTTATTATGTAATCACCCTAAATCTTAAACTTCAAATCTAAACAGATCTTTATAATATTCATTTATCATTTGAACAATCAGTTTTTCATATATTTTCCTTACTTCAAAGACCCAAATCAAGTCAATGTTTCTTTTAACTCATATCTAATAATCAATATAAAGTATTTTATTCCTCTCTTAAGAACATTTCAAAATCAGTAACTGTTCTTCAAAAATATCTCCTTCACTCCTCCTAGGTTTATTTTTAGCTGGATTGCAGCTTAATTAGCTGGTTTCCAGGGATGCTTTCCTCCACTCCTAACCTTATTTGTTGACTGGATCACAGTTTAGTTTTAACTGCTTTCCAACATTTTCTCCTTCACTCCTCCTAGGTTTATTTTTGGCTGGATATTTTTATTTTTTAAATTTTTTTAATTTTTATTTGATTTATATGCCGCCCTTCTCCGGAGACTCAGGGCGGCTTACAATGCGTTAAGCAATAACAGTTTTTCAGCTGTTTTCCAGGGATGCTTCCCTCCACTCCTAACCTATATTTCGCTGGTTCACATTTTAGCTTTAACTGCTCCCCAGTATTATCTCCTCCTCGCCTCCTAAGTTTATTTTTAGCTGGTTCACAGTTTAGCTTTAACTGGTCCCCAGCATTGTCTCCTCCACTCCTCCTAAATTTATTTTTGGCTTGTTCACAGCTTAATTAGCTGTCTTCCAGGAATGCTTTCCTCCACTCCTTATCCTATATTTGACTGGTTCGCAATTTGGCTCTCACTGCTCTCCAGCATTGCCTCCTCCGCTCCTCCTAGGTTTATTTTTGGCTGATTCACAGCCTAATCAGCTGTTCTCCAGAAATGCTTTCCTCCACTCCTAACCTTATATTTGACTAATTCACAATTTAGCTTTAATCATCTGATCCCCAAAATCATACTTCTTTGTCAATTTAAACTAATAATGCGTTTTAGTATATATCTTCTCTCCTACTCTCTCCTGAACTATTAATTTTCTTTAAATTTCTCCCATTTCTTATTTATTTCTTGTTTTTCTATGTAAAACAACATATTAAACCATTTTAAAAACCCATTTACCATAGTTATAAAATCTAAAACAAGTCTTATTAATATTCAAAAATTCATTCCCATTCTCTTATTTACTGTAGAAAAACAACATTTTAAACCACTTTCAAATCCATTTTCTGTAACCATTGGGATGCTTATTAATATTTTTTTACAATTTTGCAATTCAAGGTGTTGGTCACCACTTTTAAAGTGCTCCATGGCATAGGACCAGGATATCGACAGGACCGCCTTCTGCTACCAACAGCCTCCCACTGACCAGTTCACTCCCACAGAGAGGGGCTCCTCAGGGTGCTGTCAGCCAAGTTATGTCAGCTGACAACACCCAGGAGGAGAGCCTTCTCTGTGGGAGCTCCTGCCCTCTGGAATGAATTGCCCCCGGATATTCATAACATCTCTGACCTCCGGGTTTTTCGCTGTGCCCTCAAGACCCTACTGTTCTGACAGGCGGGGCTGTCAAATTGAATGATTTTAAATTGGGTTTTAATTTTGGGTTTTAAAATTCGGCCAAAACTATTTAATGATTTTAATTAATTTTAACTAGATATTGTATATTTGTATATTTGTATTTTAATTCTGGCTGTACACCGCTCTGAGTCCTTCGGGAGAATGGGTGGTATATAAATAAAATTATTATTTTTATTTTTATTATTGGTTAATCTTTAGTGAGATTCACAGCCTTTGAGGCTGGTTAATAGCTCAGCAGCTCGAGTCCTAACCAAGGACCTAGGAACTGTTAAGGTATCGTCGGAGGATGTAAGCTGTTCCGAGTAAGGTGGTTTTTTGTAAAGTCAAACTGTTCAAGTCCAGCAAATTTAGAATTTCTAAATAGCGGGGTAGCCCTTTGGGTATTGCTCCAAGGGCTCCAATTACAATCGGGACAACACACGATTTCTTTTTCCACAGTCGCTCAACTTCAATTTGCAAGTCCCGGTACTTTGTGATTTTTTCTTGCTGCTTATCTTCAATCCTTGCATCACCAGGTATTGCAATGTCAATGAACCATACTTTTTTCTTTTCAACTATTGTTATGTCAGGTGTGTTGTGGACCAAGTGCCTGTCAGTCTGAATCCTAAAGTCCCACAAGACCTTGAGTTTCTCATTCTCTAAAACTTTCTCAATCTGATCTAATTATTATTATTATTATTATTATTATTATTATTATTATTATTATTTAGAAATTCTTTCAAAATATCCACATTTTTTGTAGTTTTTCTATAATGACATTTCTCACTTTAAAATAGTCATAAAGTCTGTAAACAATTCTTGGTAATATTCAAAGCTTCATTCATGTTTTCTTATTTTCTATAAAAAACAATATTTTAAACCATTTTAAAGAAACAGTTTTCTGTAGTAGTTGAATCTATCAACAATTCTTACTAATAGTCAAAAATCATTCATAATCTTCATATTTCTTGTAGTTTTTCTATAATCACATTTTCCCCACCTTGAAAATCACTTCTCTTGATAATAGTAATGAAAGGTAAAAGTAGGAAAGAGAAAGGGAGAAGAAAAAAGGAATAAAAGTATAGCAGAAAAAATCAAAAAGAAAGATTCAAAAAGAGAAAGGGGGAAAAAAGGAAAACAAAAAGAGAGGAATATAATAAGAATATAATAAGAATATATTTAAAAAAGGAAAGAAAAAGTAGAAAAGTAGAAAAGAGAGAGAAAGAAGCAGGAGGAATGCTCTTCCTTACATTATTTAGACATCAATTACATAAAATATTTACATCCATTTTAATCAAACTGTGGTACTTTTCTCATCTTGCTACCCAGTATATTCCAGTTTTCTTTCTCCAATCTGTCCAAACTTTTTCTTTTTTTTTTTCAGTTCCAATATCAATAAAGTTATAAAGCCTAAAGGATTTAGTTTTTTTGTATTCCATATATGGTATCATCATGTCTTCTTGTGGGGCACCACCCTTCCCTTATGTTAGAACACCATTAATCAGTAATTTTAATTGTTCCAATTAATTTCTTCTTTCCAACTGTCCATAAGTAGTCCAAAGACAGTTTAAGTACATTTAAAATCAAGCCTCCTTAATTTTTCCTCAAAATAATCCAATTCTGGAAGCAAGAGACAAAGTTTCTTCTTTAAACAGCAAACTTTCCACAGTTGCAATTTGCACTTTCATTCTCTCAGCCATTTTAACTTCCTCCGCTTGTTATTCTCTTAGCTTTAAAAAAACATTCTGCTTGTTTCCTCTTCTCCTTCTTCTCCTTCCAAGCTAATCCATTTTCATTAAAGACCATGAAAATATCAAATTTTAAATCCATCCAAAGGGACGTTAAATTCCAAAAGCAATCAATTGGTGCTATTGTCCTTTAATGGGTCTTCTCCTTGTTAATTGTTTAAATTCTTTGCCCAAATAGTTCTTAGCCATTGTTAGGGCCAGGGCATTATTAGTATTTAAATGTTTGAAAACTGTTCTCGCCTGGGCTAATCCTACTCACCCGGCATTCCAACATCTTGCTCCTGTGTTTCCTCTTGCACTTTGCTTGTCCCAGCTGCCGAAGCTTTGGGGCAGCCACCATGACTGCCTCTCCCACCACCGCCGGCTCAGAGGGCAATCCTCCAGCCCTGAGGAGCCTGCCTGTTCCTCTCAGCTGTCCAAGGGGTCCCTCTCTAATCCCCTGTCCCTCCAGGACAGAGTAGGTCTGCAGACCTGCTGGCGGTGGCTTAAAAGACGGAGTTTTCGCAGGGCTCCAAAGAGCCCCGCTATTTTCCCATCCACTCGGCGCGGCGCCAACCAGAAGTCAAACCCCCTTTGACTCTTGAATGACAGCACTTCATCCGGTTTGTATGGAAACCACCACTTGTCCCCATATTAAGAACCACTTCATATTTTCAGAACCATTTTTATTGAATCTTGGAAATATTCATTCTGCTATATCTGCACACTTCAGAAGGTGAAAATTTTTAGAAGAAAATCTTCTGTTTCTATGACCTGCTTTGTACTCTATCTTTCACATTTTTTCCACAATTTCTTTCATACTTTTATGCGACTAGATGGCATAGGATATATACCTTGAAACCAAAGAGCTGAAAATCAGAATATGATCTAATTCTTTAGTGACCATCAATACGCTAACACTGGTATCGATATGCTAACACAAACAGAGAACTAACTGTGTGCCCCTCCTTTTCCAAACTCATACACAACCTTTTCTGCTCAGTGTGCAATGAGAAGCATATACACCATGTACAGGGGGATACCTTCTACAAACTCAGTTACGGCATAAATCATAGGGCCAGGTTGATTTTTGAAGAGATGCTTCCTTCAGTGAAGGTTCAAGTGAAGCACCCCTTCACTTTAAAGTTGCTTCATGAACTAATAAAGTCTGCTTGCTTCCAACAGTGAAGTAAAGTAAGTGCGCTGCTTAACTTTCCTCCGACTGTAAACACGACAGCTGACTTTCAATCAGTTTGGTGCATTTGTCCATTGAGGTGCTATTTTGCAATGTGGTATCAATGGGAGAGAAAAGCTGTCACCTACCATATTTTTCAGAGTATAAGATGCATCAGAGTATAAGACGCACCTTAGTTTTTGGGGAGGGAAATAAAAAAAAGCTGATTGGTGGGTAGATCAGCCTCCCGGAACACCCCCAATCAGATGTTTCCAGAGGTGAATTTTAGCAACAGGTTCCTTGGTTGTGAGCTCTATGCCTTGATTTTTTTTCTGCCTCTGATAGCCTCCGAAACAGAGCTTCAGAAAAAAAAGGCTTTTTTTCCTGAAGCTTCTTTCAGAGGCTTTTATTCTGAAGGACTACCTGTACTTTGTTCAATCTCCTTTCTTTGGTATTGGCATGTAGAGTAACCTCTTCCAATCTGATGGTTATTGCGTCATTCTCCAGATTTGTTAACATAGCTTGCTTAGAACCTTTACTGATTCTTCTTTTGTTGCTTGCCATATTATTTTAGATAAAAGCCTTTCAGAGGCTTTTTTTCTGAAGCTTCGTTTCTGAGGCTTCTTTCAGCCTCTGAAATCTCCGTTTGCGAGGCTGGGTGGGGCTACATTCGGAGTATAAGATGCACCCAGATTTTCGCCCTCTTTTGGGTGGGAAAGGTGCGTCTTATACTCTGAAAAATGCAGTATGTCACAAGCTCTTGGCCTTTAATGTCAGTTGAGCCACTGTGCAACACCATCACTACACATGCACAGGTTTATATCCCTCCTGCCATATTTTGCTTTAAAAATGTTGAAAGCATGTTGTGATATTGTGAAGTCCGATTTGTGTGTTTTAGCTTATGTTGTCTGGGGATGGTGGGGGTTTTAATGAAAGACCCTGGATGAAGGCTATCTTAGCTAGCTACTGGAACCAGCCCATCCAGCAACTGCTCTCATAGCAGAGTTATGCTAGTGATGACATTTATACTTCAGCAGCTGTAGCAAAAAGAAACCCCACTGACTTGATTTGGAGGTAGACTAATTGAACAAACTATTGCAGCCAAATCTGAAATGAATTTGTTGAACAAATCTGCCCTCCTTACCTCGTGTGACTTAGCTGCTGGGCCCAGCAGTTTTTTCACTGAGCATCTGAAATACAGGACTGCCACATTGCTCATGCAAGTAGGCAACATTTCCATGACAACTCCTTCTCCTGCTATAGTAAAGCACAACTAGGGTTCATCTTATAGAATAGTACTTTTTAAAAAAAATTAAACCGGAATGAAGATAAAAGTCCATAATTTACATGAAAATATTGTTAGAGTTAGATTATCTCTTGGCTTTGGAATGTATTTTCGTTTGCCTTCTATCTGGGGTTCTTTTTCCCTGCCTTTTTTGGGCACATCAGAGAGTTCATTAGTTAAAGTAAGTCATTTGTTTGATCTCATATGGGAGATCAGCAAGGGAGCTGGAGTAATGAATTTTGCTTCACTCTGAGGATTTAAATGATTATAACCAGTGGGATAGAAAAGTTCTGCCTGCCCCTTGATCAGGTGTATTAGCAATCTTGCTTCCCTCCCACACATTTGCTCCTACCTCCAAATTCAGAAATTAATTTTTCTTACTTGCTGAGTCATTTGTTTTACCTGCTCCTGCTTTTGCTTTGTGTTATTCTGTAAAGGAGTTTCATGTGGGCAGAATGCGGTGGAGTTGAGGGTACTGGCTGAACAATCCTACTCTGGAGAGATAACTTTATGGGCTTCATCATCTGAACCATAACTCCTCTCCTGGCACAACTTTATTTCTTTCTCAGTATGATCTGTAATCTTTTGCATTTATGACAATTAGCTATCTAAAATGCAAATAGGCTTGCTATCTTTTTGCTCCTCTTTATGCAAGTGATTCCAGCTCACATTCAGGTATTAATATTATAAAGATTGGTCTGAGAGAGAATAACACACTCAGTTGGTCCTGAACCTGGTTTCCTCCATCTTCATCCAACATCTTGACCACTACATGTTCATTCTAATCAAATTCAGATATGCTTCAATTAAATAGAAGTAAATGAAAGGGGGCCTACAAACAGAAACAACTGCAAAAGCTCAAAAGCTCAGAGTGTTAATTGCAACTATGTGATTAAAGCCCCATTGCCCCTCCCCAATGCCTCTTCCTTCAAGGTAAGACTCTTAAAGACATGCCTTGGCTACCATCTTGAGCTTTCAGAATGCTCCTGCCTGAAGCAAATTGTTGCAGCATAGAGTGGTTTCTATTCGGCTATCAACCACTCAACTCCATTTCCTCTCCTTTTCTCCAGTTTTCAATTATCCATCATTTTCTATGGCTACTCAGAATGCACAGTCATTAGGCATTTCATATTCCTGCACATGTCAGGGGTCTCCCAAACTTGTCACTATTTTTTTCTTTTTGGTGTGATAGTTGTGTTTATCCACATAAGAAGGAATCTGTGGACAAATTTTGCTCAGCTAGGGTGGCCAATAGTGAGAGGTTCTGAAAGTTATTTATTTAGATGTAAACAGCACAGGTTCTTCACCATTGATTTAAAGCAACAGGGGCCACAACACAAAATAATATAAAGAATTGTTGTAGCCTAGACAGCTTGGATAGCGATATCTTTTCTTCATTTTTACAAAATCACCATTTTGGAACAGGGTAAGCAAAACACAATCCTTTAACTACTCCCAGGGCCCATTTATTCCCCTCAAAGCCCAAGACTGAAGAAATGCAGCAGCAAATCACTGAAAAGCAGTGGTGCCATTTCAAGATCTTGTTTCACTAAAAGTGAAAATAAACAGGAGTGTGAGTAGGGGTGAAATGGTACCGGTTCGAGCTAGTTCGGCCAAACTGATAGCGATGGTGGTGGGTGGTTTGGAGAACTGGTAGCGACGGCAGCACGAGGCTCCGCCCATCCACCCAGTCATCGTTACTTCCTGGTTTTAACCAGGAAGTAGCCTGGTTTTTACCCTCTGCACATGTGCAAAAGGGTTTGCACATGCGCAGAGGGTCCACGCGCACACGTGACTTCCTAACTGGTGGGGAAGGTAAGTAGATTTCACCTCTGAGTGTGAGCCTATAGTAAACTTAATATATTTCTGAACTGTACCCAATGCAGTAGGTAAAGAAAGATGCCAAATCCTACCTGGCTCCTGTAGTGATATTACTATGCCACTGCCCCAAACATTATGACTCTCAGAAAGTAGGACGATAATACCATCATCATCATCATTGTCGTCACGCTCATCCTTGGCCATAAGAAGTTTGCTTTCTTTATTTTAAAGGATCATTAGTTGAAGCAAGTAAGTCATTTTTGCACCCCAGACAATGCCTGTCTCTCATCCTGGTTTTTCTGAGCTCAGTGTTCCAGCACTGCCTTTTAAGTGCCAAGCATTACCAGCAATAACAATAACAATTATTCTTTGTGATTCTCTAAGGGGCACAGGATTCAGTGACTTCAGTAGTTCATGGACAGAAACTTCGCCAAACAGAGTGCTAAGCAGACCTTTAGCATGGGTGTTATTGATTGAGTCACTTGAAAACAATTCAGAAGATTCCTTTGGGATGGAGTTGATCTGAGCCACCTTTCTTTTCCACACCTTTTGCTTTACATAAGTAATGAAAAGATGGAGAAAGGAGCCCTCAAGTTCCTTTCATTTACTTCTCAGCTTAAGGGACGGTTGTCTTAATTAGAGAAATTAAAATACATGGCTCCCTTGACAATTGTACCATTACAGCTCTCTAGGCCTCTCTAGACGAGGCCTAGAGAGCTGTTGGAGAGCCAGCCATTCTAAATCCAACCAATTTCAATTAAGGTTGGCCACACGGGCCTACCTGGTGGAGTTGGCGGCGGCAAAGCGCCGCTACTTCACTGATGTCATCGCATCCACAGAGAATCGCCCGGCTGCCCTGTTTAAGGTGTCCCACTCCCCCTTAAATCAGAGGGTGAGGGACGATCCTTTACAGGGACGAGCCGAGGAGTTTGGTCAGCACCTGTCGGACAAAATCGCTCGGATTCAGGATGGCTTGGACTCTGACTGGACAGAGTCAGACGGGGGTGAGACAGCTGGTCCTGTGTTTTGGGAAGAGTTCGATTCTATTACCCCAGAGGAAGTGGACAGGATCATGGGGAATCTAAGTGCTGCCACCTGTGTGTTGGACCCGTGTCCCTCCTGGCTGGTCTATTCAGCCCGGGAGGTGACACGAGGCTGGATCCAGGCAGTGATAGTGGCTTCGTTGAGGGAGGGAAACTTCCCGACCGTCTTGAAGGAGGCAGTGGTGAGGCCCCTCCTTAAGAAGCCAGCCTTGGACCCAGCTGTATTAAGTCATTTTCGTCCAGTCTCCAACCTTCGCTTTTTAGCGAAGGTTGTTGAGAATGTGGTCGCACGTCAGCTCCCGCAAGTCCTGGATGAAGCGGATTACCTCGACCCGTGCCAATCGGGTTTCAGGCCCGGGTACAGCACGGAGACGGCATTGGTCACACTGGTGGATGATCTCTGGAGGGCCCGGGACAGAGGTCACTCCTCTTATTGGATCTTTCGGCGGCATTTGATACCGTCGACCACGGTATCTTGCTGCGCCACCTCGAGGGGCTGGGAGTGGGAGGCACTGTTCTACGGTGGTTCTCCTCCTACCTCTCGGGTTGAATGCAAGCAGTGTTGGCAGGGGGACAGAGATTGACATTGAGGCCCCTCACTTGTGGGGTGCCTCAGAGGTCGGTTCTCTCGCCCCTCCTGTTCAACATCTATATGAAACCGCTAGGGGAGATCATCCGTGGTTTCAGGGTGAGGTATCATCAGTACGCTGATGATACTCAGCTTTATATTTCCACCCCGAACCAACCCAGTGATGCCGTTGACGTGATGGCCCGGTGCCTGGAAACGGTACGGGTCTGGATGGGTAGAAACAGATTGCAACTCAACCTGGCCAAGACCGAGTGGCTGTGGGTACCGGCATCTCGGTTCAGGGGAGAGGTACCATCGCTGACTATAGGGGGTGCAGTTTTGCCCCCTGTAGACAGGGTGTGCAACTTGGGCATCCTTCTGGATTCACGGTTGAGTTTAGAAGACCAGATAATGACCGTGACCAGGGGGGCATTTGCCCAGATACGTCTGGTGCGCCAGTTGCGTCCCTACTTGGACCAAGATGCCCTACGCACAGTTACTCATGCGCTGGTCACCTCACGGATTGACTACTGCAATGCTCTCTACATGGGGCTGCCCTTGAGGACCACTCGGAGGCTTCAGCTGGTGCAAAATGCAGCCGCGCGAGTTGTGATGGGAGAATCCTGATACTCCCATGTTACACCCCTCCTGCGCAGTTTGCACTGGCTACCGGTTGCCCTCCGGGTGAGATTCAAGGTGCTGGTGATGACCTATAAAGCCCAACATGGCTTAGGACCAGGATATTTGACAGACCACTTACAGCCAGCAACAATATCCCATCGCCCGGTTCGTGCCCATAGAGAGGGCCTACTCAGGGTGCCGTCGGCTAGACAGTGGCGGCTGACGGCCCCCAGGGGTAGAGCCTTCTTGGTCAGTGCGCCTACCCTCTGGAATCAACTCCCCTTGGAGCTCCGATTAGCTCCTGACCTTCGCATCTTCCGCCAGGAATTTAAAACTTGGCTTTTCAAATCCCTTGACCTGGACTGATGATGGGGTTTTAATTGATTTTAAGGGTTAATTTTAATTTTTTTAGATTTTGGTCTTTATTTTATATTGTGGCTTGTGTTTTATTGTTGTGAGTTGCCCTGAGTCCATTGTGAGATAGGGCGGCATATAAGCCGAATAAAATTAAAAAATAAATAAATAAATTATGCTACTAATATTATTTTCGAGACCACCTTCTACCACATAGCTCCCAGCGACTGGTAAGATCCCACAGAGTTGATCTCCTCAGGGTCCCGTTAGCTAAACAATGCTGGCTGGCGGGCCCGCAGGGGAGGGCCTTCTCTGTGGCTGCCCCAACTCTCTGGAACCAGTTACCTCCTGCGGTCCGGACCATCCCCACCCTTCCGAAAAGCAGTGAAGACTTGGCTCTTCCGGCAGGCCTGGGGCCATTGATCTCGCTGTTGCGATCTGGAGAGATCCGGCCATGAATGGTGTGAATAGGTTTTAATTGTTTTTAATGGTTTAACTTTTAATGTTATATATATAGTTTTTAAATGCATTGTAAGCCGCCTTACAAGGTGGCATGTAAATTGAACAAACAAACAAATAAATAAATAATATGCTTTTGGTCAAGAGTTGCCCCATGATGGGCATTTGAATATCTATCAAAAGAGTGGTGCAGTGGTTAGAGTGCAGTACTGCAGGATACTTCTGCTGACTGTGGCTGCCTGAAATCTGGCAGATTGAATCTCACCAGGCTCAAGGTTGACTCAGCCTTCCATCCTTCCGAGGTGGGTAAAATGAGGACCCAAGTTGTTGGGGGCAATATGCTGACTCTGTAAACAACTTAGAGAGGACTATAAAAGCATTGTAAAAACACTGTGAAGTGGTATATAAATCTAAGTGCTAGTGCTATTGCTAAAATCAAATTTTCCTCCATAAATCGATCTTGATAAAAGGGGAGTGCAGAGCTAACACTAGAAATTGCATATAAACTGCTATGTTTGTGTGCTTCTAAAGAAGATGCTATAAAGAAGAACAATTCTTGATCAGTTGGTCTGCCTGACTTGGCCTAGTAGAGTTTCCACTTTTTTCTTTCATTTTTTCTCTTTAAATTCAGCGTACAGAGCTTCTCCCATGTTCATCAATGAAATGCTACATCTTCCTTTTGTCCTGTGGCCTTAAAGGGTATTTTAAGAATTTCATTTGATGGTTAGAAGATCTGTGGCTCACAAACCTGTAGAATTCACCCCAAGTTTAGAATATTATTTCCACTAATTCAAAAGCAGACATGAGAGCAAGGAAAGGAAGGGAAGAGTCTGCATTTCTTTTAATAACTCACAGGCAAATCAAAATTATATATTTTGATCTAGTTCTTTGCCGGCATCTCTTAATGCAATTTATATCTCTCTAATTCCTAAATCAGATAATAATAATTAACTTTGTGCAAATTAGAGGTCTGTTCCACTTATAAATGTAGTTATTAAAATGTTATCTAGCAATCTTGCTAATTGACTGCAAAAGATCCTAATTAGTAGTAAAATAGTTTTTCCTCTACATTTTTAAATCTGAGCCAGAGGAACACAACTTTGACCTTTGGATGGCATGCAAAAGATGTACCCCCCCAAATTATTTGATTTAATTTAATCAAATTGGATCATTCTAATTAAGCAGAATTTATTTGTTGTAGCCAAGGGACTAAGAATTTCAGATTCTTCAGTCAATTGTTGCTGATATAGCTAAAATATGATTCTTGTCCGTGTTTTGACTTGTGATTGCTGACTTTTGAAAAAAATAAATACATATTAATTTTGTACTGGAAGGTTCATTGATTTTTATTTTTCAGAAGCTTGTGTTCCTTTGAGTTCAATCCCAAGAATTTGGAAGCTAACAGGGGGACAGCGGAAATGAATAGTGTGTACCTTTATAGTTACAAAACAACTGATATTACAATGCTAAAGAAGACCCATTCTCCCTCTGTTACACAACTCACTGTTGTTATACTGGAAAAATTGTATTTGATCACCATTGTGATCAAGCTGTGAGGACTGTTTTGAAATACAGCTTGCAGGCACATATTAAATCCCTTTATATTTCTGTTAAATGAACAAACCAAACTGCTAATATTGCATAATAATGCATGACCATACAGTATGTAATTGTAGGACAATTTATTTGTTTAATTCAAGAAATTGTGAATTATATTCCCTCATTTTCTTTCTTCACAGTCATAAATTCTAGTGCTCTCTATGCACAATCCTAAACTAACTCTAATTTGTATGAGCAAAATTTAATTTATTTCAATTTCTTTTTTTCTCATTATGCACTGAATGGCTATACAACAGTGTCTTTATACAGTTCCGAAGAAGCTCTTGTCTATTATTATTATCATCTCTTTTATTCATTAAACACGAAACTCAGTCAACTGAACATTTAAAAATGTATCATAAATACCATTGACTAGTGCTAATGGTTGATACAGGTTGCTGCCAGCGTCCTAGGTATCAGCCAAGTATCTTCTTAAAATATATGATGTTCCAAGTAGCACAGTTTTTTTTCAGTTCCGCTGGTGTTATTGCAGGAAGCTGCAATTTCTTGATGTGTTTTGTAAAATTCTTGGACATGGTACCAAGTGCCCCGATGACAATGGGTATCACTGTTACATGTTTCATCCATAACCGTGTAGTTTCAATGGCCAGGTCGCAAGATTTCATGATTTTTCAGTTCTTTTTCTTTGACTCTGGTGTTTCCTGGTACAGCAATATCAATAAATTGTATGCTTCGGCCTCGACAACTGTGATATCTGGCGTGTTGTGTTCCAAATGACGATCCCTCTGTATTCTAAAGTCCGACAAGATCTTCACCGTCTCATTTTTGACAACTTTTTCCACTTTATGTTCCCATGACTTTTTATTTTTTTTATTTGTTTTAATTTCTATACCGCCCTTCTCCAATATAGGACTCAGGGCGGTGCACAGCCAAAGTAAAAACCAGACATAGAAAAATTAAAAACTGGTTAAAATAATTAGATAATTTGGCCATAATTAAAAACAATTCCAATTTAAAATAGTTTAAAAATTTGACTCAAGCCAGCCCAGCTAGTTGGAATAAATGGGTTTTCAGGGCCCGACGAAAAATCCGGAAGTCTGTTATTGTACGTAACTCTGGGGGGAGGTTGTTCCAAAGGGTGGGCGCCGCCACAGAGAAGGCTCTCCCCCTGGGTGTCGCCAGCCGACATTGTCTGGCGGACGGCACCCTGAGGAGGCCCACTCTGTGCGAGCGTACTGGCTGGTGGGAGGCTATTGGTGGCAGAAGGCGGTCTCGTAAATACCCCGGCCCTAAGCCATGGAGCGCTTTAAAGGTGGTCACCAACACCTTGAAGCGCACCCGGAAGACCACCGGGAGCCAGTGCAGCTCGCGCAGGAGAGGTGTCACATGGGAGCGCCTCGTCGCCCCCATAATCCCCCGCGCGGCCACATTCTGGACCAGCTGGAGCCTCCGGGTGCACCCCAGGGGGAGCCCCATGTAGAGAGCGTTACAGTAGTCCAGGCGGGAAGTGACGAGTGCTTGAGTGACTGTGCGTAGGGAGTCCCAATCTAGAAAGGGGCGTAACTGGCGTATCAGGCGAACCTGATAAAAAGCCCCCCTGGCCACGGCCGTCAAATGATCTTCCAAAGACAGCCGTGCATCCAGGAGGACGCCCAAGTTACGAGCCCTCTCCGTGGGGGCAAGTGATTCACCCCCAATAGCCAGCGATGGCATCAGCTGGCTATATCGGGACGCCGGAAGCCACAGCCACTCGGTCTTGGAGGGGTTGAGTCGGAGCCTGTTTCTCCCCATCCAGGCCCGCACGGCCTCCAGACACTGGGACATCACTTCAAGGGCATCATTGGGGTGGCCTGGGGTGGAGATGTACAGCTGGATGTCATCAGCGTACTGATGGAACTCCACCCCAAAGCCACGGATGATCTCACCTAGCGGCTTTACATAAATGTTGAACAGAAGGGGCGAAAGGACCGACCCTTGTGGCACCCCACAAGCAAGGTGCCTCGGGGTCGACCGTTGCCCCCCTGTCAACACAGATTGCAACCGGTCAGAGAGGTAGGAGGAGAACCACCGCAGCACGGTGCCTCCCACCCCCAACCCCGCCAACCGGTGCAACATGATACCATGGTCGATGGTATCAAAAGCCGCTGAGAGGTCTAACAGGACCAGGATAGAGGAACAACCCCTATCCCGGGCCCTCCAGAGATCATCCACCAATGCGACCAATGCCGTTTCAGTGCTGTGCCCAGGCCGGAAGCCGGACTGGAGCGGGTCTAGATAGACAGCTTCATCCAGGTACCGGGGAAGCTGTTGCGCCACCACACTCTCAACAACCTTCGCAATGAAGCGAAGGTTGGAGACTGGACGATAGTTAGCCAAAACAGCCGGATCCAGAGAGGGCTTCTTGAGGAGGGGCCTCACAACCGCTTCTTTCAAAGCGGCCGGCAGGACCCCCTCACTCAAAGAAGCGTTAACAATCTTCTGGAGCCAGCCTCGTGTCACCTCCCGGGAAGCCAGTACTAACCAGGAGGGACACGGGTCCAATAAACATGTGGTCGCGTTCAGCCGTCCCAGGACCCTGTCCATGTCCTCGGGAGCCACAGGATCGAACTCCCCCCAGGTAACACTCTCAAGACCTGCCTCAGTCATCCCGTCCAGACATACCCAGTCAGAGGCCAGCCCTTCCCGAATCTGAGCGATTTTGTCATACAGATACTGCACAAAATCCTCAGCACGGCCCTGCAAGGGGTCATCCCGCACCTCCAGATGAAGGAGGGAGCGGGTCACCCCAAACAGGGCAGCTGGGCGATTATCTGATGACGCGATAAGAGCGGCAAAATAACTCGTTTTCGCCGCTTTTATCACCACTAGGTAGGTCTTAATATGAGACCTCACCAGTGTTCAGTCAGATTCGGAGCGGCTGGTCCTCCAACTACTCTCCAGGCGTCTTTTCCGGCGCTTCATCTCCCTAAGCTCCTCGGAGAACCAAGGAGCTAGGTGAGTTCGGTGCCGGGTCAGAGGCCGCAAAGGCACGACTCGGTCCAAGGCCCCGGCAGCCGCACTATCCCAGGCGGCCACCAGGTCTTCAGCCGAGTCATGAGCCAGAGTCTCAGGAAATGGCCCAAGCTCCGTCTGGAACCTATCAGGGTCCATCAGGCACCTGGGGCGGAACCACCTGGTCGGTCCCGCCTCCCTGTGGCGGGGTGCAGTGGTCAGAAAGTCCAGTCGAAGGAGCGAGTGGTCAGACCATGACAAGGGTTCGATGGCTATATCCCCTATATCAAGGCCACTCAACCACTGACCAGAGACAAAAACTAAGTCCAGAGTGTGTCCCCCCGTGTGAGTGGAGTCATGAATTAACTGAGTAAGGTCCATGGCCGTCATGGAAGCCATGAACTCCCGAGCCACCTCAGACGTTTCACCGATAGATGGGAGGTTGAAATCCCCCATGATGACAAGTCTGGGGGTGTCCACTGCCACCTCGGCTATAACGTTAAGCAGCTCAGGCAGGGCCGTCACCACGTGGCAGGGAGCCAGGTACGTGACCAACAAGCCCATCTGTACTCCACGACCCCACTTCACAAAGAGGGACTCACATCCGGCTATCTGTGGAACAGTGGTCTCCCTTGGATCCAGACCTTCCTTTATAATAACCGCCACCCCCCCCGCCCCTGCCCTGAGCCCTCGGCTGATGAAATGCGCGGAAACCTGGTGGGCACATATCCACGAGGGGGACTCCCCCCTCCTGGCCCAACCAGGTCTCCGTAATAGCCGCCAGGTCCGCCTCCCCCTCCTGAATAAGATCGTGGATGAGGGGGGCTTTATTAACAACGGACCTGGCGTTGCATAACATCAGCCGAAGGCTCTGGCCCTGAGAATCTGGACAACCTGGGGAACAAGAAAAGCATTGGGGACCGGAGTGCGCAATCGCTCTGAGATAACGAGATAACGAGTGCACATTCCCCGAACATGATATGGTCCCCAGCTTCCGCCATATCTGCCCCTCCCACTCACTATGCTGATGGAACAGCCCTCTTCAAATCGAACTCCACCCCCCTCCCCGACCTCTGGTTCTATGTCCCTAATGTCGTGGCCCTTCGCTAAGGCTGGTCTTGAACCCGGTGGATTTCCCCCAGAACCCACCTTAATCCCCCCCGAACCCCTTAAAATTTTTGTTAAAAACCCACTAAAAAACCCACTTAAAAAAACCCTCAAACTCTTCTTTGCTGCATGCCATCTCTCGGGGCTCCAACACCCGTCATCAAGATAGGCCCTCGATAACGAAGAGGGCCAGACCTGCGAGAGGGGGGAATCTCGCAGGGCACGGAGGTCATTCACCGAGTACATCTGAACATCAAAGGGGGGTGATAGTCCATGGCCAATAACCAGGGGCCAATTTGATGTTATCACAGACAGAAGGAGTGAAATGCCGGACTTCAAGAGAATTCCAATGGAGCATGTGGGACCTCATTGCCCTCTCACGGCAATGGCGGGAGTAAAATGCTGCTTCGATCCAGCAGAGGGTGATCCAGCCCCCCTCTCACGGCGGCTGGTCAACCACGATCGTCCAAAAAGCCGGAAATGAGGCAGCAGTTATAGACCCACTCCACCAAGACTTGAATCCCCAGATGTAAACCTCCATTCAACGGAGGGAAAGAATGGGATCAGGTCAGTCCACATAGTCAAAACAGGCTCAAACAGCGAAGATCATAACCGTCATTGCCTCCGGGGAGGTCAAGATAGCACCTAGACCTGGAGATGATTGTTCAGCAGGCATACGTGGCATGGCATCCCCATATTCAGGGGGGTAGGGGTAAAAAAGGAGAGCAAAGGCAACAAACGCCGCAGGGGGAAAACCCCTCAGTCATAGTCCAGCTCTCCCCAACCCCTCCCAGGTCTTCCTTGCAACCATGCCGTCCACCTCGCCCAGTCTCGCCCAGCCTCCATAAATCCTCATGGAGGTCTCTGGGGCGACCCAGGGGCCAAATAACGCCCCACGGTCATCCAGGGGATCCAACACAGCAAGCGAGTAACTGCCAACCTCTCCGACGCTCCCACGCATCAAACTGTGGCGGCTTCTTCCTTGTCCCGGCGGCCGCCATTTCCACGCTGCCAGCAGCGCCGTCGCCGCCGCTGCCAGCCTCCCCGCCCTCACCTCGCCCCCCCCTCCGCCCCTAGCACATGTCCAGGGCGGATTGGGCTGGCAAGGATCCCGGTGAGGGTGCTGCATCGCTGCCACCGCCGCGGCGCTGATGTCGTCGTCCTGGCTCTGCCGCCTTCACAAGGGAAGTCTGCCACCTCCCCTCTTCCTCCTTCGGGCCGCTCTCGCCATCCTACGGTCTCCGCGGGCCTCAAGACACTCTCAGAAGCCGGAGACCCCTCTACAGAGAGCCCAGACACTCCTCCAGCTGGGCCAGGGCTGCAACGATCGGAATTCAGCCCTCCAAAGGCCCCCTGGAGCCATAATCACCCCCTCCAGATCACTGGGGATCACGGAGAAGCCGCCATCTTGCGCATGCGCAGAACAGTTTTCAGATATAGCTGGGCTTATTTTTTACATAATGACCAGTGGATTAATTTAGCAATTCGATCATGTCTAATTTGAGTTTATTATTATTATCTCTTTTATTCATTAAATATGAAACTCAATCAATTGAACATTTAAAAATGTGTCACAAATACGATTGACTGGTACTAATGGTTATTATTATTATTAATTATTGTTACTATTGTTATTGTTATAAATTATTATTATTGTTATTATTGTTATGAATTATTATTATTGTTATATGCACAATGATGTGAAATCAAAACTGCCAGTTCTTTAGCTGGTGTTGGCCTTCTTACATATTGAATTCTTCCCAAGAATCTAGGATATTTCAATGTATCTGCATAGTATGTCACTGGATCCAAGCTGTTTGGCCTTTTGCAACTGACTGATGAAAATTTTGTCAAGGCCCAGATTTTCTAAGTGCCATTCAAGGTTTTCTTTGGAAGGCATTCAGTTTGCTTGTAATCACTGGGACCACCACATCTGATTTATGCCAATCATCTTTCAGTTTTGTTTTTCAGCTCTAGATATTTGGTGATCTTCTCCAATTCTCTGTCTTCTGTTCTACAATCCCCTAGTGCTGTTTATTGTATGTATTTAGTTATCCCTTGTGAATATTTACAAATATTTCAAAAGCACACTATGTGCAAATTCCCCATAGGGTATGTCAGGGATGGGCAAATGTGTCTCTTTTACAACCTGTGGACTTCAACTCCCAGAATTCTTGAGACAGCCAAGTTTGGCTGTCTCAGGAATTGTGGGACTTGAAGTCCACAGGTTGTAGAAGAGCCACATTTACCCACCCCTGGGGTATGTGAAAAGGAGTTATAGAAGCACCAAAAACAGCTTGAATGCTGACCTAGAAAAAACATGGTTACTGGTCAGAGTCACAGTGACAAACAGCCTGGGCTTCTATTCCGTCAGCGCTCTTTGATTGCTACTGTCAACAAAAACATTTGATTATAACAAGAAAGAGAAATGGAGTCATTTCTTTCATCAGTCCAATGAATGTAAAAATAGGGACAAAAAATAGGGACAAAAATTAAAGAGAGGCTTTAGCAGTAAAGGCAATTTGGATTCCTCCTGACTAGCAGAGCTGTAACAATTCTTTGAAGTATTATTGCCATGCAAGTATTATTGTAAATGGACACATAAGGGGATGGATGAATAGTGAAAGGAAGAAAGAGAGATCCCAGAAGACAAAACAATATCTGTTCTTTTTCTTTTTTGTTTAATATGAATATTCATAGGATGCATCCTACATGGATTATCTGTATTTTCTATAAAATTGGATTTTCTGATTTGATTGGAAATATCTGCTGCCTCACTTAATGATGACAGTCAAGGCTTTGTGCTGAGGTCAGTAAGACCATGATAGGAAATCCCTTCTGATACTTACTGAAGTGTTAGTAAAGATGATTATTATATTTTAAATATAATACTGTCACAATGATTAAATTTTTCAAGATTGGCAAATGGCACAGGTTTTCTATTGTCTGATATCAAGTATTGAATTCCTTATGTGACTGAGTTATTCATTATACCTCCAGATGAAAACTCCTAAGAGATTAAGCAGGAAACAGCCTGCATTCAACCAAGCAAGTAAATGGTTAAGGCACCACTGTTTCTTATGAGCAAGGCAGATTAAAAAAAAAAAAAACAACCTATGAGAAATTGGAGGGATGAATTTAGCAACTAGGCAATTTATCATTGAATAGAATAAAAGAAAAGAAAAGAAAAGAAAAGGTGAATGATAAATGGTAATGCGTACAGAAAAGAGGGAGAGGGAGAGAGAGAATGAGAGAGAGAATCTATTAGGTCTTATTGTAAATATTTCTCAGACTATGCACTGTAGGAAAATAGAAAAGTTTGTGCTTGCTTAGTTAGAGTTAAGCCTCATAATGGACACGGCACAGCAGCACACAGCATAGTCTAGCACATAGCATACTAGAGATAAGAAATTACTTAGTGCGTATTTTTCTCAAATGTAAAACACATGCTTATCTTACCATGGCTTCACTTGTATCGAGATAGGGGGCTGCTTGACAGCTGCCTTATAATCAAGAATCTATTTGTAACTCCAGTCTCTTTGTTTCTATAAAGTAGATAGGGCCTGTATTTGGTGGTGGGAGGGAGGTCTTTCTCTTTAGGAGCATTGCTAATGTCTCCTTGTTGTGACTGACCCAGTTCTGCAGATCCTTACAGCCAAGTTATTTTGGTGACAGGGTATTGAGGTCCTGGGTTTGACTTAGACAAATGGACCAGGGTCATCATTGTAAAAATAGCTGAGAAGGGAGATGGAGCTGTGGTCTACTCATGAGTTTCTCTCCAACAGCATTGGGGGGAGGGGTTGCTTCGGTTGTTTAAAGAGAAACAACTTACATCCTAAGATAACTGGTCATGCAAATTATTTTAAACAAAGTTTTAGTTGTAGGAAAATAGGAAGCTGGAGTATAATGTATATTCACCACCTTGAGGTCTTCATAAAAAGATGGAATAGAAACCTAATATTAACATAATACCAACAATGATTCTTTGCTTTCAATCACTGTATATTTGCGATGGGTAAACATCTTTCTTTTCCAGAAGTTCTACAACTGCTGGCCCTGGTTGCTCAGCCAATAATCCTGAGTCCTGTAGCCCATTTTTCACCAGATGTCCAGGAATTCGAACATCTAGTGTGGTCCTTGTTGACTAGGGAGACAACAGAGTCAGTATGGCTTTCTGTAATTTATGTCTCACTATATTTTTTATGAGAGAGACACTCTTTGTCTGTCTCCTCTGATGAGACCTGTTGTGCATAGTTGAACATCTGGCATAGCTCTCATCTTCCTCACACACAACCACATCAAGGTAGCGTCACATAATACTAGTAATAGGTGCCTTGGGTCCAGGGGTGGGTTCTACTTACCTTGACTACCAGTTCGCAATGGGGCTGCATGTGCGAGCTTGCTTTGCATGCATGCGCGCTCTTCTGCGCTTGCGCAGAAGCATTTTGGTGATGTCGGGGGCGATGGGCAGGGCCTCCCGCTGGTTTTACTACTGATGCAAACCGGGGGCAACCCACCACTGCTTGGGTCCCAAAACAATTGGAGCACCACTTGAACATCATCAGAACTGACAAATTCACCATCTGTCAATTGCAAAGGCAGTTTTATTTGAACAGCTTACATCCTGTGATGATATCTGTAACACTATCAAACATCTGCTTTTTCCAGATCCTTGGGAAAAACTGGATAGGTGAACAAACAATGCCAAATCCAGTAGGAACATCTGGCTGAATAAACAACAACCATAACAACAATAATAATAACTGATCTTCAAAACAAATGAGAGGTAAATTTAAAGCCTCTCCCATCCGGTCATTAAAGTTAATATTACTTTAAAGCAATGATGTATTTTTCCCTTCATTCATGGAAAAGCCTGAAAGGCTTATAAAAAGATCAAAGTATTTCTTCTGAATCACTTTGGAATTATGCTTAGCCCTGAGATCTTGCCCTACTAGATCAGGGCTGTCAAACTCCTGGCCCGTGGGCCGGATGCGTCACGTGCTGGCCATGCCCACTCCCAGTTTAGCAATGGGGGAAAAGTCCCAATACATCACATGACGCCGTGATGATGTGAGTTTGACATCCCTGCACTAGATGATCAGTATCCTTACATTATAATATACTGCATGTTAACTCTAATACCATGAAACCACACTGATAAAACTAAGTGGGATCTACAACTAGATGTTGCACTGTCCAGGATCCAATCAGTGTACCGTCCATAGTATGCCAGTTGTCCTCCAAGATGCTCTATTTCATTTCCTCTGTGATCAGAGGAACTGACCCCACAGAGAGGGCTCGCAATCTGGGCGTCCTCCTGGATACGCAGCTGTCTTTGGAGGAACATCTGACGGCTGTAACCAGGGGGACCTTTTATCAGGTCCGCCTGATCCGTCAGTTGCGGCCCTTTCTTGATCGGGATTCCTTGTGCACAGTCACTCACGCCCTCGTGACCTCTCACCTTGACTACTGTAACGCTCTCTACATGGGGCTCCCCTTGAAGAGCACCCGGAGGCTCCAACTGGTCCAGAACGCAGCAGCGCGGGTAGTGACAGGAGCAGCATGGCGCTCCCATGTAACACCGCTCTTGCGCGAGCTGCACTGGCTCCCGGTGGTCTTCCGGGTGCGCTTCAAGGTGTTGGTTCTCACCTTTAAAGCGCTCCATGGCATAGGGCCTAGCTATCTTCGAGACCGCCTGCTGCCACCAACGACCTCCCATCGACCCGTGCGCTCCCACAGAGAGGGCCTCCTCGGGGTGCCATCAGCCAAACAATGTAGGCTGGTGACCCCCAGGGGGAGGGCCTTCTCTGTGGGGGCACCTACCCTCTGGAATCAGCTGCCCCCAGAGATAAGGAGAATCCAGGACCTCAGTGCCTTCCGCCGTGCCCTTAAAACCTTCTTTTTCCAACAAGCCGGGCTGGCCTAACTCTTTTTAAATGTTTTTAATTGTTTTTTGTTTTTGTTTATTGTTTTAATTAATGGGGCCAAATTTATACATATTTTTAACTGTATTTTAATATTTGTATTTGATGTTTTTATTTGCCTGTTCACCGCCCTGAGTCCTCAGGGAGAAGGGTGGTATACAAGTTCAAAAATAAAATAAAATAAAAATAAATCAGGGTATTGCCACTCAGTGCTGCCAAACCATTAAGCTTGGTTGGTTCTTAGTGAGCCTGTTCCCCCCGCCCAAGGGATGTTAAAGATTTTGTGCCATTTCTCAAGTTTATTCGTATTTTTCTTTCATTCAAGGTAGCAGTGTCATTTTGACTCTACTGTCAAAGTCTGGGTTCACCTCATAAACAGGGAAGTAACAAGAAGCTTTGTATTGTAACTTGAGGTGGCTCTCCTGCCTTCGGGACTTTTCCTCCTGCTGCTATTTTCTTCTGACTGGAGCTGTCAGATGTTCAAAGATGCTGATAAATATCTAGGGTCAGAGTGCATCCCACCATGTAAGGAGAAAGGCACTGGCATCGTTCATCGATCATCATATTTGTCTCCACCCACACTTACACCACACGGTTCTTAGCCCCTTCTTCAATTTATTCATTCAATAAAGTAAGATATAAGACTTAAAGCTGCACAAATGAAACCTACTTATGAACATGGCTGCCATTCATTTAAATGACAGATAGTGTTTTTCCCCTGGCAAGGAATAATTGCAATGGAAGAAGCTAATGAATACCATTTGCAACCCTACATTTCTTGTGCAGGCAAACAGAGAGGCAAGGATGGTCCTGACAAGAAATCAAACAATATGCGGGAGGTCAGCTGGACCAGATCTGATATTCTTTGACAGAATGCAATTGCCCGAGTGATGGCATTAATCTATAGGTGGGCCATCAGCTGCAAATTGACTATCCCTATGAAATGAGCAGGAGGACAGTATGCAGCACACTAAAAGCAAACCCCGAGATCCTTGTCACCCAGCATAAAATAAATTTAATTCTCTGAATTATTAGTGACTGGTATATTTTGATGAATCATTGTTAGCAAGATGTATTCAAAGGACACATTCCTCAAAATGAGCCAATGTTATCACCCAGTAAACCAATCATTGGTCACCAAGGAAACAAGCCTTAGGTGCAAGTTTGCAAGCTCTGTGGGAGTTTCTAATATTAGAAGTTGAATACTAGTTCGTTTACAAGCTGAACAAAGCAAGATTCATCTGAGCCTGCTTTAAAACGGCTTTCTGCACAAAGGGTAGAATCTTTGTGCCCTTATTGTGCTCTGAACAAACTGAAAAGCAAACCTTTTTGTTTGAGATGTTCTAAATAAAACCAGCATCTTTGAGCATTGTGACTAGAAAATTGGTAAAAACATGTTTCTACGGCAACAAGGGAAATTCGTTTTATTATACTGGTATTGCATGTGATGTGCTTTCAGTTGCAAACTTCAGACAAGGATATACATTTGCAAACATGATATTCTTAACTTTGTGGCAAACTCTGCTTGTTGCTCAAAGAATGATCTCACTACTTTGAAATAACTAAGTCAAAAGAACAGGTTTACAGGTTGGGCAAAGAACAGGATATTAATTTCCTGGATGCATTCAGTAAACAAAAGCAAAGTCTGTATCAGAACGTGCTGCTGGAGGAACAATATTTTTACAAAATATTTGCAAAATAATCTTTCAAATCTCCAGAATGGAATGTTGTTGTCAGTTTTGGAATTTGGAATGAAAAAGAAGAATAAATGTTTAAAATAAGATACTGCCTTTAAATGTATGAGTAATATCAATGTACAGTCATCTAATTCTGATATTTAGACTTACTAATTCAATATGGCAAAATAGCAGCATTTCTTGCAAATTAAATGTCAAACATGGTTTATTTGCTAGACTTTACATACTAGATTTCATCAGATATTGCCTCCACCTTCAAGCCCTTTGCTCTGTTATCAAAGGTAATAAACTTCCCCCAAACACGCCAAGATTCAAGCAATTCTGACATTCTTTTTTCCATAATGCTATCTTACTTGGAAACATTATGCTTATGATTTGGATATATCATAGTAGTATAAATGAATGGGTACTTATATGAAGTTTATTCATGTGATAATGGGACTCACCAGCAATCCTGACTTACTAGTATGAGTAACTTGATGCTAGTACTACTGACTTCATATTTGGCTGTGAAATGCTGATAAGATTCAAAGAGTATCAGAATGATCAAATCAATGCTTACATCATTAACTTTTCTTTGCCCACATCAGCCAGCCAAATGTCCATCTGATCCCATAAGTTAGCCTTTCACTAGTAGTTCCTTTTCATTAAGTAAGAAGTTACGTACACACGTCAGCCATGCCATCTAGTCACCATTTAACCAGCTTGGAAAAGTAGCTTATGGATACCATATCATATATTTTGCTATAACCTCCCTAGAATCTATTAAAGAAGTTATCTATCAGAGTTAAATTGAATAGAGCAAGCTACACTTAGTCTGTTCAGGCTTGTACTTCACAAATCCATGTTGACTTCTAGTAATTGCAATACCACATTTTTTTCAGGATACTTGAAGATTTGCTTTAACATAAACATAAACTAACATCCCTGATCAAAATGACTGGTCATAGTTTGCTTCTTTTTCCACCTTTTTGTAGATATGGTCAATATTTGCCCTCCTCCAATCATTTGGCATTTTAATAGTTCTCCAGTATTTCTCATATATAATGCAAGAAGGTTTGATCAGATCATCAGCAAGTTCCTTCAGTATCCTATGTGCAAGTCATTTGACTCTTCAAAGTTATGAAGGTCATAACTGGATAAAATCCACCAGTAGCCATTGACAGCCTTCTTTTCTATATTGTGTCTAATCTTCTTTGGAAGGCCAAATTCTACTGCAGCTGGCAATGACAAATTCCATAGTTTAACCATGTGCTGTTTTTGCTTGCTTATTGTGATTGGATGGGGAGGAACAGGCTCAGACTCAACCCCTCCAAGACCGAGTGGCTGTGGCTTCCGGCGCCCCGATATAGTCAGCAGGTGCCATCGCTGACTATTGGGAGTGAATCTTTGCCCCCCACAGAGAGGGCTCGCAATCTGGGTGTCCTCCTGGACGCACGGCTGTCTTTAGAAGAGCATATGACGGCCGTGGCCAGGGAGGCCTTTTATCAGGTTCGCCTGATTTGCCAGTTGCAGCCCTTTCTGGACCGGGACGCCCTGCGCACGGTCACTCACGCCCTTGTTACCTCCCGGTTGGACTATTGTAATGCTCTCTACATGGGGCTCCCCTTGAAGAGCACTCGGAGGCTCCAGCTGGTCCAGATGCGGCCACACGGGTGGTTATGGGTGCAACTCATTGTGCCCATGTGACACCCCTCCTGCGCGAGCTGCACTGGCTCCCAGTGGTCTTCTGGGTGTGATTCAAGGTGTTGGTTACCACCTTTAAAGCGCTCCGCATAGGACCTGGGTACCTTCGAGACCGTCTTCTGCCACCAATAGCCTCCCACCGGCCAGTCCACTCCCACAGAGAGGGTCTCCTCAGGGTGCCATCAGCCAAGTTATGTCGGCTGGCGACACCCAGGGGGAGGGCCTTCTCTGTGGGAACCCCAGCCCTGTGGAATGAACTGCCCCCAGAAATACATAAGATCTCCGACCTCTGGGTGTTTTGCTGTGCACTGAAGACCCTGTTGTTCCACCAGGCCAGGCTATCAACATAATAATTTTAAATTGGGGTATTTTAAATTTCTGGGGTTTTAAATTGAGCCAAATCTATTTAATCATTTTAAATTTTTAACTGTTGTTTTGTCTTGTGTTTTTAAATAGGCTGTACACTGCCCTGGGTCCTTCAGGAGAAGGGCAGTATAGAAATAAAATTATTATTATTATTATTATTATTATTATTATTATTATTATTATTATTATTATTATTATTATTATTATATCCACCAGTAGCCATTGACAGCCTTCTTTTCTATATTGTGTCTAATCTTCTTTGGAAGGCCAAATTCTACTGCAATTGGTAATGACAAATTCCATAGTTTAACCATGTGCTGTTTTTGCTTGCTTATTGTGATTGTTTTAAAGAATAAGTGCCTTTTATCTGTCTCAAGTCTCCCTACGTAGTATCAATGAAGAATCTGGGTTTCTTAGATTATGAGAAAGATATAGAAAATCTTTCTCCTAATTTTCTCTGCACTATGAATAATTATATGCACTTCTGTCTTGCCTGTCATTGCTTTTTGTTTCCTAAGCTAAAAAGAGTTGCACGCTTTCTTCTACAGGTAGTTCTCGACTTACAACAGTTCACTTAGTGTCATGCTCCCATCAGAGTCTGAATCCGAGGGGGAAGATGAGCAGCTGACAGAAAGCGAGAGAGTGGCTCCATTGGCTGTGGAGGAAACTGTGGAAGGGCAAAGTTAGGCTGGGCAGAGCAGGGGAGAGGTAGAACAAGGGAGATGGGGTTCAGATGAAGACCAAGCCCTACCCCCTCCTCATCCTAGGGCACACAAGGAAGAACAGAGAAGAGAGCAACGTGGGTTGCATGGTTTACGAGGGAGGAAAGGGGCCTGATTCCCTTCACAAGGCACACCTGGGGATGGAGTTTAAAGGAGAGGCAAATGGGAAGGGCGGTTGTCTGGAACAAATGCTGAGGTCATCTTGTGTTAACTGCTTTATCTGAGTTCCTGGCATCCTCCCAACTGGTTTGATTTACTGCCATGCTATTCACTTCTGGAACTACTTATCTTGCTTGCCCTGCCAGATTAATTACCTTATCTTGCCTTGTTGGATTTATAGTTGGAAGTTTTCTGTTTATAACGCTTGGACTGGAGTATTTTCAGCCAACGGCTCTTACAGTTTTGTGGGAGAGTTTTTCTCCAGACCGGAGAGTAAAAGGGACATTCGGGGCAAAGTTGGAGCTAATAAAAGGACTCATACTTATTCTCTAGCTGTGTTGCCTTTGTGCCATGCCCCAGGTCATCACACTTAGTGACAGTTCAAAGTTACAATGGCACTGAAAAAAGTGAGTTATAACCATTTTTCACACTTACAACCATTGCAACATCCCCATGGTCACATGATCAAAATTTAGATGCCTAGCAATTGACTCATATTTATGATAGTTGCAGTTTCCCAGGGTCATGTGACCCTTTTGTGACCTTCTGACAAACAAGGTCAATGGGGAAGCCAGATTCACTCAACAACAAGAGCCTTGGTAGTACAGGGGTTTAAGGCACCCTGTTATTAAGCTGGTTATTAAGACCAGCTGCCTGCAATTACTGCAATTACTGCAGGGTTCGAATCTCGCCAAGGCTCAAGGTTGACTCAGCCTTCCATCCTTTCTAAGGTAGGTGAAATGAGGACCCAGTTGTGGGGGCAATAAGCTGACTTTGTATAAATATACAAAAGGATGAAGGCTATTGCTGAGCACATTGTAAGCCGCCCTGAGTCTTCGGAGAAGGGCGGCATATAAATCAAATTTAAAAAAAAAAAAAAAAACCTGTGTTACTAATTTAAAAACTACAGTGATTCACTTAACACCTGTGGTAAGAAAGGTCATAAAGTGGGGCAAAATTCACTTAACAAATGTCTCACTTAACAACAGAAATTTTGGGCTCAATTGTGATTGTAAGTTGAAAACTATCTGTACTGAATGCAAAGCCTAGAAATTTAGTACCAAGGGCAGTTCAGTCACTGAGCCACTTAGTTGTTGAATGAAACATATTTTCTTTTTTTCTCCCAGGCAAAAAGGGAAAATTAAATATGTGCTTTTAATCACACTTTCATTTCAGTCAATAAATCTTTGGAAACTTTTGTAGTTTTAAAACTTTTGTTTTAAAGATTTTTGAACTTGGTTTAACAAGAGACACAAGGAGATAATGTCTATAAACTGTCAGAAAGTAGCACATCAAAGGATCCATTTTCAATTCTTGTAATACTCTTTCAATGATTTTCAATTCTTTTAATTGCAAATCTCCAGGATGAGAGGCTGAAAAAAATGTCTGAGCTGCTTATTGCTTATTTTCCTTCAAAAGACATGGCCTGCTTAACAAAATATACATTATTCTTATCTTTTCTTTCATTTTTCCACTATAAAGAAATATGTTGCACAGAACTCCCAACATCAACATAGTTTTTACTCTTGTATTTGTTCAGGTTAGTGTCAGGAAAATGTCAGAAAAGATTTACTAGTTGAGGCCTGGTGAATTTTATTTAGATGAGCGGAATGTTCTGATTCTCAGTTGCTTAGGAGCCTGAGTGGCATAGGAGGCTAATGCCTCCTACTAAGGCAGCATTTAACATCCAGCTGCCTGCAATTACTGCGAGTTCAATTCTCACCAGGCTCAAGGTTGACTCAGCCTTCCATCCCTTCTAAGGTGGGTAAAATGAGGACCCAGTTTGTGGGGGCAATAAGCTGACTTTGTATAAAATATACAAAAGTATGAAGGCTATTGCTTAATGCATTGTAAGCCACCCTGAGTCTCCGGAGAAGGGCGGCATATAAAAATAAAAAAAATAAATAAAAAAGTTGCTTAATGATAGCAACACAACCCAAAAGACTTTTGTCTTCAACCCAGGTTGACAATGACAACCACAGAGAGGGTTTTCGCATGACAAAATTTAAAAATTCAAGTTTTTATACTGGTCATCACTTCCTGACAAGAAACTTGCTATACCATCTTGCCTAAATTATTTTTTTTCGCCTGCTAAAGTATATCCTCAGATATGTTTGCCCCTGCACTGGATCATTATTCTCTTCTGGAAAGATATTTTTCTATATATGATTTTAAATTCTTGCTTATTTATTGGAAGCATTCGAGAGTCTGTAAATTTGTGAGAGAATAGAAATTGAAGGCCATCATAATACCTGGAATTTGGACAGAACGTGTTCTCCAGAGATACCCGCTTTTTTGTCATATTACAAAACTGCATTCAACTTTGAGATATTGACAAAGTTGTGGAAATTTGCAAGAAAAAATGGTCAAAAAATCCTCAAAGACATATCTTTACAAACATTGTAATATATTTGGATTCCTGGCGAATCTTTGCAACTGATCACACAACCCAAGAGGAACGTTTTGTAGCTATTCTGGAAATTATTTAGATTTCAATTTTGATTAATCTCTGTTGGAACACCATTTAATTATAAGACCTCTAGCATACAATTTCTCTTTTTTCCAAGTTGCAGCATGGAAAGCATCTCCAAGAAGACATTCATAATTTACATTAATGATAGTAACTGGACAAAGAGGAAAAGGCAGGTTTAGGGATGCAGAATCAAGCTGCTAAGAGTTTTGCGTATCAGTTCTGTCACATTGAAATGTATCTATTGAGAACTAGCAGAGATACTGAAGGATTCATGCAATTTATAACTCATCAAAACCTGATCTATTGAGTTTGGTATCAACTGAGCTTCCATAAAAATCCACAGAAAACAGCCTAAGGCAGAATCCAGCAACAATGTTACTGAATCTTGAGATAATGAAGAGTTGCTACTACTTCTTCATATTTGCTTAGGTAGAATTTGATACATTCACCAAGGCACAAGCTACCAGAAAAGGTGGACATTATTTATCTTGGCAACTGCCTAAAAGACTTATTAGGAGGAGCATGGCAAACCCCACTGTCAGAAAAGTAGGACCATTGCTGCTACAGTGCCATCAAGTTTGATTTCGATTCTTAACGTCCAAATAAGTTTTTTTCCATGGTGATCTGTCCCTAAGATAGCCCTTTGGGTCTTCCAACAGTCCCTTCACTGCTATTGTAACTGAGTCCATCCACCTTGCAGCTGGCTATCCGGTTCTTGTTCCTTCTACACTTCCTAGCATCAGAGTGTTTCCCAGAGAGCTGGGTCTTTCCATAAGACTTGAATTATCTGAGCCAGGATAATTTGAGCCTGCTCACATGTGTCTCAAGTGAGAACTTTATGTTAATTAGTTTGTGGTCCATTTGTTTGTTTTTGTTGGCTTTTCTTAGAAGTCTTCCCCAACACCAAAGCACAATACTCTTCCGATCCTGCTTCTTCAAAATCCAATTTTCACAGGGAATGTCATTGCTTGCCCTATTCTGATCTTTGTAGGCGCAGATACACTCCGTTGGGACTAACTAAACTTTATTTTACTGACTGCCAATTCTGCAATCCTTCCTAATATTAATACCAATTTAATCTAGCAGCTAAGATACTTATGAAGTTGAAGATGATGATAACATTATGTTTGTTATTTGATTTTTATGCTGCTACTAACAATAACAATACTGAATTGACAAGTTCCAGTAGATTGAATCCATGTCTACAAATGCAAGGCATGAGTTGATTGAAACAATATTGCCAAAAAGGGAAGCTTGAAGCAGACTGAGGGATGATTTGAAGGACTAGGAATGTCTTCATAATTTTTAAATCGAGTTATCATTATTAAGCCAGGTACAAATGAAGCAATATTGTTTGGCAATCTATTTTCTCTGAACGATGCAATTATGATTCCAAATGTCATTTCGTGCAGCCGATTTTGATTGCCTTTCGTTCACACAGCTGATATGCCTTGGAACATCTTTTTGGAGAAACAGATTGAAAATAAACAGAGCAATAACTATCTTCTGAGGTTTCACTGCACTTGATATGAATGCAGATGAACAATTTTAAAATACCAGAGATGAATGGAATAATTGAGATAAGCCATGTTGGTATAGGAGTGAGACAGAGGAGCTTACCCATAGTTGCTGGATTTAGAAGCAAACGGACAGCACTTATTTTATGTCATTTTGATGTTTCCCATTTTTGTTAAAAGATGTCTTGAGTAGAATGCAGATAAATTTAATACCTAAACAACCTCAGAGTCTCTGATACTGTGGTACTCAGCCAAATTTCCCCAATAGCTTCTATTTTCTCCAAAACAAATATGTCAAAACTTAAGGAAATTTGGTCTTTTTTTTAATTTGTAAAATATTTTCCTCACACATATGGAAAATAATTTCACAAGTAATAGTTGCCCAGGCTGGTATAGCATCAAGTATTTTTTATTGGGCTATTAGAGATTACTGTCTTTAGACAATCTTGGTTGGAGTTGTGTGTGGGGAGGGGTTGTAGTAAGAGGAAGGAGCCAAAAAAACCTTGTCTGAATGAACTCTGTTTCAGTCATTTCTAGTTTCCAGCAATAGTATAGATGTACATGATAAATGCACATAAATGTATTTCTTGCCTTGTGACTGACAGGTTTTATGTTCAGAATGGTAAGGTCCCCAGAGCAGCATCTGTTCTGTAGGCAGCCTGCACAATCTTGAGAGCTGGCTACAAATGCCAAGATGGGCAACTGGCCACTTCCAATGGATTTCAAAAACTTCTGCTTTAATTGATGAATATATTTGCGGCAGAATAAGAGGCAGGATTTCTACTCTGTTTATCTGAAAAGATATCAAGTTTTTCACCAAATGATTTATCTTTAAAATAAGAGATGCTCTGAATTTCTTGTAAAGAGAATTTTTGTTTGGGATTGGTCTTCCTTTGCTTTTATAAGCAGGGTCAAGTTAAATATCAGGATAGCCTTCTTTTTCCACAAATACAGCCATTTCCTCCTGATATCTTTTTTTAATTTCCTCCAAGACAAGAGAGATTCAGCCTGTAACAGCACCTCTCTCTGCACTTTTATTTTTACAGCTTCTCGAGTCAATCGCTTATTAGAGAAGTTCTCAGCCCTCCTTTTCACATCAGTATCTCTTGAAGTCGAAAAGCACAATTGGTGCCAAAGGACTCTCTGTTTCTACAGATCCCAGAAATAACTACAAGGCCACTCATAACTGTTTGTTCTGTGGATGAAGTGATCTGTAGTAATGTTCCTGTCAGGAACGTGCCAAGAAATGGGGCTTTATGTCAAAGAGGTAACCACAAAGTTCTTGCATATAAATCTCTCCCTCTTTCCCTACCTCCCACTACTATCCGTCACACACACACACACACATCAGTATTTGTAATAGCTTTTTTTAACTTTGATTTTGACTAAACATAGCCAATAGTTTCCTAAGAGCCATTTGGTACAATGATTAAATTATCAGGCTAGAAACTGTCAAAAACTGACTTTAAGTCCCACCTCTCAATTCTATCAAGATTGAATGGCTCTGGATTACTTGGTGATTTTTTCTTCTTTAACCTTAGATAGGATTGTACTTCCCTATTCAAGAGTAGTGCACAATCTGAGGGTCTTCTTAGCTTCACAGCTTCTGCTTAAAGAGCAGGTGGCAGCGGTGGCCAAGAAGGCATTTGCATAGCTTTATCTTGTGTGCCAGTTGTGTCATTTCCTGGGAATGGGAAAAGCCCTTCAGGCAGTCACTCATGCTCTCGTTACTTCACAGCTGAATGATTTCAATGCACTCTACATGGAGTTGCCCTTGAAGAGCGCTTGGAAGCTTCAATGGTCTGGAATATAGTGATACAGGTAATGCTGGGCATGCCTCAGTGTTGCATCTCTGCTTTGCAAGCTGCATCTGGTGCAATTATGCATTCAGGTGTAATTCAAGGTGCTTGTTATTACCTATAAACCTCTACATGACATGGGACCAGGAAATTTGAGGGGCTTGCAAATTTTCTGCCAGTATGAGCTAGCAGCATTGTCATGCTCTGGATCTCTTTGATTAAACAATGGCATTCTTTGCGACCTAGGAAACATAACTTCTCTATTGTGGCACCTGCCTTCCGGAATAACATCTCCTGAGACTGTGTGATTGGGGGAGAAGATGGAACCACCAGCATTGGCTCCGTAGCTCAGAAAAAAGCACTATTCTCTCCATCAAAGGCATTCCACACAGCTTCAGTGTTCCCTCTGTGAAGAGAGACAGCTGCAGATGTCATTACTATTCTTTTCATCTAAGCACAGACAGAATAATCAAAGCCACCAAAGTATTATTTTTTACAAAAGGAAGCAAAATCTCAGTTCCTAACTGATATTGTCAGTATCTTTCATTTTTTAAAAATGCAATTAAACTCTGAAAGAAGGTTAAAGGAAAGAAAAAAGAGTAGAAGATATACATAAAAAAAGAAAAGAAAAAGAAATGCAAAGAAGTAGCTTCTGATCTTCATCACAAGTACAAACCTACTAATTTATTACTCCGTAACATTAAATGCAAGTATCTCTTCTTATTAACCTATCCCTTACACACGTGCAAATCCATAAATCATTAACATTTAAGTGCTAGTGTCAGCAAAAGATTTTTATAATCTCTAACATCCTTAGAAATAGATAATTTCTGAAAGTGATTAGAAAGAAAATGAGAAAGATCAGTGTCCTTTAAAAAGTTAAGATCTTGGTTAAGAGCATGATGGCTCCCTTTGTCTTACAGTGTTCAAACCTGTGGAAAACCAATGTCCTATAATCTCACTAGATGTAGCATCCAGAGTACAGATGTGTAATTTCCCATCCTCTCCTTATCCAGAGAAATTCTGTGGGACTGGTCTATTTGATGGTCCTTTGGTTTTAGCTGCAGAAGTTGCTTCCACTCATTCAGAAATGTTTTAATTTATCATTACTCCCTCAGAAGACCACAGTGAAAAATTGTCAATATTTTTTTCAGAATGATTTTTATCTGTGCAGGAACAAAAAAAATGAAAATAAAGAACCTGTGATCCAATGAATAAGCAGTTTTTAATATTTTGTCATTGCTTTTTCTGCATACCTCTGCAAGTTTGCAGATACCTACAGGGACTTCAGCACAAAGCAGGAAATGAACCGTTCAATTTCAATGCCACAGTTTGCAAAATAGATAACTTTTAAACTTTCTTATTTCTCCTATACCTTTAGTTTTCTGTCTTAGAAAGTTCGTTGCACTCTTTTTGTTTTTTTAAAAAAGTAGTGATTTTGCTGAACTGGTTGTGTATAATTATTATTTTCTTATGGTTGAAGAAGCTGCAAGGCACACTCCACACAGAGCTGAAGTTACCTACAATTTCTTACGATGTTTAATGATTTTCCATGCAAGAGAAAAAAAATTCTGTCAGAACATGCCAGACACCCATAAAAAGAACAATATTTGGAACTGCTATTTTGATTTCCTCAGAGGGGTTTTCTAGCTGTCTTGTCAAGGCTGAAAGGATTCCAGGATTGAACTTGGAAAGGTCTTACACTATGCTATATCACACGTGAGGGATTCCTCCAGAAACAAACAAACAAAAAGTCATATTTTATCTAAACTGTTACCAAGCAACATGGTTTTCCCACAGTTGGAGTACAATGGCAGTGATGGCTAACTTTTTCCAGACTGAGTGCCCAAAGCGCACGTGCACGCGCACATGTGTGCGTGCAAATGCGCGTGTGCATGTGCACACCCCCAAAATGTAATGCATGCATGCCACACACACACACACACACACACACAGCAGGCACCCTGCCCCTGTGCATGCACGGCAGAGACGGTGTTTAAAAGACCAGCTGGCTGGCAGGAGGCACGCGTACATGTGCAGCAGAGCTGAGCTGGGGCAACAGCTAGTGTGACACCTCTGGCATGTGTGCCATATGTTTGCCATCATGGTCCTATGGTATAGCACTTGAGGTGGCAATAATAATCAAATTCAAATCTTTATTTTCAGTGCACAACGTATGTACAATGAGATTGGTTGAGCTCTATCAGTGCACCGCCCCCCTCAACATTAAAAATGAATTCGTTCTCCCTCATGGTTAAGTTCTAGTGATACTCCTGGGCTTTTGGAGTTCAGAGGGGGGGGGGAAAGCTCCTTCAATGTGGCCATCTCTCTTGTTGCTTGGATACTGCACTGATTCACTTTCATCGATGTTTGAAAACAGAGGCTGACAAGTCAAAGATTGGCTCAATACTAAGGTGGAAATTTCAAAAGCGCTGCCAGCACTGTGCAGATTAAACCAAGTGCAAGAACAAAGATTTAAAAAGTGGCAGGAGGTGTCATTTGGAAATAGACACTTTTCCAGGCGTGTGAGGAAAATGTTGCACTATTGCTTCTGAGAACAAGGTGACAAATCTGAGATGCACAGACAAGCTCAAAAAAAGGACAGGAGGAGAGAGACAGTGAAAGCGAACACAGGTTGTGCGTGGCTTCAGAACAAAGGGACTCTATTTCCTCTCTTGTTGTGCTTTTTGCAGCATATAAGCCAGCATCAGTTGGCCTGTTAAAGAGCACAATTTTTCCATGGAAAATTAGTGTGAATGCTGCCAGGCTGACTATGACCTTGAGTGGAAAGTGAAATTAATGAACCCAAATGAGATGTTTCAGCCATGGGGAAATATGGATTCTACAAAATGTTTCATGCATTACAGAGAAGAAGGTGAACAAAAATGAACATGAATGGATATCAGTTGATACAACACACTGGACTTATATACTGTGCTCAGTCATAATCATGGTTATTGATTAAGCCACAATTGATGGGGTTAAGTAAGCCACAAACTAACTCACAAACCACAGCATTTGGTTGTAACATTGCACTAAGACAGAAACAAATATTACATGAAGACTGGCTGGCTTTTACTTTCTTTCCTAAGAAAGGAAATAATACTTATTTCAAGTCTTTTCATCATTCAGAATCCAAGACTTTACGTTGAAGTGACTGAATGAAATTAAGGGAAGAAATTAATTCCTATCTTTTTCTTCCACATAATTGCGGGGGTGGGGGGGATCATAGGTACTGAATACTGAGGACAGAGAGAAGACGATGGGAAAGTTTTTTTGATGGACTTCCTTAGTAATAAAGATATTCTCCATGGATATGGGGCCACATACATTGTTTTTTAAGGGTATGTTCCATGCTAAGCAAACAAACTGCCAATTCTGTATTGACAATTTTACACAATCTGACATTTGTGTTCCAAGAGGAAGATCCATTCCTAAATCCCTCCCTTTCCCTGAAATTCATAATAAGACCTACATGAAACATTGTTTCATAATAGATGTGTTAACTGAAATCTTAGACTACTAGACTGTAAACTGCCCCTAATTTCTTCTGGTTGCATTCGATCTTAAGCAGCTTTAAATCTAGCTATTCTGACCCAGATTGGATCCAGCCTGTAATAGTCTTCACTTGCTTGAAAATATCCAGAGTCACTCTCTGCCTGCCATTTTGAATGCTATCCTGAAAGACATTATCTACTCTACTGGAAAGGGGGAAACTGAGGTTGAGGGAGACAAAATGGGTTACGTTTAATTGAATGAATGTATGGCTGAGGCCGGATTTTAAACTAGGGTGTTTCGGTTCTAGCTCAATCCCTATAGCTCTCTTGGATGTACTGTATCTGTGGAGCAATGTCACATATAGGAAAATATTATTGCAATAACAGATATTGAAGAACGTGATTGTGCTGCTATTCAATTGCACAGTTTGTTTAAGAGTGGCCATCACCTGAAACAAGAATAGATAGTGTTACAAGGATGGTGATATGCTTGCAATTAAAAGATAGAATGCCCTATGGTGCATGCAATCCAGCTCTAAAGACCATGGTCTCTCTGTGGGATCATTAATAAAATGAGACATATTCTCTTTTAGGAATACCACTTGGAGTTGCTGTGACCACTCTAGGATATTGCCCCCATCCATTCTCAACTTGGGAAAGTCAACGGGTAAGTTCCCAGCACTATTAGTAAAATTACTTACTGCTGGCTGCTGTCCATGGTTCCTTATGTGCCTATAGCAGCAGTAAGGCATGGGAACGCTTGCCGGTAGTTTAAAAGTCCCGCTTTGTAATTTTTTTCTTTTTTCTTCCTCTAGGCGGAAGAGCGCATGCGCGAAGTCCATTTCAGCTCCGCTGTTGCTGTGGAAGGACCTGTTCATCACGGCTCCGCTGTAGAGGCCTCTGTCGGTCGGGTAGGCCTCGGCTTCGGCCTTGGGGGTCCAGGTGTGCTCCGGAAGGCGTCGTCCAGCAGCTGCTTCTCCGGAATGAAGATCCTGGCGGCGCTGGGGCTCCGGCGATGGCTGTAAGTAGCTGCCCCAATCCATGCGGTCCGGGGTGTGCGGCCTGGGCGATCGGAGGCGCGGTGTCCCTGGGGTGCGAAGGTGGGCTGGCGAATTGTCGCGGGCGTCGGTGGCTCTCGGGTGGGTGCTTCGTTGCCCCTCTCCTCATCTTCCCTTTTGTTTTGGCCTCTCCGGCTTCTCTTTAGTGATTTTGAGGCCTGGGCCGAAGGCGGCGGCAAGGGTCTTCATGGCCCTATCCACTTGCCGCTCGCTGGGGGTGTACCAGGGGTCGGAGTCGGATTCGGTCCCCTCTCCCCGGTCACTTTCACCATGGTTTATGGTCCGGCATTTTTCGCGCGCCGGCCATTTTGAATTCTGTTTGTTGATTGGTTGGGGGTCGGCCCTCTTGTCCGACCACGTGGACAAAGATGGCCACCGTTTCAAATTTAGAGTGGGGCTTTGGGGCTCGGTGGCCGTTGGAAGTGCCCTTTTGGGCGATCCACTCACCGAGTCCAGCTCCTCGAGTTCGGAGTCCGAGCCTTCTTCACTCCTTGCCACCTCTCGGTCGATTATGAAGCTCCGCAGGTCGGCAAGGAGGTTCGTGTCGCCGGCTCGCTCTTTCAACAGCTGCAGGACGTCGAGTCGTAGCTTCTCTTCTTCTTGGTCGTGGTGGGCCCTTTTCCCTTTCTCGATCTCCCCCCTTTCTTCCGTCGCGGTGGCTTTGGGGGTGGTTGAGGTTCCTGCCTTCCCTGGCGAGTCCGATGGGTTGCTTTCCCGTTGCTTCGGGGGTGTCGCCATTCTGCAGGTAGGTTCGGGTCCTTGTCTTGTGGCTTGGGATCTCTGGGCCTTACCAACCATCCTCTGCTACCATTTTGTTACAAGGATTGATGGATCAGGCCCAATGAAGAGACTTGAGACTTCAAGTAAAATATCTCTCCTTTTATTTGCAGGTTCATCATATCATCACTTGGTTACATTAGGATCTGAGCAACATGGAGGAGTGTGCCCACCTTTTGTACCTGTGGGCGGGGATTCAGGTAAGGAGGGGCCTATGGGAGGAGCTGGCCAGGTGGGTGTCTGGGTTAACCCTTGCACTGCTGATCTATAGCTGGTCCCTGGCACGGGTAGGGCATTTATACCTGACAGATAGGCAGGCAGGCAGGCAGACAATACAGTTACTGTAGATATGATTGAATCCATAGATTGAAATGTATACCTTAGAAGCTTTAAACATACCAGTATAATTTAAAAAAAAATAACTGAAAACCAGGTACTATTTCCTTTTTCAAAGTAAAAACTTTTGCTTCTCCCAGTCCCCAATAAGTATATCTGCAGAATAGAATAGAATAGAATTTTTTATTGGCCAAGTGTGATTGGACACACAAGGAATTTGTCTTTGGTACATATGCTCTCAGTGTGCATAAAGAAAAAATAAAATACATTCATCAAGAATCATAAGATACAATACTTATTGATAGTCATAGGTTACTAATGAGCAATCAAGCTGTACTAGGAAACAAATGAAACAATATAAATTGTAAAGATACAAACAACATGATTATTGAGATCCGGCGAGATCCGGCGACATCCGAATGGTGTGAATGAGTTTTAATGTTTTTAATGTTCTTAATTTTTAAATGTTTTTTATAATGATTTTAAATGCATTGTGAGCCGCCCTGAGTCTTCGGAGAGGGGCGGCATACAAATTGAATAAATAAATAAATAAATAGTCATAAGTGGGAAGAGAGGGGTACTAGGAAGGATGAGAAGAATAATAGTAATACAGTTTTAGTAAATAATCTGACTGTTGTGGGAATTAGTTGTTTAACAGAGTGATGGCATTTGGGAAAAAGCTGTCCTTGTGTCTAGTTGTTCTGGTGTGCAGTGCCCTATAATGTCGTTTTGAGAGTAGAAATTGAAACAATTTATGTCCAGGATGTGAGTGGTTGATAGATGTGTAGGGTCTGTAGAAGATCCTTTAAGATGTACATTAGGAGCCTACTGTAAGTGGTTTAGTTTTGCAGACTCAAAAGACAGATGTTAGCAGCAGCAACAAGAACAAGAAGAAGCTCCAGTAGAATTGAAAGGGAATGCAGATACATTTTTTTAAAAAAGCAGATTTAGCCAAGCTTCTTCTCATCGCTATTCTAGCTGCCTTTGAAACGTACAGCAGATCTGTTGGTTTTTGGATCATATTCAAGTGAATAATTTACTGTGGTTATTAATCTTTAATAATTTCACATTGTGCTTTGTGCCTTCAACCTGCATTTGTACAATTGTTTTCAACAGCGGCTTCTACAGTATTTGCTACTGGCTAAATGGGTACCTGCTGTCAGTATTTTGGCTGCCTGCATTTCTAGGAAATAGTTGCTGAACTTCCCATCAGCCTATGTTGCAATAGGATACCAGCTTAGCCAAGAAACTAATCTATTCTAATTATTAATTAACTATTAATTAATCTAAACACACCAACATTTCACTCTCTTGCAGCCTATACTGGAACATACTTATACTGTAAATTAGTGATACCCCTGCCCCTGACAAGATTAATGCTGACAGCTACTTTATGGTTTCTTAACTCTCCTTCCTCTTATTTTGCATTTGATTTGAAGGGGCTCACTGCATAATACAATCAGATTAGTTTTACCAAAGCATGGCATATTTTAATCATGAGCCATACATACTGAACTTTCAGTTGTGTTAGTGTCTTACAATCTTGTGTCCTTTATCCTACCTCAGGGATATGGGTCCCTCCCAATGTAATTTATAATTAGACAGAAGGGGGAAATATGAAAAAAAATAATAGACATGTCAACCTATTAATGTAATAGTAATTAATTCTGAATTCATTATGAACCAATTTGGCTGTGACATCTCCAGTCTGCCATTCAAAAACCAACCATAGTCTTCAACCAAAACAAACAAATAGCAAACCAACAATGTGTATTCTGGTTTCATGGAATTTTGCAAGTAAAGAGAAGGCAGATTGACTCAGTTGCTTAAAAAGAGCAGGCACCGAATAAGATTAAGGTTGTGTCATGCTTATTTATCCTACTGGAAGAAAGTGCTGTGCAACAAAGCAGATTTTCAGTTTCCCTGCTGTAATAGATCCATTCCTGATGGCTGTTTAGGGAAAGGATTGCAGCACTCTTGTAGAGCACATGAATACGTTGCAGGCAGATGGACTTAGAGGAAGTTCTTAGATCTTTTTTTTTAAAATAAAGTTTTATTAATTTTCTACTATTACATTTAATTAGTATTTAATAAACGTGTGTTGTCTGGGTTATTTTGTTTTCTTAACAATACAAATTCTTAGATCTTCTATCCTCCTTTTCTTTACTATCAGATGACATCAAAGTGGCATTCAGTATAGTTCAAGATGCAAATTCTGTAGATTGTAGAGCCTGCCCAGAATAGATGGGGTTAAAAACATTGCCTCTTGTTTTTCCCCTACCCATCCCAATTTCTTTGGAAGTTGAACGCCTGCAAAAGTATTGAGTGTCAGAAGTTGCTCGTTTCTTTTATTGGCAATACTGGGCTGAATGTATAAATTGGCTAACTTCGATCAAAGATAATTTCCTTTGTGACTAAAACAGAAATAAACTGCCATTGCCCTTGATCTAAAAGTTTCAGAACTAACTTTGTCATTACAAATACAGCTACGAAGATCACTGGATTGAAAAATATGGAGGCCAGACTTTCACTAGTCACAGAACGCCTATATTCATCCTTAGCAGTTTGAACCAGGGGTGAAATGCTCCTGGTTCTGACCGGATCAGGCAATCCGGTAGTGATTGTGGCAGGTGGTTCAGAGAACCGGTAGCGATGGTGGCGCGAGGCTCCGCCCACCCATCCGGGTGCCATTACTTCCTGGTTTTAACCAGGAAGTAATGTGTTTTTTACCCTCTGTGCATGCGCAGAAGGGTTTGCACATGTGCAGAGGATCTGCACACGAATGTGACTTTGCACTTCCGAACCGGTAAGGAAGGTAAGTAGATTTCACCCCTGGTTTGAACACTTACATTGTGGCAAAGGACTGGAAGTTCATAGGATGGAACCTAAAGCCAGGAATCTTAATGTTGCTGTTGCCCTCCCTACCCCATCAGCCCTGGCCAGGAGTTCTCTGGGAGTAACCACACCATGTGGTCCTGCATCCCTCCTGTGGTATTTCTACTGTCAATCCCATATTTCCAAGGGAAAGGAAAGTTATGGTCCAATATCCTCTCTTTAACACTGGTTTTAAGACAAATTAAGAACTCACATTTCAGAGATTTACTTGGCAGTAAATTAAGGGATGATGATGATGATGATAGCTGACTATTGTAGTTCCACTGCAGATCCATTTTAAGGTGTGAGATCCGAGAACAATGCTATATTTTAAAAATCAGATGGATTAACCACAGGAATAGGAAAAATTCCTTTTAATTTTAGATGGCCAGATGCTCAAAACAATTACAAGTGGGTGAATTAAGGGCTAGGTTGCTGACCAAAAGAAAAAAGAAAAAATCACAATCAGTGGCTTAATCATTAATCTGCCATAAAATGCTACAGGGATCCTGGGCACAGATCCACCATGAGCAGAAGGACCCAAAGTTTATGATGGAACAAAGTATACAAGAACCGAGTTTGCTTTTCACAAGTACAGCAAATTTCATTAGAACAGTTATGAGATGCAATTACCAGACACAACGAAGCAGACTCAGCTCCTGGGGGGGGAAGCATCAAACATGACAGTGCATTTTAGTTACTGATTTCTGACACTCTGTGATTCAGTGATTACCTAGATAAATTCTTCTTGTACCAGATTTCCTAGAAAAAGACTTAGTGGTCCACTGAGTCTGTCCTTTGAGGTTTTTTCTTGTTTTTGTTTTCTTTTTAGTTTGTTTATTATTTTTAATTATTATTATTATTTATTTTTAATTTTTCTTAGATGATGAGCATGTGTTTATCCCAAGCAGTTACTGATGATTGATCCATTACCTCTGCTGGAAGTTGGTTCCAGGTTTCCACTACTCCTTTCTGGGCAGTAATATTTTCTATTTCCACTTTTCATCTGGAGGCTTAGAAGCAATTTAACTTTTCTCCCTTTTCCTCTTTTCCTTCTGGATCCCAATTCAGCACTCTCACCCTTATGTCCATCTTTCAGAGAAACCAGCACAGGTCTTTACTACAGATCCAGGCAGTTTACACTTTTGTTGACCTGCATACTGCAATCTGCCTTTCCAAGCATGGCCTCATCCCCACAAGGTCAGTGTACCATAGGTCTTTATTCAACCTTCATAGTGATCTTCTGCCTTCTAACCAGTGATGGGATTCAAAATTTTTTACTACCGGTTCTGTGGGTGTGGTTTGGTGGGCGTGGTTTGGTGGGCATGGCAGGGGAAGGATACTGTAAAATCTCCATTCCCACCCCACTCCAGGGGAAGGATACTGTAAAATCCCCATTTCCTCCTGATCAGCTGGGGCTCGGGAGGCAGAGAATAGATGGGGGCGAGGCCAGTCAGAGGTGGTATTTACCGGTTCTCCAAACTACTCAAAATTTCCGCTACCGGTTCTCCAGAACTGGTCAGAACCTGCTGAATACCACCTTTGCTTCCAACAATCTCTTTCTCAATTCTTCCCCTGATTTAAAGATACCTTTTTATAAACAAAAAGGCTAGGTTCAGGAAAATTGTTTTTTTGCTTTTTCTCAGGGACATCTTTCCTCCTCTTCACTCTTTCTTGAGGTTAGGGTTCCAAAACAGAATAATGGAAAAATGGACTTGAAAGTTCTATTCCAACCCCCTACTTAATCAGGAGACCCATTTCAGATAAATGCTATCCAATCTCTTCTTAAAAACGTCCAATGTTGGAGCACCCACAACTTCTGGAAGGAAGTCGTTCCACAGATTAATTGCTCTGTCAGGAAATTTCTTCTTAGTTCTAGGTTAGTTCTCTCCTTGATTAGTTTCCTTCCATTGCTCCTTGTCCTGCCCTCAGGTGCTTTGCAGAATAGCTTAACTTCCTCTTCTTTGTGGCAGCCCCTAAGATATTGGAACACTGCTATCACATCACCCACTAGTCCTTCTTTTCATTAAACTAGACATACCCAATTCATGAAACTGTTCTTCATATATTTTAGCCTCCAGTCTCCTAATTGTTATGTATTGATACTTTTAAGCGGGAGTTTCAAACCTGCCTACGTTTCTGATTGGCTGACAGTCCCTCCAGGATTGTATATAAGGAGGGCTGCAGCCTCTGAGTTTTTGCTGAAGTCTCACTGTATATTAAAGAGCTGTTGTCACTTGCTTGCTTGTGCCTCTCGTTATTCCCGAACCACTTCATTGGCGACGAGGGTGGGATTGAGGCTACAAGAAGCCAATCAGTGAGACCACGAGCTTCAGCTAGGCGATGAGGCGAACCACAGGAGGCATACCGAACATGTCTGCCTACGTTCCGCCCAAGCCTTTTGATCCGACCCGCGAAAAATGGGTCTCATACCTAACAAGGTTCGAATGCTCGCTAGAAGCCAGCGACATGCAGGGTCTCTCCGCTAATTGAAAGAGAGCCCTCTTCCTAAGCCACTGCGGACCGGACGTGTTCGAGATGGCCAAGTCGCTGTGTGAGCCAACGCCGGTTCAAACTGTCTCCTGGGACACCCTGATGGCAACTCTCCGGGTTCACTACGCTCCCGTCCCCTCCAAGTTCGTGCAACGATACCAACTCAGACAGCGCGTTCAACGAGAGGGAGAACCGGTCAGCGCGTACATGGCCAGCCTGAGAAAAGCCGCAACCCATTGCGACTATAGAGACTTGGACGATGCGTTGCTTGAGCAACTTATCTGTGGTGTTCGGGACATTAGGCTGCAATGGCGGCTGCTCGCCAAGCCTGATTTGACGCTTGCTGGAGCCCTAGACGAGGCCAGGGCTCATGAAGCCTTCACAAAAGCCGCAGAAACGCTGCAGCATCCGCTGACCAGCAAAGACAGCCCCAAGTCTGCCCCGGTGCACAGAGAAGACGCCGGATCCAGCTCGGAGTCCGAGTCGGATGAGGACGTCTTCCGAACGGAGCACCAGAGAAAAGACACTGGCAGCCCCCAGCGAAGCTGTCCCAGCTGTGGCGGGCACCATGATAGACTGTCCTGCAAATACAGAGAGGCTATTTGCAGGCGTTGCGAGAAAAAAGGGCACTTGGCGCAAGTCTGTAGAGCCATTCTGCCCAGAAAACACCAACCACGTGAGCGCCGCAGCCAACTGGAATCAACGCGCCAGAAGGAGCCAACGAGAGAAGGCGGCGTGAAAAAACGGCACGAATTTGAACCACGAGATGGCCGCAGCATACACATAGACCAGGCCAGCACGGCGATCGAGGACAAAGTCAGCACGGTGGTCGAAATCAACGGCAAGCCATGCTCGATGGAGATCGACACCGGATCAGCTCTCTCCATAATGTCATGGGCGACCCTAAAGACCCTCCTGCCGTCGTTCCGGAAGGACCAGCTCTCCAAGCAGAGACTGCGCATCCTAGACTACCAGGGGAACCAAGTCCCCCTCGAAGGCATGGGCACGTTCTGAGTCACCTACGGAGACTACGAAAGAGACCTGCCGCTGACCATCATCACGAAGCAGCTCCCTAGCCTTCTGGGCATGGGGTGGTTCTGAGCCCTTGGCATGGGCTTCACCGGCGTCCACTTGATGTCCAAGTCATCACTAAAGGACAGTCTCCTGACTGAGTTCCAGGACGTTTTCGGGAACATGTTGGGCAAGTATGTGGGGACCCCTATTTCACTAAACTTAGACCCCAACGTAGCCCAAATAAGACTTAAAGCCAGACGGGTGCCGTTCGCATTGAAACCGAAGATCGATGCGGAACTGGACAAATTAATTAAACAGGGGGTGTTAGTCCCCATCGATCATGCGAAATGGGAGACCCCCATAGTGACCCCAGTAAAATCTGATGGCTCAATTAGGATTTGCGCCGACTACAAGTGCACGATCAACAAGGCTTTGCAGCCGAGCGCCTATCCGGTGCTGATCGTGCATCATCTACTACATTCCCTGGGGCCCGGAAAAATTTTCGCCAAATTGGACCTAGCTCAAGCCTATCAACAATTACCAGTCGACGACGCCACGGCAGAGGCGCAGACAATTGTAACTCATAGGGGTGCATTCAAATGCACCAGGCTCCAGTTTGGGGTGAGTGTCGCACCCGGCCTATTTCAAAGCACCATGGAGCGCCTTTTGCAAGGGCTCCCGGGGGTGGTGCCTTATTTTGATGACGTTCTGGTCAGCGCTCAGGACGAACGTCAGCTAGGGGACCGAGTAAGGGACGTCCTTTCCCGTTTTAGAGAAGCGGGACTTAGACTTAAAAAGAACAAGTGCATGATCGCTGTTCCCTCTGTGGAGTTTCTGGGATACAGGGTGGACGGCACAGGCATCCACCCTACCGAAAGCAAGGTGAGAGCTATTAAGAGCGCACCTACCCCCAAGACTAAAGCGGAGCTCCAAGCTTTCCTTGGACTCCTCAATTTTTACTCAATGTTCCTGAAGGACAAGGCCACCGTTGCAGATCCCCTGCACAAACTTTTAGGGAAGAATGTACCATGGGTATGGGGGAAACCACAAGCTGCTGCTTTTGAGGCAGTAAAAAGACTTCTATCTGAAGACAGTTTCCTAATCCAATACAACGCAGCGCTACCTCTTGTATTGGTTTGCGACGCCTCCCCCGTAGGAGTTGGTGCCGTCCTAGGCCATAGACTGCCGAACGGCCTAGAGGCGCCCATTGCGTTCTACTCTCGCACCCTGTCAAGCGCAGAGCGGAACTATAGTCAATTGGACAGAGAGGCTCTAGCTGCAATTGCGGGGGTTAAAAAGTTCCACGAATACCTCTATGGCCGACAATTCGAACTTGTGACTGACCACCGGCCCTTGCTAGGACTTTTGGCAGGCGATAGGCCCACCCCCGCTGCTCTTTCCCCGCGTTTGACCAGATGGGCCATTTTTCTATCGGCCTATTCGTATCAGCTTGTCCATTGACCCAAACGGACCTTGGGCCACACGGATGCCCTCAGCCGCTGCCCCCTACCAGATCTACTGACCAACCCAACGCCAGAAGCCTCCGTCCTTCTGCTGGAAACTTTAACTTTGGGACCTATCTCCTCTTGCGAGGTGGCAAAAGCCTCAGCTAGAGACCCAATCATTCGCACTGTGATGGGTTGGGTTCTGAAGGGGTGGCTGGTCAAAGTGGATGGGGGGGGGGAATACCAAGGTTATGTGAACAAAAAAAATGAACTGTTTATGCAAGGGGGTTGTCTGTTGTGGGGCGACAGGGTGGTAGTACCAACGAAACTAAGAACACGGGTCTTAGAATTGCTGCACGAAGGGCATCCGGGCATTGTTAGAATGAAAAGCTTAGCCCGCAGCTATGTTTGGTGGCCCAACATGGATCAAGTTATCTCCGAGTGGGTGGGGAAGTGCCGACCCTGCCAAGAGTCTTGTCCCGATCCCCCAGTAGCGCCCATCCGTGAGTGGGAGAAACCAAAAGGGCCATGGGGGAGGATCCACATTGATTTTGCCGGTCCCTTTCACGGGCAAACGTTTTTAATAGTAGTCGATGCCTACTCAAAGTGGCTCGAAATAATCTTAATGCCTTCAACAACAGCCGAGGCAGTAATCAAGGTCCTAAGGAAGCTGTTTGCCACCCACGGCCTGCCGGATACCCTGGTATCTGATAACGGCCCTCAATTCACGGCAACCCTTTTTGAGGGCTACTTGGCCGGACTGGGCATCTGCCATGCCCTATCAGCCCCGTTCCACCCGGCTTCTAACGGATTGGCTGAACGTTTTGTTAGAACGGCCAAAGAGGCACTGTCCAGACTAGACAACAGGGACTGGCAGGCCAGGATAGACCAATTCCTAGCGGTCCAGCATGCCACACCATGCACAGCAACAGGGAGAAGCCCAGCAGAGCTCCTCATGGGCAGGAAGCTTCGGTGCGTGTTAAACAGGCTTCACCCTAACTACTCGCACGAAAATTTCAAGGGAGAAACCTCTGGCCTAAGACAGTTTCAGGTTGGGTCCCCGGTGTTCGCTCGCAATTATGCCAGTGGACCTCTATGGGTTGCAGGAACCATAGTGGGCGTAACAGGCCCAAAATCGTACACGGTGGATGTAGGAGTAGACAGACTCTGGAAGCGCCACATAGACCAACTTAGAAAAAGGGTAGTCAGCGAAGCAAACATCAATTTAGACATCTCCGAACCTAACTACAACAACTTTCCCAAAACAGCTAACTCAAGCCCGGGTTCGCGAGAATACTTAGCTGACAAGCCCTGGTTCCAGCGCTGCCCCAGCGAGTCGCCACTCCCAACAGGGGATAACCACGCCCCGGACAAAATCCAGGAGGTTCCATTGGCGGAGCCGGGAGAGACAGTAAGTCCCTCCGACCAGCTCGACGCCCCACCAGACACTGAACTGCACAGGTCAACTAGAACGAGAACTCGTCCTGGGCACCTGCGAGATTTTGTTTGTACATATGTAAATTTTTGAATGTTAGTGCTTTTTGGGAAGGGAGGGGTGTTATGTATTGATACTTTTAAGCGGGAGTTTCAAACCTGCCTACGTTTCTGATTGGCTGACAGTCCCTCCAGGATTGTATATAAGGAGGGCTGCAGCCTCTGAGTTTTTGCTGAAGTCTCACTGTATATTAAAGAGCTGTTGTCACTTGCTTGCTTGTGCCTCTCGTTATTCCCGAACCACTTCACTAATCATCTTTGTTGTTCTTCTCTGCACTCTTTCCAAAGTCTCAACATCTTTTTTATATTGTGGTAACCAAACCTGGATGCAATATTCCAAATGTGGTCTTACCAAAGTAGTATTAACTTACCAAAGCGGTACTAACGTTTCACGTGATCTTGATTCTATCTCTCTGTTAATGCAGCCCAGGACTGGGTTGGCTTTTTTTGGGGGCGGGGCACCTGCAGCACACTGCTGCATCATATTTAAGTAATTGTCCACTAGGAGTCCAAATCCCTCTTGCAATTACTACTATTGAGCCAGTTACCACCTATTCTATACCTGTGCATTTGGTTTTTCTTGCCTAAATTTTGGGGCTTACTTTTCTCACTCTTAAATTTCATTTTGGTAAATAGGGCCAGGTGTTCATGTTTGTGAAAACTCTTCTGTATCTTGAATCCGTCTTCTGGAGCAGGGGTCCCCAACCCCTGGGCTGTGGCCCATTACCGGGTCATGGCCTATTCAGAACCGGGCAGCATGAGAGGTGGGTCAGTATGTGTGTGCAGCTCCACTCACCCAAGTGGCACTCCAAAGGCTTCTCTTTTGTCTTGTGTGAGTGGATCTGCACCAGTGCGTGTGCATGTTGGCCCACCAGTCACACAGCCTGGTTCCCCTCTCACCCCCTACTCAGACTGCCAAGCCACATACTCCCGATGCTCCAAGAGTGGAGCGGTCAGAGCAGAGGCTGAGTGAGATGAGTGCAATCTGCTCAGCTTTGCTGATTTACCAAGGCTGCCTGCGCAGGACACCCAATCGGCTTTTGGAATGTTGGGCAGCCTCAGTGAGTCTGAAGGAGCACAAGACCGCTCTTCCAAAGGCTTCTCTTCTCCATGCCAAAAGCTTTTGCAAACAGACAAAAAAAAAAAAAAGGCTTTGTGGGAGCAATCTCATGCTGTTTCAGGCATTCTGTCCCTTTGCAAAAGCTTTTGTCATGGAGAAGCCTGAAGACGCATGAAAGTGCACCCCAAAGACTTCTCTTCTGTGAGTGGAACTTTGCGTGCATACGTCCACGTCCACATGCACCAGCCCACTGCTTGAGCGACCCAGTTCCCCTCTCCTCCCGCCAACCAGGCTGCCAAGCCGCAAAGTTTGGAGACCTCTGTTCTGGAGCGTTGCTTATTCCTGCCAACTTGGTTTCATCTGCAAATATGATGAGTTCCCCTTCTATCTCCTTGTCTAAATCATTTATGAAGATATTGAAGAGTACTGGGCCTAACAGCTAAACATTTATTCCCTCTTTCAAAAAGGGGAGGAGCTGATGGTAAATGCATATTTGAAGCCCTTCCTTTTTTTATATGCAATCACATGACTCTTTTGACCTTCCTGTGGCCACCCCTGATGTCCAGGCTGCTCAGCTTCCTTGCTTGCATACAGCAGATTCTGGAGGGAATAAGGTTTAGCCATTCACCACAATCTGAGAACAGAATAGAACAGCCCAAACTGTAAACAAAACTCAGAGAATCTCTGTGGAGTATAGGCATTTGTAAGTTCTATGGAAAAGGCAAGGACCAAAGCCAAAAACTAATTAATTGGCCTTCTTGGAAGGAAGATTTTATTCTAGGATAAATCTCATTTCTAAAATGTTGCTTCTGGGGGGATTAATGGAACTGCTGGAACAGGTATAAAATTTCAGTGGTTTTATAAAAAAAGACATCTCGTTGCTGGCTGGCAATTTATTCTTGTTGATCCTCTCAAGCTTGACTTTTGCATTAGTTTTGGACAATTGTTAGAGGCTGCCTGCTGCTGCAGCTTGCTCATCGGTTTCAATCTGCAAGTGAAACTTTCCAGATTGGTTCTTGGAAAGCCTCTTGCCCTTAGGGTTGGACAGAATCCATGAGAAAAATGGAGCTCTGGGTTGTTGTTTGTTTGTAAACTTTTTTTTAAACTTTTACAATAAAAAAAGTTTTTTTAATTTTTTTAACAAACAAATATACAATACATCATTAATCATTCAGTGTTTCATCTGAGTACATGTTTTCTGTCCTCTACTTCCTCCTCCATCATTCTCTTACTATATTTCTATCATATCTTTATACTTTCATTTAATTTGTTATAATATTCTTTCCAAATTCTTACTTTTATGTTAATTCATTTTATGCCTACATTTTCCCCAAAATTTTTAATTATATTTTCATATATATCTCTAACCATTGATAAAATTGCTCCCATATCTTAAAATACTCTGATTCTTCCTTTTCTTTAATTGCCAGTGTTAATTTATTCATTTCTGCACATTCCAATATTTTCTTAATTACTTCTCCCTCTATAGGAATTTTCTTTGCTTTCCAGTTTTATGCAAATACAATCCTCGCTGCAGTTATAACATGTATAATTAACATATATATATTTTCTTTAGCTCTGGGTTTTTAAAAATGTCACATTATGGATCTGTCAAGAAAAAGGTGTCCCCTGGAATACTCAGAATTTAATTGGGTTGCATTCCAGGTTTCTTGTCTTAGATGGGACAGACTGTTGGCATTTAGCTCATGGACAAAAAACTAATTTTTGGCTGGATTAACTTTGTTAGTTTTGGAAGGTCTAAGGGACTCTGACAGTAATATCAACAGAAGGACAACAAGAATCTGGCTCTTTTGTAGGCGGCTAATGTTTGACTAGCTGGGTTTTTTTTCAAAGGCAAAAATGGTACAGTAAATGTACTGAAAGGATCATCTTTTGCTACCCAGTATTGATGCTGTATATCTGAGGGCTCCCGAGGCCTCAGATAAGATCTTTTTTGTCTTTACAATTTGCTGTATGTTTATTTAGTCTTCTATTCTGATAGAATGGTTGAAGATGACCTCCACAGGAAACTCTTTTCATTTTATCCCAGTAGCAACTCTGTGAGGTAGGCTGACTTGAGACAGGGCAAGTGAGTTCAAGTCACCCAGTGAATTTCCAATCAGCAGCCAGCCAGCCAGCCAGCCAACTATGAGTCTGCCTGAAACCTGGGAGATACTGATGACCACTAGAGCACTCTGCTATTTCAAACAGAGATGTTTCCAGCTCTACCTTGAGATTTATTTATTAAATTTGTTTGCTGCCCATCTCGCCTTGGGGAGACTCTGCACAGCTTACAACATTGAAAGCTATAAAAGCATAACACATAAATGTTTCTAAAAATAATAAGATGGAATTACAATCAGGAAAAGATTACGGTTGGAAGATGAGGAGCGAGAGAGCAGGATCCATCAACCACCTCCAGTATGACACTCTCCCTCTGGGACCCCAAGCTAGCTGGCAGAGCCAGGTCTTCAGGTCTTTGTGGAAGGTCAGAAGGGAGGGAGTAGATCTCACTTTGGGGGTAAGATGCTCCAAAGGGGAAAAGCCACAGCAAAAAAAGCTGTGTCCTGGACCCTGCCAGCTGGAATTCCTTGGCTGAAGGGGCCTGCAACATGTCTTTTCTGCCAGCCCAAGTGGGGCGAGTCAGTCCCAGATGCCACAGTTTAGACCTGGGATAAAGTTTACATGTCCGAATTGTGCTCTGTCACCAAGCTATGGCCTCTTTTTAACTGGAGTCCAAATTTCATATTGGTACGTATTCCTGTGAATTACACAGGCCAAGATTGGATTGGTGCTGAAATTCTGAAGAGGAACAATTGAGTGAAATTGATTTTGGCTGCTGTATTTTTCTAGCGATTGGACAAATAAATGAAAGGCAGACTTTGCAGCAGGTTGCCTGTTCCAGAGTGTGAATTAGTGTTTCCATTGCCAGAAGAAAGTTAAAAAAAAGATAGAGGTGGTTTTATTTTTATGTTCTGAAAAGATCTGTCTTGTTAAACAATTACTCATGCAACAGCCTTGCCAGCAGGGCAGCACAGGTAAAGAAAAATTCACAGCAATGTGGCCTGCCGACCTCTGCATCCTCTTCCTTCCTTCATTTAAAAACCCAGGAAAACTTCCCAAAGGGTACTGGTCCTACCAGAATGTGGCCTCCATATGCCAAAAAGAGTGTTCTGCAGCTCTTGGTCCATTAGGCTGTCTTTCATATAAGGAGATGTCACAAAACCAGCAAAATGCAGGAACACCTGGTCTTCCTTATGAGTAAAAGCATCAATCCATCCACTAATGCACACATGGATTGTACAGTTCTTGGGACTGAAAGGTAAACAGATGTTTCTATGACTCTTTAAAGCAGCTGCAACTTTTCTTGAGTTCACACAACTGCCCTCTGTAAGGAGTTGCAAAATTACATCCCTTTGTCCCATTGGTAAGTACAGAAAAAGAAACTCCTGGGACATTTTTTTGTTACCAAGAGTAAAACTTTACTGACAGATCCATACAGGCACAGAAGAAGCAAAGTCAGTGGTCAGGTTTTGGCGTGAAGCGCAGCATAGTAAAAAAAAAAAAACTTTTTCCTACCCTGGACCACCCAGTGTCCACTGTCCACCAATCCAGGTTAAGCATTTTATTTTGGGAAAACAGTCTACACATCTTTCAAAAGTCTTCAGTGCCTGACCTTGAGGTTGCGAGATTTTCTCAGGCTGCAAATGCTCACGTAAATTCCTTTTCTCCCTCCCAGCTTCCCACATATTCTAATCATATCCATGCCCCCTTGTTAGCTTGTCAAGCGGGAAGAAGCACCTTGCAAGTCAACCTTGACGGTATCTCTGCATATTCTAAAGTAGGGCTGTCAAACTCCCAGTCCGCGGGCCGGCTGCATCACGTGCTGGCCACGGCCACAGCTGGTTTAGTGAAAGGGGGAAAAGTCCCAATATGTCACATGACACTGCTGTGATGATGTGAGTTTGACACCCCTGTTCTAAAGCATCCTTCAAATCTAATATGCTGCCCTGACCTAGATCATATCCCCATCATCCTAATCAGTTTTACACCAACGAAAGATTACTCACCCCTATTCTGCATTAACCCTGAACAAGCCACATATGCTCCCCTCAGTCTATTAAGTTGATGAACATAATGATGATGAACATCATGATATTGATGATGGATGATGATGATGAATTAAGAAATCACATAGATATGTTAAGCTTTTGATAGACTTATGATACCTATTTGGAACATGCAGCCTGGTAATCCAAAGCCACATCCTTCTCATTAACAACACTCCATCACCATCATGATCTTCAAAAGGCAAATAAAAAAAATAAATTAAAAAATGTGGTTTAGTGATCAGAAAAAAATTGCCTGCATCCCCTTCATATGAAACAAACTTTTTTCTTTTTAGATGCAAGCTAAGAACAAGCTACAAGCAGAGTGATTTGTCTTTATTTTTCCAGTGGCTTTCTAATGTTAAAGCCATGCAGTTTTTAAATCTCAATAGAGAAATAAAAGAATAATAATCTAATCAGTGTTTGCCTTCTGGGGCATAATTTCGAATGAAGTATGTTCTGTCAAGCACTATGAAAACTATGAAAATCCTTTTCAACAATACTATAGCTGGCAGTATGTGTCAGAATGTCCTTTGAGATTGATTTAGAAATTCAGCAGGATTCATATAGTGTGAAATGTCAATATATAGAAGGCCCGCAGTGAGGGATTTAAGTGGATAAATGTGGGGGAAAAAATCAAAAGTCTGGATCTGGAATTGAAAGACTAGACACATTTATAATGTCAGCAGATATGAGAAATGACCAGCAAAATGGAGAAAACTGAAAAATCAATGATGACATAAGATTTTGTCTGCACATTACAATATCATTTTGCCTATTTAAAATGAGAAAGCTCACTTTCACTTTCTCACATACCCTTTGCTAATTTAGATACTTTGACTATTACTTTCCCTATTACAAATGCTTTTAAATATGTATATATATATATTAACTCAGAATTACATCATAAAATCTGGAATATAAAAAAAAAACCCAAAATACCCATTTTCTAATCTAGTTATTTAAAAATGGATACCAAGCAAAATACTTTGCTGTCTATTAAGTTATATTATACAATATATATCTTATTTCAAAAGGTCTCTTCAGATTATTATTGTACAAATGTCTTCCTGATGATGGCTCTATTTGTCTGTCTATCTTCTATGCAATTGATTTGTCAGCATGACTGATAAGATTAGAATGTGTATAATTTAGGAGAGAGGTGTGTTTTTATCTAAATATTGTCTTTCTCGCCATACCAAGATACATAAGGCCAGTATTTTGTCTTTGACCATGGTTGTCCTGAGAAACTTGCAAGCAGGGTCGGAATGTCAAGCAACATCGTGTAGGTCCATGCTATTTATTATTTATGTATCATATTGCTGCTAAGATTTCCAATATATTTATAATCCAGATGGCTATCCAAAACAATAGTACTGTATCAAGGTTGGGGTCCTAAACATTTCAAGAGAGCACCTCAGCACCTAGAGGCTCTTCAGATCTCCACTTTTAGGTGAAAAGACATAGCCTTTGAGTGAGTTTTGATTCCTAGCAACTATGTAGTAAATTCCCTGCAACTTTCCTGACTAGATTTCAGAATTACTTTGCCATTGCTTCCTTCTAAGGGCTGAGAGTGAGTGACTGACCCAAGGGCACCCAGCTGGCTCTGTGCCAGTGGTGGGTTGCCCCCAGTTCAGACCAGTTCGCAAGAACCGGTAGTAAAACTGGTGGGAGGCTCCGCCCACTGATCTGGACGTCATTAGAAGTGATGTGCGCACGCATGCGCGAGCGAAGCAAGCCACATACGCCCAGGCACAATGCAAACCGGTAGTAAAAGTAAGTAGAACTCATCCCTGCTCTGTGCCTAAGACAGAACTAGAACCTGGCATCTGGCATCAGGTTCTATGGCAGTGATCTTTTGCATAATTCATTACAAGACGTGTGCAGAATCCTTGAGATAGCTAAGACTGATTCTCAGACTTCTGCCTGCAAAATATAGAACTATGCCATAGAACTATGGCATTGCAAGTTAATGATGGGAAACAATGAGAACTCAAGCTACTATGGTTTACCAACCAATGTTTTATGGTCTTAAGTTGCACCCGGATGATTGGGTTTAGTTATCAAGCCTGGCTTAACATAACATGTGAAGCAGACCGGCATTCATAGAGATGTTGCCAAAGAGAAATTTGATTTTATCACTATTTTTTACTACCAATAGCACATGATAATATTTCCTCATTTATAGTAATTGTATCCTGTTCCAATACAAGAGAATATATATGTAGCTCGTGGTTGAACTTTGGAGTCCTTGGGGTGTTTTTATCTTGGTTGTTTGCTTGCTTCATCGCTTGACTATGTACTAGAGCAGGGGTGGGCAACTGTGGCCCTTTTACAATCTGTGGACTTCAACTCCCAGCTTTGCTGTCTCAGGAATTCTGGGAGTTGAAGTCCACAGGTTGTAAAAGGGCCACAGTTGCCCACCCCTGAACTAGAGCACTGATGAGGTTACTAATCAGGTAAGAAAACTTCTTCAAGTGAACAAGCAAGTCCAGACGACATCAAGGACATCACTGAATGCTGTTCCAAAGCAAGTTTTTCTGAATGGTTTATTTTAGAATAAACTAACATAAACACAATGTAAATACGAAGAACCAGCTACAGCCATGTTATCCAAAGCAGCGTAAAGTACAGTACAATGCAACTTCTCTTGATAATTGAAACTTGAATAATTTCTGCTTAATTGACATCCAGTTTTGGCACATAGGATCTTAGGAAGGAAAGAGAAAGTAGCAATTTGTGGCAATAACCAACTTAAAAAGCATCCCTTCAGGTGTGCTTTTCACAACACACCTTAAGGTGGATCTCATATTCACAGATCCACAGAATATGGATCTGTATTGCTGAATATTTTAACTGGATTTGTGATTAACCACTGCGAGGTTAAAAACCAACACTTTCATTGAAAACACAAATGTTGAAAAAGGTTAAAATATAGAATTTAAACACTTGGGAGTGTATGTGAAGAGCAAATCGATGGAAGATGTCCTGGCAGAGTGACATGGAATGCTTGAGCATTTGTTAAGTGTCCTGTTCTGTAGATGTCTTCAATTCCAAGCTCATGACATTATTCTTCTTGCTGAGAATAACTCTTTACCAAAAGAAAACCAATAAATTGTAGCAATTGTTAGGATGAAAAGATGGAATCCCCCTGTACTTGTTGCATTCTTTCTTGTTACCTTTCCATATAATGGAAGAGATCAATAACAGCATTCTTCTGGTTGTCAACATCAGATGCAAATGAACCACTCATATTATACAAGTGACATAGCCACATCATGAGCAAATCATTTCCATATTTTATTGTTTTTCTTCTACAGTTACACCCTTACCATTTTCAGCATTTTCATAGCACTTATGACTTCCTTTTCATCCATTTTTTTAGGAGGGATACAAAAGCTACAAGTGGTGCAAAGAGCCGTGGAAAGATACATGCTCAGCATTGCAAGACAAGACAGAAAGACCTGCACATGGATTAGAGAACAAAGGAAATCATCAAGACAGTAAAAGAATTGAAATGGAAATGGGCTGGTCACATAGCAAGAAGAACTGATGGCAGGTGGACCAAGGCAGTCATAAAATGGATCCCACTTGATAAAAAGCATCCACAAAAGAGACCTAAAACAAGATGGATCAATGACAGCAGCAAATATTGTGGGCAAAAGGAAGCTCAGGACCATATTAGTTGGAAACATGAGGAAGAGGCTTTCATCCTGTAGTGGATAGATAATGGCTAAAATGATGATGACCTAACACAGATTTCAATTCCACATTATCATCCTCCTTCAACAATCTGAATAAAAGCGACATTTCCCTGCATGTAATATATATCAACTCTATTTTACAAAATTAATCCACCAGTTTAGAGTTGTTAGGAGTTAGGAAATGTGCACATTTAATAAATCATAATCAGGCTACTTAATCCATATCCTTTCTATTATTTTTACAAATATACAATATATTCCTGCAATGTTAGAAAGACTGTATAATTAAATGAGGAATATGGATCTGAATATTAATGTATTAAAGACCAAGGATTTGACAGGGAAAATGGAATGAACAATTTCAAGTTACACATAAATGATGAAAAACTAGAGGAAGTAGATAAATCTTTGTACAGTGGCAGAATGTTTATTAAAGGTGGAAAAATGGAAAGAGAATTATTAAAATGTACAAACGCTAATTAAGTTACATGGTCTATTGCTTAAAAAAAGGAGTAAAAATGGTTGAATAGAATTTGGGAGCCAGAGCCAGTTTGGTGTAGTTATTAAGACCATGGACTAGAAACATGGAGATTATGAGTTCTAGTTTCACCTTATACCCAAAGTCAGCTGACCACTCATTTCCTCTCAGCCCTAAAAAATAGGGTCTCATCTGTTATCTGTATCTCATCAATACTAGTCTAGGGCCAAGGGGTGGGTTCTACTTACAGTACCTTTACTACCGGTTTGCAGCGGGGCCGTGCACAAGCACAGAAGCTTCTGCGCCTGCACAGAAGCATTTTGATGACGTTGGGGTTGGTGGGTGGAGCCTCCCACCAGTTTTACTACCGGTTCTATAGAACCGGTGCGAACCGGGGGCAACCCACCACTTCTAGGGCCTAATCTTAAAATGATTCTTAAATCTTTCTTCCTGACAGATGAAAGCATTTCTGGGCTTAGACTCTGAGCTTCTCTCAGATTTGTACTTCTATGAATACTTCCCATTGTTGTCCTCCTAGTCCTGTTGTCTTGCTGGAATGTATACATTTGGTAGGAGGAACCCAATATTGATTGACACTTTCTTTTGATTGGCACTTCTACTACGGAGTCAACAAAGTTACATAGAAACTTCATCCCTAATATGTTGAGAAATCAACTGACACAAGGAGAATAATGGTTCTCTATTTCCAACAAGATTTGCCACACTTAGACGTGGTCTTTGGAGTGGCTTAGAAAATTAAGAATATGAAAGGACTATGCTGGAAAACTTTATAATAGAGCAACAAATGATAGTGAACAGATGACAGGTGACCTAATTAGAATCAGTTATATAGTAAATAATCCCAGAAAAACACAACATTATACTGCATTTTTTTTTTCATCTAGGGAACAGAAAAATGTTCTCTAAAAGAAGGTGTGGAAATTTGTCATATACACAGACAAATTATTCTTTTGAACCCTAACCATTACTGGATTACTAAAGCTTGGTACATGGCGTTTTTGTTCTGGCTTTATTATATTATATCTTCAAGCTTTCCCTGACAAATTGTGAAAATGAAATTTAAATGTTATTTTTAAATTTTGGGTCAGGTAAGGCAATGATGATCACATGCTCCTTCATGAGAGCCCAATCAAAATGTCATTGGGTTTCATAGCTTTTCTGAATATTCTGGCTGATTCTAAGAGACAGATTAATGAGTTTAATCTCTTCCTCAATCAAGAGAATAAAAATGATTTTAACCAGCATTCATTGAACATAAATGTTTTGTTTATGCCATATTTCAGTTACCAAACCTGTTTGTCAAACTTGCCCTGAATAATATGCCAAAATGAACTGAGTAGACTAATTTAGTCTAGTTGTTAAGGGACCAGGGTAGAAAACAGGAGATTGGGAGTTCTAATCCTGCCTTGGGCACCCAGCCCAACTCACTTCAGACAATTGTTGTTGTGGGGAAAATAGAAGGAAGGTAAAATAAAAATAAATAGTAAAAGTCAATTCCTTTAGTTTGTCTTAATATGAAGTGGTATTTTTGAGGGAGGCTCAGATATGTATCACAGAAATGTTTTCTAGGACGTTTAAAGAGACATCATCTCTTTGCTTATGTGTCAACATGGCATAACTATTTAATGTGTCCAAGTGTCAATAACTATTTAATGTGTCCAAGTGTCATTTAGTACCAGATTGTTATGATATGAATAACAATGCAGTAGATGAATTATGAGTTATCATGAGAAATTTTAAATAATTTCTGAAAAAAGTATCACTACAATGTTCAGTGACTTGCAAGTTAAAATGTGGAATACATTAACTGAATGGTTGATACTAATGGTGATGGGGGAATATAGTGTTTAGACAGTAAATTTAAATGTAGGCAAAGACAAAAATACATTGATTTATAGTAAACTTAGTGTAAGAACAACCTCTGGGGATTTATGGAATAACCATCACTTCTGTAGTGCATAATGAAATCTTTTATGACAGGGCACTAGCAGTTACTTCACAAAACTCAAAAGTAATGTTAAACTAAGAATTGATTGATCCTAGAAAAATAAGTATTCTTTGAGCAGGAGTGAAAAAAGCAAATAAAATCTATAATGCATTAGAGATCACTATAATCAGAGTAATTTCAAACAGAGGCAAGCGGAACGGGGACAATGGTCAATAAAGCAAGAATGTTGTGTTCAATTTTTCTGGGGAAGGACTGAAATAAATTTTTTTCAAGGTGGCCGGACTTTATATAGCAAAGGGAAAAAAATTGCTGGCAATTAATAATGGTTAACATAAATTCTCATGGATTTTTGCTGATCTACAATGAACTTGATATTTCAAGAGATGTTCAAATCTCAAATATTATTGCATATTTCTATCATTTTCATATTATGAAAAAAGAGCATCTAATTCAGTGGCAGCACCTAGCTGATCTTAGCTAATCTTGAAAAGCAAACCTTGTTGGATGTGGTCAGAATTTGGATGCGAGATTACACCAAATGCATCTGGAATACAATATTGATGCATTCATTAAGAATGGAGTTCCAGGGGTATCAAACTCAAGGCCCAAGGGCTGGATCCGGCCCGCAGAGTGCTTAGATCTGGCCTGTGGGGCCACCCTGGAAACAGTGAAGGACTGGCCTGCAGTGCCTCTGCCAGTGAAAATGGAGCTTGGGAGGGTCGCAGATGGTACCCTCCTGAGTTCCATTTTCCCTAGCAGAGGATTGCAGGAGGCCATCGTGGCCAAAAACGGACCTCGGGAGCCCGTTTTCACTGGCAGAGTACTCAGGCCACCACAGGCACCCCCAACATGAATGACGTCAAGCTGATCACGCCCAACCTGCCCCCCCAAGGTAAAAAACAACCCTGATGCAGCCCTCAATGAGTTTGACACCCCTGATTTAAAGGAACCTTTACATCATTTTATTAAATTACAAATTCCCTTACCGACAATTCCAAGGTAGGAAAAGCTCATAAAGAAATCATTAAATTGATAATATCACCAATACGATTAATAAGCCATTGCATGAAAATTAGTAGATAAAACCAGGTTTTTTATTTGGTTTTTTTTTTAAGAACATGGAAATTGTAATTTTCTAAAAACAAAAAACAAAACATGAACTTAAACAAAATAATTCAGGAAAAGAAATTGGACTGTTTCTTTTCTTTTAGTTTCTTTCTTTCTTTTTCTTTCTTTCTTTAACAAATTTATTTAGCTGTGTGTCTTTGGATGGCATACAATACATAAAAACAAACATAAAACATTGTTATAATTTTTGACCTAAGAATTTATTAAAGTTTATAAACAAAAAGATAAAAAAACTAATAAAAACCACTGAAGACATGAAAATTGGAAAAATACAAAAAGATTGAGAGGAAAAGAGACAAAAGACAACTTTGGAGGAATTTTCAGCTAAATTGGAAGGTCAAGCGAGGGTCAAACTTGGAGTCATTACATTGCTATAAATGCCATAAGCATGATCTCCCATAGAATCCATGAAACCTTATCTGGTCGTTCCCATGGGAAGGCAAACAGTTTGGTAAGATTCTTGTAAGATAGGTGATAAACAATAAAATTTCAGCTTGAGGCTATTCACAAGTGGCTCTGGTTGCTTGTGTCTGATATAATTCCTTTCACCCTCCAGATAAGTATAAGCAATTTCAGTAACTTAACATCTTTTTGGTAGTTCAATAATAATAATAAAATGATACCCTTCCCATATCTCATCACTTATCAATATCAAATTATACTTTCAAAAATCTTCCAGTTCTAATCAGCAAAAGAGCTATCAGGAATAGTAACTATATATTGTAATCTTAAATGAATAAATCTATTTTTAATCCAATTTATCACTTTCTCTAAATCTTAATGATTATGTGGTTTATAAATGCGGAGATAAAAATTATCTCCCCATTTATAAACCATTCTTTAAAGCCTTATCATTCAATCCTGGTGAAAAAGAAATTCAACTAATATCTACAAGAAACCACAGTGAATATATTTTAATTTTGATCAGATAAATTCACTTTATTAATCGTCTGTTTTCTTTTTAAAAGGATAATCTTTAATCCCATCAAATAACATCCAGAAGTTGATTTGTTATTATTTTTTTTTATTTGTCTTCTTTTAGGAATAGCTTGAATAATTTCTCTTTGTCTACTTTTAGGAACAGTTTGATTAGTTGAACAACTCTTTTTATAAACCCAACAGGAAAGGGCCTTCCAAGCCTTTCTTCTGATTTATTATTTGCATGACTTTTTAATTTTATTTCCAAAGCTAAAATACAAAATTCAACAGAAAAAAGGGAAACAACAAAGCAAAAACTAAACAAGACAAAAAAGTGCATTTTAAAAAACATACACATATATTGTCCCCCGCAGTTGAATATTGAGATACATTTCAACAATAATCATTTCCTTCCTTGCAAAACAGATCTACAATTTATAAGCTTCTACAGCTCTATTTGCCAAGCTAATTTGACCTATCATGTATTTACTTTTTTAAAAAAAGGTTAACAGGTAAAATGAACAACACCACTAAATTTCAAAGCCCTCTGTTAACAATCTATGGTGGCGCAATGTTTAGAATGCAGTATTGCAGGTTAATTCTGTAGGCTAATTCTGCTGACTGCCAGCAGTTTGGCAGTTCGATTCTCACCAGATCAAGGTTGATTCAGTCTTCCATCCTTCCAAGATCGGTAAAATAAGGACCCAGATTTTGGGGGTGATATCCTGACTGTGTAAACCGCTTAGAGGGTTGTAAAGCACTGTGAAGTACTATATAAATCTAAGTGCTATTGTATTTCACATGCAGAAAGTCCACGACGGCTTCTTATCTACCATAAACCACTGAAATCATTATCTTTGATCAGTCCAGGATCAAATATCTTTAATGGATTCTTAATAATAAAAGTTTTTCTTAAAATTATAATTGGGATTTTTTCCAACAATTGCATCTCATTCCCCAAAGTCATAATTTGTATCTCCATAGCACTTGTTGTTCAGTAGTTTTTCATACAAATTAAACCACACCTCTTTAAAAGTTCTCTTCTGATTGAATATAATAAATCTATTTCACAATCTCCATCAGTTTTTGGATATTAATTTGGATTTATTTTTATTAATCTTAAATCCTGCTACCTCACTGAATTCTTCTATTTTTTGAATCAATTTAGGGCTGGTTTCTAATGGGTCTTCCAAAATATATACCAAATCATCAGCGAAGGCTTGAACCTTATATTCTTCCTTCTTGATTTTTAAACCCTTTATTTCTTGATCTTCTCTAATTTTTGTCAAAAGTGTTTCTCATGATAAAATAAATAGAAGAGGAGAAAGTGGGCACCCATGTCTTATTCCTTTGGTTATGTCAAATTTTTCTGTCATTCCATCATTCATAATTACCCTAGCTGTTTGCTTAGTATATATTTTTTCAACCATCTTTTCAAATTTTGTCCTGAATTCCATATAGTTCAATTGTGTTGTAATAAATTTCCAATTCAACTTATCAAAAGCCTTCTGGGCATCAAGGAAAACCAGTGTATTTTGCTTTTCAGGATGGACTTCGTAGAATTCCAGAGTATTCATTATAATCTTCATGTTGTTTTTTATCTGTCGTCCTGTTAAAAAAACGTTTTGATCTGGATGGATATATTTATTCAATATTTTTTTGATTCTCTCTATTATTATTGTGAATGTTTAATAGTCCATATTTAGTAAAGATATTGGTCTGTAGTTTTGAATTTGTTGCCGATCAGTGTCTTCCTTGGGAATGAGGGTAATAATTGCTTCTGTCCAGTTTGCCAGTATCTTCACCTCCTCCAGAGCCTCATTGAAAATCTCCAACATTATCCATTGTAACAATTCTTGTATGTTTTTATATAACTTGAGATGGGGGTTGTGGAGATAGGTGGCTGTAGTTTTCTTTCAAACCTGCAGTAAAACCCATTCAGGTCACCTGCCAGTTGTTGATTTCTGTCAGCCTGGGAAGGTTTGCCGTAACCGGTGATATTTTTAAGAGTTTTCCACATGTTTGCTGGTTCACTTGTTGAGAACTGATTCTTTAGCTTTTCAGAGTAGCTTCTTTTTGCTGCTCTGATTTCCCTTGTTAATACATTTCTGGCCTGATTGTACAGCATTTTATCACCTTTTCTGTAGGTTTCCTCTTTGGAACGACATAGCTGCTTAAGTTTAGTTGTGAACCAAGGTTTGTAGTTATTGTATATTCGCAAGTTCCTGGTCGGTACACATAGGTTTTCACAGAAGCTGATATATGATGATAGAGTATCTGTGAGTTCATCTAAGTCTGCAGAGGTTTTCTATGTAAATCAATTTTGCCAGATCTAGAGCATCTTTTTCCTCATTGCTTTTGTAATGCAGCATTTTTTAAAAATCAAATCGGTCAGTCTCTGTTTTATCCAATAAAATTTGTTGCTTTCTATATCTTCTGCTTTAATATCAAACAATCTTGTAAGCAACTTCTCGGTAAATTGTTTCCAAGCTACATTAATTTCTTCTATAACCAAATAGTGTTGCTTCGTTGTATTAATGGGTCTGATAAAGGAGAATATTTGTAATTTAGGGTTTACCCAAACTAAGTAACATCATCCATCAGTGCTAGTAAGGAGTGGGGTTTGTTCTCAATTTATATTCTAGTGGCTTGCCCTGTCAGTGTTAGTAGGGAGTCATCTTAGTAGTTCTTTGGTTGGGCTGTTTACTGTTAGCTTGTATGGCAGTTCCTTGATTGGGATATTGTTTACTTCTTGATTGTTTGTCTATTGTTAATCTTAGTGTTATTTATTGTTGGTATTATTACTGTAGGTTGGCATTATTCATACAGAACAGAAGTTTCATAGATTATCTCAGAAATAGATCACACTCTAGAAGACAATGTGGAGTGAATGATTATATCAGGTACACAATCCCTATAAAGATTCATATTGATACAAGTAAGCCTCAGATGATGACCACTCATTCAGTGATCATTCAAAATGTAATGAATGAAGGGACTTACAGTGGCCCCATGGTCATATGATTGCGATTCAGATGCAATAGAAACTGACATTCATGTCTGAAGCTTGTGCAACAATTCCAATGCCTTCATAATAGATGGCAACAAAATTGTCTTCTGCCATGCCTACTCTGCCTGTTTCAGTGAAGACCTTGGGATTGGATCTGCAAGAGGTGCTGTCACAGAAACACAAATGGTAGAATCTCCTGTTTGCAATGCACAAAAAATGCTAAGCATTCCTTTTATTTTCTAATCAATTGGGCCTAATGAAGATGAGGACAATAAATTAGAAACTATGGAGTCCTTGGTGCTCTCTGAGCTGACTGTATATTTGCAAACATTTTATTATCCGATTTTCTTGATATAAAACCCCACTCTACTTTATCAAATAAAAATTTCCTTACCCTGACCTCTAACAGAAAAGTATTAGAAATTACTTTATAGAGGGCATGTTTTTAGATCTTTTTAGGTATGTTGCTGGGACTTTGGCCATGTATAAAAGTTGAAGTAGGGTTTAATTTTATGGCAACTTTTCACTCTCTAACTATGTCAAAGTGTGCATATGAATTTACTTATGGATGTCTATATATGTGTGTACATATACAATATGTGTATGCGCTTACATTTGTACAAAATATTGCTTATCAAAATCTTTAATATTCTCAATCCTTCTCAAAGGTTATATTCAGTTCTTTTTCAAACTAATTATTCACACCTGAAGTTACTTGTATTAGTACCACAAAGCCATTAAAGATGTCATCTGTCCTCCTTGGAATTGTGGGAGAAAAAAATACATACAAGAGGCATTCAAGGTACTTTCCTCCTAACTTTCCTTGAAAGATCTATCTAAGATTCAGCGGAGTTACATTCAGAAGAGATGAGTACTGGCATGGTTTTCATAGGTATCTATTCCTAATATACTCTCGGTATAGGAAGATGTCATCTTTTCCCAAAGGCTGCATGATACCCTTGCTTGCTTGGATGTGAGCATGAAAAATCTCAATAGATTTCCTGTCCACTTTAGGTGGCTGGACTTCATAAATGTTGTCTTGAGAGAAAGCAGAGATGGGTGTTCTGTGAAAAGTAAATAAAATAAAATGAATGTTAAACTCGGGAGAAATTTCAAGAGGTAAGATAGAAATTCTAGTCAGAGATTTCCTTTAATAGACATCAACAATACCATTCAAAGCTTCTCTTTCTTGATTATTCACATGGCAATATAAAAAAAAGTGAGTGACATATGCCATGCATGTTTTACTGTCCAATATGGTACTTATTTTGTGACATTATTACATATTTTTAAATGCTTCCTGTGTCCAAAATATCTGCTACTGAACTGTAGCTCACAAAACTTCAGCATGTGGAAAAGAAGGAAAGGATGTAGTCACACAACCTGAAAAAATTTGCCTATTCCTAATGAAATGGAAGGACACGACCCAACACTTTTCAGGAGTCTTCTGGCTGCTACAGCCTGTCAAGGCCCTGGAACATGATATGCTGGTTGGTTGGTTGGTCAGTGGGTCTATCGGTTATTAATTTAGTTAGTAATCAGAGGGAAACATTCTCGTATGATCTGTTTAATAGACAGCAAGGCTGGCAGAAGCAAGGCTCACTAATAATCTAATTTGATTAAACTTCCTCAAAATTTAGTGACTAACTTATCTGCTTCCCTATTTTTTGCTACAATTTATGATGATCTCTTAAGGAACTTATATCTGTGTTGGCTATGTTTATTTTATTTATCTTAATTTGATTTTTAATTCTACCCTATTTTTTTTTCAATAAACAAACATACATATACAGACGTAGACATTTAAACAAACTATACATAAACTAACTATACAGAGAGGAAGTCTTATAGCCTGAACTATCAAAATAGAGCTACTTCGGTAATAATATATCTATATATCTATGTATATTTGTCTTTCATCATGTATCAATGTTTATACAACGATATTTCATTTTATTTCCTTATTATTGTATCATAGGGTGGTATTCCCTTATTTCGTGTTCTTTTTATCTAACCAGTTGTACCATTTCTGCCAGATTAAGTAATAATCTGAATCTTCTTTTCCCTGTATCTCTTTGGTAAGTTTGTCCATTTCCGCACATTCCATTGTTTTTTGTATTATTTTTTCCTCTGATGGCGTGTCCTCTAGCTTCCACATTTGTGCGAAAGTGATTCTGGCTGCGGTCAGGATATGTATTATCAAGTATTGTGTCTCTTTTTTATAGTCCTTTGTGAGTATTCCAAATAGATATGTTTCCGGTCTGAGGGGCACTTTTTGGGTGGTGATTTCTTCCAGCTGATTTTGAATTGTTTTCCAAAATTTTTTGGCCTTTGGGCATGACCACCACATATGGTAGTAGGTTCCCTTCTGTGTTTTGCACTTCCAATAGTTCTGATTCGCATTGAGGAACATCCTTGCCAGGCGTGCGGGGGGGAGATGCCACCTATAAAACATCTTGTATGTATTTTCTTTGTAGGGCACGGACATTGTCAGCTTAGTATTTACTTTCCACATTTTCTCCCAATTTTCTAGGTTAATATTATATCCAAAGTTTTTAGCCCAAATAATCATGTTTTCCTTCACCACTTCTTCTTCCAATTTGTATTTTAATAGATAATTATATATTTTAGTTATTAATTTATTGTCTGATTGCATTATGATTTTATCTAATTCATTTCTTTCTTTTTGGATTCCAAATTTTTTCATGTCAATTTTATATCTTGATTTATCTGTAAATACGGCCACCAATCAATGTCCGTGCCCTGTTGTCTCAATTCGTCTCGTTTTCATTTCTCCCTCTGTGTTCAGCAATTGGTCATAGGTTTTCATCTTATCTATATCCATTGTGTTCGGATAGATTTGGGCCTCCATGGTTGATAACCATCTTGGGATTTTATCGTAGTGTTTTCTCCTTATTTCGGTCCAAATTTATGCCAATGCTCCTCTGATATAGTGTCTCCTGAAGTGCTCATGTTGCCTGGGTTTTTCCTCCCATAAGAATGTGTGCCAGCCTTTCGACAGGTCAAATCCTTCTAATGCTAACGTTCGTTTATCTTCAAGTGTCATCCAATCTTTGATCCAAGTTAAAGCTGTTGCAGTGTAGTAAGTTTGCCAATCTGGGAGTCCCAGGCCACCCTTTTCTCTAGTGTCCTGTAGGTGCTTCAGTTTAATCCTGGCTCTTTTCCCTTGCCATATATACTTTAAAGTCATTTTATCAAGATCTTTGAAATATAATTTCCCTGGATTTATCGGTATTGTTCTAAATAGGTATAGTAATTTCGGTAAAATTGTCATTTTGATTGAAGCAATTTTGCCTAATAACGATAGTCTCAATTTACTCCATGCCTCTAAGTCCTTTTGGATTTGTTTGGCCAATTTATTATAATTGTCTTCTTTAAGAGATGATACCTTATTGGTAAGCCAAATTCCTAGGTATTTTATTTTTGTTGTTGTTTGTATTCCTAGCGTTTCCTCCAATTCTTTCTCCTGGGTTTTTTAATTCTACCCTATTTCTATGTCACTTGATGTCACTGAAGTCTGACAAATGATCAATGCAATTTCATTTCGCTGTTGAGTAGAAGTTTAAGTGTTGGAATGAGACTGAAGAGATTAGTTCATATTGCTGCTTCACCATGGAACTCATGAGATGACTTTGGAGCAGGAATTAACTCTCAACCCAATCAACTTAAGTGTTATTATGTAGTTAAAATAAATAGAAACTTCTACACAGAGTAGTGAGCTGTAGAAGAAAGGTGGGACATATAAAAGACAAACAATGTCATAATAATAGTAATGGTATAAAATCTAATTGGGCACCTATTGTTCTGCTTATGCAACTACTTTAGTCAATAGAAGAGGGACAAGTAAACCTTCCTCCTGAAAGGAGTATGCGTAGGAAGAGAAACGTCTCTTGTGTAAGTTGAGCAAAGATATTTCTCATCTTTTTTTCTAAAACACCGCATTCCTCATCTTCCATGATTGATTATCAGTGTTAACATGGCAGACATCTCTTTTCTACTTTTCAATCAATCTGTTCTGGGACTTTCACTTCTGTGCAGCATTCTACTATATTTCATCTGTTTCATTACTGTGATCATGTGATGTCCTACCCTGGCTCTATAATGGCTTTGCTGTGATCCCACATATATGCCAAACTCTCTTAATTGTCTGGTTTCCTATTAGATTTCTAGTCTTACATTTAAGTACACAATATGTTATTAATTTTACTCTTCCGATCCCACCATTCAAAAGTCTTCAAAAGATTCTGCTTTTCATCTTTGGCATTCTGAACATTAGGAACTGCCTAATGACATCACCTATTACTTTACTAAACACTACAAACTCTTAATGTTCAAAATAACTGGAAGATAATAACTTAGGTTTGTGCAGAGTCTCTATATATTGTCTTACAAAGTAAAAGTGTAAATCATAATTCTGTTCCTCCAAGAAATATAGTGTTACTTTTTAAAGTATCATTTTAATGTTTACTAGTTATTTTGTTAAATACAAAAAAGACCAGGATCCAATCTGGGTCAGTCACCGGGACCAGAAGTTTTGTCTTCCAAGCTTTTGAACTTATGCTGGAGCCCATCTTTAGGGAACTTCTCTCTAGCCTAGACAGAAGTTGGCTACAGAGAAGTTCTCTGAAGATGGGCTCCAGTATGAGTCCAAAAGCTTGGAAGACAAAACCTCTGTCCCAGTGACTGACCCAGATGGGATACTGCAACATTATCCTGGAACAAGTATATTCACCTTCATTCATGACAAAAAAGACCATAATAATTGAAATAATAATTGAAATAATAATAATAATAATAATGAATGATAAAAAGTTTGGAAAAGAACTTTTGAAACATTTTAAGTAGACAGATTGAGCACTCCATACTTACAAATTTATAACTCCGTCTAAGTTTTTAGGAGAGAAAGTTTGGGAACTTTTTTCTTGCTTCTGTTGACTCTGTCCCAACTGAACAAACCTATGAACAGAGACAGAACAAGCACACTGGGAAACATACTGTCTGAAATAATGAAAATAATATGTTTCTTGCAGACTTTGTAAGAGTCATACATCAGTAAGAGACATCAAGTTCCATTAAAAGCAGCTTGAAAATACAATATCCTTTCCTAGAAGTTAATTTGTGAGTGAGTAATGCAGGAGTTGAAATACTTTTAGGCTAGTGCTAGACATTTGAGGGTCTTCATAGCTTTCTTTTCTCTAAAAGCCAAATACATTTTATTCAAAGGATCACAGAGTAAATAAAGACAACCTTTTATTATTAACATGCTAATGTACAAAGATAAAACTTTATTATATTTATAACCCATGCATGTAGTATGTATCTTACATGCAGAAATATATATGTGTTCTTTCCCTAGATTTCATCTTGTGAGAATGAGAGTTGAAGAAGTCTTTATGTGAACACCCATCTAGTCAATTCACTTGAACTAGATTTAATGCCCAAAAGTTTAGATAGTGGTCAGTAATTGGTTCCAATGAGGCCTATTATCGAGCAGGCTAAAGAATACCATACTCTAGTTCCATGCTGTTACAGCACCAGGCTTAAAAATACCAGCATTAACAGAAAGGTGCAATATCTGGAATCTTCCTTATTCTTTTCCATACATTACTGTGAAATCTACAGACAATGGAGATGCTCTTAATAACAAGAAATTGTGGACAAGGTGAGTGATGTGCCATGCAATAGATGGCAGAGCTTGGCCGGCTTTTTAAATCAGAGCTAGAGTGGCTAGCATCTTGGATTTAAGACTGCAGAAATCTAGATTTAAAATTACATTTAGCAATGCAGCTAATTGTGTGGTCTACCTTGTTTTATACTGCTGTTTTAAATAAAAATGATTCAGCATGATGATGATAATTACCACCCATACTTTTTACTTCCAGATTTTCTTGGAGATAAAGATTTTTTTTTAAAAAAAGAAGATATATGAATTTATTTTAGAGATACATAATTAAACAACTTCTTAATGATCTATACCCACTAAACTAAGCAAAATAAAAGCAATCTGTGAATTCTCTCACTGTGGTGAGTACAATGTAAGTGAGCATACTTCTGGTTGAAACATCTCCATTTTTCTTTTCTTTTTCAAATATTTAGGTTTGCTTTCTTTCAGCATTAGCAAGATAATAAAAAACCTACCTTGTATATATGCTGAGATCATCCTCCGAAGGATATTCTGAAAGATTAATTCCATAGACATCTTTGGTAGGTTGCACTACATTCTGAAACAAAGTAAGATAAAATCTTAGGGGTGATATGTCTTAGATTGTAAGTTTATTCAAAGATTTCAAGAAATATAATTTAAAAAGCAGCAATAGCCAACCCCCTCCTCCAAGAAAACAATGAAATGAAATAAACCCAATAGCAAAGCAGAGGCACAAGTGCTTCCCAAAGAAGTAATCTTTAAACACAGAAAATTTGAAAGGACATATATTACATTGTGTTCAACTTAGGCAAGTATTATTGTACAATACACCCGAAAACCAAATACAAATATAGAATTCAATAATTATTAAATTAATACATATCATAGAAGGACTGGGTACAAAATTACCAATACAACAATTCCTAATACAACTTTTGGATGTAACTGTATTAATTACAGTACACAATTGGGGCTACTGTCTTAACAATGACACCATGAAGCTAGGAGATTTGTCAAAAAAAATGACCATGTTATTATGGAAATAATTTTAGAAGCCTAGAACATATCCCCACCAAGAAGAAATGTAACAATTTAAACCATTTTTAGCTTTTAAAAGAGAAGCATCTGGTTAAACATACACATTTGTGTTTAGGTATATGTGAGACTATGTGCATATATGTTCACAGCATGTTATTCATACATGATGTAATAGAATATTCTTAACCACAACATCAGCAATATCAGAATTCAGTCTCCAATGAAGCTACATGCAAGGAAAACCAAGGCCAATAAAAGACGTTTTTGTAACAAACCCTTCTGTACAGTATATAGAATTGCTTTTTACCCAGGATAGTACATTAAGCTGTTATCATTAGTTATCAACTTTATGATTCAATTCTGAAGTTACTGGGTTCAGATGCTAGTAATTTCCAGATTTTGCTATCCAGACATCGGAATAGAATATCTTACTTGACCAGGCAAAAGAATTCATCTGACTTAATTATCAACTTTCACTTATCTCTGCAAAGCTTATGAGAAAGTTGCTACAAAATATATCCTGTTTAATCCTTTGCTCTTCTTATTTATCCCTTTTAGTAACATGGTTGATAGGCTAAAAGGAGGGCTCATCCTTCCTTTCCCAGAAGCACTCTGGGTTTTACACGTTCTGGCTACCTTCTTGCTGTAGCATTGCTGAAGGTAGTTACTTGCTAACATCACCTATCTTCCACAGAGGAAGACTGCCTTTACCTAGAATCCCTCTCACTTAACCTTCCTCACAGCCAGGATGTTTACTGATAAATAATAAAAACAATATGTTGATAAAAAAAGAAATGCAATTTCTAATGCCACCTCTTGCTTTCGTATCAAGAGGAGTGTGACTAGGGATAATCAGTCCCCCACCTTCTTTGGAGACAGAGCAATCTCACAAGCAATAAATTAATTTCTTTAGCTCTTTTAAAAAAGGAGTGGGGGAAGTGAATACAAACATTTAAGGCCTAGGTACAACTTTCAATAGCAAATATGGAGCCATTCAGAAGAGACAGAAGGTTAAGAAGGAACCAATTAAAGTTCTGGGTAATCATAAAATATTGTTAATCTGAACTCTGATGCATAAAGGTTCCACGTCGCCTAAAAGAAGACAATTTATTGACCATGAACCAAGAGCTTAAATTCTTCAGAGATAATAAATTAAGCTTAAATACCACACAGAAAAAGGAATTCTTAGCTAATCTTTTCCTACATTGGCCTTAAAGCATACGTTACCACAATGTCAATTATGCTGTGCAGAAATCCTGTTTCCTGCCAATTTTCATTTCAAGCTGAGGCTGAATGGAAATAATCTCTTACTGGTGGTCCAGTCTCTTGTCTAGCCATTTCTACTCTATAGTTAAAAACACCAATCATTTTTCTCACCAGAGAAAGGAAGGGAGATCTCCCTGCCTACATGCTCCTAGCCACACTTCAGGGAAAGTATCTTTCATCAGGAATATTCATTTTGAGACAAAGTTATATACTGGGTATATCTGGATTTGAAAATAACAGTCCAGAGTCCTGGTAAAGATTTGGCTTCATTTGGTTTATAAAGCAAATTCCTCATTAGAACTTTCTTCATACTCAAGGTAGGAATTACACAGCTACCTCTTGTGTAAGAAGAACCTTGACATGTTTGATATTTCTGGGTTTTGGTCAGATTGGCCTCACAGAATAGGCTCTTCTTATGCTGTTTTTCTGCTTCAATCACTCTCTAAAATAATTGCTTTCCCCCACTGTAAGATATAAATCGTCTCCATCCTACAAAGTCAATCCATTTGGCTCCTGATCTCAAGATCTCTCAACATCCTCTCAACTCTCCATCCCCACTTCATTTATTATATTCAGCAACAGACATATTTGCTCCAACTAAAGAACTTACAAGCATGGTTGCCTTGGCTATCCTATGCTTCTCCAAAGTAGTTGTAGTGTGAATGAAACTGTAGGTCTGCTCTCACCAAGTACCACAAGCTAGAATGCTTGATGCACAGCTACAGTATCTGCATCTCCAGCTTCCCCACAAAAGAAAGGCAAGGTTCAATGAAGACTGAGGAAAGCTGCAAACATGGCTGTGATAAGAGAATGCAATTTATAGGCACTTCTGTCATTTTAAAGTGATTTCAGAGCTAGGCAATGTCATCAGGACAAAAGCATAAATCTGACTCTAGTGATATTTACTACCTTGTATAAGGGGAGTGAAAAAGAATTAGGCCATTGGATTTGATTTATAGAATGCAGAATAACAGAGTTGGAAAAGATTTTGGAAGTCTTCTAGTCCAACTCTCTGCTCAAGCAGGAAACCTTATACCATTTCAAACAAATAGCTGTCCAATCTCTTCTTAAAAATCTCCAGTGATGGAGCAACCACAACATACAAAGGCAAGCTGTTCTATTGATTAATTGTTCTCACTGTCAAGAAATTTCTCCTTAGTTCTAGGTTGGATTTCTTTGATAAGTTTCCATCTGTTACTTTTTGTCTTGCCTTCAGGTGCTTTGGAGAATAGGCTGTCCCCGTCTTCTCTGTGACAATCCTTCAAATATTGGAAGATTGTCACCCCAGTCCTTCTTTTCATTAGACTAGACATACCTGGTTCCTGCAATCGTTCATCATGTTTTAGCCTCTAAACCACCTACTTTTTTTTGTTGCTCTTCTCTACACTCTTTTCTAGTGACTCGATATCTTTTTTGTATCACAGTGACCAAAATTGGATGCAATATTCCAAGTGTGGTCTTACCAAAACAATATATAATAGTACTAATACTTCACATGACCTTCATACTATTCCTCTGTTGATGCAGCCTAGACTGCATTGGCTTTTTTGGCAGCTGTGGCACACTACTTGCTAATACTTAAATGGTTGTCCACTAGGACTTTTAGATCTCTGTTCTTTCTTTACTGTAGAAGAAGTTACTAATTAGAATGCATATGCTTGCATGAGTCAGGTTATCTAGACATTGGTACTATACTGTATCTTACACCCTATGGAGAGACAGTATTTGAATATTTTGATGTCAAAACAAAAGCTTCTTTACTCCATTTCACACACAAACTCTTATTTTTATCTTTGCAACAGGGAACATCTTCCAATACACCTGAAAAGTAACTTTTACAGGGAGAACTCCAAATACTTCTGAAAAACCCTAAGAAGTCTGAGATCATCACAAACAAGCAAATATGGACAGAATGTATCCAATTAAGCAGGTAATTCAGCAAAACATCGGAAGAGAAGAAAATTAATAGAATCTCAAGTACGGGAGAAATGCAATATTGAATCATACATGATTAGCTATCTAAAACCCTTCATAGGAGTGCACTGCATTTCAACATTCTGATGCTAGTTCTTCTTTTTTTAAAAGAGGGATTTTTTCCCCATATGTTAGAAGAAAAATAGGTTAGGCTACTTGGGAATTTTAGGCTCTCTGAACAGAGATAAATGATCTGCAGTTAAAATGTTGTAGACACCTGCTTTTAGGAAGAGACACATGTGTCTCTGAATATTATACAGGAAAATTAGATGCTACGTCTGAGATTTCTAATACTTTTATTGATTTTCAAAAGAAATTGTCATTTTTTTAAAGTAAGTATAAATTGGTTGCAATGTTACAGTACAGTGTATGTGTCAACACTACAAGTGTTAACATTACCCAAATTATTTTGTGGGACTTTTTGGCATTTTTAAATTACTGGAACAATTATTTTCATTACCTGTCTTTGTCTCTTGCATGTTCCCATAAGCTCCCTGTGACTCATTTTTTCTCCAGATACAAGTGTGAAGGGCAGAGAAGATGAGCCAGGCAGGCAATGGAGCAAGGTTAATTTTGTGCCATGCTGTTAGGAACAGATAGGTGCTTAGGTGAGAAAGAAATGGCCAAAGTCCATGGCAAGCCAACACACAAGGGAATAAAGATCTGAGTTCAGGATGTAACATTTCAGGATTATATAGGGAAAAATTGTAGTGGAATAAGTGTATTTTATGCATTTTCTTAATAGTGTCTTCAGGCCATAAGATCTGTGGTGAAAGGTAAAGCAGCCTTCACAAAGAGAAGGGGAAAAGGAAACAGAAATATGAAAACAGGAAACAAATGAAATAAGAAATAACTAGAAGAAAAAAAAGAGTAAATATAAGAACACACAGAACAGCAGAGAAGCATAAGTAATATCCAAAAACATATTTAGAGGTATAATGTTATAGTGAATGAAAAGGAATAGGAATGGATATGCAGAAATGGGACATGTAATGTATGATTTTATTTTAAAAAAATTCTTCATTTATATGTGTAAACAATGCTTCAATCCACAAAAGATTCTGGTAATAAATAACACATTAGTGCTGTTCCTTTTTTCTGATCTAGTACTATTCATTAGATATCTACAGTCAGTTTTGTTCATATCGGAAATATCTGTAGGACATACTTAATCATAAGTGCTCATTAGCACACGTCTGTGGCTGCTGGTTCCTATCTGAACATCAGCTTAATTCTAATTCTTCATGGGTTTTTTTTTTTCAGTAGTGTGTGTAATCATAAAATTGGATGAAGGATGGATTACCAAACTACAGCTGTGTTCTCTAGATAACTCCAGCCAAAAACATCTTCATTTTGCTTCTCACCAACACATGTAATTTTAAACAAACCATGGTCAGTTAATTTGCTAACCCTACTGCTAGGGGTGAGGAAAGAGTGGCATTAAGAGCATTAGGGCTCCTTAAGCGTGACATGATATATTTCTATCAATGATCAGGATTCCAGAAAAAAGGGAAAAAATCAATTATCACAAAACGTATGATCAACACAAAGCATTTACTATTACTCAATTTAGAGCATTTCCAGTAAGTAGCAATGTATCAAGACTAGTGACAGAAAAGAACCTTGCAATCTTCTTTATAGTCTCAGAGTACTGGCCTCAGAGCAAAAGTATAAAATCCTCCTCTAGTTTATCTAGGCATCTACCTAGAAGCAAAGTAGTGATTTTGGGACAAAGGTTGGTGTAAAAGGAATTAAGAGGCGCAGCTCATTAACACTCATGTTGCCATCTAATTTCCCCAACTTCAGTAAGGCATAGCAACTCAGTTTTGGGGATTATTATTATTATTATTATTATTATTATTATTATTATTAATTAAATTTCTATACCACCCTTCTCCAAATAGGACTCAGGGCAGTGCGCAGCCAAGGTAAAAACAGAGCATACAAAATTTAAAAACAATATTAAAATAATTAAATATTTGGCCGTAAATTAAAACAACCCAATTTAAAATCAATTTAAAATTTAACTCAAGCCAGCCCAGCTAGTTGAAATAAATAGGTTTTCAGGGCCCGACGAAAAATCCGGAGGTCTGTTATTGTACGCAACTCTGGGGGAAGGTTGTTCCAGAGGGTGGGCGCTGTCACAGAGAAGGCTCTCCCCCTGGGGGTCACCAGCCGACATTGTCTGGCGGATGGCACCCTGAGGAGGCCCACTCTGTGCGAGCGTACTGGCCAGTGGGAGGCTATTGGTGGCAGAAGGCGGTCTCGTAAGTACCCCGGCCCTAAGCCATGGAGCGCTTTAAAGGTGGTCACCAACACCTTGAAGCGCACCCGGAAGACCACCGGAAGCCATTGCAGCTCGCGCAGGAGAGGTGTCACATGGGAGCGCCTCGTCGCCCCCATAATCCCCTGCGCGGCCGCTTTCTGGACCAGCTGGAGCCTCCGGGTGCACCTCAGGGGGAGCCCCATGTAGAGAGCGTTGCAGTAGTCCAGGCGGGAAGTGACTAGTGCCTGAGTGACTGTGCGTAGAGAGTCCCGATCTAGAAAGGGACGTAACTGGTGTATCAGGCGAACCTGATAAAAAGCCCCCCTGGCCACGGCCGTCAAATGATCTTCTAAAGACAGCCGTGCGTCCAGGAAGACACCCAAGTTACGAGCCCTCTCCGTGGGGGCGAGTGATTCGCCCCCAATAGCCAGCGATGGCGTCAGCTGGCTATATCGGGGCGCTGGAAGCCACAGCCACTCGGTCTTGGAGGGGTTGAGTCGGAGCCTGTTTCTCCCCATCCAGGCCCGCACGGCCTCCAGGCACTGGGACATCACTTCAAGGGCATCGTTGGGGTGGCCTGGAGTGGAGATGTACAGCTGGGTGTCATCAGCGTACTGATGGAACTCCACCCCGAAGCCACGGATGATCTCACCCAGCAGATGTTATTATATTTCCTCTTCGAAAGCACTAAAAGAACTAAAAAATGGGCCAACATTTCAGATAATTTTTTGATGTTGTGTATTAGAAGGATTCCACAAATAATCTGCAATAATGAAGATTTTCCCATTAATTCTCAATTTACGCAACTATAGCCGTGCAAAATCAAAGCAGGTAAAATATCAGCAGTGAGAAAGAGTCTATGTGTGCATATTCAAATGCACACCTCCAAAGAGATCATATGGTTTTTCCAGATGAAGGGACTAAAATATTTAATATTCCACGGATATCAGGATATTATGCTACATACCCCACCAAACCTCCTCTTTGGCATCTAAAAGGGAGAATAAACTTTCAAAATTAAATTTAATTCAAATTAAATTCAAATTAATTTATAAATAAATAAATAAAGTAAATAACATAATCAATATACCAAATGTAAATATTTAATATTTGAGATATTAGATGAAACCCATACTTGAGGGCAATCTGCTTAGTATAAGGGCATGGTTTGGCCCTGACTTGTTCTCACTAACTACAATTTGAACATATTACAGTTCTCCAAATTTGGGAATCACAGTATCAAATACTGTTAATCTGATTAATATAAAACTAAAAGCAAGCATCCAGTGGAGCTCATGCAGCAGAAGTTACATGCACAGCTTGCAGCTTCCAGATACTCTTCAAGGGTAGTCCTTTGTACAGCACATTGTAGTAGTCCATGCAGGAGATGACCAGGGGATGAGTGACTGAGACAAGGGCTCCCAATCTAGGAAATTCAAAGTTGTACAAAGGCTCTCTTACTATGACTGCCACCTGCTCCTCAAGCAGGAATCATGAGTACAGGAGGATTCCCAGCTTATACACTAGGTCCATCTAGGGGAGAGCAAACTTGTCCAAGACCAGAGATGGTAAACCCCCAGATATACAGGAAACCCGCTTTCCCACCCACAGCCTCAACTATGGCTTGTAGTCCCAATCTGGCCAGAAGTATAAAATTCTTCTTGAGAATTTTGTTCTCGACAAGTTTTGAAAGACAAGACACACATTTTGATCTTTGATTGTCCATACAGTTGTGCTCTGAACTTTTTTCTGTACAATCATAAATGTCCAAGTTGTGCTGAAACAAAATTGCCAAGATGCCTCATCTTATTGTGTTTACATATCTTCATTAACATCACCAGATATTGAAGCAGTATAATGGTAGTGAATCAATCTGCACAAGGGTATCATCTGGCTAAATTAGTATTCCTATTTGAAAATGTAGTATTAAACTATATTTCTACATTAAGCCAAAATTCTATTAATCCATTTTTCATTCCTGGCTGAATTACCTAGTTTAATTTAAAACACTGATACATATCAAGTACTTCACGGTATATTTTCTGCATGAAATCTAATCAGTTGCACAATCCCTTTTAAAATTGCTTTTTAAGTACTCCATCTGCTTTCCGAGGTCCCTCCTCAGTGTTTTTATTTTGGTTTTATCTTCTTGTGATTGCCTTTGAATCTTAGAAAAAAAATGTCTCTAATGCAGAGAGAAAATCAGATGTGTAAGCCTTCGGTACAGATTGAATATAAAGCAGAAGAGCAGATATAAAATCGTGCCCGTCTTTGTGGCACCCCAATTTCTTACTTCGGTTATTTTGGTATTGTCTCCAGTATCTGATATTTTCACAGGTGTTGAACGCTGAGAGGTAGCACCCTCGTCTTCTTTATCAGTTCCAGAATCATCCTCAGAGCTGCTGGACAGGGCCTCCTCACTGGGTGGCGGAGGAGCACTAGCCGCCGTTTTACGTTGCAGTACCGTTTCTTCTCGGTTGCTTTTGTTTCTGAGGAAGGACAGAATTGTGAATTCAAGAAACAGAAACAGAACAAAAGGATTCTTCTTCTTTTCCTTACGTTAATTGGTGCTAGGTTTTTCCCTCTTGATATTTCATCCGAGTCAAAGCTGCACTTTGATTAACCTGCCAGAAGTCACACATTTAAAAATAATAGACAGACAAGAACCATACCAAAATCTGACTTAGTTTCATATAAATTTCATTAAACTTCAGTAGATAATGAACTGAAATTAACAGTAGCTTGTTTCTTAACTTGTCTTTTGTTGTGATTAACAACAAAACATGTTTCCAAATGTTTGGAACATGTTAATCAAATGTTAAATTTTGATAAAATTTGGAAACATGTTTATCAGTTCACAGGCTTTTGGGGGTGGGGGCTGACAGTCATCCAGATTCTGCACACTTTTGACACATTGGAGATAGGAGTAAAAATATTCAATTTCTTCTTAAGGAAGTCCTATTTCCCTAAACTTAACAACAATATGAGCCTGAGGATATCCCAAGTAGGAAAGACCTGTGGTTTATGTTAATTGTTAAACCAAGTAAACATGAATAGTGGCTGTGGGAAAACATTCATTTAAAATGGAGATTCTGGTAAAGGAACATGTGAAGCCCTGGGACTGCTCTTAATATCTCATCAATATTTTTTTTTACAATGAGAATATCGTTAATAACCCTGATCCAAAGGGTAATAAAATGTCCAATTCGATTTAACAGTGTCGGCTGGTAGGGCTCAGAAGACGGCCCTGCTTTGTGGAATATTCTCCCCTCAGAGATTAGAAAGTTTCCAACCCTGCTGGCCTTTTGTAATGCTTTAAAAATTGTCTCTGTACCCAAGCATAGGGCTCTGAAAGTGTTAAGGGCTCCATTGCTTGACTTTACTATCATTTCTACTGTTATACTACCATGTTTTCCCGAAAATAAGACCCTGTGTTATATTTTTGTGAACCCTGAAATAAGCGCTTGGCTTTATTACCATGCTCTCAAAAGCCTGATTGGGCTTATTATCAGGGGATGTCTTATTTGGGAGGAAACAGGGTATTTACTGGTTAATTATTTACTGTATTTTGGATGTCTGGGGATGATTTGGGCTTCCTCTTTCTTTGAACAGCATTTTCTGAAGAGCTTGTGGAAGTGGAAGAATAAGATAAGGAGTACAAAGATAAGACGTGCTAGAGGAGAGGAGAGGAAAGATCAAAATCATCCTGCTTGGACTGTTTGGTTTAAGAGGTGGAAAAGGGATATTCTTACAAGTCTTTAAGTTTATGTTAACACACTTTACAATAGTAAAATACCGGTAGTTCTGTTTCCTGACCTGATCTACCTCAAAGAGCTGACAATGACATATAAAGTTTGTATCTGAGCTTTTCCAATGTCTTGAATTTTAATGTTTTTCTAGTAAACTGCTAAAATACTGATGGATAGTAATATTCTAGGTTAAATAAATAAACCATTCAAACTTGAAAAGTAGGGTGGAGAGACACCACTATCCCTGATATGCCTCCAGATTGAGAGATCTGGAACACTATAGTTGCAGTAAGACATTGCACAAAATGCCCCTTTAACAGAAGCTTCATGGATTTCTCCATAAAATATCATACTATGCTTTCATTCTTTTCACTTGCTAGAGTCCTTGATCCTCTAAGGCTAAATTCTGTTAGACTTTCTGTTCCAGCTACAATTACAGTTTGTTCTGCCTCTGGGCCATTTGGCTCTTCATGTCATCTATGACTTTGACTACACATTTTAATCTGAGGTGCAAAAACGATAGGAAAGAAGTAACCAATTAAAATGGCTTTTAATGTTCAGATTATCAAGTAAAACTTTACAAACAAAGAAAAGAGCAAAGGATGACTTTGTTAGCTGAACTGAGTCATTTGCCAACACTTAAAAAGTCCAGCCTAGAAAACAGTAAATTGCAAACTAGTGAAGTGGTTAAATGGCTCCAGATCAAGATCAGAACATTTTAACACTGATATCACTGAAAGAGTAATGATTTAAAGTCTCTGAACTATTTCAAGAGGAAAAATGCAATTGATCTGTTCTCTATGAGGCATGGTATATTAAGAACAAAATATGACTAGATTTTCAGTACAGATAGCCTTATTGATCACTTGCATACAATTATAGTATTTACCTTCTTAAAGACATATAAGAATGTTCCTTTCAGCAAATTGATTTTTAGAGACCGAGGACAGGGATGAAGAAATGAAACTACCCTTATGTTCTTTTTTTAAAAAGGGATCATTAAAAATAAAAACAAGAACAGAATGTAAAAATTTAAGAAAAAATTCTTGGATGTACTCAAATGAAGCAGTAGTTAATCCTGATTCAATAGTTATACTATTAAAAGTAAACTCTTTCATCAGGCACATTACAAAATATTTGAAAAAAACTAGGATAATCAACAGAGTTTGAAGATCTCTCAACACAGGAAACTCTGTACCTTCAGCTGTCACCGTGCCCTTAAGACTCTAGCTGTCACCATGCCCTTTCGACTCTACTGTTTCAACAGGCTGGGCTGGCTTAAGAATGGATTTTAATGGGTGTTTTAGTTTTTAATATAGGACCAAATCATTTAATATGTTTTAAACTGTTTTTTAAATTCTATAGATACACATGTTTTAGTATGGCTGTGCACCGCCCTGAGTCCCTTGGGAGAAGGGCGGTATAAAAATGTAAATAATAAATAAATAAATAAATGTCACAAGACCATTAACTGACTGTTATCACTGCAATTTTTGAAGGTAGAGTTCTAGATCTGTTGTGAATTCTTAAGACTGCTTAATGCACTGTGGGAACAGGTGGACATATGTTAACACAGTGTTGCAACAGTAAATTTTAGTAGGGAAACATACCGTATCTGTAAAAATCATGCTTCTCAACACCACCTATTAGGTGAAGGTAGCTCAAAAGATTTCTTTGCAAAAGGCAAAGACACTTGGAACTAGTCTTTTCCTGCAAACCAGCATAGAGCCAAGAAGTATGCAGACTATATAAACTTATCTCAACTTACAGACTTTCACATGTATTGAATTGTAATTACCAAAATTCCATTCCCAATTCAGATTAAGAAATAAAAAATAAATTGAAATGGACACAATGTCCTTACTCATCTCGTTTCAGCTGAATCTGATAGTAATAACTGAGTTACTTAACTAAAACATAACAGAACCAGTATCTCATAGCAACATTGGTAGTAAAACAAGATCTTAAATACACAGAACTACAGAGAGACATATTGTATGCAGAGTAGATCAACAAATAGGAGTATATCATTAGAAATGCAAAAGACTGGGAAATAATTAGAAAAATCAGAGATACATTAAATGTGATTAACACTGTCAATTTATAATTACCTGAATAAGATTCTGCTTTTTTAATTTTAGAAACTAAACATACTTTTATAAATATATTTTATTTATTTTGTATGTATAGAAGGTATTAAGAAATAAGACTAGCATACATTTCTATTTTTTCCCTGGGAAAAAAGATCTATTGCATTAAAATGAGTGGATAACTTGCAGTCTGCAAGTCACAAGCAACCAGAAAGCCTTCTGCAGCTTGCTAGCGGGTCAGGAAGCTGAATTATACTCTGAACCCAAAGGACATTATCTAATCCACATTAAAAATTCCTGCAATGGTACATCTTTCTGTATAATTCTTCCTTTACCAGCTGCTGCACTGCCAAGCTCTTTAGTCAGTAACTGTCTATCTTGAGGAGTGGGGATAAGCCTAATTGAAGAAACAGGAATGACTTTTTGCTAAGATAAGACCTGGCTGATGAAGTACAAAAAAGAAAAAAGAAAAAAGAAGAAGGATGCTTATCTCAGATTTGATTTGAATTCTGCCCCAATAACTGAAATGTCGCTAAACAAGCAACCTTGTAAGGTAGACACTAGACAGCAAAAACACTTATAACCTTTAATGTAAAGGAAGTAACAGTAGAAATACTAAAAAGAAATTTCATGCATCAAATGGCAATAAAACATTAGAGTAGTTCTGTAATTGTTAGATTATTCTTGTTTTTTAGAAGAATCCCCCCCCCCATTAGAAGAGAGCATTTACTTTGGGGGAGGGGGAGAGGGGGAAACAGCACTGAATGCACTGCTACCTGGCATGCTGGCAGCTAGTTTTACTACCATTACTTGGTATTGTTTTAGTTTGGTTTATGTAGGTGTCCAGCTACCAGAGGAATCCAGAGGAAAAGAGAACAGCATAAATCTCTCCGACAGAAGCAAAGACAGATGCTGATCTCCTTTTGTGGGTTCTGCAGGCAGAAAGATGGTTTACTGTAAATCTATTAAACTACTCAAGATTTAGAAGCTGAAATTCAAAGCCCAGCCTCGTGCATACATTTCACCCCTGTTGACACATCCTTTTGACACAAAAAAATAGTCATTGGTCCAATTCACACTGCAATCTATCCAATAGCAAAGCAATAGCAGATATATAGCTAAATAAATAAAGCAATATTATGCTTTTTACAGCACTTCTTTCCTTACCCCAAAACAGATTTTCCAGTTTCATCTGGTTTACGTACAGTAAATGGGCTGGGATCAATGGGAACATTCTTAGGCATAAAATCTCTGAAGAAATGTGAAGGAGAAAGAAAAAACAATAATCAAATAAAAAGCTACATTACTTTTCAGAAGTAATATTTTTCTGGACAATAGAGTATTTCAGATGTAATTGCCATAAAATGTGTGTGTGTACATATACATATACTGTACATACACACACACAGTGCACGCACACACACGCACATAACATTCAAGTTAGGAAGTGATTTATTTGTATTACTGTCCATTTCCAACATCACTGTTTTCTGCATGTATTAAATGACATTCCTCTTGTTAAATAATCCAAACCATGTCAGATTCACTTCTTAATAACTGATTCACGCACCAATCTATCCCACACACTTATCAGCAAAATGCAAATATTTCAGAATGTCTTATATTGGTGAATTCCTGCAAAACTAGGTTGGTTTATAAATGCACTATAATGGATATTGGACAGAACTAAGTTTCTTTTGAAACTGGAAGCACACAGTACAGAATTCTTTGGAATTTAGCACATCATTTATTGAATTAAAACAGAAACAATATGTAATTTCTAACAGTCCATTGCTGCTTCTGTCTTATGGTATATTTTCTATTATATACTTTTTAAAGAAAATTGAATAAGAATTTGGGACAAGTTCAAAATGCAACATCAAATAAAAATGTAATAAACATACCGCATTGAATTTGTCATTGCCAAGCAAAAGATGTCATCAAAACTGCTGAGTTCATATGGTCGAAAAAAATCATTATGAATATCAATCTCATCATCAAACTTATGAAATCTCTTCACTATCAACTTCCGCTGGTTTTCAGCACATGTCACTAAAACAAGTAAATTATACTTCTAAGTGAAAAGGAAAAATACAACTTGCACTAACTTTTAGATTTGTGGATGGATTATATTCAAACCCTTACATTTTGCTTTTCTTTTGTCATTTTATTAATATTTTTATTATTAGCATTTGAGGATTTTGCACTTTCCATGTTAGAATATATGACCTCTCTCCTCTTTAAAAAAAATAGTAGCAAATAAATCCCTCTCCATGTTTTCCTAGCCAATTAACTTCTGTTAATGATTTTAGATAAGTGACAATACATGTATTTTTTAAAAAAAACCAAATCAAGTTTTTGGCCTGAAGGGCCATCACAACACAGAACAGTGCTCTATAGCTAGCTAAGTCCATCTAGAATCATAGGGCTGGAAGAGGCCTTTGAGGTCTTTTAGTTCAGTCCTCTGCCCAAAGCAGGAGTCTTTATACCATTCTGGACAAATGGTTGCCCAAACATCTTGAAAACCTCTAGTGATAGAGCACCCAAAACTCCTGGAGGCAAAGTGTTCCATTGATTAATCATTCTTACTGTCAGGAAATTCTCCTTATTTCTCTTTGATGAGCTTTCACCCATTGCTTCTTGCCTTACCCTTAGGTGCTATGTATGACATCATCTTCTCTGTGACAGCTTCAAATATTGGAAGATCTCTCCCAGGTTTTTTCTTCGTTAGACTAAACATACATAATTCCCTTACCTATTCATCATGTGATTTGGTCTCCAGAACATTTATTATCCACCAATTTGATGAACGCCCCTTCAGTCCCCTCATTTAGGTCATTTATGAGGATGTTGAAGAGCACTGAACCCTAGACAGAACCTTAAGGTACCCCACTGCATGCTTCATACCTCTACCCACATAGAGGTAGTTCCATTGAGAACCGCATGCCAAATGTGGTTGGTCAGCCAAATGCAAATTCATCTGGTGGAACTACTGTATTTTATCTTCCACATTGTTCTATTTTACCAAGAAGTAGGCAGTGGTCTACTTTATTAAATGCCTTACTGATGTCTAAGTTATACTATGTTCACATCATTTCCTTGATCTACTAATCCATTGTTTGATTTTCGCAGATATTGATGCCAACCTGATTGGTCTGTATTTTCCTGGATCATCTTTTTTCCCATTTTGAAGAAACCACATCAGCTCTTTTCCAGGAGCTCTGAAAGATTTCACTCAGTTGTTCCAAAATCACACCTACCAGCTCCTTCAGTATCCTAGAATATAAACCATCTGGCCCAGGAGATTTGAACTTGCCAAAGCATGTAAGTATTCTCTTACCAAATCCTTCCCTATTTTGACATGCATTCCTGTTCTGTCTCTCACAGTGCTGCTTTTGATAAATTGGACTATTTCTTTTTTGCTTGAAATCAGATGCAAAGAAGGAATTAAGCACTTGCACTTTCTTCCTGCTGCCCATCATCTTCTTATCATCATCTTCCATTAGTTACTGATTATTTCTTTGATTTTGTTTTCTCCTTACATTTCAACAGAAACCTTTTTGTTATTTTTAGTGTTCATTGTAAGTCTTAATTCATTCTGAGTCCCAACCATCCTGACTGTCCTGGCAGACTCAGGCTATTTGCTAGTATTCTGTTTCAGCTACCTGCCCCTCTTTCATTTTTTCATTTTACTTTCATTTTACTTCTCCTTTTTGTCCCTCAGTTTATCAAATAACTCTTCATGCAACTTAATCCATTAAAACAGGAGGAAGCCAAGCAAAATATCCCTCAAATCCAAAGTTTCCTTAGTTATATTAATGGGTGAAGTTGAAAAATGAGGGAAACATAATATATTAAGATGGATAAGTGAGATAATCAGAGTATTATATACTACTAAATCCATATTTCATATATCTACATAAAGGGATAATGCCTTATTAATAACATGCAAGCTTAGTTCACCACTATGTTAGGGAATGATTTTTGTTATAACAATTTTATGTTGCATATTATACAGGTTATACAGTTTTCATACTATACAAGTATAATTTACCTTCATCAAAAGGCAGTGGCAAATATTTTAAAACACCGGGAGTCCACCAAAATGTGTAGCTTTAAACAAAAAACCAAAAACATAAAATGGGAAAAGCATTCATTCATCCTTCACATATCTTATATTTGCAATTGCCTCTTGCCACATGATGCTTCTCCTCTTGATGTCCTCGGAGACCTCTACACAAACCCTCGCCCTATTCCTCATGCCCTACAGTTGCTAAGCTCACATATATGTATACAAAATTATACATTCCGTATTATCCAAGCTTCCTTTTCCAATAATCTTGAAGTCAAATTTTAGATTATGAATTCTTTATGATATTATGCAGCAAATTAGAACCATTATAAAGATAAATGAGAAATTAGCTGTGAGGTTTAGGTTAAATAATTATCTCGCTTAATACCCTTTTTCATATAATACATTCCTTACTTCAGTCAAGTATATAATTCTTAACAGAACAGCCCACTAAAGCAAAACAATATAACATCCTTAAGAAATCATTCATATCCAGCCCACTTTTAATTATAGGTAATTAGTCCTAAAGTAGCAGAAATATACATCTTCCCCTTCCATTATAAAATGTGACATAGAACAATTACAACATTGCTTGTTTATATTAAAAACTATATATTAACATTGATTATTAAATGATTTTTCAAAAAGTATTCGTAAAAGTTTAAACTATCTTAATTTTGAATAACAGAAATCGAGCAGAGCATTACTCATATGTTTAGCTTCTGGCTGCTGCAGAACTGTACTGCTGCATAGCTCCTCCCATACATTTAACTTAGCATTAATGAACTTATCCCAACCTCCATCTCTTTCAGCGTCTGGCATTTATGAAATAGAACCAATTGTTGAAGGCACTCCTATGCTAGACTAGTTTGCTATACCTGATATTAAACTCCTACTAATCATTCACAGAACTTGAGGTTCAGAATTTGAGGTAATTTCATTCTCTTTCAAATGTCTTCTTTTGCATCAGTATCTTTTACCTACTAATATGACAAAGCAAAATCATACGTCTGGATATGGTACTGTTGTCCTTTCCAATTGCCAACCTTATGCTGTTACCCATGCGCATTGAATCTCATGATTTAAAAACTCATAATTTATCCAACTGTGATAGTAAGCATGCTTTCTCACTCCATAGGTCTCGTAATAGAAAACATACTTAGTGATCAAAAATCTTAGACTGAAAAGTTATTTAAAGAGATTATGAAAACTGAAGAAGCTTCTTGGATGGGAAGTGAAATGTTTTCAAAAGAAAAAAAGCCCTAACAAAGTCCAGTTATCTTTCGAAAAAAAAGCACCTTTAGGACTATTTGCAGATATATTAAGAGGAAGGAGTGTCTTTAAAAGAGGGTCTACAAATAACTTTGCTGGGAAATATTCCAAGCCAATCAACTGTGTATTCTGAAAATGTAATAAAACTAATCAGACATTTTCTCTTGCTGTTTTAGTATTAATTGAATTGTTTCGATTGTTCAGTCCAGTCACCTAGGATTAATTTTACTCTCCTAAACCCTGCAAAATGTTTCATTTTCTCTGATGGAAAATGGAAATGATCATACTGAAGAATACCATATCTGGCATATGTAACTTTTGTGAAGAACCTTTTGAGCCCTTGTAAACCAATATTTTAAAGCAAATATATGTATCTGCTAACATTAAAACTAGTAGGTATTTCCCAGTGTAAAAGCTTCATTGTCTTCTACCAATTCATCTTCTCATCTTCTCTTGACAAATCCTTACACTGTTCAATTTCTGTATGTGTGTGTGGTTTGTCATTTTGATCATCAGCCATGTTCTTGCTTTATTTTTGTTCTCTGAGTGGCATGATGAGATTTCTAAAGGTGACTAAACATTTCTTTCCTCATATTGCTATGGATAATAATCTTATCCTTAGTCATAAAAAAGCCATTCTCTACAAAGACTGTACATTTTACAAACCAATATAATCAAAGAATAAGTTCTAGCCGCTTTCTCCATCATGGTCATTCTGACTGAACAAATTGAGATAAAGCCTGTAATTTTGAATCATAACTCAAAGGCATCCACTAAACTGACACTAAGATCGAGAGTTTACAGTGTAAACTATCTTCAGATTGTAAATGTATCATGATAATACAACGTCTAGTAATATTGCTTTAGATAGTGACCAATGGGATATTTTTACATGATGTGATGTAAAACATAAATGCAATAACCCTTACTCATGTTGTTCTACAATAAGTAATATTCAAGTGCATGCTGTAGTTGATCTTGGAAGCAGTACTGAGCATTTATGAGTGGTAGCCATTCACTGTCATATCATCCACAAATTTACCCAGTTCTCTTAAAATTATATCTTATACTACCTGATGATGAATCATTTTGATCTAAGTATTAGCATGTTTTCTAATTCTAAAATATATTTTTGTCCCAGTGTACATTACATTAAACTTCTACTTCAATATAGCTTTTCATTTCAATCTTTATTTAGTTTGGAAAACAATTTTGAAACTTTTGGTATTTCTTTTGTTTTTAGCACCCTGAATTAACTGTCACCGGCCAATGTGCCTCCATGCCGCTAAATCCAGTTTATTTATAAAGAAGTTGAAATACTTTAGTTCTGAAAAAATATCTTTGAGGGATCCCTTGCTAATTCCTTTCATTGTGAAATCTGTCTACTGCTTGATAATTTAAACATTACTTATTTCAATTATATAGATAGAGCAGAAAGATATTGCTGACAGCAGTCGGGAAAACAATGCCTAATACGGTACATTTGTTTGAGACAGAACAGGGCAGAACTGCATGCAGAGATCCCTTTTGCTTGCTATGGGATGGAAAGAGCCCTGCATGCAATTTTTATTTTGATATCATCTTTTAAGGTGGATTTTTATACAGTATCTCCATATCTGATGTTTTTATATTTGTTGTGTTATTCAATTGTTGTATGTCACACAGAGTCAATTTTTGATGAGATAGGTGACTATACAAATTTGATAACTAAATAAATAACTCTATGAATGGAAAGTTTTGAAAAACTTTATTAATGGAAGTTTCTGCTTGCAATAAAAACTCTTGCACAGGTTTCCATTAGTAAAAGTGGCAGAAAGACCATACACTCTTTCTCTTGAAGGTCCCTACAACCCACTAAAATATAGGATGGAGGTAGAAGGAAATGGAATGCAACTATTTGATTTTCTGTACTTCGGGAATATTGAAATGAAATACCTTCGCCTTGTCTGGAGAAGATTCATTGTGTCCTTTTGATGCAAATAAAAATCAGTAGGAAGTTCCCAAAGATGAGACTTTCCTTCTTCAGGCTGAAATACTCCTAGAAACAAGTTAATAGAATCTTGCCGGTCAGCATCTAAAAGATACAAGGAAAGGGATTTAATTTGTTTTTAAAAAACAAACATGTTCACTCATAATTTATCATTAGTTTTATTGCCAGAAAGCAGTAAAGGAATGGGGATAGAATATTAACATTATAGGAAACCCAGATCTATAGCTGCAAACAGAATTTTTGTTTCAAATTATTTCTTAACCTATTTGCAAAAATACACCAAAAAATCATCATTATATTCTGGGCATTTCTTCCTGCCTGCAGCAGTCAATCACTATGTATCACCAATCTCTTCTTAAAAACATATAGTGTTTTTCTATGTAACACTATGTATCACTATGGTGATAGTTCACACATAGCCCAGTACCCTCCTTACAAAGAGAACACAATACAGTGGCAATTTGCATGCACTCATGCATATATCTGTATGTTTTCTATAGCCTTTCTATATTTTTTCTAATATGCTGTTTCATAATGCCTAACACAACAAGTTCCATTTTCCTTCCTACTTAAAATCAATTTTATTTTATTTCAATCTCACTTTAATTGAAGAATTATCTTCTAGAGAACTTATTCTACAATTATTTCTTTCACATTAAACTTGGAAGTTGGGTTCTTCCCTTGAATGCTTCCCTATTATACTTTTTGGGAGTTTTCTAAATCTCTGCTCTAAAAATGATCCCTTTATTAACTAATATATTTTTCTTTAGCAAGACAGGAATCATGCAAAGAGCCTATTCAACAGCTCACAGTTTATGTGTAACTAATCCATTATCTATGATTTATCACTTATATCTTCTATGTACACTGAGAGCTTATACACCAAAGACACATTCCTTGTGTGTCCAATCACACCTGGCCAATACAGAGTTCTATTCTATTCTATAACCTTGGCTATTATGTGTAAATCAATTTCCAGTACAGCAATACATGGAAAATTAAATTTGGATATACCATGAACTTATTATACAATTGTACATATGTACAATATCGCAACTTGAGAATACTTTGATTTTCATAAAACAAAATTTCTTGTGGCTATCTATATATATCCATGCTTTTATTTGATAAGTGTCTTTTTAATCAGAACAATATTCTCTGTCAAACCTGATTACTACTAATTATTATTAATTAGAAAAAAATATCTCTAAAGTGCCTCTTAAATGATATGGAGGGAAAATGAAAAAGGGTCTGTGGCTCAGCAGACTAAAAGCATTGTGATTAATCCCAGCTGTCTGCAATTACTGTAAGTTAGAATCTCACCAGGCTCAAGTTGACTCAGCCTTCCATCCTTTCTAAGGTAGGTAAAATGAGGACCCAGTTTGTGGGGGCAATAAACTGACTTTGTATAAATATACAAAAGTATGAAAGCTATTGCTTAACACATTGTAAGCCGCCCTGAGTCTCCGGAGAAGGGCGGCATATAAATCAAATTTAAAAAAAAAATCTTCAAACACAGAATTCAATTCAATACCTGAAAAAGCATTGCTATAGTATCTTGAAAGAGTTTGCATAATATCTTTAGAATGCTGGGTCCAGGGTGCTATTTTTCTGTAGGTTTTTACTCTATGAACCAGTTGAGAGCCACCATACTGGAGTGACAATGTATCCCCATGATCTTCATATAATTCTTCAAATAATCTAAAGCAGGAAGAGTAACATAGTTTAGAATTGCATCTTAGTGGAACAGATGCAAATGAGAAACCATTAGCTATTTCTTGAGCAGGCAGAAATATGTTGCCATGTGGTAAATTTAGGGCTTTATCACTAACATAGATAGAGTGCAAGTTAAAAACTTCCATTATATCCAGACAATACAGATTTGAAACTATGACTCAAAGCAAAGCAAGGAAAATTGATATTGACCTCATATGGCCAATAGCAAAGTTCCCACACAGATATTTGCTTTGTCTGTTGTTCCTGCTCGGCAATTATCAACTAAAACAAAAAGTTGACAAGACTCATCTAGCTCGATTGAAATCCTTACTAAAATGGACACGTTCATGGACATCACTATAAAACAAGCTTTGTAAAAGCACACGTTACTGTCTCAGTTTTTCTTGACCTATATGGGCAGCTGATCTTTGAATTTGTAAGCGTTTCCAAAAAAAAGAGCATAGAGGAGAGCATTTTAAAAGCCAAACATAAAAATATTCTTCTTAGATATTAAATTAGAGAACCTTGTTGCAAACAGATAATTTTTATTATTATTATTTATTATTATTATTTCTACTAAAAACAGTAATAATCAACTGGCATTTTAATTTAATCTTTCTCATAGCCAATATCCATTAGCATTTGTCATTCAACCTCGTAGGAACTGAAGAACCTCTCCAATTTCACAAAGCTTACTATAATTTTTACCAAAAAGATTTGAGAAAGATTAAATGCCAATTTAAAGTCAACTAGAACTGTACAAAAGCTGCTTTAGAGTAATTAAATGGGAACAGCAAAGATGTTTCCGCAATAAATAAATAAATAAATCATCCATGCTTCGGGAATAGAGAAAGATTTTTCAGCTGTCAGATAAACGAATCTGCATTTAAATATGCTAAAATATTCAACTTAATGTGAAATGAGGTGCAGAAACAGAGCTTTAGAAAAGAATTAGTAGTGTAAAACAAATGGCTTTATTTACTAAACCTTGCAGAAGGAAAGTCTTACCTAACAGCATCTGTGTCAAACAGAAGATTAGGTTTGTCAATCAATCCCAAGGAATAGAGTTGGTAAGCTAAAGCACACTTTCCAACCATAAATTGGGCTGTATTTGTGCGATCTAAACAGTCCACACAATTGGTTCGAAGAACTCCTGTCTGAAAAATCATTTTCATAAATGCAGAGTCTGTAATTAGCTCAAAACACATCAGTAAATGCCAAATGTACTGTATTTCTACTTATAGTGTAGCATTTTAAAAATGTTTTTATGAATATAAACTAGAAGCATCACTTTTATGTAAATTCACAATAATTCTCCAAAAGACTGTTTTCCCTAGTGATAAATATAGCTTGCCTATCTGAGAATACTGATCTATAGTACTGTAATAATAATTTTTTAAAAGTTCATTCCATTTACCTGCAAACGGCCACTGGGAACTACATATCCTCCTAGTTCAGTCCATCTGTAGCATAAAAATACAAGTGCTTTATAAGATACAGTTTTCTATATATAAAAATCTTGTTCAAACTTTAGAAAAATCTTAAGAAGGAATTCTTACGAAGGAAGTATTCTCCTTGTATAGCAGAATCACTCTATGCCAACAGAGCAGAAAGAGACAAAATTTGGGGGAATTCTTTGGGAACTGGGATATATAAGTGGCCAAGTTATCCCTGAACATATTCAAAATCTGAAAAATTGGACTATGTATTAAGGGATAATATGCGCATTTGGAAGACTTAAGACACATATTTTGCTTCTTATTCTTTAATCCCTCCCATAACAGGGGCCAAAAGATCTCCCCCACCCTCTTCACAGGGCTCTCTAGGCTCCCATGGCTATCATATCATGGACATCAGATTTTCTCTGCAAAAAATTTGAGGGTTCATTCACTCAAATGACCCTGTCCTGTTTGTATTGGAGGTACTTTGTACGGTGCTTCCGGGTTGAAAGGATTAGCTGATGACATCACCATTGACCAAAGGGCATCCTTTCATGTCTGTCAAGGAGCTGGAGTGAGTAATGGGACATCACTCCGCAATGCAACAGCACTCGGGTCTGGAACGTGGGCTTGCTAACTTAGCATCCTTAACCACGTGAACCACTGTACTCCTACTCACGATATGGTCTTGTGAATTGTTGACATTTTGGGGGAATGGTATTTTACTGCATGCAAATAGATATCCAGGGAAATGTTTAAATGCTAAAGAAATTAATGTGAGTTAATTATATGTCAAAACTCTGATATCTAACTAGGAAGAATTATGGTAGTACTGTGTGGGATAGGATGGGGAGGTGAAAGGAATTGATAAAAAGAAGTTTTGAGAAATTGGAAATGTGACATTATTTCCAATATTAAGGAGTGGCTTTTGGAAATAAGGAATTTATCAGTCTTTCTTGAAAAAGGCATTATTTTCTACTAATCAAAAGCTGACATAATACATTCTTCGTTGTCATAGATTTTATATTTTTCAATATTATTTTGTACCCAATTATTGTATTATATTTTTGTGAACCAATAAGTAAGTTTGATGTATAAAGTAGAATTCCTTTCTTTCTTTTTTTGTCTACTTTATTTTGTTAAAATTCATTTTTCATTTTTGGATGTTTTTGGTTTAATTTTATTATTGCTGAATATCTTAGTGCTCTTCTTATATGTTGCAATTAAAACAATACTTAAAAACCTTAAGCTTTACTCCCTTATTCAATCCAGCAACAATATTATGATTTATTTAGCATTTCTTTCCTTAAACTGCAGGCATTCTTCTCTGGCCTAGTAGACCATGCTAGATTCTAACTTTCAAAATATATGAAGGTTCATGAATATTCTACAATTCTATTTAAAATACTGGGCTGCTGGAAAACCAACAATTATTAGCCAATATGTTGCACAATGAAGAAAATATTAAACACATTAAAAATAAAGACAGATTTAATATAAACAATGATTGGGCACAGAGTGTAGAAGCATTCTTTATAACCACACATCATCCATAAACCCAATACAAGAGGATAGTCTTCAAATCTTTCTGAAATGATATGGGCGGGGTTACTAATTTGAATAATATCCCGCAGGGTTGGGGCAACCTCACACAGAAAAACCTTTTCCATGACCTTGTCCTACCCTTGAACTCTTGGAAAAGGAATCACAGGCATATCCTTTTATGTAGAACATAAAGGCTGGGAATTTTGAAAGACTGATTCCATTATTAAAAAAATATTTTTCTGCCAACTCCAAGAGCTGAGACTTCTTATCACACTTCCATCTAGGGAAAACACTTTCTGCATAGTTACTGAGAAATGGCATTAACATATAGATGATGCTGTAAGTTTTGCAGGGAATAGAAAGCTCAAACCTTAAGATAAATTTTCCCAAGAGCATCTCATAATACATCCCTTAATAAATGAAGTGACTGTTAAAATTAAATATTATTCTTTAATATTAATGACTTGCTCACTGTTGAATAATGTATGAAGATATATTAACTGTATTAAGGAATTCTATGCAATTGATCAATAACTGTGTAACATTCCCAAATTAATTCATGAATTGTAATGAAGAATCAATAGTCTTTTTGATAAATTTGATAAAATAAATTAAAGATTTTATTTTGTTTTAAAGATTCCTACAATGTCTGCTGAATATATAATGAACAATGTATACTACTCTGAACCAATTAAAAAAAGAGATGGCCAAAAGCATACTAGTGTTCAGATCCATAACACTGTATTCTATCAGTAAGAAATACTGTATAGTACCTTCTTCAGTCTGGTGTCATCTAGATGTATTTGGATTTCAACTCTTTTAATTGCTATTCAACTAGGAAAAAAGACACGTATTCTCTTACTACTTTTGTCTGTCTTGTCTACATTCTTTTTCTAAAGTCGACCAGTTCAGAGTTACATATGTTTGGTTAAATGAATAGGTTTCTATCAATTAAGAATGGGGTGAGTAAACATTTCATATAAAACCCTGCATTAAAGTTTGGCTCTAAGATTGATTCTGCAATGAGATTGCTATGGCAATCTGACTGACCCCCCTCCTGCGGGTGTTTCAACGGGCCTTGAAAACCTGCTTCTTCACCCAGGCCTTTGATGAGGATGACTGAAACTCTCTGTCACGAATGTTTCCAGGATTGCTGTGGCTACTTGCCTACTCACAAACAGTATGGTTTCAATCAAGCCATCTCCTGTTTGTAATTACCTGCAAGCCTCCCCGCCCTAGTTAATTGCAGGTTAACTCCCCATATAAGCAAGGACCTTTTTGCTTGCTACTCGGGCCTAGACTCCTGGTTTAGGCCTAAATGCACAGCTCCTGCAGGAAGCTCAGTGCAACGCCGCAGATGGGAGAAGAATGCAGATAAGGACTTCAGACGCCGTTGCAAAGAAACTCCCATGGATGCTTGCCTTTTGCTGTTTTGTAGCACGCAAGCTATCATCGGGACTGCTGTTGCTGGACTTTCTTCCTCCCACAAGCTTCAAGCAATGTTTGCTGTTTGAACTGTTTTTACTTCAGGTGACTTTTAGCTGTGAAGTTTGTGCTGCCCCCACTTTGATTGCCTTGATGATGTATCAACGCCGAAGCTGCTTACCTTCATGTTAGCTTTATTCTCTTGTGAAGTGTTTCGGTATTGTGGAGAGGAATCTAGGGAGATAGCCTTGCTTCACATACCCAGATAAGACTTTGTTTTTAATGTGCTTTCTTAAAGACATAGTGCTTTTTAAATGTTTTAAAGTAAATTATATTTTTACACAAGACGCCTCTGTCAGAATTATTTCAGTCTCAGTGTGTTTGCTCATGAGCTGGTTCACGGTCCGGGGTACCCCTCAACCCCATTTCCTAACACTCTCTTTGGACTGTATGGATTTGTTTCCGTATGGATTTGTCTCTTTTATGTCTGGTTTCTCTCTTTCACATTTGACATCTTTTTGTCTATCACTGCATTTTTTTCTTGTTTTTAACATTTTAGCTATTCTCTAAAGCACGTGAGGGCAGGACAAGAAGCAATGGATGGAAATTAATCAAGGAGAGAAGCAACTTAAAACTAAGAAGAAATTTCCTGACAGTTAGAACAATTAATCAGTTGCCACCAGAAATTGTGAATGTTCCAATTTGGAAGTTTATAAGAAGAGACTGGGCAACCATTTGTCTGAAATTGTATAGGGTTTCCTGCCTGAGCAGGGGGTTGGGCTAGAAGACCTCCAAGGTCCCTTCCAACTCTCTATTCTATTCTATTCTATTCTATTCTATTCTATTCTATTCTATTCATTTATAACTACCCAGAGTCATTGGAGTTAGGCAGCATATAAATTTAAATAATAATAATATCATCACTACTGTTTGTCACTGCACTGATTCCTCTGTCAACAATACTGAACAAATCAGGCCATGGCTTTCAAACATCAAAAATATCTGCCGGACTATGCCACCTGCCTTACATGGACTATCTGAAGCTGTATGGAAACACATCATCTGAAATAGAATCACTCAACATTGTTCAAGTAAACAGCCAAGATATTGCAATGAAGTTTGGATTGGACAAATGTGCCACCCGCACTATCAACAGAAGAAAAACAGTGTAAACTGAAGGAATCAAGATCCCCTATAAAAATAACATCAAGAGTCTGGATGAAGAAGATCACTATATATACTTATACATTCTTCAGCCTGAAAACAAGGATAAAACTGAAGTCAAGAATAAGGTTAGAAGTGAATACATCACGAGAGTGAAAAAGATCTCAAAGTCCAAATTCTCTGGAGGAAATACCATCAAGGTAATTAACAACTAGGCAATCCCAGTCATAAAATACACAGCTGAAATAGTGAACTCGACTCAAGTAGAACTAAAAGCCCTGGATAGGAAGACTAGAAAAATAATGACAATGAATCATGCCCATCATCCATCCAGTGATGTTGGCAGACTTCCTAAGGAAGATCAGTGGGTAAGGAATGTGGCAAGTATACCAGATGGCTGAAGAAGAAGAAAGGGCATTAGAAGAAGAACTGAAGATGCACTGAAGCTAATACACCATAAAGACTTGGTATTGGAGTGTGGTGAAATGTAATCCAGAATGCCAGGAGGAAGGGAATTCATTCCAGAGGAGCAAAATAAGTTTATGTGGGAAAAGAGAGTTAAGACAGCTCCTTCCTAGTTCTCAGAGTGTATATTTAATGATGCAGGAGGTCTGCTTTAGGTTGGGTTAGATTTCTATCTATAGGTGAGGAACAATAAAGGAAACTGCTCAGAAGAATCTCAACATATCTTTCTTAGTTTTTGGAGCTGGAAATTGAGAGACCAAACTGGCCTACAAGGAAGATAAAATAAAGAATAGAAAAAAGACATGGCAAATCAAAGTATTTACATGCCACTATATTAAAAAAAATAGCAGGCAAAGCAAATAACAACAGAATTGGCAATGGCTAAGGGCAAGAAAATTGAAGAAAGAGATAGAAGGGCTAATTCTGACTGCACAAGAACAAATGCATACAAAGCCAGAATTGAAAAGACAGCAACAGACAGTAAATGCCACCTCTGTAAGGAAGTTGAAGAAACAGTGCACTACCTAGTTAGTTGCTGCAAGAATACAAAGACTGACTACAAACAATGGCATGACAAAGTAGCAACAATGCTGCATTGGAATATCTGCAAGAAATACTGTTTGTCTGCAAGCAAGAAATGGAGGGGGGGGGCAATTTAATAAAGAAAGTAGTAAAAATGAAGAAGCTAAAGTATTCTTCAGTATTCAAACAGATAAGCACCTACTGCCTAACATCCTAGACTTAACCATTGTTGATAAGAAAGACAAACAAGTTTGGATAGCGGATGTTGCAATACCTGGTGTCAGCAGAATAGAAGAGAAACAACTTGCGAAAAATACAAAGTTCTGCAAACAGAAGTAGAATGGCTAAGGCAAAAGAAAGCAAAAATAGTACAAATAGTAATAGGCAAATGCAATTCCAAAACGTCATGTAAATACCATTGGCATTGACAACATCACTATTCGTCAATTGCAAACAGAAGTTTTACCTGAAACAGCTTACACTCTGTGATAATACCTTTAACACCATCAAACAACAATACCGGCCTATCCCATGTCTTTGGGAAGGATTCGATAGGTGGATAAAAATGCCAAATTGCACCATAATAATAATAATAATTTCAACTATGTATCAATATATTGATATGTCTTATTTTTTATGTCAGGTTATACACTATTTTGAGATTTACTCACCATTGCATACAACACTGGAATATGATGAATAAAGTTACAAGTCATCTCCAATTGGTATGAAAACACATGAACCATAATTTTGTATTTGAGGCACATCTTGATATTAATGTACTACTAGTGTACTAAACAATACAGATTTTTAGAAATGTATTCAAAGAGCAATTACAAATGATATCTAGCACTCTGGCCTAATACATACTTTTCATCTGGTCGCAAAACATTGCAGAAGGAATCAGGCCGATTTACAAAGAAGCCAGTTTTCTTCACTACGTTTTCAGCAATCACATTCAATCGATCAAGGACATTACACAGTTTGCTAAGTGGGAATAAAAGTAAAAAGTACATTTTTTTTCCTTTTGTTGAAAATATCTTTAGTGAATCAAAAGTAAAGAACTTTCAAAATGCAAGAATAACTTTGTTTTCATTGTCTGATTTAAATGTAAATGCAGAAGTCCACCTACAGTCCTATCATACAGGAAACGAAAGATGATAAAACTAAATGTCACACACTGGTCTGGAAAAAGTCATAAGAGGTTAAAAACCACCAGGTTTCCCTCTAAATAAAACTGATGTGGTTTTATAGATTTCTATGTTTGGATCCTGATCTCATAAGTTTTTTAAGGCCTTTAAACTGCTTCTTTTTTCAGATCCTTTATAAAGCACTGAATAGGTAAACAATTCAATGCAGCATATTACCGATAATAAGTAACAGTATTAAAAATAGAGGTGCCAATATCACATTGCCCTTATATAAATCAATGATGTGACTGCATCTGGAACACTGTGTGCAATTCTAGATACAGTGGAGCTAGAGAAGATATACATGAGGGCAACTAAGATGATCGAAGGACTGGAGCAGCTTCCCTATGAGCAAAGGTTTTGACATTTGGGGCTTTGATGTGACGAATGAGAGGGGACACAATTGATAAGTACAAAATTATGCCTGGTAGGGATAAAATGAATAAAGACAAGCTATTTTTTCCTTCCCAAAATACTGGAACCAGACTTCATCCAATGAAATTGAATCCTGAAAAAGCACAGACGAATGAAATAGTTTTTTCACAATGCGTAAGTCAGATTTGGAATTTGCTACCAGATGTGATATGGGCTAATAGCTTGGCTATTATTTCAAAAAAGGCTTGGCTCAACTGATGCAAGTTCTGGGGATCAACAGCTATTGATGGCAGTGTGATTGTATCTGAAGAACATCTGCTGGGACACTAGTAGGTTTCCATGTGCCATTGGTCATGGTACGTAGAAACTGCTGGACTAGACAGGTCAGGGGTTAGATTAGCAGTGCACTGCTGGTGTTCTTTTGTATGTTCCAAAGCTGGAAAAACTGGTGCATTCTCCGACTCCGGGGAATGGGGCAAGTGGGTGGAGCCGCGTGGCAAAGGGCGAGCAGGCAGCGGCTCTGTAGCAAGGCCGGAGTTGAGGAATGGTGCATTCTGACTCCTTCTGCTCACCTTTCTCCCGCGGCTGGCTGTCAGGGAAGACAAGCGCCCAAAAGGTACCGGAGTCGCTCACTCTCCTTCTTGAATGAGCCGATCTGGTTCACGCACCGGCTGCGCAAGCGCACACCCAACCTGCCACTGAATTAAATAAACGATGTGCGCTTGCGCAGCTGGCGCATGGACCAGAGCGGCTCATTCAAGAAGGAGAGTGAGTGACTCCGGTACCTTTCAGGCGCTTGCCTTCCCTGACAGCCAGCCGCGGGAGAAAGGTGAGCAGTAGGAGTCCAGGGAATGGTGCATTCCCCGAGTCTGGGAAATGGGGTGGGTGGACAGGCGGGCGGAGCCTCCAGCTGCCATTGCTACCGGTTCTCCGAACCACTGGCCATCATCGCTACCTACTCGCCCAAGCCGGTCCAAACATTTCACCCCTGGACTGTTCCCTTGGCTGTGGCTCTTTCCCTTGACTTCCATGATCTTTCCTTATACCATTATATAAAATTAGACAACAATGGTTATTTTTTATTAATATAGTGTATTACAGTTAGCGTAAGTACATACTAAATGCTGCTAAAGACAAGAGCTGCATATGTGAGTAAGCTATATTTGCTCATATGCTCCATAAACATATTCACAACCTCACGTACCTCTTTGTATATTTGGCCATATCCCAAGGAATGTATACAATAGCATGTTCAGGAGGTAAAAACTGATTGAGGTAAGTTACAGCAGCAACAAGCTCTTCGCTTAGTATCCTTTCGTGTTTTCTTTTTTCACGTTCCTTAAAAAAAAACATTAACTGAAATGGTATATATACTGTACACTAAATAATTTAAGCTCTTAGGGAGGGGAAAAAACTGTACTAAAGCAAACTGTATATATTAGTAAATACAATGAAGCACTGAAGGATACAAGCAGATTTTGCATTTTCAAAATGCAGCCAATTTTTTAGTCAGGGCACTCTTTCAGAAATCTATACCGACACAGAACTAAGCAACAAACCTAACAACTTTAAAAAGTGAACCTCTGGAGCTTTTTAAACATGCATCAGATATATCTGCTCAAATAGGTTACACCATATGGTACACCACATAACAGCATACTCAGTTGGGAGCACAGCAGTTCTATTATACTATGGGGTTTTTTTGTCCCCAGTAATTGCCTTTTGTTTCTGTTTTTGTATTGTACTAGATAATCCGAGACCCCCATATGGTAATTTTAGAGATATTTCCTTTCCTAACTGGAAACACAGAATAACCAAGGGCAAAAAAGCAATGGGAGCAGTAGCAACATCTGACTTTCTGCTGACTTGGCTGCAGCTGACCACACTCTGACAGTCAATAGGGCAGGGGTCCCTAACCCGTGCCTGGGCCGTGGCTTACTACCAGGCCATGGCCTATTCAGAACCAGTGTGTGTGACAGGTGGGCCAGCACATACAGCTTTACTCGGAGCTGTGCCACATAATTGGGCCCACCACTTGCACAGTCCAGTTCCCTGGCCTCCAGTAGTCTAGGGAAGGACTGGTCTTTCCTAGAATCTCTGGATGGCAGCAAGACATTGTAATATCATTGAAGTAGTCACAAATTTGCCAAATTACAATCCCATGGGAACTATAGGTCTCAGATTTTGGACGCATACTATAAGTTAGCCCATTTGCGGTAAGTTGGTTCAAAAAGTGATGCCTGAAACTACATAAAGATACGTTCAATTGAATGTTGCAAAATATTTAATAATAAAAGCAATCTAACAGCCTAGCTTTCATTGGGTCTGTTTGAACAAAGGTTAAATAGCCATTTGTCTAGGATGCTTTCATTTGGATTCCTGCATTGCAGTTGGATGTTGAACTCAAAAGTTTAAATGAACCTTCTACGATTCTTTAAAACACATTGCCATGTGGCAATGGTGCTGAATAGAAAAAGCATCCTCATATAAATTGACCAAAGTCCACTTTTCTCTTTAAAACAACATTTATAACAAACTATTCTTTAGTTCTACACCCTAAACATAAACTCAAAAAACATTTATAACCAATTGATATAAAAGAATCTAACTGAATTATATTATAAACTTTAGTTATCATTAATCATAAAATATGGAAAAATGTTTTGCCAAGAATATTTTATTATCAGATTTTTTTAAACATCAGATTTATATTTATACTATCTGAATACCCGTGCTCCGCTATGAAACTATGTGATCGGGCTTAATAAATCGACACTTACAGCTTTTATATATATATATATATATAATTTGTCCCATAAAAATGTTCTAGATACCAACTCATGAAGCTCATGTTGCTCTAATCCTGAAGATTCATAGTAGTATTAAACTCTTTCCTATGAAAATGATAAATATGCAAATAACAGAAAAAGCTCTTTACTGTTTCCTATTTCCACATCATACTAAATAACAAATTATTGTTTAAAAACCATTTATTTATTTATTTGTTTTAATTTCTATACCGCCCTTCTCCAATATAGGACTCAGGGCGGTGCACAGCCAAAGTAAAATCCAGACATAAAAAGATTAAAAAACTAATTAAAATAATTAAATAATTTGGCCATAATTAAAAACAGTTCCAATTTAAAATAGTTTAAAAGTTTGACTCAAGCCAGCCCAGCTAGTTGGAATAAATGGGTTTTCAGGGCCCGATGAAAAATCCGGAGGTCTGTTATTGTACGTAACTCTGGGGGGAGGTTGTTCCAAAGGGTGGGCGCCACCACAGAGAAGGCTCTCCCCCTGGGGGTCGCCAGCCGACATTGTCTGGCGGACGGCACCCTGAGGAGGCCCACTCTGTGCGAGCGTACTGGCCGGTGGGAGGCTATTGGTGGCAGAAGGCGGTCTCGTAGATACCCCGGCCCTAAGCCATGGAGCGCTTTAAAGGTGGTCACCAACACCTTGAAGCGCACCCGGAAGACCACCGGAAGCCAGTGCAGCTCGCGCTCTTAAATGATGTGTCTAAATAAAACTACATAGGCTGTACATCTGATTAAGCAAGTGATTCAAGGTTGGCTCAGATGTCTAGGATAATATCCTCTTCTCTCCACACATAAATGACAGGAAAGTGTTAATGGGATGTTCTAGTACTGAGCATCTTCAGAGAAGTGCATTTTCAGCCATATTCCAGAAGCCCTGTGAATAACAGCATGCAATGATTCACCTGGCAGAGTCACGTGAGCTTAGATACACATGATAGCTCTAATTAAATCTAAAAATTTAACAGCCAACAACGTTTTGTGTCTAATATTTGTTTACAACAGTCTCCAGCTCAGCTTCTGAAAACTGCTATTTCCAATTGGGTGGGGGAGGGGAGAATCTGTTTACATTTTAGCTGTTTGATTTACAAAGTCTCCGTTTGCACATTTTCAGAAATACAGAGATACATTCAGAGGTTGACAATGTGGAACAAGAATCAAGTGCCTTCAAAATACTAAAAAGAACTAGGACCGGATCTGCGCTTTATCCTTTCCTCATCACTATTATGGCCCATCTATAATATTTTGAGTGACAAAATGGATAAATCTCCACCCACTACAAATGCACCCCTATATTTTATATTTTAAAGCTATGTTTTCGGTCCTAAGTGGTCTAAAGTCCATCCAGGAGATTCACTTGCTAGACATACCCAGCTATTTTGGTATGGTGCCTGGTACCATGACTCTTGTGGTTGGTTACTGCCCTATATTTTACCCTATATTTTGGCCAAGAGAGAGTGGGTTTAAGGTAATTGCACTGCATGGCATGAAATAAAGGCATAAGAATTTAAAGTTGATTTCATAATAACAGAACCTATATCCGAGACACAGTTGCAGTTGTCTGGATTGTTTTGTAATAACTTTATTGATTTTTCTATAATAAAGTAGTTCTTGTATCCTTGAATGCTTGTTGTTCTGTTCATTGACAGAACAAGAGTAAGTAAGTGATATGGCAACATTGCAAGGCCAGTTAGGATATGGCAAATGGAACCGTTGAAGAAGGCCCCATGCCTGGATATCCTTTACTGCTTCCCACAATCTGTTTGTGCCTCTGTTTATATCTTCCAGTGAACCAGATATTCCAGTCTGGCCCTCCAGTCTTAAGAACCCAAGAGTTTTCACCACAAATTCATCCTCCCTATAATTGAGACTGGGAAAGTTGGACAGAGTGTAAGGGGGAAAGAATATATTCAAAGACCAGGAAACCATGAAAGGGTGAACAACAACAGGGTTGAATTGTGCTAATCCAGGGAACAGGCCAATAAATTTGGAATCTGGTTTCTTGGAAAAGCATCTGTAAGGAAAGAACTAAGTAGAAAGCCCAATAGCAATGAGAACTGTTCTTGATTGTGATGATCAGCAGTACATTTCTTTGAAGTTTTTTGGGGGGGAAATCCAGCTGATTGCCTGAAATTCCTATAGAAAATGTAAGATATTAGATACAAAGCAGGATAAGGCACAAGATGTTGACATGTATGGCCAGTAACTAAATAAGGTCTGAATGGCTACACGTCAGCATGTTGTCATTTGTGAACTTAGCCATCTGCAATACATCAGGCCACTCATATTGCTGGTAATTTACAAAGAAATGAAGCAATTGCTTTAAGGTAACATGAATCCAATCAGATTTGGGGCAGAATGTGGTACAATGAGTTTAAAGTTTTTCTTTAGAGATAGATTTTCCACCTGCCTCTTGGTTTAGTAAAAGACACATCCAGTTTCAGGCTGTTTTTTTTTCTGAGTGTATTAGAATTAGTCTGCACAATTTAACAATGCAACATATAAAGACTGCTGTGTCAAAAAAACCCCCTTAAATTTATATGTGATAAACTATGAATCAAAGAACCTTTTTGCCAAAGAGAATACTTAAAAATTAAAAGCTTTACAGATCTTTGATCCTGGCACACAACCGCCAAAGTTATGACAAGACACTTTGTTTCAGACAGAATTAAATGGTTTGCCAACTGACAGCTCTTTTATTCTATATTTTACAGAACAACCAAAAGTTGTTACTCAGATAGACAATCCAGTCCCCATGCAGCCTGTTTTCAGCCGGCAGAGAGCTGCAGGAGGACTGGATTGGACTGGATTACAATTATGTGGCCTCAAGTAAGTGCCTGATCTGGATAGAAAACAAGCAACATCCGATATTAATACTACAGTTTAATGCCAGATTTTACATACTGTAGGTCCATTTAATCTACATTCAATACTCTATAATTTTTTTTTTATTTGATTTATATGCCGCCCTTCTCCGGAGACTCAGGGCGGCTTACAATGCGTTAAGCAATAGCCTTCATACTTTTGTATATTTATACAAAGTCAGCTTATTGCCCCCACATACTGGGTCCTCATTTAACCTACCTTAGAAAGGATGGAAGGCTGAGTCAACCTTGAGCCTGGTAAGATTCGAACCTGCAGAAATTGCAGGCAGCTGTGTTAATAACAGGGTGCATTAAACCACTGTACTACCAAGGCTAATTGTCAGCTGTTTCTATTTACTATTCTGGAAATTGATCTCTGCTGTTAGATCTTGTATTATCATGTTATTTATGCTATTGTATTTTTATTATTAGTTGAATAATAAAAATACAATAGTATAAATAGCTTTTCTGCCTGGAAAAGCAATTTACTATTAAACAATGGGGTATAAATTTAGAAATAAAAAGTTGAAGAATAAGTAATAAATGTTTGCCAGTAATATCTGATAGAAGAGATAGGAAAATGATTACAGTAAAGAACTGTGGAAAGAAAGAAGGGGGAAAAATGCATCTTGAGCCTGCTTCAAACAGCCACCATGGCCAAGCCCATCCCAGCCACGCCTACTATGACCACGCCCACCCCTGGCCACCACCACCCTGGCCCTCCGAGGTCAAACACAACCCTAATGGGTCCCTCAATGAAATCGAGTTTGACATCCCTGCCTTAAAGATACAACATACATTGATTAAGTAGTGCAAACAATTACAATGTACGCCAGGCTCCCAACAAGACACTGGCAGCTTGTTGAGCAGACCTGAGCAAAAGCAGAACCACAGCTTTATACCCACTACATTTCAAACACAAGACTTCAAAAAAGGCAGACACTGTACAAATGATACTGCATGACAGTGGAATGGTTTTAATAAACCCATCTGAGTGTCATTATTTATTCCTCTCTAGGTTAGCATACTAGCTATACTATCTTTGAGATATGGTCAGGGAATATAAACCATTTGGTTTACTGAGCCACTTGTTCCTGACTGATTCCTCCCTCTGTTGCCTAGCTCAGAGTCAATTAGGCTTGCTTTGAATGTTTCCTCATAAGAGCACTTTAAGCAATTCCTATGAATTAGGGGGAGAGGAGCTCATGGATTTGGTAGTGAATGCAGCTCACATGTGTATGCTGGATGGTATCTTACAGATAGTCCTTAACTTACAACAGTTCATCTAGTGACCGTTCAAAGTTACAACGGCACTGAAAAAAGTGACTTATTTATTTATTTATTTATTAAATGTATTTATATGCCGCCATTCTCCCAAAGGACTCAGGGCGGCGAACATAAGTTAAGAAACAAGTACAATAAAATCATAATTTAATCCAAATAATTAATTAGTAGTAAATAATAAAGCCCGGAATCAGTCTCAGCCTATTTGTTTGAAAAGCCAAGTCTTCAAGTCCCGACGGAAGAAGCGGAGATCAGGAGCCGTCCTGAGCTCAGTAGGTAATTCATTCCAGAGGGTGGGAGCACCCACAGAGAACGCCCTACCCCTGGGCACAGCAAGGTGACATTGGCTCGCCGTCGGAACCCTGAGGAGAGCGGCCCTATGTGAGCGAACAGGACGGTGAGAGGCAGGCAGAAGAAGGTCATGCAAATATCCCGGACCTAAGTCATGAAGGGCCTTATAGGTGAGGACTAGCACCTTGAAGCGGACCCAGAGAACCACTGGTAACCAGTGCAGCTCACGCAGGAGAGGTGTTATATGGGAGTAACAAGGGGCTCCCATAACAACCCGTGCAGCTGCATTCTGGATCAGCTGGAGTCTCCGGGTGCATCTCAGGGGCAGGCCCATGTAGAGGGAATTGCAGTAATCCAAGCGGGAAGTAACCAGGGCATGAGTGACTGTGCAAAGGTCATCTCGGTCCAGGAAAGGGCGCAACTGGCGCACCAGGCAAACCTGTGCGAAGGCCCCCCTAGTCACGGCCGTTAGATGGTCTTCTAGGGATAGCCGAGCATCTAGGAGGACACCCAAGTTGCGAGCCCTATCAACAGGTGCAAGTTTTTCCCCATCTATCAAAAGTGATGGAGCCTCTGAAACCCGAGATGCCGGCATCCACAGCCACTCAGTCTTAGAGGGATTGAGTTTGAGTCTGTTTCTGCCCATCCATGCCCGTACCTTCTCCAGGCAACGGGACATCACGGAAAGGGCATCTCTGGGGTGGTCTGGGGTGGAGATGTATAATTGGGTATCATCAGCATATTGATGATATCTCACCCCAAAGCCACGAATGATCTCACCCAGTGGCTTCATATAGATGTTAAAGAGCAGGGGGGAGAGAACCGATCCCTGAGGCACCCCACAATTAAGGGGCCTCGGGGTGGATCTCTGCCCTCCCGCCTATACAAACTGAAAGCGACCCGAGAGGTAGGAAGAAAACCACCGTAAGACAGTGCCTCCCACCCCTAACCCCACAAGTCGCTGCAGTAGGATACCATGGTCGATGGTATCAAAAGCCGCTGAGAGGTCAAGTAGGACCAGGATGGAGGAACAACCCCCATCCCGAGCCCGCCAGAGATCATTCACCAGAGCGACCAATGCCGTTTCCATGCTGTGACCGTGTGGGAAGCCTGATTGGTACGGGTCAAGGTATTCCGTTTCCTCCAGGAATTGTGGGAGCTGTTGAGCCACTACAGTCTCAACAACCTTTGCGATGAAGCGAAGGTTGAAGACGGGACGATAGTTATTAAGTGAGTCTGGATCCAGGGAAGGCTTCTTGGGGAGAGGTCGAACCACCGCCTCCTTAAGAGAGGTGGGGAAGTTCCCCTCTCTCAACGAAGCGTTGACAATTGCCTGGATCCAGTCTCTAGTCACCTCTCTGGCAGCCGAAACCAACCAGGAGGGACAAGGGTCCAATAAGCAAGTGGAGGAACTAAGTTTGCCCACAATCCTGTCCACTTCCTTGACAGAAACAGGGTCAAACTCAATCCAGATATTATTCTCAAGACCCACCCTAGTCTCCCGATTGGATTCTGCCCAGTCAGAGTCCAATCCGATCCGGATCTGAGCAATTTTATCATGCAGAAACTGTACAAAATCCTCAGCTCTGCCCTGCAAAGGGTCTTCCCTCGCTCCCTGATTGAGGAGGGAGCAGGTCACACGAAACAGGGCCACTGGGCGGTTTTCTGCAGATGCAATGAGGGCGGCAAAGTAGTGATGTTTTGCCACTTCCATCGCCATTAGATAAGACCTAATATGGGTTCTTAACTGTGTTCGGTCAGATTCAGATCGGGAGGACCTCCAACTCTCCTCTAAGCGTCTTTTCTGACGTTTCATTTCCCGGAGCTCCATGGAAAACCAAGGAGCAATCCGGGATCTGTGTCGGGTTAGAGGCCGCAAAGGTGCGATTCTGTCCAAGGCATCGGTAGCCACCCATTCCCAAGATGCCACCAGAGCCTCAGCTGAATCGCAGGATTGAGAGGTGGAGAATGTCCCAAGCTCCTTTAAGAACCTTTCTGGGTCCATCAGGCGCCTAGGGCGGAACCATTTTATGGGTCCCGTCTCCCAGCGGCAGGGGTTGGCAGATTGAAAGTCTAGTCTAAGGAGGGAATGGTCAGTCCATGACAGGGGAGTGATGGAAAGTTCCCCCTTACCATGACCATTTATCCACTGCCCAGAGAGAAAAACCAGGTCGAGTGTGTGTCCTCCCCTATGAGTTGGGCCCTGAATAACCTGAGTCAGGTCCATGGCTGCCATGGAGGCCATGAACTCCCAGACTGTCTCAGATGACTCACCAATCAAAGGCAGATTAAAATCTCCCACAACTAAAAGGCTGGGGAGTTCAAGTGCCACCTCAGACAAGACATGTAGCAGTGCAGGCAGGGCTGTGGCAACATAGCTGGGAGACAGGTATGTGACCAACAAGCCCGACTGAACTCCAGGGTCCCACTTCAATAGAAGAGACTCACACCCACCTATCTGAGGGACAGTGACCTCCCTAGGACTCAGACTTTCTCTAACAACTACTGCCACCCCCCGCCCCTTCTCTGGTGTCGCGGCTGGTGCAGGACACGAAAGCCTGAGGGGCATAAATCAGAGAGAGGGATTCCCCACTCTTGCCCCAACCAGGTCTCCGTGATACAGGCCAGGTCTGCACCCTCCTCATCAATAAGATCTCGTATGAGGAGAGCTTTATTCATCACGGACCTGGCATTCACATATATCAGTTGGAAACCAGGGTCCTTCGCTCTCATATTCCCAGGAAAGCAGGGTGAGCAGGAGGTATGGGAGCAAGTCAGCATCCGAATGCATCTGGTGTGATGCTCCCCACTCCTACTTCGATTTCTTCTGCCCCTTCCCACCATCACAGGTATAGCTTGTCCCACCCTCCTCCGAGCATCTCCTACGACTCCCAACCTCCCCAACACGCTGGGACTGTCAAAATGGCATGGCTGCTGATCCTTAAGAGACCCCCCAGTCTCATTTTTATTATTAAAAACCACCCTCCTCCCGGATCCCCTTAAAATTGGATCTAAAAATCTACTTAAAAAACCCCAGAGTTTCCGTTTTTTAGCATACCACCTCTCGGGGTTCCAAAACCCGTCATCAAGGGCAGCCCTTGATAGTTGAGAGGGCCAAACCTGCGAGAGGGGGGAGTCTCGCAGTGCAAGGAGCTCCGCAGTTGAATACATTAAAGAATAGTAATGAGCTGAGAGTGATGAAGGATCATTTTCTATTAAAGGGTGTTAGAGATGGTAAAAACAGGTAGATTAAATAAGGGAGAAAAAGATGTTAAAGAGAAGACAATATGCTAAAAACATCAGAACACCGGGACATCATCATCCTATCATGACGATGGGAAGTCTTGTGATTATAATAAGTCTATTCAATGGTGGGGAAAAAGGTCTCACAGACCGCCCTTTCAAGGTGACCCAAACCAGAGTCATAAGGTCAAATGAGAGATGGTCCGTCCCACCATAGTCCAAGACTCTCGGTGTCTGTGCCTCCTCCCGTTCTCACACCAGCGATAGCCGAGGCTTAGTTCAGAAAAAAGCAAGGTATAGTCATAGGATGGAATAAATGATTGAATAATCGAATAATCCGGGTAACCCAGGGAGGATAAGATGGTCAAATAATGGTCAAATAAGGCTGCAGATCAATCAGAAGTTGTAAATTTATGCTGAGTGGCCCTATTAGGCCTAAGCCTAATAAGGGGGGGAACAGTTAAGGGGGAGACCAACTGTCATCCCCCAACTGACAATTCTCAGTTCCTTCCCCATAAGCTTGAACTTCAGGCCATTCAGCCCATTAAGCCCCTTCCATGCTTCAGAAAAAAGGGGGGGGAGTGTCCAGATCCCTCAAAAACTGAGGGATCCTAACGTTTGTAATGCTGCCCTCTTCTCCACCAACAACGGGGGCGTCTTTGCAGCCAAGCCTCCAGGTAATGCCGCAGTCCTCTAACCTCCTCCCCGACAGTCAGCTGTTCCTCGGGCTCCATCTACGGCTCTATCGAGTCGGCGACACCTCGGCTCGCTGGGAGGGGGTCAAAAGATGGTTAACTGGCCCCTTACACCCCTGAAAATGTCAAACATCGCCTCCCTAAGCTCAGGGTTCACTGCGGAGCCGCCATTTTGGTTTGCTGCCCAACGGAATTATCCGTTATTATGACCGTTTTTCACACTTACAACTACTGCAGCATCCCCATGGTCACGTGATTAAAATTTGGCCGCTTGGCAACTGACTCATATTTATGATATTTGCAGTGTCCTGGGGTCACGTGATCACCTTTTCCAAACTTCTGACAAGCAAAGTCAAAAGGGAAGCCAGATTTACTTAACATCTGTGTTGCAAATTTAACAACTGCAGTGATTCACTTAACCACTGAGGCAAGAAAGGTCATAAAATGGGGTAACATTAAAACTGTCTAGCTTAGCAACAGAAATTTTGGGTTCAACTGTGGTTGTAATTCAAGGACTACCTGTACTGTCCCAGCTCAGCCTACAACTCTGGAATTCTCTGGATATTTTTTTTTCTAAGTATTAAGGAGATAGCTTTCTGTTTAGCCTCTGTGAACCAAACCAGCCATATAGCTACTATATGCTGAGATTTACAGAGACTATCATCACTAGTTATGTTTTACCACGAACAAGAGACTCTTAACTAACATTTTTATTGTGGTTGGAAATTTTGTTTCATTTGCTACTTTCTGATTTCCCAGCAATTCTCCAGAATGAGTTTTGACTATTTAAATAATCTTTTACTTTTATTTGACACATCCTTCCTTTCTTTTCCAGTTTCTAAAAAGCTACAAAAGAAAGCACTTTGGGATAAATCCAAGCTTTCCTCTACCAATAATAGAGACATTTGAAGTCATATGTGAATTACTACTCAGATGTGGTGAGGGGGAGTGAAATTGAGATGCAATCTGCTTTTGTGAAGGACCTGCTGATGTCCAGAGGCAACTTCACCTCACCCAGGTTCTTAGCTAAGAAAAGCACACACTAACGCAAAGTGAGGAGGAGTGTGGGAGAAAAGGAGATAAGCCAATGTACAGACGGGGGAGGCAACCTCTGGAGATTGGCAGCTATTATAAGCAGGCAAGAACACTACCGGTCAACTGCCAGGACCACTATGGTGAGCAGGATATTCTGGTGGGAGTCCTGCATGGATCCTTATCTGGAGCTCAGCAGCAACTAGAAAAGGAGCAACCACACTGAAATAGCACCCCATTTTAAGTAATAAAAAACCTTTTGGAAAAAGCCAAAGGTTGATGCTATGTTAAAGACTGAGACTTTTGTTTAAACTGAGTATTAATAGACTGAATACAAAGAACTTGAGTATTAAAGACATAGTTACGTGGCAACATCACTTTGCAAAGTCCTAGAAGGATGGAGTTGACTCAGAGCACTGGCCTATTATTAGGGAAGGTATGTGCTGCAATAAAATATTTGGTATGCTGTGTTGTGCTCAGTCCTTGGAGAGCAAAGAACCCTCACAGATATCTAACATCTCTTACTTTAAATGTTGGCTTTAAGCATGCTCTGCCTCCCCATGACTATATCACCTAGAAAACATGTTTATCTAGTTAGCTATTAATATAAACAATGATATACTAAGTAATACTGCACATATGCTATGCACTCAGTAATTTTATCTGTAATATCAACAATCCCATGAGGGATTCTAGGGTACCGAGGAAGCAACAATTGACAGAGATCATAAAATCACTTCACATCTTTTCCACTTTTGTCCTCTCAGAGGAGAAATTTTTCTTCGTAACAAATAGCTGATGCACTCCCTTGAATTTCCCAAGCTTCTATAAGAAGCTTGCATATCTGTTTAAGGTTTTTTTTTTTGATATTTATTTAATTTGTATACCGCCCTTCTCCCAGAAGGAACTCAGGGCGGTGAACAGCCAAAATTAAAAATACATACAATACAAAAGTTAAGATAATTAAAAAGAATTAAATCATTGGCTTCCCAATTTAAAACCCCAAGTCTATAAATATCCAATATACTTGACCAATAAAGAATTCTAATTCTAATAATAATTTGGAAAATTCGGGATAATCAGAAAGTGCAGGTTATTTAACAGCATGACTTGTTACTAGGGTGGTATCTTACTAAGTTAGTCTCTTTTCTACATCATTCTTTTTATATCACTGCGTTTGACCTTAAGGCCTATAAACAACGGCAGCTAAAATACTTGCTTCTATTCAGATTATAAACTTTTTGGCTCTGAGGGACCTCAAATCATGTACCTGTGTAACTTGGTTGTATAGTATTTAGACATAACAACACAAATCTTTTTCCCTGGCTCAGCCATTAGTAAAGCTGACAGAGTTTAAGCAAGAATAGCATTCAAATACTCCTACGGGATATGTATATTCTGTCAGATAAATGGCTTTCTGGAATGTCAGATAGGATCTTGAGCAGCTGTTCTGTAAGAAATTTGCAACAAAGCAAGTGAAAATAAATTATCTATTTACTTCATTTTTCCCCCACTGTGTCATTCTCAGTGAGTAATTTATGTTCTAAAGTGATCAAAGGGACAAATTGTTAATTAATGTGGGTGAGAAAGAAAATGAAAAAAAAATTATATGCCTAAATTTTCCCTTCAATGGTTGTTGACAAAAGAACAGTTAGGAGAGTTACTTACTAATGAAACAGTTTTAGATACAATTTTACTTCAAGGGTTGACAGTTAAAATAGACTGGAATTCTTGCTCTTTATTATTTTTGATATTAAAATGATGTCAATTCAGTTCTAGCACAAGTTTATAAAATCAGAAAAGTAAAATATTGCCACATACAGTGGTTTAAAATAAGTTGCATTAATAAAATATTAATGCTAATTCTAATAGAATGCAAGTTTAAGGAATGCCAGTTGACTACAGGAAATGGTGCAACATTTTTATAGTGGTAACCTGCGAAAGATCTCCCTAAGGATGGAGGGCCATAAGTTTGGACTAGAGCAAACTTTTTGTAGTAGAATCTCACCTTCAAACCCTGACATCTCCAGATAGGGCTCAGAAAAACTCCTAGCCAATCAGCATAGACAATGTTGAACTTGGTGATTCATTGATATCATGCCACAATGTACACAGAACACTACTGTCATTCTTTCCCCATCCTTCCGTATAGAAGAACAATTTAGCCTCATGTTAAAAACATAAATTAAGATCAGCCTTTACAAACTAAGATTTGGAACTGGGCAAGTAAATCAACTATGAAAAGTGGCGTTGGACTTACCGTGAACGCCTTTTCTCCGGGGGCTGCGGAGTGGGTCAGGAGTGGGAACGATCCAGCTGGTCTGCCAGTCACTGAGTCGAGTAACTTTGGCCACGCCCTCTCTTGACTCTCGTCTCCAGTTTGTTTGATGAAGATAGATCTACAAAACAATCTCAGCCAAGCAGTTAATAACAGGTAGTAAAGACGCAGGCGGGTGGGGCTGACCCACTCCGCAGCCCCCGGAGAAAAGGCGTTCACGGTAAGTCCAACGCCACTTCTCCCAGCAGGCTGCGGAGTGGGTCAGGAGTGGGATGTACCCAAGCTCGTCGGTCTTATGGGTGGGAAGCCTGCGAAGTAGATGACCTCGAGGCAAGATGCACCTGCTGAAGAACTCTCCTGCCGAATGAGGCCTCCACAGACGCGAAGACGTCCACACGGTAATGTTTAATAAAAGGAACAGGAGTGGTCCATGTGGTTGCTCGGCAAATTTCGTCGAGAGAGGCTTGCGTGGCCCATGCTGCGGTAGTAGCAGCACTGCGCGTAGAGTGTGCAGTAATGCGTCCTGGAGGTTGGACAGCCTGTGCCTCATATGTCTTTGCAATACAAGCCCTGATCCATCGGCCAATAGTGGCCGAAGACACCCGAGATCCCAACGATGTAGGTTGGAAAGACACAAACAGAGCCTCGGAGCGCCGTGAAGACGCTGTCCGCGAGATATAAATCTTAATGGCTCTACGGACATCCAGAGTGTGCCATCTGCGTTCCAGTGGATGTGAAGGGCTGGGGCAGAAATTAGGAAGGACGACCTCTTGTTCCCGATGGAAGCGGGAGTTCACCTTAGGCACGAAGGCGGGGTCCAGTTGGAGAACCACTCTGTCTGAGTGAATGACACACAAGTCAGGCCTAATGGACAACGCCGCGATGTCGAGAGTGCGACTAGGTCCGAGAACCAGGGCCTCCTTGGCCAATGAGGCGCTATGAGAATGACTTCGGCCTCCTCTGCCACTATGCGCCTTATCAGTTGTGGAATTACAGCCACTGGAGGGAAGGCATAAAGGATCCCCGTCGGCCATGCGCAGCGAAGGGCGTCCGTGTCCTCCGCCTCCCGAGACGGGTATCGAGAAAAGAAGCGGGGAAGTTGAGCATTCTCCTTGGTCGCGAATAAGTCCACCAGAGGCACTCCGAATCGATGATAGATCTCCCGAAAGAGGTCGGGGTGCAGGCGCCATTCTGATCCATCTATCTGGGTCCGGCTCAGAAAGTCCGCTTGCAGATTGTCTTTGCCGGCTATGTGGTCAGCCCTCAGAGAGAGTAGGTGGGTTTCTGCCCACCGCCCTATCTGTAGAGCTTCCTGCATTAATTTTCGGGACCTTGTTCCTCCTTGACGGTTTATGTGAGCTTTCGCTGCCACGTTGTCCATCAGTATCAGTATGTGTTGTTGATGAATAGTCCTTTGGAAAGATCGTAGAGCTAAGCGAATTGCACGGAGTTCCAGGAGGTTGATACTGAGTTGTGACTCTTGGGGCGACCACAGACCCTGTGCTACCTGTCGTCCCAAGTGTGCCCCCCAACCCTGCAGACTGGCATCCGTGGTGATGACTGTTGGATGAATGTCCGTGAACACACAACCTTGGTCCAGTGCTGGGGATAACCACCAGTGGAGCGATCGTCTGACGACCAGGGGAACCCTGATCCTGGTCTTGGAAGCGGCATTCCTGTTCCGTTGATGTGGGAGAAGCAGCCATAGAAGGCTGCGCGCGTGCAGGCGAGCCCAAGGCACAATGTTTATGCACGATGCCAGCTTCCCTAATAGTTGAGATAGTGCCAATATGGACATTGTTGGTTCTAGAAGCAGTTGACGAATGATTAGTCGTAAGTCGTGCTTCCTTTCCGGAGACAGGAACACTTGTCCCTTCCTTGTGTCGATCACTGCCCCCAGATGTAAGAGGCAAGTTTGAGGAAGTAATTGGCTCTTGTGGAAGTTGACCAAGAAGCCGTGTTCCTGAAGGAACTGGATGGTCAATTGTAGGTCTGCCTGAGCTTTTGAGAAGGATGGGGCCTGGATCAAAATGTCGTCCAGGTAGGCCTGGAGCCATACTGGAACCAACCGTAAGTGAGCAATCAGAGTTGCTAGCACCTTGGTGAAGCTGCGCGGGGCCGACGCCAGGCCGAATGGAAGGGTGCGATATTGATAATGCCGCCCCGCGTAGCTGAACCTCAGGAACCGTCGGTGGGCCGGTAATATTGGGATATGGAGGTAGGCCTCGGAGAGATCTATGGATGCTAAGAAATCCCCTGGCCTGATCCCTTGTAGAATTGATTTCAGAGTGCTCATCTTGAACCTCCGATAAACCAGGTGAGAATTTAGAGATTTTAAATTTAGTATTGCTCTCCAGTCCCCAGAGCGTTTCGGAACCACGAACAGGATTGAGTAATACCCCTGTCTCCATTGGTTGATGGGATGGGAACCTCCTCCACTGCTTTTATATCCAAGAGATGCCGAATGGCGAGCTCCATGAGGCTGCGCTTGTGATGGGAGGTGGAGACAGGGCACGGTATGAAACGAGTCGGGGGACTGGAGAGAAATTCCAACGGTAGGCCGAATTGAATGGTATGTAGGACCCATTGATCGGTTGTGATCTGGGTCCATTTGTCTGCATTTGTCCTCCGATGGGAGGACTGATGACCGAGTCATTTCTGGCGTCGGAACTGGCGGCTGCCAGTCCCACGAAATGGCTGCTTAGGTGGCCCAAAGGACTTGGGTTTGTCCCGAAAGGAACCCCTTTCCTGTTGACGAAAGGAGTCCCGAGGAAATTGCCTTTGCCCTGAACCTTCCTGAGAAAAGGGTCTGTAAGACTGTTTGCGATAGTAAGGGGTAGCCCTCCTGTCTGCTCGTCTAGTTACAGATGGTAGCACCTTCTTCCTATCCTTGTCCTCAACCAACAAGGGTTCGAGAACCTCCCCAAATAACTTGGGCCCAGTATATGGACTCGCGGCTTGTCGCCACTTGGCCGAGATCAGCGGGCCACTGGCGCAACCACAATAGCCGCCGCAAGGTAATTGAGGCCGCCATCGCCCTGGACGCGTATTTAGATGCATTGAGCGTGGCATCAGAAACAAATTGTGTGGCCGCAATTATTTTATTGAGGTCCTGATGGACCCGGACCTCGTGAGAAGGCAAGCGATCTTGGAGCTGCTGGAGCCACAATAGAGTAGATCGAGAAAAGAATGAGGCCGCGGAGGCGGCCTGTATTGCCCAAGCGGAAGCCTGGTGTGCCTTCTTGAAAGACAAATCAAATTTTTTGTCCTCAGGCTTAAGGCCTTCAGAGGCATCACCAGATACGTACGGGGAAGGGGATGCCAGGGCAGCTATAGGGCCATCAATTGAAGGTACCTGTAGAAGATTAGTGAGCGCCGGATCCATGTTGTAATTGCGACGATCCGTACCACTCGGTGTCGGAAAAACCGCTGGGGTTGATAGCTGTTTCTGAACCACGTCAGTAAATAATTTCGGCGCTGGCACAAAGAAATTCTCGGCCACAGGTTCCGTGAATATGCCCTGTCCAGCAGATGAAGAAGACGGAGGATCAGGGGTTTGGTCTACTAAGCCTGATGTCATTTTGGCTTTACGTAGAAGAGATTTAGAAAGGCTTTGTGGGAAGAGGCCTGTGAAGGCCGGGACATCTGGCGAAGCCCCTTCATCATCGGAAAGCTCCGTATCTCTCTGTGGTTCTTCTTCCAACCCCAAGTCAGAACTGTCCTTAGATCTTGTGGGCGAGTGGTCAGGAGACCCAGTGAGGCTCGCTGAAGGAGAAACGCGGGTTCTCCTGGAGTGCAGGCTTTCTGAAACAATCGAACTAGAATGATGTTGTTTAATCCCCGCTGCAATCCCATGTGAAATGGCATTAGCTATTAGATGTTGCACTGAAGCCGGAAGGTTTTCAAGTGTAAATGAATCAGAGATGCCTGCTGGAGTAGAAGCTGGAAGCTTGCGGGGCGCCACTGAGCAGTCGAAAGGATCCCCTTTAGACTGGCCCCTGGAAGGTGAAGACTTAGTGGAATGATGTTGTGGTCTTTCCGGAGAAAGGGCCCTGGACAGGTTTAAGTCTCCTTCATTCTCTTGGTCTAAATCCTCAGAATGGGGCCCTGGAGAGGAAGCTACATATTCAGGCTTGTCCTGCTCAGCTATTTGGCAATGCTGTTCAAGCGACTTTTGTTTGCGTTGAAGGTCTTTCAAATCAGAATGGTGTGACCTTTTGCCAGAGGCAGACTTAGAAGTGGCCTTGTGGCTATGATGAGCCTTATCATCATGGTCTTGATTGGCCATTCTGTTGATTATCGGGTTGACAAGGCAGAGATATCTCCCAACGGGACGTTGTGATAGCTGCGGAGGGATTAGGCCTTCCCAGCTCACAAAATGGCCACCGCTAATTTTTCCCGCCTAGAACCAGCCGTTGACAGGGCGAGAAATGGCCGCTGAGCTTCTGGGCTCCTAAAATGGCCACCGCTGTCACTTGTAGTAAGGAGAACAGCAGCACTGAGGGCGGCTGGCCGGTGATTAAATCACGAGGGAGGTACCTGGAAGCTGAGCTCTTCACGAGCGGCGACAGCAGGGAAATGCGGAAGTACTGTGGATCACTGTTTCGCGCCTCTCAGCTGCGGGACTCGAGCGGTATGTTGGAGAGGCGCTGCGCTCCTGCTCTGCTGAAATCGCCCGAAACGCTTTAAATTTGCCCGCTATAAACGCTGAGGAGCCACACGCTAGCGCCGATCAGGTGTAGAGCGCTGCGTGGGCGTCAGCAAGGCGTCCGGTGGCGGTGGCGGCGCAGCGGCGGCTGCGTTACGAGGCGGCGGCGTTTCCAGCCTTAAACTGGAGTGTCCGGCACACACAACGTAATTGGAATGGAAATCCTTATCTCAAATTGAAGTAGGAGAGAGAGAGAACGACCCAGAAATTTGACTGGTCAGATCCACTGAGTCGAATAAACTGGGGACGAGAGTCAAGAGAGGGCGTGGCCAAAGTTACTCGACTCAGTGACTGGCAGACCAGCTAGATCGTTCCCACTCCTGACCCACTCCGCAGCCTGCTGGGAGAATTATGATTTTATAATTCAATTGGTACCTTCTTTTGATCACTACTGAAAACTTACAATTTTCTCTTCTAACATAAAAGGAATAAAAGAAGCATTCCAACTTGAGAACCTCTATAGATTTTTCCCATAATGATAAATTATTGCTTATTATCAAGTTCAATTTTAGCAAGTTCATGGCAACTTTTAAAAACTTTGCTTCATGTAAACATCTTTTTTCTCCATTCAATTCATACTGGAGAACTAAAAATGTTTCTTCCCTTAATCTGTATCTTCAAAAAGTGGGATAATAAGGGTTAATCTCCAAACTGATTTTGTCATTGTTTTTTTTCACTCTAACTCTGCATGATTCCTTGGAGCTACTCCTTTCCTCACAGCAGTGCCTAGAAAGATATACATCTATGTACCATTTGCTGAAATATTTATTGAGTTCTCAAACTGGTATGTAGGATATACAGGTGAAACTCAAAAAATTAGAATATCGTGCAAAAGTTCATTTATTTCAATAATACATTTGTCATAATTTGTCATAATTTTGATGATTATAGCTTACAGCTCATGAAAACCCCAAATTCACAATCTCAGAAAATTAGAATATTACATGAAATCAATAAAACAAGGATTGTATATAGAACAATATCGGACCTCTGAAAAGTATAAGCATGCATATGTACTCAGTACTTGGTTTGTGCCCCTTTTGCGTCAATTACTGCCTCAATGCGGTGTGTCATGGATGCTATCAGCCTGTGGCACTGCTGAAGTGTTATGGAAGACCAGGATGCTTCAATAGTGACCTTCAGCTCTTCTGCATTGTTCGGTCTCATGTCTCTCATCTTTGTCTTGGCAATGCCCCATAGATTCTCTATGGGGTTCAGGTCAGGCAAGTTTGCTGGCCAATCAAGCACAGTAACCCCATGGTCATTGAACCAGGTTTTGGTATTTTTGGCAGTGTGGGTAGGTGCCAAGTCCTGCTAGAAAATGAAGTCAGCATCCCCATAAAGCTCGTCTGCAGAAGGAAGCATGAAGTGCTCCAAAATCTCCTGGTAGATGGCTGTGTTGACCCTGGACTTAATGAAGCACAGTGGACCAACACCAGCAAATGACATGGCTCCCCAAATCAACACAGACTGTGGAAATTTCACACTGGACTTCAAGCATCTTGCAGTGTGTGCCTCTCCATTCTTCCTCCAGACTCTGGGTCCTTGGTTTCCAAATGAGATGCAAAAGTTGCTCTCATCAGAAAAGAGGACTTTGGACCACTGAGCAACAGACCAGTTCTTTTTGTCTTTAGCCCAAGTAAGATGCTTCTGACATTTTTGGTGTTCAGGAGCGGCTTGACAAGAGGAATAAGACATTTGAAGCCCATGTCCAGGATCCGTCTGTGTGGTGGCTCTTGATGCACTGACTCCAGCCTCAGCCCACTCCTTATGAAAGTCCCCAACACTTTTGAATGGCCTTTTCCTGACAATCCTCTCCAGGCTGCGGTCATCCCTGCTGCTTGTGCACCTTTTTCTTCCACACTTTTCCCTTCCACATAACTTTCTATTAATGTGCTTTGATACAGCACTTTGGGAACATCCAACTTCTTTTGCAATTACCTTTTGAGGCTTTCCCTCCTTATGGAGGGGGTCAATGATGGTTTTCTGCACAACTGTCAGGTCAGCAGTCTTTCCCATGATTGTGATTCCTACTGAACCAGACTGAGAGACCATTTAAAGGCTCAGGAACCCTTTGCAGGTGTTATGGCTTAATTAGCTGATTAGAGTGGGACACTTTGAGCCTACAATATTGAAACTTTTCACAATATTCTAATTTTCTGAGATTGTGAATTTGGGGTTTTCATGAGCTGTAAGCCATAATCATCAAAATTATGACAAATCAAGGCTTGAACTATCTCGCTTTGCATGTAATGAGTCTACTATCTCATATATTAGTTTCATCTTTTAAGTTGCATTACTGAAATAAATGAACCTTTGCACGATATTCTAATTTTTTGAGTTTCACCTATATACATATGCTAATTATGGATGCTTAAGAAATCTATTCCTTGCAAAGTATTTAGAAGAAACAAAATTTATTATAAAAACTGATTCTATCTTCTGGCACATTTAGAAACATTTAGGAATTATATTTTAAAATGTATTAATGTACTCAGTTTCCACATATGCATAACTGAAATCCTTAAAATGACAGAAATTCTTGATCACATAAAACACTGCACTAAATAATTTAAAACTCTTTATCAAAAGAAATAATTGATTTTACTCACTGACAAATTACAGTTCAAAAAATAGCACTTCAAAAGGGAAGCACAGCTCTGAGAACTTGTCTCTGAAATGCCAAATATTTTTTGTAGTAGCTTTCCATGGGAATGCTACATGGATTGGAAAATAGAAGTAAATACAAGTCTCCCTAGACAGGGTAGTAACAATAATATCTTCAATAAATACAGCTTATAGTCAGCATGTTAAAAATGTTCAAGGAGATTGATAAAATGAATAATTTGAATGTACTAAAAATATTAGTCATAAAGCAAAAACATTTCACAAAATCATCAAGACTTACCTGAAAATAAAACAGGAAAATGATCCCAAGTACATTAACATGTTTTGTAATATCTTTGAATGGTTTAATAAGATATTTAATTTATCTTGATTTTTCTGAATGACAAGATCTTGGTCTTTAGGGTCTCTCCCCAAGAGCTGACAACTTTTAGGAATTAACACAAGCAAAAATGTTTACCTTGACAAGGTTCAAAATGATGATCGGAGAGCCAAATCTCTGAAGCATTTGATCAAAGTGAAGAGCAGCTACATGAGCAAATGGGTCTGCCTGATCCACTAGAAAAACAGCAATTCATATTAGATGAACAGAGTCCTGGGCTCTTATTTGGTTTTAATATGCTATACATTTCATACTTAGCAATCCGCGTTGAAACTACAAAGCAGATGGAAAGTCATGGAGCTTATTTTCAGGACAGATGATACTGTTTTCCTCTCATCTATTTTTTAATAAAATTTTCTAAACCTGGAAAGTGAAGGGGTCTCACCCATGCACACGAACTGCTTATACTGTTATACAGAGTTCTTTTGTGAAATGATAACATACACATAAAAAATAATAAGCTGGACAATAGTGCTAAAAAAGGGTACTGAGATACATGTGAAGCAAATACTTCCAACAACTCTTGGCTCTCAGTGATGGAATACAATATTTGAAAGAATTCAGGGCAGAAGGGTACTCTGGTTTCAGATCTACTTTGGCTGTACAGTATATATAAAAGTCATAGGTTCTGAATTAGCTCTAATTAGATGAATGAGCATGACCTTGTAACAGAAACAGAATTCCCATGTCACCATGATTTTGTCTGTTGCATTTATATTTTGCTGTTTCTCCTGGAGTTCAGAATGGTATGTATCAGTGGTGAAATTCAATTTTTTTTTACTACTGCTTCTGTGGCCGTGGCTTGGTGGGTGTGGTATGGCTTGGTGGGCGTGGCAGAGGAAGGATCCTGCAAAATCTCCATTCCCACCCCACTCCAGGGGAAGGATACTGCAAAATCTCCATTCTCACCCCACTCCAGGGGAAGAATACTGCAAAATCCCCATTCCCTCCCCACTCCTGGGGGAAGGATATTGCAAAATCTCCATTCCCTCCCCACTCTGGGGCCAGCCAGAGGTGGTATTTGCCAGTATTCCAAACTACTCAAAATTTCTCCAGAACCTCTCAGAACCTGCTGGATTTCACCCCTGGTATGTATGCAGTACTGACCCTTTCAATTTGACCTAATAATTTAATGATCTCAGCAAGAAAAAAACCTGAACAAATAATGGATTGCAATCAGGTATTATCACTTTGATGGTAATACAGTTTGAGCCACTCTCATATCAAAGTGCAACCAGCAGAGGTACAATTTCCAATGATTTTTACTTCTTTCTACAGCTTCCTATACCACCTACAATGTTGTTCAAAAAGTTTAACCAACTGGGCAGTGTAAATGGGATAAAGGGAAAAGAGGGGATTTTTTTCTTATTTTCAGTATCTGAAGTTTTACTAGATCAATAAAGTGATACTTACTTGTATACAATTGCCTTTTTATTTTCTTTTTTGATGAGTTTTAAAACACACAGTGCATATTTTTTATCCCCTGGCTCCATCTTATATAACTAGTTGAGATAGGCCAAACAAATCCATAATTCAATAACACAGTATTACTTATCTTTTCTATTTGTGAGCAAAAAAAGACAACAAAGCAGCAATAGTTTTATGTCTTTTAAGTGTCCAATATGTCTTTTAAGTTCTGTTTTGTTAAGCAGCATACAGGAAGAAGCAAGAAACACTAATGTCTATGTAACTGATAGGTAATAAAGATTAAGTATTTGCTTTTAATAGCTAGTCAACTAAATAATATATTATTGAATTTCTAAAAAACTGTCATAGCTCTGTTGGTCAAACATTACACCCAACCCTGCAGTGGGTAATATTTATTACAGGTAGTCCTCAATTTACAACTATAATGGAGCCTGCCCATTATAGTTAAGTGAACCATCTCACCTAATGACCCCTCCAATTCAATTGTTAAAATGAACACATGGGTTGTTAAATGTAGCATCAGTTGCCTCAGGGGTGGGAGAAGCCCTTAGAAGCACAGAGCCAAGGTTGCCTGCCAGGGCCTCCCAATGACTCCCCCATCCCTGAGGCACCCAGTGCTGTTTCCTGTCCCTCAGGGCTCCCCAGGCTTTGACCTGCTCTCATGTGATGTAATGAAGCTCAGCTTTCTTGTAGAAGCTGCCAACCTCAGGGCAACTGTGTGCTATTCTTCTGGTAAGTAGTACTTCTCTTGAGACTGTAGGGGACAGTGTTTTAAGGAGGCTCCACAAACCAACAGAACTTCCTTAAAAATCAGAGCCCCCTACAGTCTTGTGAGAGGTAGTACTTGCTAGGAGAATAGCACAAGGGTGCTATAAGGCCAACAACCTCTTTAAGAAAGCTGAGGCTTGTATTGCATCTAATTAATATATTTATTTTGAAAGAATAGCCTTTCCTCACTACCTATCTACACAAGCTCTGTTCCTGATATAACAACATGATCCTGCCTATTTAAATTTAAATTGGGAGGTTATCTTGAAGATTAGCTGGCTGTCCTTAGAAAAGAAGAAAGAGGTATACTAAAAGTGTGGGTATGAGGAAGAAAATATATTTCTCTATGTCTTGAAATGCTTTATCTGTAAATATTTACAAGATTCATGGCCACTATCTCAGTATGTGGTAGTATAGATTGCATAACCAGAGTATATATTAATGTTATCACTTAGAAAACTTTTACCAGTACAATTTACAATTAGCTATGACTGATCAAACTATTACTTTTCCATCTTGAAATTAGAGCTGGAATTACCAGCACATAATCTGCACACAATCTACAAATCAATATTTTGTACATACGCGTAATTGGTGGCTTAGGCATCATAGTCGATATGTCCTGAGACCAATACAGAGGGACCGAACCTCGCACTTGGACGTAAGATGAATAGCTTCCAGCAGAAAATGACATTACTGAAGCATCGTAAAGTATTTGCTCAGTTTCTACTTCATTCGCTACATCTCCCTGCGTGAAAAAAGCAGTAACTTTATAATACTTCAAATTATCAACATCATCTTCAAAAGTCTCATCACTCAATTGTCACCTTAGTTTTCATTTTAGCATAGCAAAAGCAATGATGGATTATGATTCGTGGCATTGTTTTAATCATTCAACAATAATTCTCCAAATAAGATTATTTGGAAAAATGTCTCACTAATTTCATTTTGCTCTCATCTACACTGAAATTGTAGTTTTTCCTTCTGTTCCTAAATCTAGTTACTCCAAACCAAATATCATGACTGCAGGAGAACACTGTGCTTCAGAAATATCTAACTATGCATCCCCAACATGGTCCCCTGGAAAGAATTCTGCTGTGCAACTAAAAACAGTGAATCACTTCGCTATACAGTAGAGTGATATTGATGGAATGAGGCAGATGATTATGACATTAAATATAGCTCTACTTAAATTCTATATTCATATGGTTGATTCAGAAGTGCAGTTGTACTGATGGCTACACTACCACTAATAACATACATTCTTAATATCCACAGTTCTTAGATATTATTCACATTTGCTTGGAGTTCGCTTATCTGAAGTGTCCATGGGGCAATTGGAAGAGAGAGGAAAAGGGTGATACCATTAGAACAGAGATAGCCCACAGGACATAAAAATATCATACCACAATTACTGATCTCCAAAACTTGGGGTGGGGGGGGGAGGAGCCCTTCCACCTTAATGCATATTTAAGAAATTTGCTTGCGTAAATGAGTATCAATATATTCCCAGACATTAAAAAAAAGGTCGAGTTTTGAATAAGTCCCATGGTTTGTAACCTGATTAAACAGTTTGACCTTGATGCCCCTGTAGATTTATGTAAAAAATCTAAATATTACTACCCTGTCAGTGTTTTGTCAGAGAATTCTTAAATCTGAAATGCATAAATGAACATTTCTCTGGGCACACAAAAACTGCAATCATTAAATTGTGATACACATAAGTATATTGAAAAGCCTGGAATCACTGCATCTAACAATAACAGATGCAGTGATTTTGTAATTTTATTTAAGGTGATTGATCATATTAACAAAACAAATGAAGTATAAACTAGAGCTTGTCTTGGACCTCATGATATACAGTTTCCCAAAATAAGAAAAAATATAATTTAGATTTTATTTTATTTTATTTTATTTTTTGGGGGGGGGGATTTGGCTAAATGGCAAAACACAGTTACCACGAAGACCAAGCCTGCGGGATGGGGGTAAGTACATCTCATGCAACATTTTCATACAACAATGAAAAACATTTCTATTATATATATTACCTCACAGTTTGCTCCTCTCTTTAGAAACCGTGTTCCAGCAAATTTACTTGATCTTCTAGCTATCAAAGTGACATACACTGGACGACCATAAATAAGCAGTTCTTGGAATCCAAGATAAGGTTTATAAATATATGTTATTCACTATCCCACATTCTTTTTTTTTTAACTTCCTTTCAGTCCTGGCATATACATAAACACAGAGCAAGTATACAGTTCCCATTTTTAAAAAATGAATGTTCTTTTAGTCTAGCAACATTTTAATCTTTCAAACTACCCTAACAAAGAACAAGAAAGGCAGAAATTCTATTTTAGAATTGAATGGAAAAATATCAGGCACTGCTGTTTAAATTGTATGTTTTGTGCATCCCTTGGTGAACACAGGTTAACATAACCTCTGCATAAATTAAAATTAAATGTTGCATCTTTTGGTAAATCTGAAGTACACTCAACCATTTAAAGATTCAAAATAAGAAAGCAGTGAATCGAGCAGGTGCAGAAGCTTGGACACTGTTCCAATTGATTCAGTGTTGCTTTTTAAAAACATAGGAAATATCAATAAAGCCTCCAAATTTGTTACTCATTACTCCTATGGCACGATTAGCCAGATTTTCAGAGGTAAATAAATACTCTGCCTCTTCTAAATCTTGCTTGTGATAGTTGTTTTTTCTATTTTAATAGCCATGGGTTCCTTTAAGCACCTATCCAAAGATTTGAAAATGAAGGCAATTCACTCTTGCAAATCAGGGTAAGGTTTATTTTTTTAAAAATGCTAACTATTTTCAATTGGCAATTTCAACTGTGAGAAACACTGCTTAAAAAGACAAAAATTTTAAGCTGTTGAATTCAGGACAAGATAATAAACAAATCCCTACTAGAATATCATCTTGCCAACTATTAATCATGGAATGGCTTTATTATGCTCTGAGGTTGTTCAACAGCTAGTAGTACAGTAAATATTATGTGGCCAAACAAAAGAACAGATTGTCCCAAAGGTGCTTTTTCGAAAGGCAACTGGACTTTGTTGTTCCTTGAAGATGTTTCAAGGAAAAACAAAGAACTGAAGAAGCTTCTTGGATGAGAAGCGAAATGTCTTCAAAGAAAAACAAAGTCCAGTGACCTTTCAAAAAAGCACCTTTGGGACAACAATGACCTGGATGCCTGAGAATCTCTACAGACAAAAAGAACATATTCAATTAAATATTAACATGATGGCATTTTTCCTAATTTTCCTTGAAGAATATTTCTGAGCTAGACAATTTCTGTAAGGAAGAGTGGGAAAATGCCAAAAAGCAGGATAGAAAGACTACAAAAGTATAAAGAGATGTATCATTGTAGCTGATGTCAGCAATATTATCTAGAATATATCCAGGTATTCTAAATGTGTGTTGTAAATATGAGCAACATGAAGGGACAATTTATCACACTTGGTAGATATGTAAAAAAAAAAAGGTTTCAAATAAGCACATTAATCTGAAGGATTTTAAAGTGTAATATTCAATTAAAGCCAGACCTTTTCCCTTTAGAATTGATGGACACATAGTTAGAAAAGAGTCTTGGAAGATTATTTCAATTTATGATCACTGGGCAAAAACTATTATATGCACAAAGATGGAAATATTCGGCACTTATCAACCATGAATAGTTGGTAAAATTGACTGAACCTCCTGAGATAACCAAATTGAATCCTTTGATTAGAGAAAGGTCATTATTGACATTCATCAATGACAGCAAACTCTTTACAGACTTTTTATATTAAAAAAGAAAATGATTTTCTGACTTTGGGTTTTGTTGATTAGAAAAAAATAGTCTATAGAAAGAAGAGAAATATGATGTCAGAGAGGGACTTGATTAAAATTGTATGTACAACTGCCAAGAGGAAGATCAGAAACCATTTCTTATATTTCTGTTCATTTTTGCTGAACAGCAAAAATACATTTTGTATTTTTTTATACCTCTTTTGTCTCTTTTTTCTTTCTTTTTTTCTCTCGTTCACATTTACTATGTCTTTTTCTTTGAATATACTTATTGTATATGTAAAATATTTTAATAAAAACTTTTTAAAAAAGAAAAGGAAATGCAGAAAAATCACATTGCTCCTTCTTCAACTGATCTACAAGTAGAAGAACATCTATATATGTACTCTAAAATAATAAATAAGTTCTCAATTACTTTGGTATATCCATTTCCATTTTTCTGTTGTATTAAAATGCATTTAATCGTAATTAAGTTTTGTTAGCTTTGTATTCTACTATCTGCTGCAAAAGGAGTATGCGTAATTATTCCATTGCAAGCTAATTTCACAGTGAAGTCCAACACAGTCATTGTGGTAGGAAATGAAGTCTTTATTTGGTCTTTTATTTCTTCACTGGCAACACTAACCCCATTCATGATTTCTCGTAATAGGCATGCTTAGAATAAGAATTTTCCTTCATTGTGCTTCATTATCTGCATGTAGATGAACACTGAAAATTTGTTTTCCAGCTCTTAAGATCTAAGAGGTTTTTTTACAAACAGCTAATTAATTTGTGGGTGAGTTTAATAGCCACATACAAAGAACGCAAGGAAGGACTTTATTGTATGTTACCATGATTCAGTTTTCTTTCTAGAATAGCAATTTGCTGTTACTGTAACAAACATTAATAACTAACAGAAGAAGGATACTCGACTGCCCACAAAATCCATGAATAACATACAAAAGCCAGTCTCGATGAACTGCAGTTTTGACAACATCAAGCAATTTCCCATTCCACACATATTTTCTGTAAGGTTCACTGCAAATTCCAAATACACCTGAAAAGTTATTGCAAAAACAGTAAGAACATTATTTTGAACCTTACGTTAGATCGATCATTGTCAGTTTATACCACACACATGCAGTACCTATTTAGATAAGTATCTGTGTTTATTAACTTGCAATATAACCGGTGAATAAACAAAGGCCAGAAGTTCTGGCCATGCTAAGGATGTTATGGAACACTAACAGAAAGAGCCATATAATGTCTGAATCATTGCATAAGATTAGACAGATCAGAACACCAGAAACATTTTGTTCACTGCTACTGGAAACAAGATATTTATCTATATTACTTTTTGATCTGATACAGTAGAGTTCTTCCCTTTACACTATAATGCCAAGCAAGGCCTGTGCTTTTTTAAAGGGAAAAAAGGGGAAGAGGATATAAGCCACTGTTGGAGAGCATGTTCCTCGACACAAAAAAGCATGCAAGAAAGTTCTCTCTCTTCTCCAGTTCTTTAAGAAACTGGTGGAATTCAAACTGTATTGCTGTTCCTAATTCTATACCAACCCAAATGCTTTATGAGACCTTACAATCTTCTATTTGACAGAATAGGAAGACATCAAATGCGCCCTTTTCTACTAATTTAGGGAAGCTATTAGTATTAAAAGGGCTTCTTTATAGAATGAAATCCATATGCAATCTTCCTCATGAATGCAATATTTGCATACTGCCTAGATGAAAATTTCCAGGCTTATGTCCTTCAGATATAATGATCTGTAACTTGTAAACAGTTCAAGAGACTTCTTCACACATTTACAGCAGTAACTTGTGGGAAGAGATACCTAGTATAAATAATTAAGCATGATTTAATTTTAATTACTTCACATGGTTGAGCTAAAAACTGAAGGTGTTTAGTCAATTATTGTTTATAATCCAAAGGTATCAGAGAACCACAATTGTTTCCCATTAATATTTATCATTAGTATCTATTTATATTAATTATATATCACAGATGTTTCTTTATAAATAAATTCATAACCACTGATCCTTTATATAAAGGTATTTTTGCAAAATAGTAACTATCACTTGTTTATATTATTCTCTTAACTTACATGCTGATTTAACCAAATAAGGGATCAATAATTTATACAAAATTGTTTTGCTTTCAAAATCAAACTAGGTGTAATTGATACCTTATATAATTCTTTACTAACTCTGAACACTTTCAGTGTAATACTGATTAAGTTAAAGAAGTTCATGTCTCTGCATTAAAAGCATTGCAAAATTAGACAGCTGTATGGAAAGGATACTTACAATTTCCATTTTGAGTCGCAAGTCCCTCATCTTCAAAAATATCAAAACACTCTTGACGAGTTCGTGTTGTTTCTGTTTTAAGTACATCTAGAGGCATTCTCAAAACTGTAAGGTTATATTGAAGGGAGTGGGACAGATCATAGCTATAGCTAAAATTTGGAGAAAAATAAAAAAAATCTGAAAAAAATTGCTGGCCATCATTCTGAAAAGTTTTCAGTTATCCAAAACAAATTGCTTTAATTTACAGTACTGTGTCTTCTAATTGTACAGAAATAAAATACCAATTAACCCAATGATAGTGAACAAGCAGTATGCTTTATGGACTGAATTTCAAATGTGTGTGAATGTGTGACAAATTGAGTGAATTATGAAAGTCACAATTCTAGATTATCCAGTCTGAGAAATCAAAATGATGGAATCTATTCACAAAATATAATTTTCTAGTATATTACAAGGTCATGATGGACAAGATTGAATCCATCCATACATGCATTCAATCCATCACATTATTCTTTTTGGGGGGTAAGCAACCGAAAAAAAGGACAGAAAAACAGTAAACCAAAGAAAGCAATAGCATTTATATACCACTTCACAGTGCTTTTACAGCCCTCTCTAAACAGTTTACAGAGTCATATTGCCCCCAACAATCTCGGTCCTCATTTTACTCACCTCGGAAGGATGGAAGGATGAGTCAATCTTCCATCCTTCCATCAACCAGATATTAAAAGCAGAATATTAAAAATGAAAAGAAAAAAAATATGCAGTAGCTGAATCTAGTTTACACCAATATGGGTACATACCTCTCTCTATTTGCAAACCAGAATTGTTTCTATCATATACTAATTCATACATACACTAATTCATACATTTGCTCTTTAAACTTCTCATCTCTCCGTTTTGGAGGATTTTATTAATTCCATCCAATGGACAGTTCACCACTTACTAAGTATCTCCAGTCTCACTGTATTCAACTTACAAAAAGTCCTTGGGGTACAATAGCAGTTGGGACTGGAACTGCCATTGCTAAGTGATAAGATCATAAAGTATGAAGTCATGTGACCATGTTGCTTAGGAATGGCACCTCTGACAGTCCCGGTTGCCATAGTTAAGTGATGACTGCATGGATTGTTAAGTAAGAGCCTCATGTGACTGCAACTTTTAACTTCCTGCTGGCTTTTCCATTGATTTTGCTTGTAGAAAACTGGCAGGAAATATCAGAAATTACAAACGTGTGATCACAGCTTGCTTCAAAATTGTAATTGTGAGCTGGGCGCCAAGTACCCAAATCATAATCATATGATTGTCGGGATGCTGTGACAATTGGAAATGAGGACCTGTCATAAATCCCTCTCTTTTAGCACTGTTGCACATTTGACCAGTCATTGAACTACATGAGGATAATCTGTACTATTATGTTTTCCCTGATTACTCAAGTCTTATTTCATATAACAAAGTAAACACAAGCAACTATTGTACACAGCTATTTTAGTTTCTTTTGACAAAAAAAATATCATTCCTAGCAACAAGCCATCTACTCACTACCCTTCCACTGGCAATTTGCACATCTAAAAATTTCTAATGGTAGTATCTTCTAATTTCCTCCCACTGTGGTAGATGGTTTCCTTTAAATTCCATTATTTTTCTATACTTACATTCAAAGTCTTCTAAATGCTGCCAATTGAAAACTTTCTCCTACTTAAATAGCGCTATATAATCCTTTAGATCTTTCCTATATCGAATGAAAATATGTTCAAAGGATTTGGAATACATGTGAGTTGCCTTGGAGAAAAGCAAAACGAAGTGTGGATCCATGACTGAGAACAGTTTCCCTTAACAGTGGATGTCTTATGTGGAATGGAAGTTTTTAATTCTTCAGTTACTTTTCCTATGAAATACCACAGTACTCAATTCTCCTGTCAAAATTATTTTGAAATGAGGTATTGATAGCTGACAGAATGTGAATGTGACAGCAACTGAGAATACAGGAGCCTAAATACAGTTTTTACAGTGCATCTGGAAAATACACAGTAAAAAAGTTACATTCCAAGTCCTTAAAACCTGGCATATTGAAATGTCTATTTGTAGTCATTTAGGATTACAGAATACTTGATATGGTACATTCCAGAGGAAGATCAGGTTATGCATATTGGTAAAGAGTAAGCAAGAAAGAGAGCGCTGAGTAACTTGTTCACAGGGATGCTGTATTTCAGCCATGGGTTGGGTTGGGTTGGGATGGAAGAGAAGGGAAGGGAAGGGAAGGGAAGGGAAGGGAAGGGAAGGGAAGGGAAGGGAAGGGAAGAGAAGAGAAGAGAAGAGAAGAGAAGAGAAGAGAAGAGAAGAGAAGAGAAGAGGTTTATTGGCCAAGTGTGAATATTTTAAGTATACTATTCTAAGCCAATAAGAGAAAGAAATATAAAAATTCTAGGTCATCCTCAATAATAACTGTCCTGTTGGCACAGTGATTAAAATGCAGTTTTTCAGGCTAACTCTGTCCACAGTCTGGAGTTCGATCCTGACTAACTCAAGGTTGACTCAGCCTTTCATCCTTCTGAGGTCAGTAAATGAGGATCCAGATTGTTGGAGGCAATATGTTGACATTAGAAACTGCTCAGAGAGTGCTGTAAAGCAGAGGTCCCCAACTTCTGGTTCTTGGCCCATTGGGAAGTGGCCAGTAGCAGGCGATTGGGCAAATGTGTGGGTGCATGAAGCTCCATTTCAGCAAGCAGTGGGCACGCACGCAAAATCATCTCCTCCCCCTCCCTCTGCTGCTGCCAGTCCATGGAATCGGAATGGTTGGGGACTGCTCCTAAGTGCTATTGCTAGTGTTATTGTTAATAATTCCACTGAATACTTCAAAATACAGTTAGAAACATACCTGAAATAAAAATTACTGGACAGGTCCACATTCTGAAAAATTCGGAGGTATCTACAGACAAAACCCAAAAGATAATAAAAGATATTTTATGCAGAAAGAGTATGCTGTCTTTAACACTCTCTATCAAAACTTTTTGTGCTAGTTATAATCAAATAAAATCCTTTATTATGGTCAACAATCAAATGTAAATACAGTTCAGTAACAATATTACAGGGGGCACAGGGAATGAGATCAAAATAGGTGAATAAATTACACACAAAAAAGAAGAGGAAAAGTGAAAACTGTAGGAACGAGAGTAGCAGACTATATTTAAAGTAAGGCAGCAAAAATTGGAAATAATGCTTCACTATTAAGTGCAAGCTATATTTCTATATGATGGTCTATAAGGTATTAAATAGTAATATATTAAAATTTAGATAAAGAAAATGTGGTGATAAAATGTAGAAGCATCCACTAAAATAATAAAATTCTATCTGGAATAGATTACGCACAATTGATGTTAATACCTACTTAATTGTTTCTGCCCAGTACAGAAATCCAAATTAAAGCATCCCAAACAGATTTCTGTATCCTTCCATTTAAGTACATATAGTGAATGGCAGCCTTCTAAGTAATACCATAGGTCACATCTTCCATGTGAACTGCTTCATGTAATTGAAGAGCACAATCATCTCTTTCTTCTCTTTTCAAAATTAAACATGCTAACATAGCCCAGTCAGCAAGAAGCCAGAAGCAGGTCCAAATTCTGAATTTTGCATATTAATTCAAGTTAAAGGGAGCAAATTTAGGCTGTATCAGTTATGTGCATCTTCTTAAAATCATACTGCAGAAATATTTTATTTATTTCTTATGATATTGAACGTGTCACTGGAAAGAAAGGGAAACAATAAACCATACAACCTCCAACAACCTATTTGCTAGGCAGTTTTTCTCAAAAGGTTTTTCCCTTTCTTTTCCAATGTTCTTGCGTAGGTTTGCTGGGTTTTTGCTGTCATGAACTACAGGAAAAGTGTTACTCATTCCTCAAAAGCCATTTGTTCAGGCTGATCAACTCAGTATGAAAATTAGAACCAATGCCCTGCATCTAATGTTTTTGCATAAGCTATCATAAAACGGAGCTCAATTTCTAATCCTACAAGTAAAAACTCTCTTGATGCAAGCTTCTGTGGATATATCTAAGTTGTTTTCTTGGTAATATTATGAAGTGGATTACCATTGCTTTCTTTTTCCAGTCCAGCTGATAGCTTTTTAAGATCAGCTAAGGTAAGCAGTATATAGTATCACATGTTGGTCTCTGTTTTTCTAAAGCAAAATGGAGACAGCCAAAAATGGCTGTATTCGGTGTATAAGATGCACCAACATTTCCACCCTCTTTTGGGGGGGGAGTGTGTCCAAAAAGTACGGTACCTTGCTTCATCAGGATGACTCACTCGTACAGAGTCATTTGGAATGTAGATCATATTTGTATCTTCTATTTTATATACTGCATGTCCTCCAATATCTGCCATCTTTCGCCTCTTTGTAATTAGCACAATGTAATAACCTTCTAAGAATCTGACAAAACCTGCAAGAAACAGAATAAATCACCTATTATTTGTATCTGTCACTTGATTCACTACACTACGAGAAAGCTAAAAACACAAGCACAAATTCTGTCAGGGTTGCAATAATTATATTGTATTTCTGGCACCTTATAACACTAGAGATTGGAGGGGAAACTGTCATTCCTGAATAAATATTTAATCTACCAAATTTTGCTAAAGTAACCTTCTTTTCCTGTTAAATTATACATGAAATAATTAATGAATATACATTGAAAAGTGTTTTTCAACATGGCTGCTCACTTCATCTCTTTTGAAAAATTATGTATTGCATTCTCAAAGCATATTTCATCAAATCAATGCCTGGGGTGAACTGAGGAAAATGGAATGTCCCATTGAGATGAAATCTAAGTAATGAGTTAACTGAACATTCTGTATAAGGAAGACAAGGCAGAAGATAAAAGAGTTGGAAATGAAAGAAAGGAAAGAGGCAGTTAACAAAAGGGGAAAGGAAAGGAAAGGAAAGGAAAGGAAAGGAAAGGAAAGGAAAGGGAAAGAAAGGAAAGGAAAGGAACTATCATTCTGCAAATAAGCATAGTGCTCTACTTCTTTAAACCTATGTTTTATACATATTGTGTGTGTGTGTGATATTACACTGTTTCCCCTAAAATAAGACATCCCAATAATAAGCCCAATAGGGCTTTTGAGCACATGCGTGAAAATAAGCCTCCCCACCTCAAGAAAATAAGCCCTCCCTGAAAATAAGCTCTCCCTGAAAATATTTAAATGCATGCGCAGCCGGTCCCCACCATTTCCTCTGGTTAGGTTAGGGAGACAGAGCTGGAAATCAGGTAAGATGGCAAGAGGAGCTCCGTCTTGCTCCACGCGCCCCAAAATAATAAGACAACCCCGAAAATAAGGCCAAGCACTTATTTCAGGGTTCAAAGAAATATAAGACAGGGTCTTATTTTTGAGAAAACACGTATGTACAATACATATAATGTATTAAATACAATTTTAATTGTCCAGCTAAGTAAATGAGAAAGCATAATTAAACTATTAGGAAGAGACTCAAGAGAAGATAACTCCAGTATAAGAACACTTGATTACTATTTTAAACTATATTTAAACTATACCCACCCACCCTCATCCCTACATACCATATAAACTCAGGAGTATACCACTTCTAACCAGATAAATCTAATTTAAATCTAATTTAATTAAATTCTAATTTAATTTAATCTAATTAATGTTCCATTAATATCTGACACTACAATGTCAGATATACTTTGTTCTTCTTAGCCTCCATCTGAATCAACTGTTCAGCATTGCAATGTATGATATATTTCCTAGCAAATCCATACAGCCTTTCCCATAATGAAAATTTTCAATAATCTACAATATTTGACATGACACATCAGATTAATTTTTCACTCCTTCAATCTATTACTGTTATCAATCAAGAAATCTGGCAAATGACCTTTTATTGTAATTCTACAAAGAAGGATTTATAGCTACTTGACTATTTAGAGTCATTCTGTATATTGTAATTGAAAACGGTATGATGCTCAACTTCAACAGCAAATGTCGCAGCCAAGTACTTCAATGTGCAACTGTGTGCATTCTAAAAGAGCATATTTTTTCCCATCAGCCTGTTTCAAATGCTTCTAATAAAGAAGCATTAAAAAATTGGACTTTTTTCAATGGTGGCACTACTTTCAATGGAACATCTTTCTCAATTGGATATACTTCACAATGCTGCATACAGAGAAAGCAAACAGGTGCAACACATTTTTTCCTGTCATCTCCCTACAGCTTCACTACTCCTACTACTATCCTAAAAATATCCCTTGAGGATTAGGATACTTCCACACACTGTGAACTGTTTTCTCCTGGTTGCAGGACAATAGATTTCAAATGTGAGGAGTCTATTATCAAAGCTACACGTAGAAATATTGCAGAATGTTATGCAAAATGCAAAAAAATATAACAACAACAAAGTATAGTTGGCCATGAGATGGTAGACAAGCACACTCAGTGGCTGGATGCTGACCTGGCCCAATCTGAAGATGAACCACGGTGACATAGTAGTTAGAGTGCAGTACTGCAGGCTAATTCTGCGGCCTGCCGGCTGCCTGCAATTTGGCAGTTAAAATCTCAGTAGACTCAAGGTTGACTCAGCCTTCTATCCTTCCAAGGTCGGTAAAATGAGGACCCAAATTGTTGGGGCAATATGCTGAATCTGTCAATTGCTTAGAGAGGACTGTAAAGCACTAAGTGCTATTGCTATTGCTATTTAAAACAGATTCTGGCCATTGTCAGGTTCTGGAAGTTTAAGTCTGTACATCTAAAAGTGGCTAAGGTTGAGAAACAGTGATCTAAAGAATAATTTGAAAGACAGATACTTTGAAAGCTCTGTTTTTAAAAAAAACTGTAAAAGGGAAGAATTTCAAAGGATAAGAAAAATACTCAAGGCTGAGACCAGAGCTCATCTGAGGAAGATGCTACAATAATCAAACAAAGATCTGACTAGTGGTTGATATTATCCTATTAGTTCATTCTTCCAATGTCTTGGCCATGCCAGTAGATCCCAATAATTCCACAAAATACTTGTTCCATCAAGTGTTTTTATGGAGGAATGATTGGCTGTGGCAAACCTGATTGTCCAAAATTGAGCAGATCTGCCTTGCTTGGGTGAATCTCACATCAAACTCAAAGGGAAATATTACTGCGCTTTGTGTGAAGTAGAAATTATGTACAATGTGAAATAAGTTGAACATATTTGTATAGTACAATATTTTTAATAATATGCATTCCAGCTGTGTACTGGCATTTCTGCTAACAAATGGAGCTCTGTGAAAATTGCCATGGCCTTTTATGTGAAGATGACAGCATTTACCACACAGTTGCCAGCTCTTAAATCTTGCCTTTCAATAAAAAAATAAAATAAAAATAAAAGCAGTTTAAGGGAAAGAATACATATTAATCTTTGAAAATAGCCAGTTCCTTAATTTGTCTCAACTAGTTGTATGTAGTGCAAAAAAAAAGATTCACACAATGATTAAGAACAACCAAAATTATAGCACACAGTGGTATATTGTAAAGACTTTCTTTGTATCTCCAAGTAGTTAATTAGTAGTTAACATAGTTTGAATAATTGTCACCATTATATCTCCACGATCAGAATAAATCCACCTGGAAAAGCAAAAACTAAAAAATTAAAAAATATCAGTATTTTTAGTCTCATATTTAGAAAATACTAAGTTACTGAAAACATTTATTTTATTATGGAAAAGTGCAATTTTTTAATCATGTGTTTTACACATAGTTGGGTAGGCAGAAATGCATCTTATTACATTCTTTGTATTATTTTTGATATTGTGTTACTGTGCCTTATTTTTAAAAGCGCATGTGGCATTGTTTTCATAAGAATTATAGAAGAAAATAACCTTGTAGGATTAGTGCCATAGTATCATTATTTACTTCTAGAAAATTGCATTACTGATGTTATACTTTTCTGCTGCTGAAAACATAATGATGCTGTTTTCAATATTATTATTATTTAAATATTTTTAGAAGCCACAACTATTATTTTGAGTCAGATTTCTTAAGTGTTTATACAAAGCCATGGAAATAATGCAAAAGTAATAGTTTGTAAAAATGAGCAGGAGACATTGGAGCCTTTAGGTCAAAAATGGGCAGTCTAAAACTGTACATATGTTGGATAACTCCCATCTTTGCTCACATTAAAACTGACAGATATTGTTGTCTTAACCATTCTTCTTTCGGTTATGACAGACATTAGGGGTTCAGCATTGTGCCTATTCCCGCTCTAAGACATGAGGAATTACACAAACAAAAACAAGATATACAGTACATCCGAAATTGGGTACAGACTGATCTTTCAATACATATTATTATTCCTGCCTAGATAATGATGCATCAAGCAGAATACAGTTTACTGGTCTTCTATTACGGTCTGTCAGATGCACAATTATTTCTTTGTTTCACAGTCCCAGTTGAACAATAAACATTTCATTGAGTATCTTATGGGATTCTTGAGCAACAATATGTAATTGCATAACAGCTGCTTTTCCAGTAGCCACTAAAATTTTAATAGTAAACTTGCATTCTTGTTGACAGCAGTTCTTCTGAGAATTCACAAATCAGTAGTTCAGTAATAAGCAAGTGATATTCATGGCTTTTATCCTTCCATTCCAGACTACAGAAGAAGGTTCAATTTATAATAGCAGTTACTATGCATTACGGGTAAAATCTAAAATTTTTCCCTAGCAGTTCTGTGGGCGTGGCTTGGTGGATGGGTGTGTGCTGTGACTGAGTAGGCATGGCCACGCCCACAGAACCCGGTAGGAAAACTTTTTAAATTTCTTTCTCCCACCCGTCCCATTCCCCGGGCTCCTACTGCTCACCTTTCTCCCGCCGCTCTGGTCCACGCTCCGGCTGCGCAAGCGCGCAGTTTATTTAATTCAGCGACAGGTTGGATGTGCGCTTGCACAGCTGGCACGTGGACCAGAGCAGCTCATTCAAGAAGGAGAGTGAGCGACTCCGGTACCTTTCGGGCGCTTGCCTTCCCTGACAGCCAGCCACGGGAGAAAGGTGAGCAGTAGGAGTCGGAGAATGTACCATTCCTCAACTCCGGCTTTGCCGCAGAGCCGCTACCTGCTCGCCCTTTGCCATGCGGCTCCGCCTACCTGCCCCATTCCCCGGAGTCGAGGAATGCACCATTCCCGGACTCCTACTGTTCACCTTTCTCCCGCGGCTGGCTGTCAGGGAAGGCAAGCACCCGAAAGGTAGCGGAGTCACTCATTGTCCTTCTTGAATGAGCCACTCTGGTCCATGCGCCGGCTGCGCAAGCACACACCCAACCTGCCGCTGAATTAAATAAACAATGTGCGCTTGTGCAGCCGGCGCATGGACCAGAGCGGCTCATTCAAGAAGGAGAATGAGCGACTCCGCTACCTTTCAGACACTTGCCTTCTCTGACAACCAGCCGCGGGAGAAAGGTGAGCAGTAGGAGTCCGGGAATGGTGCATTCCTCGACTTTGGGGAATGGGGCGGGTGGGCGGAGCCTCCAGCTGCCATTGCTACCGGTTCTCCGAACCACCGGCCATCATCGCTACCTATTCACCCGAGCCAGTCCAAACCGGGAGCATTTCACCCCTGCTATGCATTCAGAAAGTATTCAGACCCCCTTCACTTTTGTCAATTTTGTTATGCTGCAGCCTGATTCTACAGTTGTTGATATTCATTTTTTTCTCTCATTAATCTACATTCATTTCCCCAAAAAGACAGAATTTTAGAAATGTCTATAAATTTATTAAAAAGAAAAAACTGAAACATCTCAAAGGCATAAGTATTCAGACCCTTTGCAACAACACGGGAAATTTAGCCTCCCATTTCTCTTGATCATTGCTGACATGTTTCTACACCTTAAATGGAGTCGACCTGTGGTAAATTAAATTGATTGGACATGATTTGGAAAGGCACACACCTCTCTATAGAAGGCGTCACAGCTGACAATGCATCCTGTAGCAGAGCAAAAGGTGTGAGGTTAAACAAACTGCCTGGAGAGCTCAGAGACAGGATTACTGCAAGGTACAGATCTGGGGAAAGCTACATTAAAATTTCTGCTGCGCTGAAGGTTCCAAGAGCACAGTGGCCTCATAATCTCAAATAGAAGATGTTTGGCACAATCTCTCAAGGATTCTTCCAAGAGCTGGTCGTCCAGTCAAACTGAGCAATCAGGGGAGAAGGGCCTTAGTAAGAGACGTGACTAAGAATCCAATGGTCACTCTGACTGAGCTTCAGAGATCCTGTGTGGAGATGAGACAGAGTTCCAGAAGGACAACCATCACTGCAACCCTCCACCGGTCTGGGCTTTATGGCAAAGTGGCTAGATGGAAGCCTCTCCTCAGTGCAAAACATATGAAAGCCCACTTGGAGTTTGCAAAAAAGCACCTCTTTTGTAATTGTAAGGTCATAAATTACCAATTCACATTATCAAATGCTTTCTGCGCATCTAAAAATAACAGTGCCATTTGTTTCTCTGGATGTGCCTCGTAGTATACAAATGTATCCAGTATAATTCTTATATTGTTTCTAATTTGTCTTTTAGGCAGTTAGAAGTTAAAGAACAAAGAGAGATAAGAACGACTAGATCGACAAAACAAGTAAATAAATAAGAAATGGAAGAAGAAATTAAAATAATATATTTGAATATACATGGACTGAACTTGGCAATAAAAAGAGGGAAAATATTTAATAAATTAGAGAAGTATATAGAAATTATATACTTACAAGAAATTCATATTAGCAAAAAAGCACCTGAAGGGCTCTCAGATTGTGAGAAACAAACACTAAGCGAGCTTTCATGTGTTTTGCACTGAGAAGAGGCTTCTATCTGGTCACTCTGCCATAAAGCCATAAAGCCTTGATAGTACAGTGGTCTAAGCACCCTGTTATTAACACAGCTGCCTGCAATTTACTACTGGTTCGAATCTCTCCAAGGCTCAAGGTTGACTCAGCCTTCCATCCTAGGTGAAATGAGGTAGGTGAAATGAGGACCCAGTTTGTGGGGGCAATAAGCTGACTTCGTATAAATATACAAAAGTATGAAGGCTATTGCTTAACGCATTGTAAGTCGCCCTGAGTCTCCGGAGAAGGGTGGCATATAAATCAAATTAAAAAAAAAATCCAGATCGGTGGAGGGCAGCAGTGATGGTTGTTCTTCTGAAACTCTGTCCTATTTCTACACAGGATACTTGGAGCTCAGCCAGAGTGACCATTGGGTTCTTGGCCACCTCTTACTAAGGTTCAACAACTGTAGAATTAGGCTGCAGAATAACAAAATTGAGAAAAGTAAAGGGGGTCTGAATACTTTCTGAATGAACTGTATTTTCAGGCCTCTACTCCTGACAGTGAAGAGGAATATAAATTGACATGAACATATGGAAAAGGTGTTTTTACCTGTTCTTGACAATTAGTGCTATTTTGTAGTTCTTGAAGAAAGTAAGACTGTTAACTTTATCAAAAACAAATACCGTTATATCATGCATCAGTCTCAAGAAATTAGTCATTGTATAAGAGTATGTATGTAACATTTTTCACCATCCAACTTCTGAAAAACAGTATTTGACTGAGCAATAAACTCTTCCGTAAGAACATGTCTATTCTAAAAATAGGCTAGGAGTTGAAATCAACTATTGTGGTTCACGTTTCAAATGTTAGTATCCATACTCGTTCTGAGCACATTATCTTAATTCTTGTCTTTGGGGAAAATATTTTCTTGAATGTTGTTTGCATCTTTTTTTTAGAATTGAGACTTTTAATTCTAAAGAGCTGAGCATAGGCTTTAAAAAATAAAATAAAAAACAATCCTTCTGGATTTAAAAAAAAATAAGACTATAAACGTTACCTTTTTTTCACTGTTTCTCATAAAGTCACAGACTAATCAAAGTTGTAACTTTTGTTTCCATTATAAATGAAGATTTATATTTAGCCTTATGTTTTTTTCATAAATGAAAAGGATATTAGAAGTATTTTTATTAAAATGTGAAATATATTTGTATTGTGTTATAGATGAATTAAGTGATAATTCATTATCATTTAATGAATTCACCAGGGTCCAAGAAGAAAAGTAAAAGTCCATTGTGCACACTTGCTTTTTGATCACACATTGTTGAGCATCACCAGTAGCCTTTAGGTACAATAAAGTCTCCTTTATTTTATTGAGAGTGTAAATATTTTGCATCTGCTTTGATGGTATTCTGTCTATAATTTTTTTTAAAAAAAAATCTACATGTTTTCTACCATTGATATAGAGATCATATAATTTTTATGCTAAAAAGCAAACTAAAAATGTATTTATGCATTTATTTAAACAAGCACATAAACATAAATCAAGTATTTTATGTGTTATGAATTACCTATTTTCAAGGGTAAATTAAGAGAGATTTCTAAGGTCATATCAAAGGTGCCACAGATCCACAAAAAATCTGAATCCACATAACTTCCAAATTATTACCCTATTCTTAATTGCAGAGTTCTTGTTTCAATTTTGCTTCATAAGTGTGTTTTGTGCTTATGTCCAAAATAATAATTGCAGTGCCTTGGCTGTTATTAAAACAAGCTAATAAAAATAAAGTAACTTACCTACTATCCCAAAAGCAGAGACAGCACGTAATAATCCAGATGAGCCCTTTTGTCCAATTTTTGTCCTATTGCCCAGATCTAAACGGCCTAGTAGCTCTCTCACTTCTTGCTGGGTATATACATGCTTGAAAATGAAAATGTATAATGACTTTAAATATTTCTGAATGTATTAAAAATTTCATTTATAACTTCTACAAAGCAGTTTCAGTCACCTTCCTAGGGCAGAAGTACCTATTTTGCATGAGCTCAAAGACAGCATAAACTTTGTTTGATACAATTTGCTAATGAAGGCATAACAATACTGAAAATCTTTCTAGTACAGGTTGTCCTCAAATTACAACCGTTCATTTAGTGACCCTTCAAAGTTACAATGGCACTGAAAAATGTGACTTATGACCATTTTTCACAGTTACGACCTTTGTAGCATGTCATCATGTGATCAAAATTCATATGCTTGGCAACTGGTTCATGTTTATGACCATTGCTGTGTCCCAAGGTCATGTGATCACCTTTTGTGATCTTCTGATAATCAAAGTCAATAAGAAAGCCAGATTCAATTAACAACTGGGTTACTAATATTAACTGCAGTGATTCACTTAACAACTGTGGCAAGAAAGGTTGTAAAATGGGGCAAAACTCACTTAACAAATCTCTCACTTAACAGCAGAAATTTTGGGCTCAACTGTGGTCGTAAATGGATTATACCTGTATTATATGTAGACAGGTTATAATCGCAATAGCAATAGCACTTAGACTTATGCTTATGCTTCACAATGCTTTACAGCCCTCTCTTAGCAGTTTAGAGAGTCAGCATATTGCCCCCAACAATCTGGCTCCTCATTTTACCAACCTCGGAAGGATGGAAGGCTGAGTTAACCTTGAGCTGGGTTTCCATCAAGAATCCAATGATTCTTGTCTCATATCATTTTTGTACATTTAATTTTTATAGTAATATTTTTAATGGGATGCTACTATACTTAAATCAAAAGTACCACTTTATACCATGTTTCCCCGAAAATAAGACCGTGTCTTATATTTTTTTGAACCCTGAAATAAGCGCTTGGCCTTATTGCCATGCGCTCAAAAGCCCGGTTGGGCTTATTATCAGAGGATATCTTATTTTGGGGGAAACAAGGTATCATTATCTTTTTTTCAAAGAATCTCTCTGGGTCAGTCCCAACTGGGACTGACAAGCACTGCTAAAAAAAAGTAAAATGCAAGGGACAAAACTTGGTGATTTATCTGAAAGGCTGATTTGACAGAAGATAAAGGGATGTAGCGATGCCAGAAAAACATCCAGAGAAGTAGGCTAGTGCAAGTAACGGGGGATTTGGAAAAACCAATATTCTATGGTTAATTATTTTGCCCATAGTGACTATTTTATGAATGAGCAAAGTATTTCATCACATGTCAGACATTTTCTGAGAATTTCTATGGCTCTCAAAATTTCAAATACATACACAAATATATGCAAGTTTGATTACCATTAACAGTTTAAGTATTATTTTATTTGAATCTTATGACTACTTTCTCCCATTTCTATGTTACTCCTTTGTCTTATAATGTTCACCGTATATATATTGTGTCCCAAGCACAAATATATGGAATATTGGGGGGAGGGGTAAACATTAACAAAAGGAAGAAGCATTCCTTTTTAGCATATAAATCTCTGGAGAGGAAATCTAGAATTTTATCTTTAGAGTAAGGTAAAGAAAAATGCTGCCTAAAATTCAAAATGTTTTATATTTTCTCCCAAAGTTCCAAATGCCCCACCCCCCAACACCTTTGTCATATTCTTTGGGGGAGTAAATTATTAAGAAAAAATGAGAATTTATTGTGAATAATACGATTCAGGTAAAATTAACTCAAAATCAAGGTCCTTAAAACCACAATTTAAGAAAAATAAGAATCCCTTCCAGCATAAATACTGGCTTGTTATTATTGCACAGACGATGAAATTCTTGAATTTCCCGGAATTAACACCAGAAGTTCCAATTTCCCTTTCAGAATCAAAAAATGAATCTAAGACATGGTTTCTAATTGAGCTTTATCCAAAGATGTCCTTTCTTCACCTGAAGGAGCTCTTTCAATAAACCCTGTCAGGGAACGCAATGTTCATAATTCCTTTTATTCAGAAATTGTTCTTTCTTAGAACAAGCCTTCTCTCCAAGCAATTTATTTACTGTTGCTTAACTCATTTATTAGGAAGCTGTGTAAAACAAAATAGTATTATGAAAATAAGTAATAAAAAGAAAAAAAAGTACTGAGAATTTAAATGCAGCTTAAATCCAATGAAATGTCATTTTGGATTCTTATATTTTCTTTTGAATAGTAACATCTCAAATGTTGAAGTACTCACTCTGTCATCAATAACAACTAAATCCTTGGGTTCTGTGCGATCGATTTTCAAAACACGATATTTGGTTTCTGCCTGGTTACTTCCAACAAGAAAATATCGCTGGGGATGTAAAAAAAAGCGAATAAAACAGTAAAGCAATAGTTATGGACGTTATATACTTTCTGCAAGTCATGTGATTATATTGACATGAACTTTCATTTGCAAGAACGAAGTTCATCCAATTTACAGTAATTCAATCAGTTCTTCTATCAATACTCTTCAAATATAATTTATCATCCTGATATTTTTGAAATATTCATTTTACATTTTTAAAAAAACCTATCCTAACACCCTCATTCTATTTTAAGTAATTTCTGACTTCAACCTTGTTACATTGATAGCATTATTTTCTTATTTTTGATCCACTGAACAATCAGTTAATAACATTTGTGATGCTTTCTAATACTTCTAAAATTTTTGAGATAAAAGATGACATCCTACCAATTGTACTAGATGTACGATTTGACAAAAATATTGGGAGAAAGTAAATTGTGTTTATACAAGGAGCACTAAAGAGTCAGGAGTTAAGTGAGTTATGCTCCACTTTATGATCTTTTTGCCTCCGTTGTTAAGTGAATCATTGCAGTTAAGTAAATCTTTCAATCATTAAGCGAATCTGGCTTCCTCCATTGACTCTTATTGGAAGCTGGCTGGAAAGATTACAAATGATGATCACATGACCCCAGGACAGTGCAACTGTCATAAGTACATGCCAGTTGCCAAACACCTGAATTTTGATCATGTGTCTATGGAGATGCTGCAACAATTGTAAACCTGTCATAAATCACTGTTCAGGGCCATTGTAACCTCAACTGGCCACTAAACTAATGGTTGTAAGTCAAGGACTATACGTAATGTAATGGTTAATTGAAGTAATTACATTACATTATTCTTACAAACCACCCTCCCCAAATTTAAAAGCAAAATCATCTTGAGATACAGTATTTCCGCTCATTTATTGTTGCACAATATTAGTGCTACTAGCTGTTGGATTTTATTTAATGTGCCATGACAGTTGTTGGCTTGCCATTTTGCTGTTATAAAGCATGGATTGTGTACATTATAAGTGAACTGAAGTTTTCATACCTTTCTCTTTTTTTTGCAATTTTCTCAGGGAATTATTTCTCAGCATTGAGTTATTTTATTATATCTACAACTTAGTGATCATACAAGACATCATAAGCCATATATATAATTTTTATGCAGGGGTATCCTGTGATATGAAAACTATTTCAACAGTTAGACTAAGCCATAAACCACACTAACGCCCTCACAAGAAACTCTAAAAGCCACTGAAAGGCTAATTGAATCCTCGTAGTGTCTATGGAGATTCTCAGTCATCCAACTCATGGTTGTTCCAAAGGTGCTTTTTTTGCAAGGAATATAAACCATTCTCCACTATTCAATCAGAACTGGAGAATCTTCTTGGATGAGAAGCGAACCATCTTCAAGGAAAAACAAAGAAAGTCCAACTGCCTTTTGAAAAAGCACCTTTGGGACAAATCTTCATAGTTTAAACCAGAGGTTATCAACATTGCAATATTGGCATTCCTAAAATAAACAATTGTTTGACTCTCTTTATGGAAAGTGCACATTAGTAGTGTGTTCAGTCATCTCTCAAAACTCATTTTGGTCTTTAATCCCCATTTATTGTGCAGAACCTACTAGGCAAACCACAACTGAGTTTTGACCGTATCCAATTTTGCCTAGTCCTTCCTCCCACCCACCCACATTTTGTAATGCTTATTGCAGTCATGACCAACAGTTTTGAGAATCCTTGGGTTAAGTATAATTTTTAACTTTAACAATATGATCATCTGTATCAAATAAACAGATGATGCAATAATCCCAAATAAAGATGCGCAGCTCCCTTTTCCGCTGTTTCCAGTATGATCCATTCCCAAATATATTTATTACATCCTTCATTCAATATGCACTAATTTAGCAATAATTTACAAAACAAAACGAAAGCCAACCAACTGACCATTGCTTCTAATAATTTGTACATGAAAGCTTTTTGTACTAATTGAACAGATGTATGACCCAAGATCACCTTAACCTTTTTTAAAAAAGGATAATAGAAAACATTTTAAAGTGGGTTCCAATATTATCAGGCTAAGCAACAGGGAACTTTTAAAAATATAGGAAAAGTCAACAAATTACAAAAATGTATATAGATGATTATTTCTGCTGTATTTACTTCAGATGTTTTGGTTACAGAATTACCATTATCTATTGCAAACCATAGGCAACATTCTGATTTACAAAATTCACCTGGAAGTAAAGCTATATTTTAAAGACTTGCACAATCCTTGTTGGGTTAGACTCTTGCAAAATTCAAGGGGATGTTGTTTCAGAGGGCAAACCAGATTTCAGATATTCAATATAAATCCTACAAACATTTTTAACTACCATACAATAAGTTTGCTAAATAATGGATTTGGAGTTTATAGATAGTACTCAGCTAGTATCCAACGTACAATCTGCTGTCAGACTTCAACACATATAAATAACTTCCTGATATTGAAAAAGGGGATTCATGTATCCATTATATCAACCATTATCCATAAATAAATCCAAGCAGGTTTCAGGAACTGCATGCTTCCATTATTTAAAATACTGCATAGGATAGACATCTTATTCAAGTTACCCAACATATATTTGTTAATTCAACATCACACTTTTTCCTTGGTAACAGTAACACAGACAATACTTGGCATTGGGTCATGAATGCTCAGATACCAGAACTATTCTGCATTCAAGAAAAATGTTCCCTAGGAGGACGAAATAGATAGGAGACTTCACAGTCTGCAGATATGTTCTCAATGGATACCAAAACATTCACTCTAGAGTTCACTTTTCTTACTACAGAAGTTTCAAAGCATAGGTCTGATCAGTATCTCCACCTGGAATGTGTTGCATTCTGGCCAGCTGTTCTGGAGAAAAACAGCTGGTGCAGACTTCCATCATTTTTCTACACTGAGGGGAAAAATAGACTTAAGAAAAGTTTATCTACTTCAGATCCAAGGATTTAATTTTGTCAGGGAACATATTTCTGGGGCTCTCTTTGCATGACTCACTAAAAATTTTCAGTGAATGATATGCATCAGCATCTTATTCCCTGCCTTCATTGAGATTGCATTTCAACAAAAAATCAAGACTTAGTATTATCTAAATTTGAAATGGCTCTAATTTTATGGTGATAGATTTACGTTTGTTAAAATATAATAAACAAGCTCTAAGAAGAGGGAAGCTGCTAGCTCTCCTTGGCTCATTAGCCAAGTATGTTGGCTTAACACATCAAAACACATTGCAAAGAGTTATATTTTTTAAGAAAGCTGCACTTAGGTATGACAACAGCCAAGATCCTACCACTAGTATTGACCTATCTACTAGCTCTAAATGTATAGATTCCAGTTAGCTACCAGATCACTTTACTAGGCCTCAAAGCCCAATACAAGTTCAAGCCAACGCAGCTCATCCCAGTATTCTTTCCTGGTTGCTTTTCTATAGTTCCAAAAGTGGCTCCAGGTAGCTCTCCACAGTAAAGAAAATATAATTAATAGGTGTTCATTGGAAAATGAGAGATTAGGGCATAACTGCTCCTATTACTCCAGCCATGGGCTGCACTCCTTGTAACGCAGAAAACGAAACTTCTAGCCTGGCCAGTGTAGAAATCCACCACCTAAGACTAAAATCTGCATTTAGGGGACTTCCTCTGTTCAATGGGAATAACTAGGATCCTTCCACTTTCCTCAGTCCAAAACCTATAGGATCCCAATCAATGGCAAAAATAGTAGGGAAGCAGAAGGCGTTGTGGGGATTACTTACAGCTCTAGTTTCGTACAGCACCAGTTTTTGCACAGAGCTGATGATCGGAGCCGCCGCAGGCATGGTAACACAGCGGAGGGGATTACACTCAAGGCACCTGCGAAAGCTCCCACCTGCCCTATAACGCCCCTTCCTCCTTTTTGAAGACTAGGCTTGGCCTTAGCTAACCTACGGCTCGAGATAAATGCGGACCGCGTGAACCCATTTTCATCTCCGTTTTACTCGATCGGCGAGGGACCCTATGAGGAAGGGTCGATCGGGAGCCGAAGAAACCGGGGAGACGCACACCCCGTCTCCCCATCGAGAGTAGGCGGCTGTTCCGCCAACACCGAGCAAGGTCGCGAGAGTGACAGCTAAGGGAAGCGCAAAACCACGTGATTGAATTTGCCGGCGCCGCGGCCATTTTTAGTTTGGGAACGATACTGATCTTTGCCCGGAACAGAGGAAATTTTGAAGGGATTGTAACGCCAAATAGCCTTTTTCATCCTCTGCTCGCGCTATCGGCGAGTGGAATCTAAGAAATCTATCACGGGGGTAGTAACTTGCAGTTCATAAGCTTTGTGAAGACGGCTCCCTTAACTTCTTTTTTTTCCTAAAGGACTTCGGCTTTCGTGGATGAAAATCCACGTCATCGTTTGCATGAAGTTGCATCCCTCTGTTCCCTAGGAGTACCCCACGCGGGTGTGAGTAACATTCCTGCCCACTGAGGCTAGTACTCTGTTGAGGCAGAATTCAAATCACAGGCATTGAATAGCAATAGCACTTAGACTTATATGCCGCTTCACTGTGCTTTACAGCTCTCTAAGTAGTTTATAATCAGCATATTGCCCCCAACAATCTGGGTCCTCGTTTTATCGACCTCGGAAGGATGGAAGGCTCAGTAAACCTTGAAATTACACTGCTCAAAAAAATAAAGGGAACACAAGCAGAAGACATCCGAGATCTGAATGAATGAATGAAATAGCCTTATTAAATACTTTTTGTTCGTTACATACAGTAGTTTTGTGTTCCCTTTAGTTGTTTGAGCAGTGTATAACTATTGTATGTAACGAACAAAGTATTTAATAAGGCTATTTAATTCATTCAGATCTCGGATGTCCTCTGCTTGTGTTCCCTTTATTTTTTTGAGCAGTATATATAGCAAGTACTACTTGACGTTTCAGCTTTCTTAACCCTCCCCCCCTTTCTTTTTCATTCAGAAAAAGAGTTTTAAATATTTACACCAAGAAATCGGCTTCATTGAAATCAGCGAGACCCACCCACCCACCACCACCACCCCCGGCGTGGATATGTCTATCTTTGCCCTGAGACCGTCGCTGAAACCGCTGAGCAAATGAGGGATTCCGTCATTTGCCACATTACAAGCCGATCCTGGGGCTGCAAGTCAGTTGCGCCCGTTTAACCTACGCAACGCCCGCCGAGGATCGGTCGGCTCCCTAAGAAGCTGAGAATTTGCCCTAGAAGACGGTTAACATTGAAAAGCTCCCGTTAAAAACCGTTAGCGAAGCACCCTTAAACATTCTACGGGTTTCCTCGCGCTCTGCTGTGTAACGGCCCTTTTGTGGGCGGGATCGCGCAGGGACCGTTGATTGGGTGAAGCGAGCGGGGGGGGGGTATTCCGAGAGAAAGAGAGAGGAGGCGGGGCGTTATCTCCACGGTTACGGGGGAACACAAATCGCTTGCGGAGCTTTCGTGCTGTGCTGTTGCCAAAGCGAAGCGGCGAAACCCCGCTTGGCCTCATCCTGCAGTAAGTCTTCCCTGGGTGACCCTTTTAATCCGTTTTCTGCGCCGGCAACAGCCGTGAAAATGATTTCATCAAGCTCATTTGTGCCCAACCTTAGTCAAGGTTGCCGAGTGGGGATGAAGCACCACTCTGTGATCGTTGGGTTTTGTTTTGTTTTTCATTCATTTACCATATTTTTACCTCGCTTTTTTGGTCCGTCCTCTCACATTTTATTTGAGGGGGGGGGAAACCCAGCCCAAATTTACTATGTCATCATACCCCAGGGGACAGTGAAATACCTCTAGGAAGAGGCTGTTGGCAAATTTGGCTACACAGGAAAACTTTTTTACCAAGCTGCTTTTATGCTGCAATTCATATGGCAGTGATATATTTATGAGGCTCACAGATTATATAGGTGGGCATCATGTTAGTTGAACTGATGCCTGTTGTCTGCATGGACACATCCATAGTTTTTCTTGTCAGCATCCCAGAAACTACAGGATCAGGAAAAAAATGAGTTTTTATTGCAGAAGTAGTATGCCATTGCCTTCTTTCAGGATTTTTATTTTTGCTTGACTATTATTTTGGGATTCTTAATATCGTCTGTAGTCATAGGATTTTCTGGTTGTCTCCAATTCAAAATCTAGGTGCAACCCTATTCCCTTCCCCCCGCCCTCATCAACCGAGATGAGCTACTTGCTGCTATAGCTGCAGATGTAAAAAGTAGTAAGGATCTTAATAACTAATTCTATCTTTTAAATGTAGATTGAATGATGGCATCTCCAGAAGATGAACAACCTTACCCTTTTGTAGATATATATGATGAAGATGAAGCTGACAGAGTCTTCCTTTTGTCCAAGCCTACTTGCTTCATCATCCTTGGAAAACCAGTAAGAAAAAGGCCGACATGATTAAATTGGCACTTTAAACAGACTAATTCAAAATACAGACACATATATATCTTTATTTAGAAATCCAATGAAATTCCATAGGTTTTATTGCTAGAAAAATGTACATGTGAGTAATAAAGTAATAATATCTGTGGAACATATGAACTCCTGAATAAAATTCATAAAATGGTGCTGTCGGTATGGCAAACTTTTTTTTGCCAGGATATCTTTTCTAGATCACTGCTAGAATGTACAGCATGGCATGGCATAAAATATGGATTTCAGGGCCTCCCCAATCTGGAAATGTTCTGTCTCTGATTTTGTGACTCTGGATGGCGTAACACTGCCCCAGTCAGAGTTGATGCATAAGTTGGGGTCATCTTGAATTCATGATTCTTACTCAAGGAACTGGTGACAGGAAGCCGTTTGCACAAATCCATATTGTCAGTTGACTCCATTCATGGATCAGGGAACTCTTCCATATCTACTCACATTTTAATCAGCTTCCACTTGGAGTATTGCAATGCTTTATTCTTGGATCTTCCTTTGAAAAGCATTCAGAAGCTGCAACTGATCCAGAATGCAGCAGAACTTGTAGCCTTGGTATCCCATGGCATACCAAGGTATCACTGTTTCATGAGCTATATTGCTTTCAATAGCTTCCAAGTCTGGTTATCACCCATGTATGGCATGAGATCAGGTTATTATGGGACTGACTGTTTCTGATAGTTTCTTCTCACCAAATCAGACAAAATGGGTCTGCTCTGGGTCTGTTAAGCAGTGTCAATTAGTTGGACCCAGAAAGCATACCTTTTCTGTCAGAGTGCCTGCCCTTCCCCTTCCCCTAACATTCAGATGGCCCTGAATGTGAAAGTCTCTCAGAAGGTTTTGAAAATCGTTTTCCTCAGACATTGAGGCTACAATGTTATCTGAGACCAGTAGGTATTTTTCATGATGCATTATGGGAGAATTTTGCTCAGAGCCTCAATTGCATTTTACTGTATTGTATTGTATTTATTCTATTTTATTGCTGTCTGTAGCAGGCAGGCAGATAAATGACTGTTTTGCTATATCACAAAGTATGGTGGCTATAGGGAGTCAATATAGAGGCTCATAAAATCTGTCCTTTTCATTCCACAATACTGAGTGTCACAATCTTATTTTGTAATATATCTTATGAGTTGGCTTCTGTCTAACTATACTCATGTGCCTGACCATACACCCTCTCGACTTTGCATTAGAAAACAAATTGCATTGATTGCTGTGGGATTTATTTCTGTCATGCATTTGAGATGATGCTGCATGGAGTTACAATTATCTGATTGATAATTGCAGTGGATCTACTGGTAATTCAGCAAGCCAAAATTTATATACACCATTAATGTTTCTGAATTTATTTGATTAGACTCTTCTTGAAGTTCTCATTTGTATGGTTACTTACCATGATGGCAGGAGAATTTAGGAATTAGTTGCATCTGTATAACTCCATTCTACTTTATACTGGTCCCAATAACACTTCTGAGGGGTATTCCCAGAATAAAGCAGTTCATGTCTTTCATATATTTACATTAATTTAGTATCTGTAATATTAATTTAATGTTCCAGATGTATTGGAATTCTTTCAGCTATGATCAATATTGCTATGCTGGCTGAGGATGATGAAAGTCATGTTTCAACATGTCAACTGTTGAGTAAACATTAAACTGTCCCTTAAGTACAGAATTAGGAAAATAATTATTGAGTGATGCAGGAATAAGTTTTATCTCTCTCCGATTTATTTATCCTATTTATCCTCCCTCCTGACTGACTCAAGGTTGATTCAGCCTTCCATCCTTCCGAGGTTGGTAAAATGTGGACCCTGATCGTTGGGGGCAATACGCTGATTCTGTAAACCGCTTAGAGAGGGCTGTAAAGTACTATGAATATAAGTTTAAGTGCTATTGTTATTGCTATATAACCTTTACATTTAAATTTCCTCTTAACCATTTATTTGCTACTGGGAAAGTTCATCAGAAAATTTCAAGTTTTGTATCATCAATGTGCTGATGAGACTCAGATTTATATCACTACCCCAAATCAGACTGATGATGCCATTGAGGTGCCTTAACAGTCTAGTGGGTGCAGAAACGGCTTAAACTGAATCGTAGGAAGAAAGAATTACTGTTTTACCATTGGGTTTGCTGTCTGTTTTAGTGTTCTGTCTTGATAGAATAATACTGTATTATCCCTGAAAGAGCATGTCCATAGCTTGGGGGTTCTTCTGGGCTCTCAGATCTTCTAGAAGAGAAAGGGAGGTGTTATGGCCATGGATGTTCCTAGCTCTGGCTGTTGTACAAGTTGGACTGGGAAGATCTTCCTGTAGTAACTCATGTCATCATCACCATGATGTTTAGACTATTGCAACAGATTCTATATGGGGTTGCCTTTGAAGATCACTTAGAAAGTGCAGGATTCTAGGTGCAATTTAAAATGTTGGTGGTAATCTAAAAGTTTTACATGGCTTGGCACATGCTTAATTGCAAAACTGCATTCTCCATTTGGAATTGACCTGGCCAGTGCAATCTACCCAAGAGAAACTACAAGTAGTATTCCACTTTGGGGGTGAAGAAGGTAAAGTTTGGAGGTGCTGCTTTTCAGTGGCAGTATTGGTCATTTACTGCAGCCTCTTAATGGACTTCTGGTTGGTTCCCATGCTGGTTGCCTTTGGGAAGCTGTTCTAAACAGATGTCTATGAAGATTCTCAGTCATCCACGTAATGGTTGTCCCAACGGTACTTTTCTAAAAGGCAACTGAACTTTCCTGGTTTTTTCCCCCTCTAAAAACGTTTCTGATCTCGGAACTGAAGAAGATTCTTGGATGAGAAGCAAAACATTTTCAAGGGAAAAAAACCATATAAGTCGAGTTGCCTTTTGGAAAAGCACTTTTATTTTAAGTCTTCCGGAAGGTATTTAGGCCTTGATTCCAACTTGTTTTAATTACCATTTTATTTTGGTTTATTTAATTTTATTTCATATTTTCATTAGCTTCTGGAACTTAATACTTACTGTTTATTGTATGTTGTTTCTTGTGTATGTTATGTAATAAGCTGCTCCGAATCCTCAGAACTTAGTACTTTATGAATATGATTAATTGATTAATTTAAAAAATCAGCAGTAGGACCAAGCTCCTAATGTAACTCTATCAATTTTGCTTTGTAAAATGGAATGGTTTGCTAATATTATATTATATATTTAGTAGAAGCAAGCAAATGCATAATCATAGCCCCAGTTTTCTTTGTTTCTTTTTATTCCTAACACGAAACCTTACAAGCAGATACATAGCACAGAACATAGAATCACATTGATTTAACTACCAGAGCTAATGACTTAAAAGTGTCAAATATATTTTTGCTTTGAAAGGTAGCAAGGACAAGGAGACCATTTTTCAATAAAAAAATTGGAAAAGCAAAATATATTTCATACACAATTAGAGCCATATACAGGAATTCTGACATTTAATAATATGGATGGAAATTCTAGTCACTCCTTATCCTAATAAATATTTCAGTTTTCATTGTTTCATTCTAATTTATTACATTTGAAGCACTTCAATTCATTCTAGTTTTAATAATCCTTTTCTTTTTGTTTTCTCATTTTAAGGGTGTTGGGAAGAAAACATTAGCTAAAAAAATAGCCCAATTTTGGAAGTGCACTCTTGTAGATGGTAAATATAAAAACTATTCATTTTACTGTATTTCATTCTATGCATGTTTGTATAATTTCTAACATTCTAGAAACCTATTTAATTTAAAGAAAAAAGTTGCAACATTTTCATGAACTAACATATAAATTCAGAAGAGTTTGACAATGTATATTCCTTTTCTGTTGAAGAGATTTTGAATTTTTAGCAGATACTATTGGGAGTATTGCCATACTTTTATAAAATGAGGTGCAAAAAAATGGGAAAATGGAATCTAATCTTTGGAACTTGATTTCTGATGATGAAATAAGATATTCTCCGCCTACCCCTCTTTGAAAAGCTTGTTTTAAAGATACTGATACTAAAGCTACTGAAACTTTTTTCTGCTCATTTATGGGTAATATCAGTGGTAACATAGACAGTAACCATATTACATAAAGTGTAATATAGTTAGAGAATTACTTAAAACAACAAGAAAAAACTAGTCCACTCTATAAAGTTAATATATGTACCATCAATCTCTACATTAAAACATTATAATATTCTATCTATGATTTTTGTGTGATCCTAACCTTTATCCTACTTTCCATATTCCAATGTTGTTTCACATTCCATTATGGTCATACAAATATAACAGATACAAATTTAAAACACCAGTTGCAATATACATTTTTTAAATGAACCCTAATGAAGTCAGTAACAGTGACTTTGGTGAGAATAGGAAAGGAAAAAATATTGTAATGACATGTATTTTTTTTATTAAGGGGTTAATAAACTCCTTCTGCTAATCTCTGGACAAGTCATTAATATTGAAAATGAAAAATGAAAAAAGTGAAAGAGTTGGATCAGAAGTTGTTGTTTTTTTAAGTCCATATGGGACCAGTAGAAAGAGGACATAAAAAGTCCTCTGTGTATTTGTGCAACATAAGGATTCCCTTAGTTTTATGGAGGATACGCCTTTAAATCTTATAGAAATTTTCTCCTAGTTGCCTCAATTTCAGTAATAATCTGAAGATTTTCTTCAAGATATTTTACCAATAATTTATGACTAAAACATGCTTGAGTCCAGCCTTTCCCATTCCACTTAAACTTAGCTTGCCATGATTAATTCACCTAGAGAGTATGGGATAACTGAAGTGATTAGAGGGAAATATATATTCTCTATCAGGTACAGCTTTTTAGAAATCTATTTTTGGTTTTTAAATTAAGTTCTCCTCAGGGATATTCTGGCCCACAGAGAAACTACCTTACCTTTGTGAGCAGTAGTTTTTACATTAAATTTGCAAGAGTGAATAAAGAATGTAGCACAGCAAGCTAGTGATTGGATTCTGGCTTGTTCCTTTAGAATTAATTTGGCATCAGCAGGTTTCTGAGTAAAACCCTAAAACTATGAGGCAGCATGTACCTGATTTTCCAGTTTGTTCCCAGAAACATCATTTCTTTGAAGTGCTATCATTAGAACATAATTACAGTGATTTCTAAGGAATCCTGCAGCAAAGCTAAAATTTCTGAATTTTTAAAATTGCAATATAATTTTATTTAAGTTCTGAAAGGGAAATTGTTTATATGAGCCTATTCTTTGTTACCTGCTAATTTAAAATTAGAGCAGGCAACAATTAGCACAACATGAGAGCCCTCTGGTGGCTAAAAGTGTCTTTTATTTTGTGGAAATCATGGTCAAGTACTAGATAAGCACACAGAACTATAATTAGACTTTTCTATTTAAATAGGAGTTTTAATGACAATGATAATTATCAGCCCATAATAGGTACTCTGGAGGTCTAGAATTGGCTTTAGAGAAAAAGATATTGATTCCTTCTTCTCCAAAGTTGTAATAGTTGAAGAGAAAAAAGAAATGAAAATATTTATTTATTTTTTTATTTTATTTTATTGAATTTGTATACAATATATTGTATTGTTTTACAATACTTCAGTAACATTTGGACTCTGGACAAATTATAATAGGAAGATATAATACAGCTATTGTACAGGTAGTTCTCCAGTTACAACAGTTCATTTAGTGACCATTTGAAGTTACAATGGCACTGAAAAAAGTGACTTATGACTGTTTTTCACACCTAAGACCATTGTAGCATCCCCATAGTGACATGATAAAAATTCAGACTTTTGACAACTGATTCATATTTATGATGGTTTCAATGTCCTAAGGTCATGTGATCACCTTTTACAACCTTCTGAGAAGCAAAGTCAACGGGGAGGCAAGATTTGCTTAACAACCATGTTACTAACTTAACAACTGCAGTGATTTCACATAACTGTGACAAGAAACAGCAAAATTCACTTAACAACTCTCTTGCATACAAGAGAAATTTTGGGCTCAATTGTGGTCATAAGTCCAGGACTACCTGTACTATACATACAGTTGTGCTGGAGTCATTATAAAGAACAATAGTAGTGTATTAGTCATTTGAAAACACATTTTGATTCTTGGCCAATTAATGTGCATTTAAAGCATATCTCCAAACCCTGCTTAACAGGGATCAAAAAGGTTAGCATGTAAAAGAAGAAACCAGATGAAAAGCCCTGAGTAACATTGTCTATCCTTTCTCTTCTAACTTCCCCTCATTGGATATCATGTATCATCAATGTATGAAAGTACAGTTATAGTACTCTCCTCACCTCTTGGTCATAATTTATTTGAGGAATTCACACATACACAAAGTGAAAGCATTGGAGAGTGAGATGGCACAGCCGCCAACCACAATTTTTGATTAATCTCAGTAAATGACATTTTAAAATATAAAAAGTAAAAAAGCAAGCAAAGCCCATTCTTCAAAAAAAATTTTTACGAAAAAAGCACTTTTGTTTTCATATTGAAATCGCTTCTGAATTTCATGTTTGATGTGGAAAAGAATGTAACTTTGACTTTTAGGTTTTATAAATTAGATTGATAGATCTTTATAGAAATTACTTGTTCATATTATTATGGAAAAACAAAAAGCTGTGATTTGATGCTAAAACCTTATTCTACTGCAACAGAGAGAGTCGGAAGTCAATACTTCTTTTTCTTTTCTTTTCCCTACCTTTCCTCACTTCTCTTTCCCCTTTCCCCTCCCTCCTCACTGCTCTTTTATTTACTTTTGTATTTTGTATTTTATAATACTGTATAACTTAATAAAAAATGTTTACAGTTTTTAAAAAATTACAATAGCAAGAGAGATAATGGATGAAACAAACAAGTATGTTTTTTATCTTTCTTCCCTGTGTGAAATTATTGAAGACAAATTTTTGTTCACTTATGTTCGCATATCCTGTAAATCCACATTGTGGTTTGTTTGATTTGATACCAGTGTGATCCGTTTATGTTTCATTTTGTGCAAAACTGTTTTATTTTGTATACCACTTAACATTACAAGCAAACTTAGCATTATGGTTTCTTTTACAAATTGTTTTAATATTATCTCAACTATTGTCACATACCGGGCAGACTAGTTGTACGTGTGGATCCAACTCAATGAGTCATGCATTGTGCAACTTCTCTAGACATTTCAGGATATTTAGAAGTAATGTTAAGCGTCTTGTGTAATTTTCAAAGGAAAACTTGGCTACAGCACAGAAAGATAAATGTTCCTTAAAGAATTCACAGGAGATCAGATGTTACCTAACTAGAGCAACACAAAATATGGCCACTTCATGGTTTCTGCACTTATTATCGTCATTGCATTTATTATCTCTTTGTAGAGAGAGATATACAAGAAACCATCACTGCAGATGGATTTTTATGGAAAAAAGAATGCATGAACTTCAATATTAAAAATGTTGTTTTGAATTGCCATTTAAAGTTATCTAAATTCTGTTTTGCATTATACAGTACTGCATATATACATGCACACAGCACCATCTAAACAATTTTTATTTTTTTCTGTGTGATATATCCTTTTAGCTTTTGAAGTTATAAATGAAAACATAACAGCCGAAACAGAATATGGACTGAAGGTAAAGCCTGTATTTATTTATTTAAGCTAGATTTTGAGGTATATTTTTGTATTTTATTCCTTAGTGAATTTATAATTCTTTCAATGGGCACTATTAGTTAAAGCCCACTTCAGCTCACAACTTTGAATTATTGCAATTTGATTGGATTTGAACTATGGGTAATGTACCAAGCTCAGTGGTAGACCACATGTTTTGCACATAGGTTCATTTTTTGGCATCTCCAGTTTAAGACAGTGCATCAGATAATATATAGTAATAGAATTTATTCTTAAGGAGGTGCTATAAAAGAAAATGGAAAGAAGGAGAGAGCGGGAGGGAGGGAGGGAGGAAGGGAGAGGGGAGAGAGGGAAGGAGGGAGGGAGAGAGAAAGAAAGAAAGAGAGAGAGAGAGAAGAGCAAAGATTTGTGGAAGTTGTAGCCCAAAACATAAAAGAAGGAATATTGAGAGCATCTGGATAATTTTTTTTGATATAGTATAAGGCAGCTTTGCATATTAATTATATATCCCCTATTATATATTCTTAATGCAATTCAATATTTTACATTGTTCTCCCTAAGTGCAAGGACCTACTTTACCAAGGTCAAAATGTTCCTGAAGAGTTGGTGATAAAGATGCTTATGATCAAGCTGGACTCACCAGAGATTAATCACTTCGGTATGGGTTGCTGCATCTTCTTTTTTTCCACTATTTATTAAGTAAGCTCATCATCATCCTAGAAATACATGCCTCTGATTTATTTATTTGTCTGTCTGTTTTGTGGATTGTATGGGATTTAGAAAGCCAGTTTAGTGTAGTGGCTAAGGCATTAGGCTAGAAACCAGAAGCCGCTGAGTTCTGCTCCTGCCTTGGAAACAAAATCATCTGGATGACCTTGGTCCAGTTTCTTTCTATTTGCCCTAGACGGGAGGTAATTGCTAGCCACTTCTGAAAACTCTTGCCAAGGCAAATTCAGGGACTTTTCCAGGACTTATCCAGTCCTTATCCAGGCAGTCTCCAAAAATTGGACAATTTTTAACAGAAGAAATAAAAAGAACCAATATTGTGTAGTGGTTAAGGCATCAGGCTAGAATCCAGGAAACCTGAACTTCTAGTCTCGTTTTAGGCATGAAGCCTGCTGGATGATCTTGGGCCCATCACCTTCTCTCAACTCTAGGAAGGAGGAAATGGCAAACCACTTCTGAAAAACCTTGCCAAATAAATAGCAGGAACTTGTCCAGGCAGTCTCGGAGAATTGCAAATGATTGAACAGGGGGAGAGGGATTTAGAGGCTACTCAATTCCCACAGAAGTTTGGGTGGCTCTGTAAGGCAGTGGGGGTTATATTTTTATGTTAGCTACAGTATTTGCTCATTTTGAGCATATGTATTACACAAAAGAAAACACTCTGGTAAAAATGAGATTAGAGAAGAAAGTGGAAGTTTTTAAAGTTGTAGAAGAAAAGTGTAGATTCTCCGGTTTACAGGAGTCCGTTGCTCTTTCAAAATTGGGCACCTCTCCAGACCTCTCCTCTTCCTTTAGGAAAGAAAATAAGAAGTGTAGTAAAGCAGATATGGAGACCAGAGGAGAGAGTGCACTTTCATTCCTATTTCAAGGGGCCAGTAGGTGCAGATTCTACTGTCCCAGTTTATCAGATGGACTTCCAATAGCATAGGCATTGAAATACTGTACATCAGATTTGACACACCTTGAAACTGCTGTTGGACTGGAAGACCTCCAAGGTCCCTCCAACTTTGTTATTCTGTTATTTTGATTTAAGGGGAAAATACTGTTTTCATACATAAAGCTATTTGTTGGTTGAAGACAATATGAGGACATAGCAGTATAAAATGTTTCCAGGAATTGGTTGTACAGTGGTTAGATACAAGTGAAGAAAGACCCATAGTCATTCCATAATTACTGTAAATAAGTATGGGTTCTTTAAGTACTGTATAAAAATATTTGCATTTCGCCTCTTGCAGGTTATGTTCTCTGTGATTTCCCTTCTCTTTCTGAGGACTTTATGTCTACACCAGAACAAATAGATGTGATTAAAAATTTAAAATTAAAACCAGATTTCCTGATTAATATTAAGGTAATCGCATTTGAAAGTTCTTAGTAAATCTTCTATTTATTTTATATCTCTGTTTCATACCTTTACAAATTATGCTTCGTAAAGCCACCCATTGTCATAAAAGTAGAAGTTGCCAACTGTCTTTTAATAGTTTTAAAAGAAACTCTACCAGCACATTAGCAATAAAAGTTCTCCTCCTAAGATCTTAGAAAGAAGAGTTACAAAGTTATCTTATTGGATTTGGAACAACTTCCATCTCATAATGATCTGTTTTCCCCACTAGTGTCCCAACAATGACTTGTGCCAAAGAATCACTGGTCAAAGACAGCAGCCTGACACAGGACATATATTTAAAAGAGATGATTGGGATCCTGATATTATTGAAAAGCGTAAGAAAAAGAAGAAAGAATTACGTAAAAGTGAAGATGAGGATGAGGAAGCAGAAGAGGAAGAAGAGGAAGAGGAGACAAATGAGGTAGTTTACCCATATTTTCTAAAAAGACAATTATTTGTTTCAAATAAAAGAAAAGCTTGGATCATTCATAAACACATTGTTTAATATTTGTTAAACAATGCAACGTTCTTCTTCAATAAAGTTAATCAAATTATGTAATACCCTAATTCTACATGCTGCATTTTTGGGGGAAAATCCATTGTCATTTGTAACCATATTAAAGCTATATGTCTTTAATTAACAGTATTACTAAGCCTTTAAATTGGCCGGCTGAAACAAAGAACTGGCTGGGGTCTCCTCCCATTCCAAGTATAAAATTGTCCGGACTAGCAGAGTTCAATTTTAGCATTGGGAACAGCATCCTTCAGAAGTAGCAGCCTTGTTTGATTGATGCAGGGCAGGTTTTATGACACACCTCTGTCTCTGTCTCTCTCTCTCTCTCTGTCTGTCTCTCTCTCCCTTTCCCTCTCTCCTCCCTCTCTCTCTCTCTCTCTCTCTCTCTCTCTCTCTCTCATCTATCTATCTATCTATCTATCTATCTATCTATCTATCTATCTATCTATCTATATCTATCTATCTCAGAATTCCTCAACAGGACTCCAGCAGGAAAACATTTTTTTTTAAAAAAAAAAGCTTTCAAAATCAATTCAATTTTACTAACTGGAATTGCATATTTGTTCAGGATTAATGTTTTCTCAAAGGTTCATTTCAGCCCATAACTAAGCCATTTTAGACAGTTGAAAATTGTTTTCAGCTAATTAATTTTGTTCTGCATACAGCTAATGTTTATCATTGCTGATTTTATACATTCAGAGTGGGAGGTAGAACCAAGCTTTCTATATGTATTTACTTCATTTAAAAAAATGATTTTTTTCCTTCCACCTAGGCTGATCAAATTATGTTGACAGAAATTTTGCCAACTTTAGTGCAAAGGCCAGAAGATTTTATTGAAAATGCACAAAAGAGAATTGAACTCTATAAAGATATTCTGCTGCGTCCCCTAGAGGTAAGATAAGATAATACCTTTTGCACTTCTTAGCCATGACACCCAGAAGTAAGAAAAGAAGGGCGGGGGGGGGGGGGGGGGACACCAGATATCAATGTTATAACTTTTGTTATTGCTAATAAGCTTAGATAACTGTCTCATGAATCCATGAGCTATATTATATTGACAGCACAAATCCTCATCTTTAACACATTGTACTAAGATGATTATTATGATCCATGAACTTTTAAGACCTAGTTTTACATATTACAGCAAGGCATGGTTTGACTCATTGAATAAATCACAGTTGGCTGAATTTATAAGGTACTTTAAGCGTGGAGTATATTTATTTATTACATTTATATATTGCCCACATCACTATCCAAACTGACTCTTGGTGATTGTGGCCCAACCTAATATTTTTAGAGGAGTTAAGACCAACCTGGGTGAGCTAGTACTGCAGAGTGAATAGGACTGTACTATGTATGTAAATATTGTAAACAATATTTACTCTTTTGGGAAGATTAAAGGGTGGTTTCATCAAAGTAGCAGGAAACAACATTACAGATTTGTTTCAATCTTGATTAGAGGAGTGTTTGAAACTGCAAAGTTGGAGCAAGGGTAGAAGACCATACTAAACCATAAAATGTGACATAGAGCCCAAAAGCTAGGTCCACATATTGAGTTTTCTCCTCTACACTTTCCATTTTTTCTTATTCTTTTTTTTTATATTTTGTATTAGGTTTTTATCTTTGTAATCTCAATTTTCAGTGATAGTACTGGTACTGTATTGAAAAAGAGCCCCCCCACCCCCGATACTGCTATATAGAGGACAGGGATCCTTATTTAGGCATCTGCTTTTTAAAAACAAAAAGTGGGATGAAAGTAATTATGGTTTCACCTAAACTGTATGTTCTGAATTGAGAACGGCGGATAAGAGACCAAGATAAGCAACACGGTTTATTCACAGCAACAAGCACAAGGGTTAAAATGTAACCTAGCATTGGTCTTGCGCAGCCGCTATTTATATTGCAGCTGGGCTCGCACAGCCAATAAAACACTTTAAAACATTCACACCTCCCACCGGCCAAGCTATCAGCTCAGCCGATCAGGAAGCCTCCCGTTGCTGGGCGGCCACTCATCAGATCGTAACACTGTAGAATTACTGTATTGGAGTATAAGATGCACCTTCCCCCCCCCCCCAAGAGGCTGAAAATTTGGGTGCGTCTTATACTCCGAATGTAGCTTTTTCAAAGCTTTTTTTCAGCCCTAACAAGGCTTTAGCGAGGCGCTAGCGAGTGAAGCGATCTTCCCAGCTTTGCCTGCTCCCTCGACTCTCCACTGTGCTTTAACGAGACACTAACGAGTGAAGCGATCTCCATGCTTTGCTCAGACTCTCAGCTGTTCTTTAGAAGTTTTTTTTCAGCCCAAACTAGGCGGTAGCCAAGTGAAGTGATCTCCCCCATGCTTTCCCTGCTTTTCTCATTGCTGCTTCCTCTCAGCTGTGTCCTAGAAGCTGTTTTTTATCCCCAAGCAGGGGATAAAAAACCAGCAAACTAATGTGCTGCAGCTGATCAGACTAAGGCTAGCCAGATAAATATCTGGTAGGCAATTTTTTTTTCCTATTTTCCTCCCCAAAAACTAAACTGTTTCTTATACTCTGGTGCGTCTTATACTCCGAAAAATATGGTAGTACTATGGGAACCAAAATATAAAATATTTTAAAAATAAATTATATTCTAAAATGCCTTGAATCTTTCATAAATTTGGGAAGGAATCTCCTTTTTTCTTCATATGTCCATGTGCATTTATCAAAAAATAGGGAGGCACAAATAGTTGTTCTGTATTGGAGCCATACTGTAGAGCTGTTGCTTGCCAAGACATTGCATTTGGTTATAGAGTGGTCTTGCTTGCCACATGGACTGGTTGAATGGATACATAAGTTCAATATTGTCCTCAGTCAAGAAATATAATATGGACAATGTGAATAAGGTAGAATATGACTCCTCTGCCAGCCCGACATCTCTTTTTCGTCAAATTCTAAACTGTGTTCACTCATAAGTACAATTGAACTTATGCAGTTCTGGCCTGTGATTGCATTAAATTCATTTGTACTTATAAGTGAAGTGTTTGTCCTCACATTCTTTGTCAAGTAAATATTACAGTTACATTAATATTAGATATTAAGGACTTCCCGCCTGGCTCCGCAGCTTTGAAGACGCTCTTTTTTGAGCGCCCGTTCTCTGGTTCCGTAAAAGCCCCAGAACAGCCGAAAAACTGCTGTCTGGAGGCTTGGAACCCTCTCCCCGGGCAAAGGGGAGAGAGAAGAGTCGACAGGCGGGGGTAGAGCCCCCCAAGTGCGCTAGGAGAAATCCTGGGGCGCAAAGGGTGTGGGCTCCCTATTGAAGCCTGTCAAGCCACTCAAGACCAGAGACGACTCCGCTGAAGCGGAGCTAGAAGCTGCAACCAGAATCTGCAGAAAATCAACAGGGGGGACTTTTAACATCTTTACTTTGATAGCAGACGAAGCAAATCAGGAGAAAACAAAAGGAAACTTGCAAGTAACACTTTAACTCCGTTTTAATATGCAGAAAATGGCGCCTGAGGGCGGGAGGAGGAAACTACCAGGGAAAGTGCTTGTTAAGGCTTGTGAACGTTTTACAGCTATTGGATTACACCCTAAGAGAAAGTTTTAAATGGAAGCGGCCAGGAAAAGAATTTGGTTCTGATTTTAACTAAAATCTAGTCTTTATACTGTGTGGAAAAAAGTTGAATTGTTGTCCTGATAGCTGGAGAAATTAGTAGCTGAAATATGGCTGACAACAGGGCTGGTGAATCAGCAAATTCCCAAGCCATGACTGTCCAGGCTTTTCAAGAACTTCTAGACTTTTTTACCTCAGCCCTGCTGAATACAATCGAAAGGGCTTTTTCAAAAAATAGCTTGGGAAATTATAAGCAGTTGTTACAGGGACAGCAGGAAATTATTCAGAAGAATTTATTTTTGGAAGATCAGGAAATGGACAGGATTAAGAGATTGGCCAGTACAGCTGAAACAAAGGTTTTGGTGGACGTTTCCATTCCAATGACAGAAAAGCAACAAATGGTTTCTTTATTGCAAGCTGACAATTTTTATGGCAACAAATTTTGGCTATATGGACAAAGAAATGGATTGAATGATTATACAAGCCAGAACAGACGAAATGAGGATTTCAAGTTAGAAAATGTGACTTCAAGAAGAGAGCGAGTATTTCAGAAACATCAACCTCAAATTACTATTTTAAAAGTTTCCAAAATAAAACTGGGGGGATTGTTGAAAGAATTTATAAAAAAAAAAGGATTGGAAAAAATATAAAAAGAAGTGAAGAACAGAAGATTAAGAAAGATATTCTCCTGTGGATTTTGAAATTGGCATTGGGCAAATATGTGTTTTAATGGTTCTAAAAGATTTTTAAAATGTTTAACATAAGGTTATATTATTCTACAAGATATATGAGATAAATTGTATAAGCTTTTAGGATGTCTAACCCTTTGAAGCAAAGAGGATTAATGTTAAACTCAGAATTTTATTGTAAACTGATAATTAGTTTTGGATAGTTAAGGGTTGTTCTTTAAAAAGTTAGAGGTATTAAGACGGTTAATTGAAAAATTGAAAGATACCCTCCTGTAGATTCTGAAATTTATATTTGGTAAATAAGTGTTTTAAAGGTATTAAGAGATTTTTAAAATGCTTAACATTAGACTATATTATTTTAAAAGCTATATGAGATAAAATGTGTAAGATTTTAAGATGAAAATTTTTTTTTCTGGTATAGAAATGGAATTTATTCATGATTTTTATTGTTTGTAAGATTGCTAAAGTATCGGATTATGCATTAAGAAAAAGGTTTTTTTTTTTTCTATATAAGTAGGAAGAATGAATTTAATTTAATTGGTATTGAGAATTTATAAAAGGGAGGTTGGTGAATTGGAGCAAAGGGAGTTAAAGAACATGTGGGAGCTTTGAACTTTATAATTTGTTAGTTTATTTTAGCATATGTTTGTTAGATGCTATACCCTGTTTTTGCTCCGGGAAGTCAGGGGTGGGGTGGGGAGGGGGGGATAAGGGAGTGGGGGGGAAAGTGATGAATAGAGAAATGTTTTAGCAGAAGAAAGTGTATTCTAGAATATAGGAGTTGCTCAGATACTAAAGGAGGAAAATATTTCACAGCAAAGGAGAGAGGAGGTGGGGGGTAGGAAGAGGAGAGGGAGGGAGAGGAATGGAAGAAAGGAGAGGAGGAAGGGAAGGGAAGGGGACAGGAGTAGGAGTGAAGGCGAGAAGGGGGAAAAGAAGAGAGAAGTGGGGGATAGGGAAAGGAAGTAGGATGAGGTGGGAGAAGAGATAGGAGAAAGTAGGAGGGAAGAGGAGGGAGGGACGGGAAAGAAAGGAGGAGGAGAAGAAGGTTTGTTGTGGAATGAGGGAAGAAGGAGAAGAGCAACTCCGAATGTAATTAAAATGTTTTATTTTAATGCTTTCTTTAAGGGAAACATGTATATGGAGGATTTCTTATGTATAAGAAAATGTATAATTCATGTGGGGAAGGGGAAGGGTGGGGGGGAGAAAATTGTTTGTATTTCTTATAAAACATATATATATATATATATATATATATATATATATATATATATATATATATATATATATATATATATATATATGCATATTCTTTCTAGCCAGGTTTTACCTACGTAAGCTAGGTTGTTCTGCAGCTCTGGCTGTGTGAAATCTCATTCACCATCCTCAGAGCTCCTCCTCTGCTGACAAACTGCAACTCTGCGTTGCTCTCTGGGAGACTCAGATAGCTATTTCTGCCTTATAAGGCTTCGTCAGTGAGCCACACCCACTTCTCAGATATTCCCCCTGTAAAGGTACAATGTGTCTTTTTCTGTTTTTCGTAGGCTTTTATGTGCATATTCTTTCTAGCCAGGTTTTACCTACGTAAGCTAGGTTGTTCTGCAGCTCTGGCTGTGTGAAATCTCATTCACCATCCTCAGAGCTCCTCCTCTGCTGACAAACTGCAACTCTGCGTTGCTCTCTGGGAGACTCAGATAGCTATTTCTGCCTTATAAGGCTTCGTCAGTGAGCCACACCCACTTCTCAGATATTCCCCCTGTAAAGGTACAATGTGTCTTTTTCTGTTTTTCGTAGGCTTTTATGTGCATATTCTTTCTAGCCAGGTTTTACCTACGTAAGCTAGGTTGTTCTGCAGCTCTGGCTGTGTGAAATCTCATTCACCATCCTCAGAGCTCCTCCTCTGCTGACAAACTGCAACTCTGCGTTGCTCTCTGGGAGACTCAGATAGCTATTTCTGCCTTATAAGGCTTCGTCAGTGAGCCACACCCACTTCTCAGATATTCCCCCTGTAAAGGTACAATGTGTCTTTTTCTGTTTTTCGTAGGCTTTTATGTGCATATTCTTTCTAGCCAGGTTTTACCTACGTAAGCTAGGTTGTTCTGCAGCTCTGGCTGTGTGAAATCTCATTCACCATCCTCAGAGCTCCTCCTCTGCTGACAAACTGCAACTCTGCGTTGCTCTCTGGGAGACTCAGATAGCTATTTCTGCCTTATAAGGCTTCGTCAGTGAGCCACACCCACTTCTCAGATATTCCCCCTGTAAAGGTACAATGTGTCTTTTTCTGTTTTTCGTAGGCTTTTATGTGCATATTCTTTCTAGCCAGGTTTTACCTACGTAAGCTAGGTTGTTCTGCAGCTCTGGCTGTGTGAAATCTCATTCACCATCCTCAGAGCTCCTCCTCTGCTGACAAACTGCAACTCTGCGTTGCTCTCTGGGAGACTCAGATAGCTATTTCTGCCTTATAAGGCTTCGTCAGTGAGCCACACCCACTTCTCAGATATTCCCCCTGTAAAGGTACAATGTGTCTTTTTCTGTTTTTCGTAGGCTTTTATGTGCATATTCTTTCTAGCCAGGTTTTACCTACGTAAGCTAGGTTGTTCTGCAGCTCTGGCTGTGTGAAATCTCATTCACCATCCTCAGAGCTCCTCCTCTGCTGACAAACTGCAACTCTGCGTTGCTCTCTGGGAGACTCAGATAGCTATTTCTGCCTTATAAGGCTTCGTCAGTGAGCCACACCCACTTCTCAGATATTCCCCCTGTAAAGGTACAATGTGTCTTTTTCTGTTTTTCGTAGGCTTTTATGTGCATATTCTTTCTAGCCAGGTTTTACCTACGTAAGCTAGGTTGTTCTGCAGCTCTGGCTGTGTGAAATCTCATTCACCATCCTCAGAGCTCCTCCTCTGCTGACAAACTGCAACTCTGCGTTGCTCTCTGGGAGACTCAGATAGCTATTTCTGCCTTATAAGGCTTCGTCAGTGAGCCACACCCACTTCTCAGATATTCCCCCTGTAAAGGTACAATGTGTCTTTTTCTGTTTTTCGTAGGCTTTTATGTGCATATTCTTTCTAGCCAGGTTTTACCTACGTAAGCTAGGTTGTTCTGCAGCTCTGGCTGTGTGAAATCTCATTCACCATCCTCAGAGCTCCTCCTCTGCTGACAAACTGCAACTCTGCGTTGCTCTCTGGGAGACTCAGATAGCTATTTCTGCCTTATAAGGCTTCGTCAGTGAGCCACACCCACTTCTCAGATATTCCCCCTGTAAAGGTACAATGTGTCTTTTTCTGTTTTTCGTAGGCTTTTATGTGCATATTCTTTCTAGCCAGGTTTTACCTACGTAAGCTAGGTTGTTCTGCAGCTCTGGCTGTGTGAAATCTCATTCACCATCCTCAGAGCTCCTCCTCTGCTGACAAACTGCAACTCTGCGTTGCTCTCTGGGAGACTCAGATAGCTATTTCTGCCTTATAAGGCTTCGTCAGTGAGCCACACCCACTTCTCAGATATTCCCCCTGTAAAGGTACAATGTGTCTTTTTCTGTTTTTCGTAGGCTTTTATGTGCATATTCTTTCTAGCCAGGTTTTACCTACGTAAGCTAGGTTGTTCTGCAGCTCTGGCTGTGTGAAATCTCATTCACCATCCTCAGAGCTCCTCCTCTGCTGACAAACTGCAACTCTGCGTTGCTCTCTGGGAGACTCAGATAGCTATTTCTGCCTTATAAGGCTTCGTCAGTGAGCCACACCCACTTCTCAGATATTCCCCCTGTAAAGGTACAATGTGTCTTTTTCTGTTTTTCGTAGGCTTTTATGTGCATATTCTTTCTAGCCAGGTTTTACCTACGTAAGCTAGGTTGTTCTGCAGCTCTGGCTGTGTGAAATCTCATTCACCATCCTCAGAGCTCCTCCTCTGCTGACAAACTGCAACTCTGCGTTGCTCTCTGGGAGACTCAGATAGCTATTTCTGCCTTATAAGGCTTCGTCAGTGAGCCACACCCACTTCTCAGATATTCCCCCTGTAAAGGTACAATGTGTCTTTTTCTGTTTTTCGTAGGCTTTTATGTGCATATTCTTTCTAGCCAGGTTTTACCTACGTAAGCTAGGTTGTTCTGCAGCTCTGGCTGTGTGAAATCTCATTCACCATCCTCAGAGCTCCTCCTCTGCTGACAAACTGCAACTCTGCGTTGCTCTCTGGGAGACTCAGATAGCTATTTCTGCCTTATAAGGCTTCGTCAGTGAGCCACACCCACTTCTCAGATATTCCCCCTGTAAAGGTACAATGTGTCTTTTTCTGTTTTTCGTAGGCTTTTATGTGCATATTCTTTCTAGCCAGGTTTTACCTACGTAAGCTAGGTTGTTCTGCAGCTCTGGCTGTGTGAAATCTCATTCACCATCCTCAGAGCTCCTCCTCTGCTGACAAACTGCAACTCTGCGTTGCTCTCTGGGAGACTCAGATAGCTATTTCTGCCTTATAAGGCTTCGTCAGTGAGCCACACCCACTTCTCAGATATTCCCCCTGTAAAGGTACAATGTGTCTTTTTCTGTTTTTCGTAGGCTTTTATGTGCATATTCTTTCTAGCCAGGTTTTACCTACGTAAGCTAGGTTGTTCTGCAGCTCTGGCTGTGTGAAATCTCATTCACCATCCTCAGAGCTCCTCCTCTGCTGACAAACTGCAACTCTGCGTTGCTCTCTGGGAGACTCAGATAGCTATTTCTGCCTTATAAGGCTTCGTCAGTGAGCCACACCCACTTCTCAGATATTCCCCCTGTAAAGGTACAATGTGTCTTTTTCTGTTTTTCGTAGGCTTTTATGTGCATATTCTTTCTAGCCAGGTTTTACCTACGTAAGCTAGGTTGTTCTGCAGCTCTGGCTGTGTGAAATCTCATTCACCATCCTCAGAGCTCCTCCTCTGCTGACAAACTGCAACTCTGCGTTGCTCTCTGGGAGACTCAGATAGCTATTTCTGCCTTATAAGGCTTCGTCAGTGAGCCACACCCACTTCTCAGATATTCCCCCTGTAAAGGTACAATGTGTCTTTTTCTGTTTTTCGTAGGCTTTTATGTGCATATTCTTTCTAGCCAGGTTTTACCTACGTAAGCTAGGTTGTTCTGCAGCTCTGGCTGTGTGAAATCTCATTCACCATCCTCAGAGCTCCTCCTCTGCTGACAAACTGCAACTCTGCGTTGCTCTCTGGGAGACTCAGATAGCTATTTCTGCCTTATAAGGCTTCGTCAGTGAGCCACACCCACTTCTCAGATATTCCCCCTGTAAAGGTACAATGTGTCTTTTTCTGTTTTTCGTAGGCTTTTATGTGCATATTCTTTCTAGCCAGGTTTTACCTACGTAAGCTAGGTTGTTCTGCAGCTCTGGCTGTGTGAAATCTCATTCACCATCCTCAGAGCTCCTCCTCTGCTGACAAACTGCAACTCTGCGTTGCTCTCTGGGAGACTCAGATAGCTATTTCTGCCTTATAAGGCTTCGTCAGTGAGCCACACCCACTTCTCAGATATTCCCCCTGTAAAGGTACAATGTGTCTTTTTCTGTTTTTCGTAGGCTTTTATGTGCATATTCTTTCTAGCCAGGTTTTACCTACGTAAGCTAGGTTGTTCTGCAGCTCTGGCTGTGTGAAATCTCATTCACCATCCTCAGAGCTCCTCCTCTGCTGACAAACTGCAACTCTGCGTTGCTCTCTGGGAGACTCAGATAGCTATTTCTGCCTTATAAGGCTTCGTCAGTGAGCCACACCCACTTCTCAGATATTCCCCCTGTAAAGGTACAATGTGTCTTTTTCTGTTTTTCGTAGGCTTTTATGTGCATATTCTTTCTAGCCAGGTTTTACCTACGTAAGCTAGGTTGTTCTGCAGCTCTGGCTGTGTGAAATCTCATTCACCATCCTCAGAGCTCCTCCTCTGCTGACAAACTGCAACTCTGCGTTGCTCTCTGGGAGACTCAGATAGCTATTTCTGCCTTATAAGGCTTCGTCAGTGAGCCACACCCACTTCTCAGATATTCCCCCTGTAAAGGTACAATGTGTCTTTTTCTGTTTTTCGTAGGCTTTTATGTGCATATTCTTTCTAGCCAGGTTTTACCTACGTAAGCTAGGTTGTTCTGCAGCTCTGGCTGTGTGAAATCTCATTCACCATCCTCAGAGCTCCTCCTCTGCTGACAAACTGCAACTCTGCGTTGCTCTCTGGGAGACTCAGATAGCTATTTCTGCCTTATAAGGCTTCGTCAGTGAGCCACACCCACTTCTCAGATATTCCCCCTGTAAAGGTACAATGTGTCTTTTTCTGTTTTTCGTAGGCTTTTATGTGCATATTCTTTCTAGCCAGGTTTTACCTACGTAAGCTAGGTTGTTCTGCAGCTCTGGCTGTGTGAAATCTCATTCACCATCCTCAGAGCTCCTCCTCTGCTGACAAACTGCAACTCTGCGTTGCTCTCTGGGAGACTCAGATAGCTATTTCTGCCTTATAAGGCTTCGTCAGTGAGCCACACCCACTTCTCAGATATTCCCCCTGTAAAGGTACAATGTGTCTTTTTCTGTTTTTCGTAGGCTTTTATGTGCATATTCTTTCTAGCCAGGTTTTACCTACGTAAGCTAGGTTGTTCTGCAGCTCTGGCTGTGTGAAATCTCATTCACCATCCTCAGAGCTCCTCCTCTGCTGACAAACTGCAACTCTGCGTTGCTCTCTGGGAGACTCAGATAGCTATTTCTGCCTTATAAGGCTTCGTCAGTGAGCCACACCCACTTCTCAGATATTCCCCCTGTAAAGGTACAATGTGTCTTTTTCTGTTTTTCGTAGGCTTTTATGTGCATATTCTTTCTAGCCAGGTTTTACCTACGTAAGCTAGGTTGTTCTGCAGCTCTGGCTGTGTGAAATCTCATTCACCATCCTCAGAGCTCCTCCTCTGCTGACAAACTGCAACTCTGCGTTGCTCTCTGGGAGACTCAGATAGCTATTTCTGCCTTATAAGGCTTCGTCAGTGAGCCACACCCACTTCTCAGATATTCCCCCTGTAAAGGTACAATGTGTCTTTTTCTGTTTTTCGTAGGCTTTTATGTGCATATTCTTTCTAGCCAGGTTTTACCTACGTAAGCTAGGTTGTTCTGCAGCTCTGGCTGTGTGAAATCTCATTCACCATCCTCAGAGCTCCTCCTCTGCTGACAAACTGCAACTCTGCGTTGCTCTCTGGGAGACTCAGATAGCTATTTCTGCCTTATAAGGCTTCGTCAGTGAGCCACACCCACTTCTCAGATATTCCCCCTGTAAAGGTACAATGTGTCTTTTTCTGTTTTTCGTAGGCTTTTATGTGCATATTCTTTCTAGCCAGGTTTTACCTACGTAAGCTAGGTTGTTCTGCAGCTCTGGCTGTGTGAAATCTCATTCACCATCCTCAGAGCTCCTCCTCTGCTGACAAACTGCAACTCTGCGTTGCTCTCTGGGAGACTCAGATAGCTATTTCTGCCTTATAAGGCTTCGTCAGTGAGCCACACCCACTTCTCAGATATTCCCCCTGTAAAGGTACAATGTGTCTTTTTCTGTTTTTCGTAGGCTTTTATGTGCATATTCTTTCTAGCCAGGTTTTACCTACGTAAGCTAGGTTGTTCTGCAGCTCTGGCTGTGTGAAATCTCATTCACCATCCTCAGAGCTCCTCCTCTGCTGACAAACTGCAACTCTGCGTTGCTCTCTGGGAGACTCAGATAGCTATTTCTGCCTTATAAGGCTTCGTCAGTGAGCCACACCCACTTCTCAGATATTCCCCCTGTAAAGGTACAATGTGTCTTTTTCTGTTTTTCGTAGGCTTTTATGTGCATATTCTTTCTAGCCAGGTTTTACCTACGTAAGCTAGGTTGTTCTGCAGCTCTGGCTGTGTGAAATCTCATTCACCATCCTCAGAGCTCCTCCTCTGCTGACAAACTGCAACTCTGCGTTGCTCTCTGGGAGACTCAGATAGCTATTTCTGCCTTATAAGGCTTCGTCAGTGAGCCACACCCACTTCTCAGATATTCCCCCTGTAAAGGTACAATGTGTCTTTTTCTGTTTTTCGTAGGCTTTTATGTGCATATTCTTTCTAGCCAGGTTTTACCTACGTAAGCTAGGTTGTTCTGCAGCTCTGGCTGTGTGAAATCTCATTCACCATCCTCAGAGCTCCTCCTCTGCTGACAAACTGCAACTCTGCGTTGCTCTCTGGGAGACTCAGATAGCTATTTCTGCCTTATAAGGCTTCGTCAGTGAGCCACACCCACTTCTCAGATATTCCCCCTGTAAAGGTACAATGTGTCTTTTTCTGTTTTTCGTAGGCTTTTATGTGCATATTCTTTCTAGCCAGGTTTTACCTACGTAAGCTAGGTTGTTCTGCAGCTCTGGCTGTGTGAAATCTCATTCACCATCCTCAGAGCTCCTCCTCTGCTGACAAACTGCAACTCTGCGTTGCTCTCTGGGAGACTCAGATAGCTATTTCTGCCTTATAAGGCTTCGTCAGTGAGCCACACCCACTCAGTGAGCTCTGAGGATGGTGAATGAGATTTCACACAGCCAGAGCTGCAGAACAACCTAGCTTACGTAGGTAAAACCTGGCTAGAAAGAATATGCACATAAAAGCCTACGAAAAACAGAAAAAGACACATTGTACCTTTACAGGGGGAATATCTGAGAAGTGGGTGTGGCTCACTGACGAAGCCTTATAAGGCAGAAATAGCTATCTGAGTCTCCCAGAGAGCAACGCAGAGTTGCAGTTTGTCAGCAGAGGAGGAGCTCTGAGGATGGTGAATGAGATTTCACACAGCCAGAGCTGCAGAACAACCTAGCTTACGTAGGTAAAACCTGGCTAGAAAGAATATGCACATAAAAGCCTACGAAAAACAGAAAAAGACATATATATATATATATATATATATATATATATATATATATATATATATATATATATATATATATATATATATATTAGATATTAAGAAAAGATATGTCAAAAAAATAGCACAGATTTTTCCCCAGACATGTCAGTGCAATCATCTGAAGCCATGGGATCCAAATCAAATCCAATGTATATATTCAGTCATATTTCTGTTTTAAAATTTCAGGAATTAATGGCTGAGCAGGACTCTCAGTATCTTTTCGAATTGGATGGAAACAAGAATGCAGATGAACTTTTTAAAGTAAGTAAGGAACACACATTGATTTTCAATGCCAATTATACAACCCTATTCTAGTTTCAACCCTGCCTCCTTTAAGGCAACAGGGTTTCTACAACTTGGTAATGAGTTCTCTATCTCTATCTTATATGTTCAAGACAGTTCAATATGTTGATAATATTAATATTATTATGATATTAATGCATCTATTAATAACCTTTCAGAAATTGCAGAGAACTATATTTCCACCTGCTATCTTTTATTGATCAAGTTTATTTTAAAAAATTGTACTGAAGTACTCTTTCAAACTGGTTTTATATTTCAAAACCAAATACCCAATATTAACTAAATATATTTTCTGCACAAACTGTTATGTGCTTTTGCTCAGTCAGTAATAACTCGCCTTGAATCCATGGGCCAACGGAATGGAGCTCTTATAACCAAGCTTCAGAGTGCAGACGAAGAATTGTTAGATGGTCTGGAAAATGTAAGTGTGACATTTGTATGTGTTCCTATTGGTTGCCAGTAGAAATAGCATACAGTCATATTAACAAGAGTGTCGCTATAAATGCTGATAATAGATTTTTCTTACTCATAGCAGATTAAAGCATATCACACAACTTCAAAGAATGCCCTAGATACAAACGACAAACAATTTATTGGGATTTCTCATTCCTCTATTGTTATTGTTTATGGTGTGCTATTTGGTTTTATATTATTTTATCCTGCCTTTATTATTTTTTTTAAATCAGGCAGTGAACATGTTTAATACTCTTTCCTCATATTTTCCCCAGAAGAGTTATCCTATGAGATGGGTTGGCCTGAGAGGGAGGGACTGGTCCAGACACTAGCTTTCATTTCTAAGGCAGAAGAACTCATGGTCTCCTGGCTTTTAGGCCAGTGCCTTAACCATTAGACCAAACTAGCTATATAAGGAAAATTTCATTTCATTTTTAAGAAAAATCCTAAAAATATCACAGTATCTTCTGATAAGAGCTTATGTGTAAACCTTTCGTATCACTGAGCCGTGGTGACACAGTGGTTAGAATGCAGTACGGCAGGGCTACTTCTGCTGACTGCTGGCTGCCTGCAGTTTGGCAATTCAATTCTAACTGACTCAAAGTTGACTCAGCCTTCCATCCTTCCGAGGTCAGTAAAATGAAGGCCCAGATTGTTGGGGGCAATATGCTGACTCTGTAAACCGCTTAGAGAGGGCTTTTATTTTAACTTTCAGCAGCATGTTTAAAATTAGTGACCTCATGTTTGAAAATATAGGATGGTAAAATACCCCTCACTTTTCAGTACAATATGTTTTTCAAGGACTTCCATTTTTTTCTTTATTTTGGCCCTCAGGGTGAACTTTTTCGGGTGCTTGCATCCTATAAACTTGTAGGACCTAGACATCGATGGCGTCGCAGCAAATGGGGCCGAGCATGTCCTGTGGCTTTAAAATATGGTGACATTATCATGGGAACTGCAGACAATACTGTTAGGTAAGTAGAACTTTGTTAGCCTTAATGCAAATTTTTTCTAAAGCTATAGTTTCTAAAGCTATTTTTGCTTTCTTTGTAGCTTCTTAGGTAAGATGTACCTGCTTTCTTCGGAAGAAGCATTGAAACAATTCATGCTGAATCCTCGTTCTTATCTGCTTCCACCTATGCCACTTCCACCTTGTAAAGTACTGATACTGGGCCCTCCGTTATCTGGGAAAACAACCCTGTGTGAGTTGCTTGCAAACCATTTTCAGGGAAAGGTGGGTATAAATTCATTTTAGTATCAACATCTCAAAATGCCTGTTTATAGAATATCTTATTTAAATAGAAGACTCTTAAACACAATGAGTTTGACAACCAAGAGCTTAGTACAGAACCACAAAGAATATAAATATTGCTGAAACTAGGAATTGTATTCCTAATTTTTCTGGGAGACCAATTATTAAAGGCCAGGTAAATTTTCCTTGGATTATTCTGCCACCTGATTCTGTTGAGCCCTATAAATGGCAACTCAAAGTTTCTTGCTTTAAAAGTGGCACCAGACAAAAGCAATAGTGGAGAAAGATTTTAGAAAAACTTTAATTTATTTACCTTTGTATTAGGTTTCTATATCAACTCTTCTCTAGTGATCAAGGAACTTTACATGAGTATCTGCTTTCATACTATTTATTTATTAAATTTTTATGCCACCCATTTCCCCTACAAGGGGACTCTGGCAATGTGCGCGCACAAAATTAAACATACAGGGAAAAAAAGAAAGAAATTGGACAAACTACCGATGTATCTGCCTCATCCTCCCTAAGAGGCCATGTTCAATGGTTTTCTGTAGGTTCTTGACATGGAAGCTCTTCTGAAAATACATTATGAAGAAGCAAGACTAGAACTCCTTGAGCAGACCCGAGCTGAAGCAATCCTGGTAGGCATTGCCAGAGTGAAAGAGAAAATGGAAATAGAGCAGCAACTGAAGGAACAAGGTGAGATGGTTCCATGTCAAAGCTAAGAGGCTCGGTTGTTCAGATATAGTTGTTTCAATTCAGAAGTTATATAAGAATGTTTCTACAAGAACTTGCTGGATGAAAGAACGAACATTGCAGTGATTGACTGCAAGCAGTGAATTGCTATTTAAAATGAGAAGAATGAGGTCATTTTTTTGTCTTCTCCATTAGGATGTTGCTTTTTTGAATATTTAAATATTTTTTTGGTAAGGTAAAATAATGAAGAGATGAGGAAATACAACCAAAATTATAACGTTTTCTAAAATTAACAAAACAAATATGCCAAATATAGTACTTATTGTCATTTGAAGAAAGAGATATATCTATAAAATACTAATGTAAAACTAATTCAATCCTTCAATATATTATTATTATTATTATTATTATTATTATTATTATCATCATCATCAGCCACAGACAGTTATCTTTATCAGTATTAATACAGTATGTTATTTCAGTACAAAGTATTTATTGAATGTTTTTGAGAAAAATATATTTTTGAGCTGGTTATTTATTCTGGTTTTATATTTAAATCTTATTTATCATTTTTATGTACAGACTACCAGGAGCTTGGCTGTATAAAAATCTATCCGTCCATCCAACCAACCATATGTTTTTATTGCCAAACAATTTCTAGCTCAGTTTTTCTGCCAACAGTTTTTACTCTGTCAGAACATGTTTGAATCTAATGGCAGATAGGGAGGAGGGGGATGGTTTCGCATGAGTGGTGGGTGAACACACATGTGCACAGCTCCATTTACATGAGCAGCAGGCATGTGCATCCGCCGCTTGCACAAATGGAGCTGCACGCACATGTTTGCCTGCTGAAAGCACAAGTGGAGCTGCATGCATCTGTGTGCTCACCTGCCATTTCCACAGCCCTGTTCTAAATGGGCCACAGCCCAGTAGTAGGCCACGGCCCAGGGGTTGGGACCACTGCTCTCTTTATATTCTCTTCTGTTGAAACCAAACATAATCTTCACTAATCTTCCTTTAGAGGAAAGATTGAACAGCAATCTTATAAGGGTAGGGTGGCGGGTTTATAAACTTCATAAATTGATTAAACCAGGGACATTGCCACATAGGGTTTATATCACTTCCAAATCGTGAACATTTCCTTTCCATTATTTGTGTTCGGTAGCTAAAACAACTGCAATCTCAACTAGCAAAAAAAAAAACAAAAAAACACATTTTCTAATTGACAAATGTTATTAAAAGGCATAAGATTTCACAAGCTGCAGTTCATGTCATCAGATTCATAGAGTGGCTTGATTTGAAACGAGGTAAAATGGAGGTAGGGAAGACAAGTTTATTATGCAGATGCAGGTTACAAATACCTTATCAATTAACAAATGTAATTTGTTAAATGCCCACCGTGTTTATTAAGACCTTCTGAAATTGTCTGAAATCGTTCTTTAATAGAAGAAGTACTTCACGTTAATTATGTTAATTTTTTTTTATAGCTGAGCTATATGCCCAAGAGTTCGGTGACAGGGAACTGGAAAATGAGGAAGAGGAGGAGTATATTCCCACAGAGGAAAAAAGTTCAATGCTGCCCAGTGTTGCCTCAACAATGACTAGCCCAAAAGGTAATCTAAGGATTTGATTTTTCATACATTCTATAGAAGAATAGGATATACCCACAGAGCTCTCCCTGCATAGTGAAGTAAGCCCCAACCTTGGTATCCAGTTGTTTACGTTGTCAGAAGACTTGCGATACATTTTGTTTTGATATGGATATAAACCTGGCATTATTTCTCTGTTGCTGTAATGTGATAAACTGGGGTGGGAGTGGGGGATGGGGGGTGAATATTTTCATTTGTAAAAGAATCTGCCTGCATGTTCAAAATGAACTGATCAAACAAGACAGAATTTTTTTGTTTCTTATATGGAAGCATTATTTGTATATGTAGATTTGTAAATGGATTTTCTACACTCTATATGGTCCCAATCCTGAAGCTGAGATATTACCGTCCTACAATGAATGATTAATTGATCAAATTGACCATAATTTACTGCTATATGAAGTAACAACAACTAAGTTCAGACTTTTCACAGACATTCTTCCTTCCCTTATTTTATGAAAATAAGGTGAAAAATGAAAGCTTTTGTTTCCACTTTTACTCCTGCCACAGTTCCCTGTGATGCTAGAGGCCAGGGAGTTATTTATTTATTTAAATCATCCAAGTCCTGAAACTATGATTTATAGTTGGTTTGTTCTCATTTAATTGAAATTTAAATAAACAACAGGTAAAGTGGTTTTTCACTTGGCCAGTCTTTTCCTCTAGTATATGAAGGAAGAAGGAGGAAATATATGCCATACTTTATTTCTTAATCTTAAATTATTTTAGCTTGTATCAAAGGAGGATATTCATAATTATGAAAAATTATGATGTAACAGTTAATAAGATATAATAGATAATAGAAAAATTATTTTTATTTTATCTGGAATTTGAAAGCAGCTCTGATATCCATGCAAATACATTTTGAGGACACAATTATATATGCTGTACTGTATTTTATGATTCATGATTATGCCCAACTGGTTCAAGCAACCAGACATGAGTTTAAGTCTGCAATCCTATTCCAATTTTCTAGGATTAAATTCCACTGAATTCAATGAGACTTACTTCTGGGTAATCACATGTTGGAGTGTGGTGTAAGTCAACATTCCTTAAACTTTTGTTAGCTAAAATTCATTTGGTTTTGTTTTTTTAATTTTCTCTCAAATTCTCTCCCATTCTTTATTTCTCAGCTGCAAATATTTAAGGACCAGCCATGTCTTTCCGAGAATTATATTTATAAAAGCAGGTTACCCATCTCTTTAGAAACATCTAATAAACAGTGGAGAAAAAAGGATTCTGTAGTATATGCAAGCTATGGCACAGGAGAAAAAAAATTAACCCTCTCCTCAGTGATGAAATCCAAACCAGTTTTCAGTGCAGTGCTTGCATGTACAATACACACCAAAAGGAGGATTGGGAAGGTAAGTAGAAGTGAGGGGGGGGATCAGCTGTGGCAAGCGATTTAGCTTCGCTAGAAAGCAGGTTTTCCTGCTTTCTAGCAAAGCTAAATTGCGCGCCACAGCTGATCCCCTCCTCACTGTTCTACTTACCTCCCTAAGCCTACTTTTGGTGTGTGATGTGCACGCACATGCGCAGTACATGCCAAAAGGAGGCTTGGGAAGGTAAGTAAAAGTGAGGGAGGATCAGCTGTGGCATGCAATTTAGTTTCGCTAGAAAGCAGGATTTCCTGCTTTCTAGCAAAGCTAAATTGCGCGCCACAGCTGATCCCCTCCTCGCTGTTCTACTTACCTCCCTAAGGCTACTTTTGGCGTGTGATGCACACGTGCATACACAGTACATGCAAAAGGAAGCTTGGGAAGGTAAGTAGAACAGCAAGGGGGGGGATCAGCTGTGGCCTGCGATTTAGCTTTGCTAGAAAGCAGGATTTCCTGCTTTCTAGCAAAGGTAAACCCTGCTGCACAGTTGATCATCAGAAATACCGGTTTGGAGGAATCAGTAGCTTTTTTAACTACTGGTTCGCCCAAACCGGTAGTTTTTATCACTACCAGTTCGCCCGAACCGGAGCAAACCGGTAGCATTTCACCCCTGCCTCTCCTTCTACATTATTCTCCTAATCAAAATTTTTCTACCAAAATTGGGGATGTTGTTCATTTAAAGTACATACAGGTAGTTGACTTAAAACAGTTAGTTTAGTGATTGTTCAAAGTTATAACATCACTAATAAAAGTGACTTATGACTGTTTTTCACACTTACAGCTATTATGGCATCCCCATGGTCATGTGATCAGAATTCAGATACTTGGCAACTGACTCATATTTATGATGGTTGTAGTGTGTTCAGGGGTCATGTGGTCACCTTTTATAACCTTCTGATGAGCAAAGTCAATGGGGAAGCTAGATTCACCTAACAACTGTGTTACTAACTTAATAAGATAGTGATATCATAGCCAGAAAAGGAAAACTTTGAAATTCTATTTCCTGTGTCCTGCAGTAATGATTACTAAGCTTTGCTCCTGCATACCAAATTTTAAAGATCCATCAGTGTGGTTTTTAATTACACCAGGATAATCAAATAGAGCTGTAACCTGTTTTTACACCATTCAGATTCTTGGCATAAGCTTACCGTGTTGGTGTCAATCCCAATGAATTTTTTTCAGTGGCAGGTCTAAGCAAAATCAAAGAAACCATATTCTGATTTAGAGTACTATGTGAACCAACCATGTGAGTCCACAGAAACACATTGTCTGCATAACTCAATGTATTTTATTTCTCTTAATACCTGATCTAGAGGACAGTATCATGAAACAAGGGAGTGTAATAAAAGAAGAAGATGAGACTGAAGAAATGTCTTCATCCCAGTCTGCAGAACAAATAGGTATTATGGATAGAATGTGGAAATTAGGCAGAGATAATGATGGTTATGTGAACAAAAGCATACATTAAAGTCACAAAACAATGTAAAATGTAAGAAAACTGCTCAGATTGACTCTGGCCTTATTCACTAGAGCGGATGTCGGCAACCCATGGCTCCAGAGCCACATGCAGCTCTTTCACCCCTCTGCTGTGGCTCCCTGTCACCCTGTCGCAGCAGAGAGATGAAAGAGCTGTCGCCCTGTCACGGCCATGGTGATGGCTGGAGCCTTAGTGCAGGAGCGAAGCGCCCCTGTAGTTGACTTTGTGCGGCAACAGGATTCTGCCTTCATCATGGAATTTGCTGTTGCCGCCAGCAAGGAGGGCTGGGAGAGAACAGCAGGGTGGATCTTGCAGGGGGGGGGCATCCCCCAAGCCTGGCCTTCCTCCTCCCTCATCAGCAGGGCCAAGAGAAAGAAGGGTGGGTGTGGGGAAGCATTCCCCTCCCCTAGTCGAGCGCTGAGCACAAAAACCTAGTGTTGGGGGAGAGGCTGGTCCGGCACCTCCAACGCGAGCTGCTACCTTTGAAATGAACCGCGCCTTTGAGGAAGGCAGGCAGCAGGGGCCTGGAGGAGCACGGAGAGTTGCAGGCCAAGTGCCAGAGGATCAGAAGGTGCACTCCAATGTCATACCATCACGTGTTTCCAGCACACGCTCTTCTGTCCTGAAGTGGGATTGAGTGGGGGGTAAGGGGAAGGGAGCAGGAGGGAGGGTAGGAGGCTTCTAGGAGGAGAAGCCCAGCTAGCTTTCCTTTTGGCATGGGGCGGGGGAAAGATCCAATAGCCCCTCTATGGCCTGCCTGCTGCTCTCACAGTGCCTTGCACAGCACAGTGAAAGCGTGCTTCGCAATGGGGAAGACTTGATCCCTTCCTCCTTCTGGAGCCCATTACGATGCAGAGCCACAATGCGACCCTGCCCCACTCACCCCTGGCAACTCTTTCTCTCGGGGCAGAGAGTAGGTGACGCATCCAGCGCCAACCAAAGCCGGAAGTAGACACTCGCCGTTTCCTGCTGCAGTCAGGCAGCGAGAGAGACAGAGGGGGAGAGACAGATTCGGCTCGATTCGGCTCTGTCTGGTCCCCTCTCATCACCTTTGCCCAATTTTGCAAGGATTCAGTGGACGCTGCCTTGGTGAGGGGGAGGGATGTCGTCCTGTACTTTGCCTGCCAAGCATCTTTGGGGGCGCCTGGGGATGGAGGTAAGGAGGGAGAGAGAGTGACATAAAGAGAGAGAGAGAGAGAGATGAGAGAGAGAGAGAGATAAGAGGGAGAGAGGGAGATAGAGAAAGAGAAAGAGAGATGGGAGGGAGGGAGATAAAGAGAGAGAGAAAGAGAGAGGGAGAAAGAGAAAAAGATGGGAGAGAGAGAGAGATGAGAGAGAAAGAGAGATGAGGGAAGGAGAGGGAGGGAGAGAGAGGTGGGAGAGAGGGGGAGAGAGAGAGAGAGAGATCTATTTCTCATAGAAAAGAAAACACCAGGAGCCACAAAACCTGAATAGGCATGGCTGGGGGGAGGTCATGTGACTGGGTGGGAGTGAATTACATTGAGTTGGCCACGCCACCCAGATTTTGTGGCTCCCGGTGTTTTCTATTCTGTGGGAAATGGATCCAAATGACGCTTTGAGTGTTTAAGGTTGCAGACCCCTGCACTAGAGTATAAGAAGGCAGGAGGGGAACACTCAGTTGGACTTTCAAGATTCTGGTTTTCTCTCTCCCTCTGTCTCGTATATCAAAACAGAGTTCAAGATTGTGGAGTCTGTTTTCTGAGTTGGCCTACCTTAAAAAGCCGAAGTAATCAGCATTAAAAATAAATATCTGTAGTGGAAGTAGTATTTGCTGTAATTGAAGAATATCAATTATTATCGGGTTATAGGGCATTTGCTCACTTGATCCAAATATTTATATGATATTGAGAGTGATGGAGATGGGCATCTTTCACTCTCAGTTACCTGCTTATGTGATTTGGGCAAGATTTGATGCAGTGCTTACACAGGAAATATCACTAGACAAGCATTTCCTGCTTTTTTGTTGTGTAATTAATGGAAGAGTCAAACTTTGTCCTTCCCTCAACATAAGGAAACTCTTTATTTTTTCCTGGATCAGAATTGTTATTATCCTCCCAGGTTGTAAAAATATGTTGGCAAGTAATGCCAGCTCCTTTTGCTACTAGTATGCAATCCACTATGAGATTCCCCCCTCCCCCCACCATGCTTTCTTTTCTAAATATTTTTCTTCAACATTTGGTATCATGAATAATAAGAGAAGACAGACATGTTCTTGTTTTGGACCAGGCTCCCTCTCACTAACAAGATAGGTTTCTATGCTTTCTTAAATATGAAATCTATAATTTGTAATACATTCTTTCAACCCATAACAAAACTAGTGCGGTATTTTTTTAAAAAAAACTGTCCAAAAGAACATCTAGATTCTAGAACATTATCATTGTATGGGTAGAATTTTGCTTAAGCAATGGTGTTTCCCCTTTTCCTTTTCTCCCTGCTCCCATCAAATTTATTCAGAAGTTCATGCAATCCTTCAGTTTAGATTTGGAAAACAGAACCCTTTTATTCCACTAATGGAAGCTTCCATTCCTTGTAGTAATATTAACAGGATTTTTTAGAGTTCACTACATTTTGGGATACTTACGCTTGGATTTTTTTCTATATGATAAGCAGATATCTCAACAGTACAAACAGAGTCGGAGATCCCTCTTGACCATCCAGATATCCAGGAAGTGGTCCAGAGTGCTATAGAAGCTGCAATGCTGTTTCCAATTACTCTGGCACCAGAAAAATATGCGGACGTATTAGAAGAAACCATTGAAGAGGTAAAAGCACCAGGATCAAATGAAAGGCATGCACAATAGAAAGATCGTTCTATAACCGACATGTTATTTAATGTATTTAAAATTATGTCAATCATTACCAATTTGGTAATGTTATAAGGAAGATTACAGATTAGTTTAAATCTAAATTCTAGTGTTTGCATACAGAGAATAATTTCACTAAGGCATAGAAATGATCAATCTGGGATATGCCATTAAAATATTAGACCTGTTAAGATGCCCCAAACTACTGCTTTCTCATAGCCTGAGGATATCCTTTAAAAATTCTTTATTTATTTGTTCTCCATTACTCATTTTTTAGAATGCTCCTCTCTCATTTTATATATTATATATTTTATGTCCCAGAGACATTTTGAATTTTGTAATGTCCTTTTCTTACAAGGGATTTTTGTGGGGGCTGATATAGAAGAATGTTGCTAATAAAATTTTTTGGCCTTTTCTAGGACTTCTAAAGAGAACCAGTTTGGGATAATGGATAAAGCATTAGGCTTGAAACCAGGAGATGGTGTTGTATAATCATGTCATAGGCATAAAGACAGCTGGTTAATTTTAGTCCAGTCACTTTCTCTTGGTTCTAAGGAAGGAGGCAAACCATTTTTGAAAAACCTTGCCAAGAAAACTATGGGGACTTGTCCGGGCAGTCTCCAAGAATCAGACAAAATTAAACAATTTCTAAACAAAATTTCTAATTAAAAATGTTGAAATGTCCTGTAATCACTATACTGGGGACCTGCACTTTTCATTGTAAATCTGATGCATTTCACTACCTACTTTCGGTTTTTAAATCTCTATGAAATCCGCTTTTCATTTGCAGCACTTCCCAAAATGAACATAATTCTCATTCCAGTGTTTCCAGTTATGCTGGTCTCCAAATGTCACTTCCTTAACATGCAATTGACCACAAAGAAAAAAATCTATGTGGATGTTGTAGGTCTACCGTCATTCCTTTTGCAATTTATAAAAGTATTGTTGGCTGCAAGGATGAAATGTTTTGAGTGTTCCAAATATCAAACATATGATTCATACAGTGCTCCATGAAAAGTTCAACATAATGCTGTATTATTTACCAATGCTTTTCTTCATCTTCTTTATTCGCAAAAATACAATCTTCACATGAAATGTTATATTAGTATTAATGAAAGGATTTGTGTTTGCAAGTCAAATCTATTTTATTGCTTTGGACTGATTCTGGTAGGCAGAGTGGGGATGAGAGTCGTGTACAAGTAAGCCTCAATAAACATGACAAAGTTTATTCTTGAACAAACTAATACAAACTTTCACTGTTAATTGCCCACTCTGGATTTCTGCTTCTTCTACTCCCAGTGCAAGATATTAGCTTAATTAAAAAGAATCATCCAAAGAAAAATGAAAAGGCCATTTATTTAAATGTTCCCATTTTAATAATCAGAAAGCAAAAAGAGAAAGCAGGGTGGGGTGGGGTGGGTATTTGTAAGTATTGCAAAGCCAGTAAACTCTAAAAATCTTCTTGGAACAATCCCATGAAAAACATAAGGCTACAACAATTTGATAATAATTTAATAGAATAACAGAGTTGGAAGGGAGGTTGGAAGTCTTTTACTCCAACCCACTACTCAGGCAAGAAACCCTATTTACAACTTCTGCTCCAACACTGGAAGTTTTTAAGAAGAGATTGACAACCATTTTTCTGAAAAAAGTATAGGTTTTCCTGCCTGAGCAGAGGGTTGGACTAGAAGACCTCCAAGATCCCTTCCAACTCTGTTATTCTGTTATCTGAATTGTATGTAAGGACTGAACAAAAAATGAGTCTTTAGAATAACGGAGTTATTCTAGAATTCAAGGAAAAGGCTTGGTCTAGCAAGTGCAAATTGTCATAACTTTGTAACTGTCTCTCTCTGATACGTAGCTTACTTTTGAATGAATTAGCTCATTGCAATAGTTGATGAAAATTCTACTGCTGAGGAAAAATTCATGCAAGCCAGTCAACTAAACTCAAAAATGTATCTTTAGTCTAAAGAATGCACTTGTCATTCTGGATATTCAACCATTTAATATGTTCATTCCATACTTTTATTTCAGCTACAGAAGACAAATTCAAGTAGATATCCTGGAGCTGCGAGTAAAGGAGGATGGGTAGTGGATAATTTCCCTCCACTGACAGACCATTGGATTGCTTTGTTAGAAAAAGGACTCCTACCTGATACTGTGATTTGTTTGAAGAATGAACAAAATGGTAATATTTCGACATGAATATATAAAACAAATGTCACTTAAGGAATAATCATCATAGCTGAAGTGGTTAAGTTTTCAACATGTTCTTCCTCCCAGCTGTGGAATTCTGAAAATGTGGATGCTGTTGTTGGATTTGAATTCCCATCAGCCTCATCCAGTATCGCCAATCAGAAGTTAGGGAACCTGAAGCCTGACCATAGCTAGAGATTCAATCTCTGTTTTAGAGATTTTTCATTTTCAACTTGCAAATAACATAGAAAAGAACTGCACACACAGAGAATTGATACATTAATCCTACCATTACTATATCCTACTTTCCCACCTGTTTATTCCTTGATTAATGCATACTTCCATTAAAGTGAGGCATAAATAGTGATATACTATTTATTTCCTTCAGCTGCTCAATTAATTTTATTCAGATATTGAAAGACCTTTGATTTCTTAAAACATTTGAAGTAATTGTCTAACGAATGCTGTCTAATACACTTAAATATTATTGGGCGCATTATGCAGTTAAATATTATTGGGATCAACAGTGTATTTTTTTTAAATTTTATAGTTTCTGAGATGTGGTACACAGCCCTTTTCTGTTGTCTTGTTTTCTATTATATTGCAGGACAGCTGATACTGCATAGACTGTATGAAGCAAATAAAGAAGAAATTGATGCTCAGATTATACAAAGGCTAATAGATGATGCTTTGAAAAAGAAACAAGAGGAAGAAGAAGCAAAGCAAGTATTTGGAGAGGGGAGGGGGAGATAGAGATTTAATTAAAACAGACTACAATTAAGGTTGGTCTACATTAAAAAAAATCCCTGGTATTCTTTTATGCCATAGCTTACCTTTACAGAGAGTAAACTAATTGCTGAGAAGCCCAATCCAGATTTAGCTATTTTATTTTTACCGAAATGTGTATAACCTGTTAGACCAGTGATGGCTAACCTTTTTGCAATCCCGTGCCAGGAGAGGGGGGGGGAGGTTCGTGCGCATGGCCATGCCCATAATTCTATGCGCCCTGCCCTGCACATGCACGCGTAACTCCCCTCCTCCCCCCCCCCCCCCCGCTTCTGACATGTGATGGCACGGTAGGCCCGTTTTTCTTTCTTACCTAGCTCCAGATCTTCTCTATGCATCTGCAGAGGGCGAAAACAGGCTTTCCCACTCCCTCAGAGGCCCTCCAAAGACCTGAAACGGCCCATTTCCCAACTCCTGATGGGACAGGAAGTGACATTTTTTGCTGTCCCCAACCTCCAGAGCCTCTCTTTTACTGTCTAGGACAGCAAAAAAGTCACTTCCTGTTCCACCGGGAGTTGGCGTCCAGAGGGCCTCTGAGGGCATGGGAAAGGCTGTTTTCGCCCTCCGTAGATGCATAGAGAGGATCTGGAGTCAGGTAAGAAAGAAAAACGGGCCTTCCCCACCCACTCCCAGGCCCTTCGGAGATAGGAAACAACCTGTTTCCCTACTTTTGGTGGGCCCAGAAGGCCCAAAAATCAGCTGGCCAGCACACGTATGCGTGCCAGAGTGAGCTGGTGTGCCCACTGATATGGCTACGCGTGCCATAGGTTCGCCATCATGGTGTTAGACTGATTATGGGCAGACCAATATGGATTTTTTTTAAAGAATAATTTATATTCAGGAAGATTGCAGTTTATTTTCATTCATGTTATATTATCATTTGAATTGTTTGAATTCTACTTCAAAAAATGGTGCCTCCAACCAAGCCCAACAAAAATAGAAGTAGCCACATTATACCTCAGCAATAGGTAAGCAAATTACCAGCCTTCAGTGAAGTTCTGGAACTGTATTTTACAATGTAATAACTCTCCGAAATACTTGGGGGTAACATTGGGCAGATCATTAACCTTCCAGCAACACCAGGAAAAAACGGCTGCAAAATTGAAAAGCAACAATTTACTGAATAGACTGGCTGGAACACCCTACGAACAACAGCCTTGGCTTTGTCTATGGAGATTCTTAGTCATTCAGGTCATGGTGGTCCCAAAGGCACTTTTTTCAAGAGGCAGCTGGATTTTCTGGTTTTTCTTGGAAGATGTTTCGTTTCTCATCCAAGAAGCTTCTACAGCTCTCTTCTTCAGAGCTGAAGAAGCTTCTTGGATGAGAAGCAAAATGTCTTCGAAGAAAAACCAGAAAGTCCAGTTGCCTCTTGAAAAAAGCACTTTTGGGACAGCCTTGGCTTTGGTTTATTCCACAGCTAAATATTGTGCCAAGGTGTGGCTTAACAGTGCCCACATCCAAATGGTCAATGACCAACTCCATCAGACAAATGCGTATCATTTCTGGCACATTGCATCCCACCCCTGTGCACCAGTTACCAGTACTTAGCAATATCATACCACTGCACATTAGAAAACAACAAGCTCTCATTTGGCTATGGTCAAGGATGCTGAACTACAAGTCCCTCCCTATTCACCAGGACAATGCACAGCCTGTCACAAGATTGAAACCCCATAGACCAGTTTGGAAAACAGCTATTCAATTAACATCTACCCAGTTTCACCCTAAGAATGACTGGAGAGAGGAATGGTCCAAGGTACCTTCTTGTGGCCTGACCATTAGTGATCCCTCTACCAAACCACATGCTTTTGACTTGCCTCGCTTTGTCTGGTCAAAATTGAACAGAATTAGGTGTGACACTGGAAGAATTGCCTCTGACCTATATCAGTGGGGATGGTAAGATTCCCCTTGTTGCGACTGTGATGCTGATATGCAAACTATTAAACATATGGGGCAAGGTTCCTCACAGAGTGTGTTTTCTTATTCCCTAGAAGATCTGAATGAAGCAACACCAAATAACATAACATCCGGTTATGAGGCCACTGCCATGTCCCTATAGAAGTTTTACTTATAATTACATACATATATGTTTACTTCTCTTCTGTCATATTCTCATCTTACGGTAAATAAATAATAAATTGCTTGAACTTCTAATCGCAGAAGAGAACTACAAGAAATGTTAAAACTGCAAGCGCAGGAATCTGTTGAAGACAGAGGTAAGAAATACAATTGTGTATTTAGAATTATTACAGCAATGAAGTTAATTTTGTGCATATTAATCATATTGTTAAACTCACAAGCACTACTAAACAAGGAAGAATTTAAATCTGGGGCATGACTCTGTCCCTACCATTCATCATGCCTACCATACTCATACAGTATATGAATAGGACTTGCCAAAATATAAAACTGGAACTGGAAGGCATCTGATGCACATCATAAGGGCATTAGGAGAAATTAAACAAATGAATGGCTTGGGCAAGAGCCTCATAGCAGTATCAGGAAATAAATTCCATAGATGTAGGCCACTGATTTCTAATCGCTAGCCCAAGCAATTATTCCAAGTTCTGAAAATGGATGACTTCTCTTTGATATTCAAATACTCCTTGTAACTCTGAAATGTGGAATCTAGCACTCTGGCTTTATTTGTAATTTTAGGATTTTGTCTGATTGTATTCTATGTTTTTTTAAAGCTTAAATTGGGATCCAGTTTTGGGTTGTCTCATGACTTTCTAAACTGTTTATATTGTTCATAGGACAGTAAAGTCTCACCTTAGAGTTCCAAAATTACTTTATAAATGTTTCCATTAAAAATGTTTTTTTTTTATTTGTAGAATCTACAGAGTTTATGGAAGGTAGCTTTGGGGTTGAAAGAGGCCAACCAGGACAAGTTGATTTTTCTGAATCTAAACAGAAAGAAACATCTGGAGGTTAGGATATCACAGATATTTATCTTTGTTTTCTGACAAACATCAAGTTGTTTTATTACATAATTGTGTGTCTAACTCTGGTATAGAAAATCTGAGGGCAGCAAGGTATTTTTCTTACCATGTCTTCTTTTTCCAATTTCTTTGACAATGTTCTTGCTACAAATAGTATTCTTCTGTTTGTTAAAGCATTCTTAAAGTATAATTCTCATGTGGAAACATCCATTTCTGCATTGAGACTGAACTAAGATGTCATTTGAATCATACTAGCAGACTAACATCTAAAACGCTAATACGTGAGTTATTCCTGCTGAGAGTCACATCTGGCCTGTAAAATTATATATCCCAAGGACATGATTTAAGTATGTATTCGGCAGAATGATCACAAACAAATTAAAATTTCATAGAAAGTACATATTACAAATATTATAATATTGACATAGTTACTCTCCAATGATGTATTAATAATTTTCCTCTTTATTCACATTTAAAATTATAATTGTATGACAAAATATGGAACCTGTGTGGATACTGCCAAGGCTTTTGAAGAGCTAAATCCTGCTCTGGGGTCATGTTGTAAAGTCTGACAGTAGCCATCCTAAAAAATAAAATTTGTCATAAAGTTTTTTTTCATTACATAATGGAAAGATTGACTGTGAAGATCAGCTTACCTCCTTTGGTACCAGCTATTGAAGTTCAAGTCAAATTTAAATCACAGCAATTATACATCACAAACAGAGGTGATATTCAGTGGGTTCTGACCAGTTCTGGAGAACTAGTAGCGGAAATTTTGAGTAGTTCAGAGAACCGGTAAATACCACCTCTGATGGCCCCACCCCCATCTATTCTCTGCCTCCCGAGTCTCAGCTGATCGGGAAGAAATGGGGATTTTGCAGTAACCTTCCCCTGGAGTGGGGTATGAATGGAGATTTTACAATATCCTTTCCCTGCCACGCCCACCAAGCCATGCTCACCAAGCCATGCCACACCCACCAAGCCATGTCCACAGAACCGGTAGTAAAAAAATTTGAATCCCACCACTGATCACAAATAATAACATAATTAGCCCATCTCCCTTATTTGTACACTTTGCATTCACTTTTATTCAATAGGTTTATTTTAATAATCTTCAATTCTCTATAACTTTATGGTTTCTTAGCATTTTTTTAGCTTTCCCATGATTATATGGATCAGGGGAAATCCATTTAATAAGAAACCTCAGTGTTTTTATATACCTGTTTACAGAAACAGTGCAGTTTGTAGATCAGAGTGATGAACCACAGGTTTCTGCAGACTCCAAAGAACCTGAAGAATCTAAGACAGGTTAGATTTATATATATGTTTATATCAGTAATAGTTCATTATAGAAGACAAGTATTTTTATTCGTTTATTCCTATGGCACTATTAGCGTTTTGTTTTCACTGTATTTTTAATGTAAAAATACAATGAGCATCTGTGATTTGATGGCCTTATAAATCTATCATCATCACCAATGTATCTATTAAATATCACCATTTACATTTCATTCTTTATCACCATCTAATTAATATATTTATTAGTTCTTCTTTGTAGGAAAAAAAAAACCCTTCCTTTTACTGGCTTAATTTGATAAACTTTCAGAAGCAAAGCCTACAAAGTGAAAATCTGGAGAACATCAAAACTGCTAATTTCCTAAATATTTTGAAAGCTCTTAATGTTCCAAATACACTATGCAAAATTAAGTAACAATGATTCTCTCCTGGTCTCCACAGAATCAACAGAACCCCTTGAAAGTGAAGAAAAATCTGTATCACAATATGAACACTTGAAAAGTATTGCATCTGAACTAGGTCAGTGGTTGACTAGGTCACTCATCCTGCCACGGAGTGGTCTGCATTGAATAACCCATAACTAATGGCTTTGTATAATCATTCCAATTCTTTTTTCATAAAAATGTAGAGTTGAAACAAACTTTGGCTGTGTGCCCTATCCTAGTTTAGTGTTGCAGTTATGTCCTCCTTAGAATACTTCATTCTTCCTCCATCCAATTTTTCACTTTTCCTTCAATAGATTCATTAGCACATCTATTCTTCATAGAGCTGTTAGAGGAATTTCACTTAAGTATTTCTCTCTCCCCCTTTCAGATTTCTGAACTTCTGCAGAAGTCCTTACAGGTCTATTTAGTTTTGTCAGTCCTCCTTCTTGTGAAGTCTTCCATTGTGGCTCCATAAGAACTGAACAGAGTATCAAGAAGAAAGTCCCGCCAGCACACATAAGAGAGCATCTTATTGTTAATGCATAATTGTTTCCTAAAATGCAACTTGATTTGTTTAGGAGTCACGATGCCCGAGTATCCTGAAGATGGTTTTCCAGATGTAGTAGAAATGGAGCCATTTAAAAATAAGGTCATCCAGTTCCAGAATAACTGGCAAAAATTAGAGTCTCATATTACAGAATCACTTTTGGTCCAGATTACTGAATTGGAGATTGACGGGCAGACTCCAGAAATGCTGTTGAATAAGTGTGTGCAAGCTATGCAACGTAAGTAATTCACATTCACTGTTTTTTCAAAATTATTTCTTCCTCAGGAGATTTCGGGTGGTTTTTGGCTTTGTTTTATTAACAATTTCTTCAAATTGTAAATAAAGTTGGTTAAAGCAAATTTGTACAAATTATGAGCTACTTCTTAAGAGGCAAATAACATCTTACAATTGCGGCCCACATCATAGTATTGTATATACACGTGTTTCTACTTAGAAAATAAACAATAAGAGCAAGAGAAATCATTTGAAGTTAATATTTAACATTCTATAAACCTTTAACTGGTTTAATAAAAAGGCTGTTTTAATATGAATGCACTATCCTGAATAATCAACATGACTTTTACTCATTTGAAAAAAAGTATTCATGTATTAAAATAGAACGTTTTTAAAAAACTTTTTTTAAAAAATAGACTGTCAGCAGGAGAATAGAAGAAATAGAAAAGTGTTCTTGCCATTTGATTATGAAATTGTAGACAATGTTGACCAAGCTGGGGTGGCTTCCTCTAGAGATAAATGAACAAAACAGGACTTAATTTTTCTTCTGGGAAATCAGAGGATGCTATTAATTATAGTCTATTTGAAGAGAATGAATGAAGGGAAGGAGATCTACCGTATTTTTCGGAGTATAAGACGCACCGGAGTATAAGACGCACCTATCTTTTTTGGTTGTTGTTGTTTTTGTTTTAATTTTTTAAACAAACACACATACAAACATACAATGTATTTTCTTTGAACAGAATATTTGGCTGGTTCACAAATTTAAACAGTGTTTAGTCATTTCAATTAAATTTACAATTTCTATATTTCCTTTTTGCCATATTTATTCCTCATCTATTTTTTTAAAAAAAAACCAATATTACCCTTCATTCTCATCTCTAATCTTAATCAAATTCAATTTTTCCCTTCTATTCTATATTATACCCCTTCCCATTGTCATCTATTTTTATATCCATCCTCACATTGGTTAATTATTTAATATTACAATTGTTTAAAACAAATTCAACATTTTTATATAAGTCAATTAGTTATAACTATCTTTTTTGTATATTAATCAATATGAACATGAATATTCCAATTATTTTCATGCAATCCAATTTCTTACAAATCAATTAATTATATTTATCAATAATAATAAACCAAATAATTTTCCCCTTATATTCCTCCAAACCACAACTTAACCATTTCTGCTTTCAACACAATATACAATTAATAGTATCTCAATTATTACAATTCCCTAGTTAAATAGAGCTTTTTTTCTTTTGTCTTTTAAAATCTTGAACTCTCCTCTTTTGCCCTAAATTTTCCATTGTTTGCACCTACCTTTTTTGGTGAGGAAAAAGAAAAGAAATATCTCTCTGCCTCATTTTGTCACCTTGAATGAAAGAGCCTGCTTTACTTTCAGTTTTGTTTTTTCAGCATAGCTAGGGGAAAAAATTTGCTCCAGCACTCTTTGCAGCAAGCAGGAGAGCCCTGCACAAAACAGCTGAGAGCAAATCAGCTGGGGGTCAGGAGGCTGATCTAATCAACTTGTGCTAATTAACCTATGCTGAAGCTGGAAGGGGCTGTTTTTTCTTGCTGTTTGCTTGCAAGAAGGTAACTGCTGCGAGGCACAGGCCAAAGGGTGGGGGCCAGTGGGTGGGCAGAGCTATATTCGGTGTATAAGACGCACCTAAATTTTCACCCTCTTTTGGGGGGTAAAAAGATGCGTCTTATACTCTGAAAAATACGGTGCTTTTCAAATATGATGGTTTTCCTGCTGAATTGTCTCTTAGGATCAGGTACTAGCTGTGAATATGAATATGGACTTGAAGCTCCTGTTTAAAGAGTAGATGTTTTCTGTAGCCAGGAACTTTGCACAACTCCATCTGGTACACCAGATCTATCCTTCCTGAATCAGGGGGTCCTCAGATAGCCACCTATGTCCTAGTTACTTCTTGGCTTGACTATTGCAATGCTCTTTACATGAAGCTGCCTTAAAGACACCCCAGAAGCTTCAACTGATCCAGAGTGTGATGGGGTGAGCAGCAATGAGCATGCCTCACTATGCCTCATGTAAGACCAGGAGTGAAATGCTCCCAGTTCGGACCAAATCGGGTGATCTGGTAGCGATTGTGGCAGGTGGTTCGGAGAACCGTTAGCGATGGTGGCGCGAAGCTCCACCCACCCGCCCGGGTGTCATTACTTCCTGGTTTTAATCAGGAAGTAATGTGTTTTTTACCCTCTGCGCATGCACAGAAGGTTTTGCGCATGTGCAGAGGGTCTGCACGGCACGCGCACGTCCGAACCAGTAAGGAAGGTAAGTAGATTTCACCCCTGTGTAAGACCTCTACTTCACAAGTTGCATTGATTGCTGGTTTGCTTCCAGGTGTAATTCAGGATGCTGTTTATTACCTATAAGGTCCTACATGGCATAGGGCCTGGTTAATTGAGGGGCCACCTGTCTCACATAATATTGGCCCAGTCAATTTGATTCTGCAGGGTTGGTGCACTCTGATTAAACAATGTCATCTCTAAGAGCTCTGGAAGTACACCTTTTTATAGCAGTGGTGGCCCTCTCGAATGAGGTTACTGCCAATATCCAATTGACCCCACTCTGTTGTTATTTAGAAACCTGATGAAGACCTTAACTCATCACCCAGGATGTTGGTGAGGAAGATCCCTCACTTCATCACATTTGCTATACTTTTATTTTTTTTATTTTAATCTTTTATTGATATTATTGTTATTTCTTTTTTTGAATGTTATGAGTCACCAAGACTCATGAGGGTTCAGCTGCATACAAAAATAATAATAATAATAATAATAATAATAATAATAATACCATCAAACAACATCTGCCTATCCTAGGACCTTAGGAAGGACTCAATAGGTTCATAAAAATGCCAAATCCAATCTAAATATCTAGCTGACTGTGCAACCAACCATTAATAATAATTATTATTATCTGTTTTAAATGTCAGGGATCATAGTTATTGATTGATCCATTCTCCTGAATATTTAAAGTTATCAGAGCTAGTAGTTATAATATTGCTACACTTTATGACAATGATTTACATGTTTTTACATAAAGAAGTTGAAGTTTACAGAAAATATGGGATGATATCAGAAGGGACAGAGGGAATCAGTTCATAGCTACACATATCGAATTGAGAGTGGTAATTTTTTAACAGGAGATTCTGGTTCAGAGCTTTCATGATTCATAATGTTGATAAATAGAAACTATCGGCACTGCTTTTATTCTGCACAATATGGATTCATAATAAACTGTGTATTGAATAATATTGTGAACCTTCATTTCCAGAAATATATATATTTCTGTGAGCTTTTTATTTTAAATCTAAGATTCAAAGGCTGACAATGTGCAAGAATACAACGAGTGGTGGTAACAATTGATAGAAGACTGCCTGTAAAGGATGGGACTTATGTCATGATGTCACTGGATTTTTTTTTCATTATAGCATCATTTTGGTTAGGAGCAGAGGTGGTATTCAGCCGGTTTACATTGGTTCAGGCAAACCGGTAGGGGAAATTTGGCCTAGGTTGCCGAACCGGTAGTGACCTCTGGCTGGCCCGCCCCCGCCCCTGCACAGTCGATGCTCATTTCCTCGTCCCTCCCACCCAATGCTTGCCCCAGCCATCCCAGCCCTGTATATGTTGCCTTCACTTCGTCATGTGGCCCAGCTACTTGCCTCACGTTGTCAGTCACTCCTCAGGTGATCTGACCTTCCCAGCACTATCACTTGCGCATGCACAATCTGCTCTGCGGCTTGCCCGCTTAAGCTGACTTTGCCTTCCGTGGTGCCTGCACCCCAATGGAGCTGCCTCCTCCTGCCTACAGGTAAGCATTTGCTAGCCCCCCAGTCCCAGGGCTCACGTACCTCGCGAAGCCGCTGGCAGTGCAGCCGCATGGCTGCAGCCTTGCTTGCTCCAGAGCCGCCAGCTGCTTTTCATCCGCTTCAACTAGGTCGGGGAATGCGCCATTCCCCAGCTCCAGCCTTGCCCTGGAGCCTCTGCCCGCTTGCCACACGCCTTGGCCGGGTTGAGGCCTTGCCCCAGAGCCTCTGCCTTCTCGCTATCCGCCTCAGCCTCTATGGGCGGCTGGCACATTCCATTGCCTGCTGCGCTGCTCCGCTCAGACTTGCCTGGTCAAATCCCTTCGGTGCAGTGGCAGCAGGCAATGGGATGCCCCTTGCGGCCGACACATAAAACAGGTTGGCAGGGGCGCATTAGAGGAGCGGAGCAGGAGGTTGGTAATTTTTGCTGCAAGAAGCGTGCAGCCATGGCGTCTTTTTTCGGTGTGGCTGGACTCCAGCCACAACAGACAAAATATGCGACGGTTGCATGCATCTCGCAACAAGGGAGGTGAGATGCGGGCTGGTGTGGAGCCACCCAGCGGTGATGGCACAACCCAGGTTTTCCTTTCCTGGCAGCCAGCTGTGGGAGGAAGGTAAGGTTGTGGCTGCAGAATGACAAAAGAGGCAGTCGTGGGGGGAGGAACCGGGATATTAAGGGCCGGGGCCTCTGAAGGAAGGGAAACAGGGCAACATGTGCGACTGGCGAAGGGAGAGCGGGTGGCATGCAGGATCAGGCCAGGCCTTTGACAGATTAGGCCAGGCTTGGGCAGAAAATAGGTAGGAAGAATAGCAGTAAATTCAATTTTTTTTCCTACCGGGTTCTGTGGCCGTGGGTATGAGTGACATCAAGTTGGACACACCCACTCAGTCACATGATTACTCCATCAAGCCACGCCCACAGTACCGGTAGGGGAAAAAATTGAATACGACCTCTGGTTAGGAGCACATAGTTATGGACACCAGGATATTCCTTATGATTCACTGATTTCAGCAATCCTGTATTTGTACACTTACACACCAATCTGATACGTTTAAAGTCTAGTTTTTAGCATGCTCTACCAACTTTTCATGATGGTTAGGAATTTGTGAATTAAAATCTTAATAAATTTTTGGAATACCAGAGTATAATCTGATCAATCTGTGGTTTGAAGAATTTCATTGTAGAATTCCATGCAAATTCATATTTTATCTCTGGTCCTGCATGTACAGTATTTTTTAAAAAAAATATGGCCTGAAAACTGACTATCTCCGACAGAAACTTTTAAATATCATGGCTGGGAATTATCACCTGAAGATGATGATGAAGAACAAGAAGATTTGCAGGCTGAAGCAGAGGCACAGGCAGAAGAAGAAGAGGAGGGTGATGAAGAGGAAGAAGAAGAAGAGGAAGAAGTAAGCTCTAGTTCTCGACTCAATAGATTATTTTAAACTGTAATTTACTGAATGACATGTTATACAAGATAAAAGGTTATATAACTTCATCTTTATAGAAAGAGTATAACTTCAAGAATGCAATGTTTGCGTATGAATGAAAGGCCAGCTAGCTTTTTGCATATATGCAAACATGGTGGCTGAAGAAGTCTATCCACAACCCCTACTTTGTTGAATCCTGCAAGGTTCAGTACTCTTTCTGCTCCTCTTCAACATCTATATGAAGCCTGAGGGGAAAGTCATCTATTGGCATGGGACAAGGCTGCTGATGACTTGTTTTGGTTGATTTGAAGGCTGTGGGAATTTGGATGGGAAACAACAGGCTTCAGCCCAATCTAACAAGATTTAACTAGGCTTGCATTTGGGGACCTCTGGGAACTTAGCTGGATGGGGTGGAACTGCCACAAACAAACCTTGTACATGACTTGAGAGCTCTTCTGGACACATGGCTCCTGCTCATGACTTCTTTCTCCCACCTCCTTATTCCCTATCTACACTATCAGACTGGTTATGTCCTAAGTAATGGAGGTTTTCTTAAAATTATTTGTTCATTAGATTTAAATCTAACCTTAGATCCAGGCAGTTTATATGCAGGGGGTTCAGCCGGTTCGGACCGGTTCAGGCAAACCGATTGTTATGATTTTTCACAGTCCAAAAACCCAGCAAATCGGACCACCGGCTGGCCCCGCCCCACCCGCCCACCCTGCACAGTCACTCCTCATCTTGCCCACTTGCCCACCATTGCTGCCTGCCTTCACCTGCCATTGCTGCCTGCCTTCGCCCGCCATTACTGCCTGCCTTACACCGTGGCCCTGATCTCCCTGGGTGAGTGAGCTGGCAAGCAAGCCCCAGTCGAGTGCTGTTTCCTGGCTTAACTGCCTCCACTGCTGTCATCGCAAGCCCCAGTTAAGTGCCAACTCCCGGGCCAGCCTAGGCCACCACCACTGCAAGCCATGGATAAGTCAACTCCCGCTGCCCCCCATTCCTGGGCTTGCCTGGCTTGCTTTGCCACCGGCGCTGCAGTTTCATGCCATGTGGCGCTTGTGGCCTAGCTAACTAGCTCCCCCCTGCCCCCAAGCTTGCCTGGCTTGCTGTGCCACTGGCGCCACGTCTCTATGCTGGCTGGGAGAATGCTCTCCCTCCTGGCTGGGAAGTCGCATGGCCATGCTGGCTGGGAGAACGCTCTCCCCACTGGCCAGGAAGCCACCCCTGGCTGGGAACCCTCCAGCACCATGAGATATGTACATGTTTGCTCAGTGTGAATGTTTGGATGAAGAAAGAGGCAGTTGTTGGGAAAGAAGCAAGGAGAGTGAGTAAGGGGCCTCTGAAGGAGGGGAAACAGGACAGTGGTAATCGAGCTGAGCTGGCTAGTCTGAGGTGGAAGCAAGCGGGGTGGGGTGGAGAGGTTTAGAAAGGCAGGAGCTGGACGCATGGACTGAACACCGCAGCTTGTTTTGTAGGACAATGAACAATTGGCAAAGTCTTCCAAAGAGGAAGACTTAGCACAAATTAATGGGGGCAGCATTGGAGGAGGTGCTTTGGCGTGCAGTGGGGATGGGCTTTTATCTTGTCAGCCCAAGGGCGGAGGGGAGGGAAGGTAGGAAATCGCCCTGTCTCTGCAGCATCAGTCATGTGACTGAGTGGGTGTGGCGAACTTGATATCACTCACAGCAAGGTGCTGCCCCACTTTGCTGTGAGTGACGTTGAGTTGGCCATGCCTGCCCAGTCACATGACCACCAAGCCATACTCACCAAGCCACGCGCACAGAACCGGTTGTTAAAAAATTTCAATCCCACGACTGCTTATATGTGACTTTCCCTTTATTTTATCCCCCAACAACCACTCTATGAGAGAGGTGGGGTTGAGAGACAGAGTGATTGATCAAAATCACCCAACAGGTTTCCACACCTGTGGGTGGAATTGAATCTGGATTCCTCATTCCTTGTTTAATACCTTAACCAAGTATAGAATGGATCTGCAGCAGTGGTGGGTTGCTACCGGTTTGCCCAGGTTTGGGTGAACCGGTATTAGCGGCGGCGGGAGGCACCACCTACCACCCAGACATCATCAAATACGCTCTGCGCATACGCAGAAGCTTTTGCGCATATGCAGAAGAGGTGCATGCGTGCGCAAGCGAACTGGTAGCAAAGGTAAGTGAAACCCACCACTGATCTGCAGCTGCTTCCTACCCTCTATGTAGTTCTGGGCCAATGTGTTAAAGTAAATCCAGATTCTTTAAAGTGTTAATGTAAGTAATCTTATCAGAAATATTTTGCTGTTTTAAGGATGAAGAAAAAATTGCTGAGAGGAAGAGACACATGGGAGATACAAAGAATTTCTGTCCAGTGATTCTGAAGGAAAACTTTATCCTTTATCCAGGAAGTACTGAAAATGCAGCTAAATATAGAGAAAAATACTATTATTTTTCAACTCCAGAAAACAGAGATAAATTTCTAGAAAATCCTGACGAGTATGTTTCTCACAATGAGCCATTAAAAGTATGTAATTCTTACATACAGGAGCTATATAAATTAATACAAATTGAGGTTCCAATATTTTTCAAATATGTACCTCCATGTGGGCATCTGTGTTTATCTGTGCTTAACATGTGATATTTTAATAGAACAGCAATGGTGATTATAATAATGATATTCAGGTCTTCCCAAGAAACTGGATTCCTTGACTGTGTATCCAAATATGGCATATAGCAAAAATTCAACATAATATTTTTCTGGACTGATCTGTTATGTGCAAAAGCAGCTTCCATGCAGAGCATCTGGGAAATATTGCAATATCATTTATGAATTGCTGCTGAATTAAATGTGCCTTAACAAAGGGCAGCTGCTCTAGTGCAAAGCAAAATCTTGGGAGTAAAAATCTTTTATCAGACCTACCGGTATTATCTTCTAGGAACTATTGGAGTATAGTCTTTTTGGCAAAACATTTTGAGACTAGGCTCCTTACCTCTTAAGTAATCCAACTGATAAGTTGTACTTGGGTCTGAATATTACTGAATGTGTTGAGTTAAATATTATTTCTGAGCAAGAGAAGGTTCAGAACTCAATACTGAAATGCAGCTGTTACAAGATACTCTTGGCTCTGATGGCTATAGAAGGAAAAAAATGTCGGTCCATATATTATCAGAATAACAGAGTTGGAAGGGACCTTGAAGGTCTTCTAGTCCAACCCTCTGCTCAGGCAGGAAACCCTGTACCATTTCAGACAAATGATTATCCAATCTCTTCTTAAAAACCTTCAGTTTTGGAGCACCCGCAACTTCTAGAGCAGGGGTGTCAAACTCAATTTCATTGAGGGCTGCATCAGGGTTGTGTTTGACCTCGGGAGGCCAGGGTGGATGCAGCCAGCTCGACGTCATTCCTGTCGGGGGCACCTGTGGTGACCTGAACGCTCTGTTTTTGGCTGTGACAGCCTCCTGCAACCTTCTGCCAGCAAACACGGAGCTTGGGAGGGTCACATACAGCCCTTGCGAGCTCCATTTTTGCTGGCAGAGGACCATGGGCCAGTTCTTCGCTGTTTCCAGGCGGCCCCACGGGCCAGATCTAAGCACTCCATGGGGTGGATCCAGCCCGAGGGCCTTGAGTTTGACACCTCTGTTCTAGAGGCAAGTCGCCAATCAAGCTTAGTTAAATAGACGTTTCATGTTGTCTACCTGCCAAAGGGTCAGCATTGTCTTCTTTGTTTGAAGATGGCTCTGGGGCTCACTGTACTATACTTCCGTCTCTGTATTACTTAAATGAGTAACAATTCAGTATATCAATAAAAACCAATGTTGAATTCCAATACCAAACACTCCTTGCTAGCATGATTGGTAATGCTAGGGATTGTAATCGTACAATATTTGATAGCCAACAGTTTCCATCCATCCTTTAAAATACACAACATATTTTTATTTTGCAAGTTAGGAAAAGTCTTCTCTGAGACATATCCATGTAGTTTTCTTGCAAAAATAGTTTATCATTACTGCCTTCTGGGATCTGTTTTCATCTTCACAGTTTTGACTCCAGCTCTAGAAATTTCTGATGGTCTCTCATCTAATGACAAACTGCATCTGCTACTGCTTAGCTTTTTGAGATCATCCAAAGTTAGCTGGATATTTCTACATAATATAGCTGGATTGCTTGCTGATTTATTGTTTTTTTAACTGCTAAGGCTATGCAGTGCTACAGGTTTGATTCCAAAGAGATGCTTTGAAATGTGCAGATGTATGAAAGCAGCATCAGAGTAAAACAGCTGTCATGTAACATACTTTCTATATATAATTCTGTTACTCATGTTGAAGTATTTACTATTAGTCAATAATACGTTTGAAAATATGGATCTTCTGCCTGAAGTTTCTCAAAAAGGTTTTTCTTAGAAATATTCATTCGATAATCTTATTGATCAAGACCTTCTCTTTTAAAAACCTATATAATTATATTCACACATTTCCTTTTCAGGCTCCTCCTATAAGAATATGTCTGTTGGGGCCACATGGAATAGGTAAAACAGTCTGTGCCCGGTGGTTAGCAGACAAGCTAAATATTTTTCATATTCAATTTGAAGAACGCTTGCAAGAATTGATCATGCTCAAAACAGGAAAAAGAGTTGGACTTGAAGAAGAGGAGGAGGAAGAGGAAGGTGAGGGAACACAGGAATTGGGAGAATCCACTATTCCTGAAAGTGCACCTGAATTTGAAGAAGGGAGTGAAGAGGAAAGTAAGCACATTCCTGAGGTAATTGAGCTACTATATATATTCCTTGTTAGCTTCCTCCAAAGTGGAAGATGAGTTTCCATCAAAGCTATGGTGGGAATTGCCAATATTGTTAATGGAAAGAAGACAAGCTATAATTCTATATCCTACTTTTTAGCTCATCTTTAACCACCCTATTGTGCCAGTTGGGCTACAGGAAGACATCAGTAATTTCTGATTCTTATTTCTTATTTATTCATATAATGCTAAATTAGCATCTATTCACTTTATAGACCAACTGACCAGTGGTGAAATCTAAAATTTGTTACTACCGGTTCTGTGAGTGTGGCTTAGTGGTGGTGGTGGGGGGGTTGTAATGTGACTGGGGGTGTGTGGCCAATTTTTTTTTTTACTTTTAAAACCATTTTTTACATGTAAAACCATGTTAAAAAATGCTTTCAAAAGGCTCTGACAATCCCAGTTGAGTTGCCTGATCGTCAGAGCCATTTAAAAGAAAAAAACTTTTCTTTTGGCTCTGACAATCCCAGCTGAGTTGCCTGATTGGCAGGCAACTCAGCTGGGATCGTCAGAGCTTGGATCGTCAGAGTTTGGTTCGTCAGAGGCATTTAAAAGAAAAAAAGCCTCTGATGATCGCCCGGCTCAGCTGGGCATGGGGGGTGGGGGCAGGGATTTTTGCTACCAGTTCTCCAAACTGCCCACCACCATCGCTACCTACTCGCCGAGCTGGTCCGAACCGGGAGCATTTCACCCCTGCAACTGACTCCATATTACAGCAGGCTAAGCAAGTTTGGAGGTGAGATGTTGCAATAACATCAGTCTAAAAGAACTAAATTTCATTAGCCCAATTGTCCCACCAAACCCAATGTATAAAATGCATGCTATTTTAGTTGAATGTCCACAACAGTGTAGGAATGATGCTGATATAATGTCTACTCTACAATACAGATTTATGCCATAATTGAGCCCGTAATTACAATCATTAATTGGGTGATCATGGACCTGCATCCAATTTTATGACCTTTTTTGCAGGGGCTGTTAAACAAACCCAGCAATCATTAAGTGAACATAGCATTTTGAAAGCAAAAATAGTGATCATTAAGTGAACCCATTGTTCACTATTGGACATTTTTTCCCCAGAAATTGGAAGTAGATTCTGGTTTCTGGCAAAAATGTTGTAAACCATGGCCATGTGACCATGGGATGCTGCAAATAGTCATAAATACAGGCCAGTTGCTGATGCCCAAAATGCAGTTCACGCTTATGACCGCTGCAGCATCCCATGGTCACATGATCAAAATTCAGGCACTTCTCAACTGACTCATATTTATGACGGTTGCAGTATCTTGGGGTCATGTGATCCCCTTTTGCAACTTTCTGACAAGCAAAGTCAATGGAAAAGCCAGATTCACTTAACAACCATGTTACTAGCTTAAGAACTATAGTGATTCACTGTCTTGCTTAGCAACATAAATTTTGGGCTCAGTTGTGGTAGTAAGTCGAGAGCTATCTATTTTTTTATAGATAGTCATATCATTAGAACAGCCTAAATATACACTTATTCCATGAATGCATTTCTGGGAAATGAAATAAATATATTCAATTTAAATTATATAGTTTTATGGTGCATAGAATATTATGCTCTATAATCATATACTGTAACTGTAATTATGAAAGGAAGTTAAGTGAAACCTTCAATTATGCAAAATTATTAATCAAAGTCCTTAATTACATTACCACTTATTAGATAATTATTTTTCATGTATTTTGATCATTTTAACAGAAAGATATGCTATTAACAGACGAGGAAGAAGCAATAAAGGCCAATATATTAGAAAATGAACCAATTCCCATGGAAGTGCTTGATAATATTGTTCTTGATTGGTGGATGAAGGAGCCATTTCGGTAACTCTTGTTTTTGTTTTTGTTTTTAATAATCTCACTTTTTCCCCCTCTATATAGCATGTAAATTCCAGCTGAAAATATCAATCATATTATTTGTCCAATATTTCACATGAAGTATTTCTCCATATTTAATCCTACAAGTCTTATTTTTATAAGGAAGCTATTAACTACTTTCACAATTAAATAATAGTTAATAAGCCTTGTAAAACAAGAGCAAATCTAAATTTGTTTTAACCCTGACTTTTTTTTAACAACCCAGAGGTGTCCTGAAAATCAGCAAGGTCATTACAGCTTGTGTAGCCAATTCATGGTTTGTACCTTGTTTTCTTCTTCCAGTGCAGGAACTTTTTAAGAAGCATTAAAAAATCCACTAAACCTTGATTCTGCCTCAGAGATTACAACAAGCTATGGATGAAATAAGAAAGAATACATAAACTAACAAGTTAATCTTTCTGCTTTATTGCCAAAAGCAACCCATAGTGTATTTCTTGTGATGGGTTCAGGGTACAGACATCATCTTAAAACAAAAATAAATTGCTTTTATATTGATTGCAGTATACTGACAATGATTTTTTGCCTGAGCACTTTAAACCCTTTTACTTCTAACCAGTGCTATGGCATTTCTCAGCCCTCTGATATTTGACAATAGAAAAATTCTAGGGAAAAAGAAAAATCAATTACAGCCTTCTCTTTTGAGAAAAACCTTTCAGACATCTGAGGAGAGCTAACCCCTAAGTGTTTCTTTGCAAAGCTAATCATATCCATTTCCCTTATACTCCTTTCACAGGAAATGTTTCCACCTCTTATTATCCTTGTCTTTCTCTCAGAATCTTTTGTACAGTGTGATGCCCCAAAATGAACAGTTTCTGAAATGATTTGGAAACAAAGCTTTATTCGATGCAACTAAAATTGTTACCAATTCTGAGACTCTAAACCAGGCTATGAATAATGCATGTTATCGCATGCATTATCATAAGCCATTGTTTAGCAGGTCTCTTAAACATTCTAACCTATTCCAAAGCAGCAAACAGATTAATTTTTGGCTTTATTACTAATAGAATTTTAATCAAATTTTTGCTTTTCCAAATGGGACACAAATTCATCAAATTAAATAAAACTGGCCTCTCCATCCCTGATGAATTCTCCAATTAGCTTTACCCACAAAACATTATGATATTTTTCTCATTGTTTGATTAAAAAAAACAAAAACAAACAAACTAAACTCCCAAGGAATAGTGACAACTTTTTTTTCTCCAAATATTGTTTCCCTTTAGTTCTGCTGGGTTTATACTTGATGGTTTTCCACGAATAGGAGAAGAGGTCCAGTACTTAGCAGAGCGTTCCCTTTTTCCGGATATTGTAATTTGTCTTGAAGCTGAAGAAGAGGACATTTCTGACAGACTTCTTATGAAACAAGTAACTAAATGGAAAGAGAAACAAACTAAGAAGATGGAAAAGAAGCAGCAGGTTAAAGAAATGAAGGCAAAAGTGAGAGTAAGTATTACAAGTATTAATTATATAATTTAAGGACAGGTAACCTTTTTAATGATAGAGACTACTTTTTTTTAACTAGCCAAAAGCTACAGTTGGCTATTTGGAGCAGATTGGTTTAAAACTAGAACAATAGGTGTTTTTGGTTGGATAGTACAGTATCCAAATATTTTAGCACATCTAGCACTGAGGATTGAGTTGGTTGAGCTAAATGACTCTGAGGTCACTTTCCAATCTATGATTTAATATTAACCTATCATATCATCTTTATATATTATGCTGGATTTACTACATTATTTTTGGCTCAGTGTTTTTTATGAATTGAGGAAGACTCATTTAACAAATTCTGGTTAGCTTTATTATCAGGGGTTAATTGAAAAAAATGAGATTTAATATTAGTAGATTGGTTAGAAACAATGTAAATATGTACATTAGGATATTTTATTAACAGGAAGAGCAAATTGCTAGAAGACGGGCAGCGCTTCTAACTGAACAAACAAGAAAGAAATTAGAGGTAAGAAGACATGAAAGGCAAAATTAAATTCCATAAAACCTATTTTTAAACATTGTTTTGAATTAATTTTATAGGAATTTATAAAATGACTAGTATTTGGACACTGTGCTGGAATTGAACAGAAAAGAAATTGCTAAATGATCTCAGATTATAATTATGGCACATTTTTCTCTCAATTGGCTGGAATGGAATAAAGTACTTAAATGTTTTGCTTTGAGAAAATAATCATTGACTAAGAAGCCTTTATGTTCACTGTGCTCGTTGACATCAGCTGTCTGTTGACCCCATCAACTGACTTTTTTTCTCTAAATACAATAAAGATGCCATCTAGCATCATCACCATCTTAATATCAATATGCTTCAAATGCAATATTATTGTAAAATTTTAAAAGGAATGTTCTTAAATTCTCTTCTGACTACCAGCATTTTCCACATACCTTAAAGGTGATCATAAGATTTAAGAAAAGAATTTTATAATTTGGGGTAGATTCCAATCCTAAATGAAAAGGAAATGTTAGCAGGTCACTTCTCAGATTTTAGTTTGAAACAACTGAAAAATGTGTGAATGAACATAGTTTTTATGTGAAAACTTACTGAGAGTTCTAATTCCTTTTCCTTCAAAATATTAATATGAAAGTGAACTTTTACCACTCACTATAACCCAAGATCAAATATAAAAGGAAGATGCATGCTTGGATAATTTTAAGATTTTATTTAATAAATCTCACTTCACTCAGTGAAGAAATATCAAATTCATTAAGGCTGATTTATTATCACTATTATTAAATATTTAAAAAAGTAAAGAGCATTATTAAAGCATGTTTTATTTTAATATTCCTTTCATTCATCTCCTTCTTTTAAAGAAACAGTAATAAATGTGTTTCATTTTATATATGAGCACAGAACATACGAACGTTTGGTGTGTTGTTACGTGACAAGTTTAACACTTTTCTGAGGCACATCTCGGTACCATAAATTCCAGTACTATAAATGATGGTACTGGAATTTCAGAAGTCTGATGATGGTTTTGTGAAAGTTTGCATTTTGGTTCCACATTCAGTACTATAATGTCATCCAGCCTGTAAAAGGAGAGCCTTTTGAAGGATCCATTCCAATCCTAAGGTTTAATTCTGTCCCCCTATCTATCATATATATTTCCTTATTTGTAGAAGTAATGAAGTGACCACAATATGAGCTCAAGATGCCAAAACCTTTTCATTGTGTTCCCACTCTTAATTTTAAAAGAGGGTAGCTGGCTTGTTTTTTCATTTCACTAATAGTAGTTCAGCCCACTATTTCTAGTCCATGACTATGTCTAGGCAGCAAAGCCAGATTGTATACCACAGTGGTGGGTTGCCCCCGGTTCGGACCGGTTCTATAGAACCGTTAGTAAAACCGATGGGAGGCTCCACCCACTGACCTGGACGTCCTCAAAAGTGAACTGTGTATGTGCAGAAGAGCACACATGCGAGCGAAGCGAGCACATGTGCACGGGCACAATGCAAAACAGTAGTAAAGGTAAGTAGAACCCACCCCTGGTATACCAATACCAGTTATTACTCTTTGAAGATTATTTATGAATTATCCATTCATTCCACAATGGAATCAGTCAGTTGCTTAGGGACTTGTACCTGTTCTGAAGCATCTGAAACATAGCCAAAAAGAGGTTTTATTTGTATTTTATAATTACTGTGATCTTTATTTTTTCCCCTTTTTTCCACCCAACACTATACAAAGTTTTAAGTTCAGTCATTGCTTCCTTAAGAACAAATTGTACTTAGGAAAGCAATCTGTCATGAGTATGAAAAAAATAAAATAAAATTAGGTCAATTTATTTGCCTGGTGATAAATGTTTCAAGTCAACACATAAATTTGCCCCTTCATTTCACAATATTTGTTCATGGAATATTTTTACAGAAGGATTGGGGGGTAGGGTGGAGAGAGAGTGAGTTTTGCCTGATTTCTCCAACTGCCTACAATCCCCCCTGAAAATTAGGGTTCCATCCAAAATAGTGAAGGAGATGGCAAGGGAGAAGAAAGGTTATAGAAGAAATGAAACACGAATAAAATTCACTTTCCCGACTTCTTTTGATAGAACTCTTGTGGTTGTCAATATTTTCTTTCAACAGACAAAGTCTTTCTATTTACATACTCTGGAGCTAACCCATGGATACTTGGAGGGATAAATTAGACAGTACCAAAATGTTGCTTTTATCTTGCTTTAGTTTGATTTTTATAAGGATTCTGATTTGGAGGAGTTAGTGTTTCCTCAAGTATTGGGAGGAGAAAAGTTATGTTCCTTTTTCCCCTTGTGTAAAAATCATCCAGATTAGGTTATTGTACTTTCTGTGCTCATCTTGCATCTAGTGTAAATAACATCATAAATACAGATTCAGTTGTCTCTCAGAGTAAATTAAATATATGCTACATATTTGAATAAAGAATCAATTACTTGAAAATGTTTTTTTTAAAATATTGATTTGATATGTTGTATTGGATTCTTGTGTGCTGCCCAGAATGACTTTTTGTGAAATGGGCTGCTGTACAATTTTGATAAATTAATAAATAAATGAAATAATAAATAAAATAAAATAATAAAATAAAATAAAATAAAATAAAATAAAATAAAATAAAATAAAATAAAATAAAATAAACTGTATGTGGCAAAGAATCAGCTTAATTTGGCTTCATCTGTATTAGCAATAATAAGCAAACAAAAATGAGTATGACATCATTCCAAAATTATTTTTATCCAGAGGAGAAAAATCAGATGATCAGTGGTTTGGGCTAGACCCAGATTTCAAAAATTAGGGATGTTGAAACATAATTCTCTCCTTCCTTCCCCAGGTATTCTTCTATTTCACCCCAATTGTTACCTTTGATTCCCCACCCTCTCCAAATTATACACTTATTAAAAGCAATTTCTCTGATTTTTAGGGATCATCCTTTCTACTTCAATCCCACCACATATTATAACAGAAAAGTCTCACCTGAGGCTTTAGGTTCTTGAAAATCTTGGGAGCAGCCCCAATGGACTCCCAAAATTATTATTATTAAACTATAATATTTAATAATACAGAAGGGGGTTTATTAAATGTTAACCTATAGGATAACTATATTAACAATGAATGAAGACAAATATACGTGCCCAAGAATAATGTTGCAGGATCCGATCTGGGTCGGTCACCGGGAAGTTTTGTCTTTCAAGCTTTCAGACTCGTGCTGGAACCCATCTTAGGGAACTTCTCATACCTTATGTAATGGTGACCGACCCACATTGGATCGTGCTATATTAACAATGCTATATTTAATTTTAATTAAATATCAAGATTAGGAAATGAAATCAAATATTTGTCCTGGTCTCACGCACACTACTTATTGTATTATAGTTGCCCAAAAGGGCAAATGCGGATTCTGTCCCTAAAAAAGTTGTGCATCCATGTCCTATGCTGTTCCTCACCACATTGTTTGGCATCGATATCTGTACATAAACTCAAAATGAGTTCAATCATATGGCAATTAAATTTCACTGGCTTTTGAGTTCCATGTCTATCGATATTGTAGCATTTCGCAAGCTATTGTTGCTGCTATTGATTTGACAACACTTATTTCTTGGAAGTCTTCAAAAATCATTCTACAGCAACATGCTTAATTTTAGAGTGAGGCGAGGAAGCTTGAAGCTGAAGGTGAAGAAGAAGATGAAGAAGAAGAAGAAGATATTGAAGCTATTCTGGAAGATGAGTTTCCGAAAGAAGAAGAGGAGGAAGAGGAGGAAGAGCAAGAGACTGATGCTATTGAGCGCTTAAAGACTGAGATTGCAGAGAGATATGAAGCAGATACTGCAAATGTGCAAACTATGCAGGTATTTTCAGCATATCTAACTTATCTCTATTCTGTTTTAATATTTGCCTAAACAGTTTAGAGATTTGCGTAACTTAGATACCTCAGAAGAATTGGTCAGTAATATGTCACTTTGGAGCATCAATATATGGTAGCTGTCAAGCAAAGTAAAGGAAATTAATTAAAATTTGGGTTTTCTCGTAGGGAGCTTTTGCTAAAAGCATTTGAGAGCAATCTTATGCCTCTCCTTAATCCAGTGAGGAATTCAGGGAGTCAGTCCATTCATCAGCTACTCTTTCCGCCATGATCATTAAAATCATGAATATTTTAATGAATCTTAAAAAACAATGAATATAACTGTACATACTTAAGATGAATGACAATATTAAACCAATTGAAAATGCAGATTGTCAATAACTTATTAATTCTATGTATCAGGTGCCATTAGTGGATTTTGCAGTGGTATCCTTTTAATATTTATTGCTGAGCACATTGTAAGCCGCCCTGAGTCTCCGGAGAAGGGCGGCATATAAATCAAATTAAAAAAAAAAAAAATACCATTGCCATCTGCTATTCTTCTGAAAAGTAGTTTGCCAATTCCATAACTCTAATTAACATGTGATATGCCCACAGTGGTGATTTAGTTGTTGAGGCTTTATGAAAGGTACTTATTTAAAATAGCTCTTAACCATATTTTTAAATTTCTTTCCTATTTTTTGTTCCCAGGAAGAATTTGAAAAAATACTCATACCTCTAATAACTCTTCCTTGCAAAAGAAAGCCTCACATTGTGCGCTACCAATTGTATAAAAAGCTAAAAGACCTTGTAGAAAATCGTGAGAGCATTTTTGAGAAATGTTATCCACTAAGTTTTTCACTTGCACGCAAAATGATTGTTCTCTCTTATAAACATCCAAGCAATTTTGGCCAATGGGATCCTGTCAAGGTAACCAAACAGTCAGGTTGCTGGCTTTCTAAAACTATTTCTCAATTCAATATACCTTTTACTATTTCTAATTATAAGCAAGGATTATCATTATGGGTTACATTCATAAAATGTTAATTAGTAAAACAAAAATTTATTATAAAAGTAAGTCAAAAATGGGGCTTCAAGTCCATTTTGGATGTATAGAAATGCATCGCCCGTTTTTCCTTGCCTTTCCAGCTACTTATCAACAGACAAAGTGCCTCCTGCTACTGACCATTAGTTATTTTCTTTTCTATAATAAGATATCTAGGAAGCCAGTTCTGTGTTCCACTTGCCACCACAGAATCCCTATCAGAACATTGGTAGAGGAGACGCTCATGTCATGTCTTGTAACTGGTAGGAGAAAAACTCTAAGAAATACAATGCAAAGATTTTTGGGTTACAGATATGTTGTTCTCAAGTTGCAGTTCTGCCTATTGGCTAAAGAAATAGCTACAAGTTTCTAATTGGTTCTTTCCTTGTGCCCGATTCTGATAATTCATTTTGGTGGAGAGACCAGCCCTCACCAATCTGCACCAATTGGAAACCAGCTCAGCTAAACACCAATCAAAAGTTGGGGCATCTAGCTATAAAGATAGGAGCTCAGTCAGTCCCTGTTCAGTTGCCAGTGGTCTGCAGAATAGACCACTTTAACTATAAAAATACTATCCACAATTTTATTTTTTATTTACTTATTCACCATGTTTATATAGCTGCCCATTTCAAAAAAGATAGCATACCATAACAACCCATACGTTAACAATTTAAAAATTAATATTTTAATTTTAAAAGGCAAGGAAAGAGTAACCGATATTAATAACCGTGGAAATAACTCAACATTCCCTTGGGGGCTCCTGATAACATAGCCATGTCTTGATGGACTTGCATAAGTTAAACAGGGATGGAGCCTGCCAGGAGAAAAAAGCGAAAAGTTCCACAATGTATTATGCTAATATCAAATCATTCAGGCAACAGCCAAAGATTGCCTTCAACTCAAGTTTCCAGGAGCCTTTGATGTGAAATTTGTCCCAAGGGAAAAGTTTGGGCTGACAGAAGCTCCCAAACTTGAAGCATTTTAATTTTAGATAGCTTCTTTGTTTTTCTTTCAGGTATACTTCCAAAAGACCTAACTAGGATTATGTCTGTAGTAATGATTCTTAAATGTAGTTTTAATAGTCAATGCTTTTCAGCAAGTATTGGTACTAGCATAAATTATTTAAATTGCAGGATGAAGAAGCTTAGCTTCCTTCTCACAAATGAAGGATTACTATTTGGCAAAATCTATTTAACATAATAAAAAATTATTATGTAAGTTACAAATAATATATTGTTTATTTATTATTTAAATTTATCAACCATCCAAATTGGCTGTTCAACTCCAAAGGGCTCCATAATTTTAATGTAATTTTGGACATCAATAATTTTGTATTTATTGCAGCTAAGTGAAGGAGATGCAATCAAACCCTTTCGAAATGATGATACACCGAGTTTTCCAGTTATTCATCGAAACTGTATATATTTCTTTACAAGTAAAGAAAACAGAGAAAAATTTATGAAAAATCCCCTCAAATATCTCCGCCAGCCTAAACCTAAACCAACTGTACCAGTTAAAATTGCCATTGTTGGGCCTCCAAGGTCTGGAAAGACAACAGGTAGGTTTCTAACTCAACTGTGAGAATATTGGTGTTTGTGTTTGCTTGCTTTTTTTTTTTTTTTATTGTGGGAAGCAAAACAAAACACAATCCACCTCCTCATGGTTGAGAACCATGCAACTAAAATTCAGTCATTGTATCATCAAACTTTGGTGACAGAACTGCAAGCTGCTTTTTGAGGCTTGGAAGATTTTTAAGGGTGAAAATGAGAAAGATTTTTCCCCTGCCCACTAAAAAAAAAAAAAAAGGATAAGTCCCGCCCTTTTCAGTAATATCAATATCCTTTTAATATTGTCACCTGCAGCCTTTTATTTAGCTGCAGTTTTAAACCCCCAATCCTGGAAAGTTACAGATCCCCATTATATAAGGTATAGATTTCTTTGTACTTTTAAAAAAATTAAATTTACATTTACATTAAATTTAAATTAAACTAAATTAATAAATTCATTACAATTTAAATTAAAAATATTTTTTTCATGTAAGGTATGTTTCCTTTAAGTAATTAAGGCATAATATATTTTAAAGTATATATATCTTTACTTTAATGCTGTAAGACATAATGCAAAATAACTGTAATACAACCAAGGGAGAGATGCACACGTAGCTACCAATATGAATATTTTCATGTAATTGGTCCCCCAGGGAACCATGGGCAAAGCTGTTTTTCTATTAATAAACTGCTATTCTTGTTTAGTCAAGTGATGGTAATTAAACTTTAAAAATATCTTGGACTATGTATTTCTTCCTATCAATGTTAGTCACTGTATTAGTTTTTATTTTAACTGTTTCTTTGATCATAATTCTTTATTCCTTAGAACACAATCAGTATATTTAGCTGATATAATGAAAAATGTATTAAGAATTGGCAACATGTTTTGCAGTTGCCAAAAAATTTGCAGAAACATATGGATTATTGCGCCTTTCCATGGGAGATGCTATCCGTTCAATATTAAACAATCAGGCAGAAACTGAATTGGCCCTTGTGCTAAAGTGGCATCTTCACAAAGGACTGACTGCACCTGATGAACTTGCCCTAAGGGCCTTAGATATTGCCTTGATGGATACTGTGTGTAACACTTCAGGGTGAGCAATTTCTATTTCATGTATTGCATTATTTCTGTAGGGTTTAGCAAAACAGTAAGAAGCTATTTCCAGTCTATGCCACAGACTATTGTGGATTGTCTACCACATAATTCTAATAATTCTCCTAGCAGTTTACTACTGGAAAGTCAAATCTCTGTATTTCAAAACAAAACAAAAAAAAGAGTGATATAGCTTCTTAAACCATTGCTATAATCATAATACTTTTTTACTTCTTTTTTACTAAGAATTCAGTGTATTTATTTGTTCATGGATTGTAATATATATATATGACAACAGATAACTTTTCAGTATTTGCTAGTTTTAAAATACTATATCAAATATTTATACATATACATATATATGTTGTACAGTATATACACACACATTCAAACGTACATACCGGTATATACATATAAAATATCTGATTGTAAGTTTCAGAATTCTTTTGAGTTTCCCTCTTTCCCTCTCCCTCCCTCTCCCTCCCTCCCTCCTCCTCCTCTCTCTCTCTCTTTCTGTAAATATACAATTTTGTTACTGTTTCCTTCTGGTTTGTGTTCTCTACCTTGTTAGCAGCATTCAGAAATTATAGGAACTGTTACTGTTGCAAAATAAATCTGAAGTCAGATCTGAATTCTATTCATTTTCTCTCCCATAGAGTTGTTATTGATGGATACCCAGTTACAAGAAAACAGGTAGACCTCTTGGAAGAAATGAAAATCATTCCAATAAAAATCTTTGAGTTAGATATTGATATAAAGGAGGTTTTAAGAAGAGCACTTCAGGATAAACAAAGTCCTAACAGGTAGCAATGTCAGGGCCATGAATAACTCCCGTAAACTGATTCTATTAGTAAAAGTAAAACTTTTTTTTAGATTGACATTAAGGTTTTTTTTAAAAAATAATAAAATAACATGTAAACAACAAACCATCTAAAAGGTAACACTTTTAGTTCCATTATTGTGGACAGAACATAGAATGGTCAATAACTAACTAAATATGCTCCTTAAATGTCTACCTTTGTGCCTCATGATATATTTACAGGATACATGCATATCTTTAGTATTTGTCTGTATAAATACAAATACTGGCAAAGAATATATACCAATATAACAAAAGAACAAAAAATTCTGTGGCAGCTTCAGAATAAATTTATTGTGGCATAAATTTTCATAGTGATAAATCTTCAATACCCTGATTTAGAAGTATTTATGTTTCATGAAAGAGGATTATACACAGGTCACATGATAAAGGTTTTATATATATATATATGATAAATGAATGGTATTTAAAACTAATTCAATAACTAATAACAACTTGGGTAACTTTTTGGTTGTCACTCTAAAAATATCAGCTGAGAAAGACAGTTCTATGTGAAACAGTGACATAACCAGGCATGATATGGCATTTTTCATCCAATGTTTATTCTTCCGGGGGGGGGGGGGGGTGGCATTGTAGTGAATTACATTTTTTTTTAATCAAAAAACATTTGTTTTTTAAAAAGCATGCTTTTATTGTATGGTGGGGGGGTTGCCTCCATAAATCAGTTAGGAATTGAGCCATTGAAATTGTTTACTGAATTCTGGCAGCAGAATCTCAAGGAGTTATGGGGTTTGGGAGCTACATACAGCCCTTGCATCATAATAGAAGAGTTTATGTGGATAAACCCCCCCCACCCCGCCCAAAATAATATCTTGTACTTCTGGAGAGCTTTCCAGAAAAAAATGAAGGGGGAGGGGGAGGTAACAGGGAGGAAGCATAGTGATGAGAACACTAAGTAAAAGAGGAAATCATGTTATGCTCATTACCACTATTACTGCAACAATCAATATAACCTACAACTGAACAATTTTTAGGAGGCCAAACTTTGAAGTTTTGCAGTAATATTTCTTCAAATTGTTTTCTCAGACCTTCCTACCCACTGCATGACAGCTCTCACATCATTTCCCTCAAGAATTCCTGTTACAAAGCACAAACTGAAGAAATCAGGCCATTCTATGAGGAACAGCACCAGAACTGGTATGTACTTGATGGATCTCACAGCAAATGGTGGATCTGGAACAAAATCCTACAGGAAACTCAAGCAGTTACTAAACAAATCCAGTTATACCTGGAAAGAATACGGCAAGGTAAGATGAAAGTCTTGTTTTAAATGAATAATTGTTTGTCAAGGAAATTAGTGTTCAAATCTACAATATTATACTTGAACTTGAATTCATCTTAAAATAAAAATTAAGGTATCTGAAATTTAAAGAGAATTAGTTTGAGGAAACTCATGATATGTCCAGATGCTATTTGTCAAAATAATCCAAATCCATCTAATACAGTATTGGTTTTATAACTACAAAACCCACACACACACACACACATATGAGAGAGATCTTCCTTCTGTCCTTTATGATGTGTGCAATTCATGTAGCAATAGGAAGTCATATATTTTTATATGACATTGTAATCATTAAACAAGTCTGTATTTTCTACCCTATAGCAGGAAAGTGGAATTAAAAGCTCAAGCTTCTTACTATTTGAATGATATGATTAATTACTAATGGTTATTAAAGTTATGTTAATTTGAAGGTGGAGTGGTATTTTCAATTTCTAAAAAATTACTGGTATATGGAATAATGTTTAAAAAGCATACTAGGAGTTCTTTAGCCACTGCACAGTTAAAGTAGTCTCCACCCACTCTTAAATTGACCATTAAATGGCATGAGACTTACTACACCCATTTCCAATCCCTATTCCACCTCTATCTTCTCTGTTCCTATTCGCTCCAAGTCACCAACTTCTTTGCAAGATAATGGATGCGTTAAGTCTAACAGATTTTGCGCAGCCTGAGATTGCCCTATGGGTATGGGAGTGGGAAAGTACTTTTAACACCAGTAAGGACAGCTTAAGTTTGTTTCATTCATGTGCAGAGGACGAGATGAAAGCAATGTCACAGGGTCACAGCACAATATAGATGTTAGTGGGGAATCTTTGTTAAAAACAAATGTTGAACAACTAAACTTACCTGGATCTTGAGGCCCTGCTCTCAGTCACTCATGCCCTAGCCATCTCGCCCTTGGACTTCTGAAATGCAATCTACATTGGGTTACCCTTGAAGAGCATTTAGAAACTATATCTGATACAAAATGCAGCATTGCAAACAGTTTGGGGGACCCCATGTGACACCTCTGTTGCGCAAACTGCATTGCTTACCCATCTGCTTCTGGATGCAATTCAACTTGGGTCCAGGCTACCTGAGGAACCATCTCACCCCTATGAGATTGGTCTATTTACTCCTTGCAGCAGAAGGGGCATGCTGCAGACCCTGTCAGTCAAGGGATTCTGACTGTGAGGTCCAGGAGACAAGCCTTTTCTGCCATGGCTCCTGCCTCTGCAGCAATGTGCCCCTCGAGGTGAGAACTGCCTCCACCCTCTTGTCTTCTGAAAGAGCCTGAAAATCTGTCTCTGTCATCTGGCTTGGGATGTCCCATTATGGAAGTGACTTGTAGATTAGATAAGATTCCATCTCCACCCTGTTTAGGCATTGGATCTTTTATTTAATTTGTTGTTAATGATGATGTTTTAATTTGTTGTTAATGATGATGTTTTAATTTTAATGCTTCATGTTTTACTACCGTATTTCTAACTTTTTCATTGTCCAAATTGTTATTTATGATGCTGTAAAAATCACTTGGTGGTGAGATGGGTGGCTTATAAATTTAATAAATAAAATAAGAAAGTAGTGTAATGTATTCAATTGTTAACAGGAAAAGCCGCCAGTATTGCTGATATGTGTATCACACCAAGTGAATTGCTCTCTCGGCTGGGAGAGTTTGGGCAATATTGTCCAGTGAGCCTTGCGGAAAAAGAAGAACTTATTGATTGCTCCGATTCTCCTTCTCTGAAGTTTGCTGCAGAATTTCGAGGACATTACTACAAAATGTCTGGACAGAAGGAGTTAGACGTAAGTATTATAATATTAATCAGCAAAATAGATGCTGATGCAAAGAGTTGTGAGAGATTGTAGAGCTTGTTAGGCGTATACAAATTGAAATTTACTTGTCAGGTTCCAGAATGGCGCTTTGAAATAAGACTCCAGGCAACTGGGTTCTTAGTTGTAGAGATCTTTATTAGGCCCTCTGGCACGTTCCAAAAGTCACCAACTTTCAAAGTGAGATATTGTCAGTGCTTTCGCGCAGTACTCCCCACCACCATTTTAAAGGCTCCCACCCTCCACCCATGACTCCACCCCTTGGTCCCACCCCATCTCACGTTTCTTCTACAGTTAACCCACATCTGATCAAGCAAGCCACCTACACCAAACATAGCCTGCTTTAACTCCGCCTTTTCCCTCAGTTCATCAGACCAGCTGAGGCTTGGCTTGGCTTGGTTTGGTTTGGTTTGGTTTGGTTCTGCACAGGCAAGGCCCCGAACGTCAGCTATTTCCAGGGACCGCCTTTCAGCTGTGCAGCGGCGGTGCAGGCTTCAGTGATGATCACAGTGGCGGGAGCAGGCTTCTGATGCCTAGGCTGGGCGACCGGACATACTTCTGAGCATCACCAGGTCAGTTCTCCGGTCCTGCCTGAATGACAGCCCTGAGCCATGAGGCGCAGTGCAGCGGGGCTGACATGACTTACATTGTGGTGAGGCAAGACACCCTTGTGGAGAAAGAGATAGGAGTAGGATAGAGTAGCAAGAAAGTAGTGGTAGGGGTAGCAAGGGATAGGGGTAGTAAGGGGTAGGGGTAGCAAGAAAGAGGTAGAGGTAGGGAACTGACTAGCAAGTGAGAGCAAGCACTGGACTCCCCAAAGATGTAGAGAACCTTCTGAAGATATTCTTCCCAATCTCTTGACCATTTGGGGAAAGGTTTGGAAACAAAAACAGATTATAGGAGCGCAAACTCTGCTGCTATGGCTTATACCAAAACTGGTGGGAGGTTTTCACCACACATGGCATACACAACAAAGTGAGCAGGGAAGCCTATGGTATCTTAGCACCCACCCAGCATTTTGGATTGTCTTAGGCAAATTACTGTCCCTTAAGCGCAGTATTCAATTCTTCCTACAATATTGCAATTAATGTATTGGGATGTTGTTTGAATGTTCAGGAGTAATATTATACATAATGGTTATACATTATACTTATTCACTCAATTGTGCTGTTGTTTTTTTTCCTGAGCTTTAAGAATACAATGCTGTTAATTAAAATGTAGTAGCAGTTGTACTTCAAGATGTATTTTCATTTTTTAAAGACTAAATAAAAGCAGTAAATGAAATAATTTCTGGGACAGTGATAATGAAATACTTTCTTTTGCATACAAGTAGTCCTTGACCTACAACCATCCATTTAGTGACCAAAGTTACAATGCCATTGAAAAAGGTGACTTAGGACTGTTCCCCACCACTTACGACAGTTGCAATATCCCCATTCTCACGTGATCAAAATTTGGATCTTGGCAACTTGTTCATATTTATGACTGCTGCAGTGTCCTGAAATCATGTGATGACCTTTTGCAACCTTCTCACAAGCAAATGGGGGAAGCCAGATTCACTTAACAACTGTATTACTAATTTATCAACTGCAGTGATTCACTTAACCACTCTGGCAAGAAAGGTCATAAAATGGGGCAAATCTCACTTAACCATTGTCTCGCTTAGCAACAGAAATCTGGGGCTCAATTGTGATTGTAAGTCGAGGATTACCTGTAGCCTGGTCCCTATCAATACCATCTCCCTGTCCTCAAAGCTTCCTTTCAGAACGATTATGCTATCTTTGTTGAACATTTTGGTACCGGTAATTCTTGAATCCTTCCCTCCCTCTTCATAATTTGATTGTTGTTCTATAGAGCATTTATCAAAGGACTGATGATAAATGTTCTATAGTACTAAGTAGACAGTAATTAAAAAAGAAACATCCATTTTTTTTCATAGATTCATACAGTATTTTGTTTCTTATCTTAAAGTATGTTTCTTCTTGTGAAATATTATTTCTTTCAATGCAGAAATTTTTGAAAACTCCAGAATTATATGTTCCTCCGTTGGCACCTTATCCTCTTCCTTTACTAAATGATTTACCCAAAAGGTTGACTATTGCAGATGTAAAAGCGTTATTTCCTATGCAAGCTGAACTGCAAGGCTTCTGCCCAGTTACTTATCTTGATGGAAAGAAAAGGTAAACACTCACATTTTCATTTCCATTAAATGTAATGTCAAAAAACAATTCTTTGAAATATTTTTATAAAATTTATACTCAATGCCATCAACTGGACTGTCAGTATTTTACAATAATAAAGAGAATCAACTTGAAGCAAAAATAACCTGAACTAAAATATCCAAGGCAAATTTAGGACAGACTATAAAACTGTAAATAGCTTAAAAAATTAAATGATAAAACGCTTTATAAAGCAACTGAAGCCTTTCTTTTTGCAATTTTTATGAGCCATTTTCTTAATCTTAATCATTGCGCGTGGGCACGATGTGAACCAGTAGTAAAGGTAAATAGAACCCACCCCTGTTCTGTGGGGCAAGCCTGAGGGAGAGAAGGGGATATGAGACGTTTCTATGGGGCAAGGCTGAGGGGGAGAAGGGGGAATAGGATAGGATAGGATAGGATAGGCTTATGTGGGGCAAGGCTGAGGGAGAGAAGGGGAGAGGATGCCGATCGTAACTACTCATTAATTTTCAAGATGTGTCGATTTATCAAGCCCGATCACATAGTTTCGTAGCGGAGCATGGATATTCAGCTAGTAAAATATATTATGCAGGTGTATCTGCTTACTTCATAGAAGATCCAAAATTCTATCTTCGCTTTGAGATGCATTTTAAACTATGTTGTGTTCTAAACTGTTTCTTTCTGTATACTTAAAGTATACAGAAAGAGCTTCCATTCACATTTTTTATATTTCCCCAAATATTACAAACATGTTGGCCAAACACTTATTCCAAAGATTATCAAACTAATGCTTGGTATCTAGAATATATACCACACTGTACATTACATTGTATGATATCTGTAATGTACAGTACGGTAATACACTCAATATAAATCTTCCTGGATAATTTTTGGGTTAAGGATGTGAGATTTTATAGATTATTTCTTGAAAAATCACAGTCTACACATGCTTCTGGATTCCCATATGGCTGCTAACTTGAGAAATGCTTTTGTTCTGTCTATGCTGGTTCTTTGTTCCCAAAAAAGATGAAGTTATGTATAGCCCAGGACTGGGTTATACACAGAGCTGACAGATAAAGGACTGCAAAAGTCATGTACAGAAATGTTGGATGCTTGCAATACAATTAATTGGGGACAATTTTTGAAAAGGGTTTGAAAAACAGTGCTGGTTGAAAAGATTAAGCCCTTTTGAAAAATATTTGCTGGCTGAAATTTTGATCACAACTAATTACTTGAAGCATGTGGCCTTTCTTTTATCTTGGCTCACTGGTTTCTGGTGCATTTCTATATTCAATTTAAAGGCTAATCATTATCTGTAAAGCCCTAAAATAATTTTAAGGGCTTTATATTTTAAGGATAATTTCCTGACACAATTTGAAACAGAAAGGCAGGGTGCAAATTAATATATATATATATATATATATATTGCTCTTCTTTTTTCTTGAGATATGAAGCTCTGGTACCTGGGAACATTGAATATGCTGTACTTTATCGCAAAAAGCTATATATTTTTGAAAATGAAGAAAAACTTCAGAGGTTTATGAGGTATGGAATGCATTAAGGATTTTCATATCTATATATTGAGCTAGGTTTACATTTTGCTGACCTCTCATTTCCGTATTCTTAGAAAACCAGAAAAATATTGGAAACTGACACTTCCACATAAGCTTCCCCCCTTAAAGGAACCTATAGTGTTGACAGCTCTTCCTCTGACTGGATATCTTGAGCAGGTTTTTTTTTCTTGTTGTTATTTATAATCAAATTTAAATGTTTATTTGGATTCTAATCAGTGTTAGCTATATTTATACACATCTAGAACGACCTTTCTAAAACAAAATGGATCATTTTCATTAAAATGTTTCCTATTCATTGGTACACCTTTTTCATAATTTTGATTTTGATACTAGATTTGATTTGTGATGCATAGAAATGTGCCACATGTCCCAAAAGTTAAAACTCTGTGATCAAATCAAATCTGCATATTTATGCCAAATAAGATAATTATACATAATTATTTCCTAAATCACCTAGGATCTAAATTAGCATACACTAGGGTCACCGCTGCTTGGCAATCCTGTTTGATCTTCCACTCAAATTACTCAAACCTATCCAAATTTCTGAACTCTCAACAAATACAAATTCAGCTCTTTTAACATATGATGATGATGATGACGATGATATTATCCATTAAGTCGTGTCCAAGTGTTGTGATTCCAGGTCTCTCCATATCATTTGACCTTGCACCACTCTGGCTGGTTTCAGCTTTAATGGTGCCCAGCCATGTGTGTTCTTAGATGGCCTGGTTTCCTTTTACCACTAACTCTTCCAAACATAATTGCTTTCTGCAGTGAATTTCCCCACGACATGGCCAAATTAAATGAGACATATACTGTAACTTTAACATACATCTAAAAGTATTTTTTTTTAAAAAAATCAAATTTTAAGGTGCTTCAGAAACTGTATTCAGTCCCTCTGTGAAGCTCAGTATCAAGCCATGTACATTATAAAGCATATCTATGAAATGATATCATACTGAACAATTAACATTAAAAATATTTTATCCCAAAGGGTGTGGCTACAGCTTTAATAAAAGCAATGAATGCAGTTGGTTGCTTAAAGCCAAAATTTCCATTCCTGAGTATGAAAAGGACCGCTTTGCTATTCATAGCCTATCATTTAAAAGGTAAAGAAAGCAAAAGAGCATTATTGTTATAAAAAAATAGTTATTTCTTTTTTTTTAATTTTTATTTAGTTAAAAAAAAGAAAAACAAGTACAAATGTAACAATACACTACATACATCACAAATAAACATAGATCAAGTCTTACGACTTGTATTTTGGATAATCACATCAGTAAACTATATTTCTCTATGTGTATTTCTACACCTTTAGTTATATAACGATATTTTGAATTCTCTTTTTAATTTATTTGTTTTCTTAATTAGTACTCAATCCCTGTCTAATTAGTCTGTTTCCTTTAGTGTGGTCCTATTTTTGTTTTATTTTCTTTTTATCCAGCCAATCGTACCATTTTTGCCATACCATGGTATGGCAAAATTTAATTATTTTTATATAGTTAACTGTAGAAACATTCAGATTGAGCACTGACATCAGAATTAATCCAATGAAAAAACTATTAATAATTTTCCTGATACATAGAAAAAGAACATTCTTTTCAAGTAGATTTGTTCCTTTTCCAGAAGTTATTTTTAATTTTAGTATATTTTTTTACTATATGAAGGGACGGGAGCAGGAAAGGATTTGTAAACTTATATACAGAAACAAATGGTTACACTGGTTATGTCAGTGTAAATGCTGACTTCTAAATAGAGAGATGCATAATGAAAGCATCATATCAATACAGGAATAATGAAACAAAGGAACATTTAGGCAATACCAAATCCATAATATGAATGCTCGGAAGCAGACCGTTAAGGGAAAAAAAATAATCAAGAGGTGATCTAATGCAGAGTTCCCCAACTTTTCCAGCTTTGTGAACCGGAAGAGGGGGAGGGGATGGTTCCTTGTGACTGGCTGGCATGTAAATGGACTGTGCGTGCGCATGCTCACCCACTGCTCACACAAATGGGGATACACATATGCGCTCACCTGATGTTTCTGTGGCTCGGTTGAAACAGCTCATTTCCACTAATGGGCAGTGCAACCTTATAAAAAAATATGGTCGCACATGAAATTGATAAAAAGTAAAACTTGTATTTATATGAATCTGAAAAAAAATTCAATACCGAACAGAAAATTGAAGGGAAAAGAATTTCCTCTTGATTTTACCATATTTTTTTCCTCCATTCCAAGAGTTAAACCCAGTATAATTTGATTAGATTTACTTGAACAACAATTGCTTTTGTTTTTATGGTTTTGGTTCATAATTGTAATTTTAAAAAAAATATTATATAGATTGCATCTAAAAACTAAAAATAAGAGCAGCAGTCTCATGCCTTTCAAGATGAATTTTTAGCCTGTTAATGTGTAAGGTGGTATGGAGAAAATATGTGAAAAAACAAGGAAGTTGAACTATTTTTAATTTTTATGCTCATTATCCATTTTTCTTTACTTCCAGCACTTTTCTCATAGCAAGACCTTAATATTAGAAGTTACCACTACAGTAGCTACTGTTGTAAATTGCCAGAGGCTGGTTTTCCTAGGAGTATATGGATGCAAGTTTTAAAAATAGTTAAATAAACATCTAATGAGATATTGGGAACCACTGAAACATAGTATGTGCATGCATTTTATGCAGTGGTGGGTTTCACTTACCTTTGCTATCGGTTCACTCACGCATGCGCAGAGCGTATTTGCTTCTGCGCATGCAGAGAGAGTATTTGATGACATCCAAGCGGTTAGGCGGAGCCTCCTGCCGCTGCTACCGATTTGCCCGAACCGGGGGTACCGGTAGCAACCCACCACTGATTCTATGTGACTTTGGATATTGGAATAACAGTAATGTGAATTCTGAAATACGATGGATAATTAATGGTATTTAATTTTTTACAGCATATAACCATAACAGCCCAGACTATATACGAAAGAAGTATAAAATGAAGTTGGAACGGTTCATAGACCATTGTGAACTTATCCCATACCTAGGCATCAAAATGACAAAGAAGTACAAGGAGCCTCAAAATCGACCTATTGATTTTGATCACAAATTACAGACTTTCTTGTCTCTCAAAGATGTGGACCCAACTTCCTATTAGTGTGAAATATTGCAAAAATACTGGAAAGTGATATATTCATATTTGACTGTTAAATTATACAAAAATGGTTGTTTATATGTTTTTTTTAGAACCTGCCTGATTACAGAATGGATCAAGATAAGCTCATGTCACTGGCTTGTTGCAAGTCTAAATGAGGCAATACTGTAGTTTCCTATAGGATGGTTTGCAAAATGCACTTTGTAAAACTGAGTGTACAAACATATTTGTAAATTGCCCTATAGTCCTAATTTTGCAAGGAATTTAGTAAAGATTGTTTTTATTAAGTCTACTTCTAAGAAAATATGTTTATAATTGTGGGTATATCAATATTCTTCAGTGGTTAAAGATAGAACTTTAACTGCTGTAAGCTATTTGTTAAATCATTATTGTTCAACATTACTGCACTTAATATTTAGTTTATTTAAATATAAAGATCTGAGATAATTTGAGATATTATGAGATACTGTATGTCATAAATTTAAGATAATATCTTGGCTTTCAGTTGTTATTGTAGTGGTTTAAATTTGTTACTTTCTTAACTAGTGAAATATTAACTTCTATATGTAGTTATTTGAAAGAATCCACATTCAGGTCATTGCTATTGTTTCTTCCCCATCCTGCTCTAAATAAATATGAGTAATTGCTTCATTTTACACTTTTGAATAGTTTGAGCGTAATCTCATTCTACTGTGTATATCCTTTCAGCAACTCTATACTAAGCACAATGGAGCAATACAGTCAGTTGCATATTTTTGCCCTATTTACCCTTGATAGAATGGAAAACTGGAAAAATTCTGAATGAATATTTATTATAAACAATGCCTTTAAAAACGGTGGTTTTTCAAATGGCTTGTCTTAATACCATGTTTTCCTCACTTCAGTGACTAATCAGATTAGCAGTTGGTATAGACTTGTCTTCACTGAGATTGGTGAATGAGGTCTGTACCATTTCGGCAAGCAGAGGCTCGTATAGTTGAATGCTCTTCAATTCAAAAATAAATCTTCCATAGGAAAAACCAGACGGCATGAAGAAAACATCAGATATTTCCATTTGAATCCTGAATATTAGCAATTATATGACTTCCCCTCCAATCTGAAATAGTAGGGTCAACACAGACACAAAGCTCTATTAATCAGTACTAATCAGACTTAGGGATTAGTCAACTGAATAAACCATTATAGTTTACTCAATAAAATCAGTATCAATAAAGGAGAATATTTGTAGCTCACAGTTGAAATGAAGGTTCCATGGTGCTCTGAGCTTGGTTGTTTTCTTGCAGATATTTCATTACCCAAACTAGGTAACATCCTCAGTGCTAGTGGCACTGAAGAAGTTACCTAGCTTGGATAATGAAACATTTGCAAAAAAACAACCAAAGTCAGAGAACACCGAGGATCCTTCAATTAAATCAGTTTATGTGTTTGTCCAATACCATAAACCATAAGCTAACAACGTAGACAGATTTGTGCAACATATTAAGCTAAAATGTCAACAGCTAGTTTAATAAATCGTTAATTAGCAAATGGCTCAGTGCTGCTTGGTTGTTGCAGCACTAGCTGAACTGGCAGTGGAAACACACATAGCAGTTTGAACAACTTTCTCAGCCGAACAAAACCATTCTGGAATGGAGCCGCATATAAACAGCAATCAAATAAAACCCATCTGAAGATACTTGGCAAAAAGTAGTTGTTCAAATGTATCTTAGGGAACTATATTTTAAGTGCAACTCAGATACCAAACTGAGAATTTTTCCAAAGATCTCCGTGTCAACAGTTGGGAAGCACTTTGCAATTATTTTGTGCATCTATTCTTTTTATTTGTTTTCCTCAGTAAAACAGTAAAATGTCCTGAATAGGCATGGTGTCAATCTGGAAACTCTTTTAAGGGGAGGAAATCCTCCCCCTAAAATGGGAAAAATTGGAAGTTTTCCTTTACTGCTACCATTTCGGTTACAAATGCCCCATCACAAAACACCCAGACTCCATGTGTTTGCCATTCTTAGTGCCAAGAATATTTTTGTACTTATGCCCTGCCATCCCAATACCCAGTGGCCTGTCTTTGGAGTTTGTTATTGGACACCCTAAGTAAAGGGTGCCAGCTTGGAGAGTCCAATGCGATCTCTGCCTACTGTCCCAAAGGTGCTATTTCAAAAGGCAACTGGACTTCCTGTGTTTCTTCTCTTGAAGACATTTTCCTTCTCAGCCAAGGAGCATCTTCAGAAAAAACATTTTTGGCACAACCATGACTTGGATGACTGAGAATCTCCATAGATATGGTTAGAATTTTCTCAATGTTTTCGTTCAACTTGGAAAAAAATCAATGTGTTTGGCAAAAAACTAGATAGCATGGTTGAGTGAGATACAGAGCCCTTGTACTCTACATTTTGATCATTATTTTCAAAAGCCACGGTGGGGCGAGGTGACATGGTGGCACAGTGGTTAGAATGCAGTATTGCAAGCTAACTCTGCTGACTGCCAGGGGCTTGATCCCCACGGGCTCAAGGTTGACCCAGCCTTCCAATCCTTCCAAGATTGGTAAAATGAAGATCCAATTTGCGGTAAAATGAGGACCCAGATTATTGGGGGCCATATGCTGACTCTGTAAACCGCTTAGAGGGCACTGTAAAGTCCAGTTGCCTCCTGAAAAAAGCACCTTTGGGACAAGCATGACCTGGATGACTGAGAATCTCTACAGACTTGTAGCACTTAGTAACAGCACTTAGACTTATCTACAGCTTCATAGTGCTTCACAGTGCCCTCTAAGCAGTTTACAGAGGATCAAGCCCCTGGCAGTCAGCAGAGTTAACCTCCGTCATCCAGGTCATGGTTGTCCCAAAGGTGCTTTCTTCAGGAGGCAATTGGACTTCCTTGTTTGTTCTTATCTGCAAGGAATACAAATCAGAGGTGGGTTTCAGCCTGTTCTGACCAGTTCCGGAGAACCGGTAGCAGAAATTTTGAGTAGTTCGGATAACCGGTAGAAAAAAATCTGACTGGCCCCGCCCCCATCTATTCTTTGCCTCCCAAGTCCCAGCTGATTGGGAGGAAATGGGGATTTTGCAGTAACCTTCCCCTGGAGTGGGAGGGAATGGAGATTTTACAGCCGCGCCCACCAAGCAATGCCACGCCCACCAAGCCACACCCATAGAACCGGTAGGAAAAAATTTTTGAAACCCACCACTGATACAAATCCTTCCATTCCCCACTATCCTGTCAAAATTGAAGAAGCTTCTTGGATGAGAAGCGAAACGTCTTCAAAAGGAAAAAAAAAAAACCCAAGTCCTGTCGCCTCCTGAAAAAGCACCTTTGGGATTGCTAAATGCTATCGCTATCTTCCTGCTGGGAAATCCGAATCGGGACACTGTCTGGATCCTCCAATCCCAGAACACGGCGGCTTGAACAGAAGAGCATCGCCCGTCTGTCGCTTAAGGGCAACGAACTCGTAACCGTCCTACCTTCTTCCTACGCCCGAACTCCACCCCACGCTTCTGTCCCCCCCTCCCTCGTCTTGTGACCTCATTTCCGGGATACGCGCCTGCCGCTTCCGGCGTATGCCTTCAACCGCCTTGTTGCGGGGCTCCGTATCTGCAGCTTTCGCAGTCCGAGGGTGAGTGCGGCTTCATCGTTGACTTTTTTTTCTCTCTCTCTCTCTCTCTCTCTTCCCCCTCCCCCCTGGACGTCTAAGAGATTATGCAGAGAAAGACCTTGGTCTTCCGTTGACAGTTATTAGACGAACGCCGCGATAGAGGCGTTTGGGGGTTCCAACTCTTCCTCTGGGTCTTCTCTTTATGGGTTATTACGGGATGGCCGGGATTTCTGCTGCATTCCGCCCGCTACCGATGCTTATTTTGGGTAAATGGGTTAGGTTGGTAAATAACGATGGTCGGAAGGACGGCACTTCCAATGGGTGTTGGAGGGGGAGAAATTCACTACCCCGAAACCTCGTATTTATTTATCCCAGTTGGGTTGAGATGAAAAAAAAAAAAGCGTCACCTGTTGAATTTCGCTCGCAGCTTGCGAAAGGCAGGAAAGTTCTGGCGGGAGGAAAATAAATAAATAAAACGGGCATCGCGATTCCGTTTTTTTTTTCATCCCTTTCCCTTTATTTCATTATTTCTCTGCCTTGTCTCGCTTTGCAGTCTTGACTCTTTTGTTTTAAGTAGGAGAGCAAAGGGAAATGGGCATAACAGGCAGATCTTTGAAAGAGCAGTCATATTTTTTTCCCCTTATTTTCTCTAATTGGATCTTCTTTTTTGCTTCTGCAAAAGCTTTGAAACAAGTATAATTGTCTCATTATAGAAAAAGCAATTTATTTTTTATTCTTCATGTATCCATGAAATCACACAGTATGGAATTTTAAGCTGGAAGGGAAAGTATGGTACAGAGTAAACGGTGGAATATAGTGTGGTACATGGTTTTAATGTTCTTAAGGATGTTTAACATGGGAGGAAATAAAAGTCATTTTTTAATTTTCATATAAAAATGTAAATAAAAAAGAAAATGTAAAAAAAGAAAAGCATCCCAATTGAACATGTTAAGCTAGTGTAGTACAAATCCCAGAATAAACAATGCATTAAATCAGTATTGAAAATTACTGTTCAATTAGAAATATGATTCTATGGAAAAGTTGGATGTGGCACAAAACTGTATATACACATTATCTAAGAGAAAAGCCCGTTCTTAATGGAACGAGTAGCCTATAAATATCCTGTTGAGTTTCAACTTTCAAAAAATATTGGAAAACAAACATACTTCTGTGACAGGCCCTGTAAAAGATTTCTTAAGTGGTTTTAGAAAAAGTGGCTACATCAGCATTTATTTGAAAAAAATTTATAGATTTCTGCCTGAGGCTCAGTTGACCTTAGATTATTATTATTATAAGTGGTTCTTACGTCAGTGATACTGGCCAGTAATACTATGCAAATCCTTCGAAAGAGTCACTGTGCAATAGACAGAAATCTGAATAAAGCACTTTACTTCAAAACAATAAAGTAGCCACACCTTTTCCCAGATATGTGGAAAAAGCCAACAGCAAGCATGGGAAAAGGTACAGTTGCACTATTTAAACAAAGAGAGGTGCTTTTTGTACATTGTGACAACACTGGCCAGTTTCCTATTGACCAGGACATTAATATAATTATTCCCATGTGTTAAAAAGTACAAAAAATAGATCTGGACGATATCTGTCTTGCAAGTTTCATTTGCATCACTGCTAAATTTGAGATTTCTATTTTTTTAAAAAAAAAAAGCTTGAATATGTATAATTTCTCACTAGATCACATTTTTATTTACTTTATCTCCAATAATGCTTTTAAAAAACTTACATTCCTATCAGAATTCTGCCTTTGTTGATTTGAAAGAACCCTTTCTTGTTATTCACAAATATATACTTAGGAATAAGTCCTGAGGTCTACTTATAATTGGCAGCTAATTAGAAGTCAAACTTTAATACATATGTACTGTATTACATTCAAGTTGTCTAATTTGAATGGTATTCTGTTCTTGGTAACCCCAGTGCAAACCCTCTGTGCGAACATGTACATCTGTGTGCCTGTGTAGAAATACCTGTATGAATAAATGGAGCTAAAATTTCAGCCAAAGGGTTTGCATCCCAATTTACTTAGGGGTCCAGGAGGAGGGCCTTCTCTGTTGTTGCTCCTGTCCTCTACAGCATCTTACACACGCCCCTTCCCCATGTGAGGCTGGTCCCAACCGTCCTTTCGAAAGGGCCTAAAGGGCTCTGCTGGTTGGCCTGGAGGCCCGATGAGGGAACAGCATAGTGGAAGAGGTTGATGGAGTAACAACAGATCCCACCTCCACCCATTCCGCCTCTGCCCTCCCCACATGTGCTTAGATTTTAATTCTGAGTTTTAATTTATTTATGTTTTAATGCAGGTATAGTTTTGTGACTGTAAGCCGCCCAGAGTTATCTTATGGTAAGATGGGCGTCCAATAAATTTTATAAATACATACATACATACATACTCATCTCTAAGTGAAAGGATTTATTCTATGGCTGACTCTACTAACTAGGTGCTTCCATAAGTTTAAAGAAAAGAGGTGAAATGTATTACTGCTTTCCCCCACTGCCATTTCCCATGTTTCTCTGGAGAGTCCCCCCACTTTTCCAAAACAGACTTTCTAAGGGTAAGGCATTGCCAAAAATAGGTGGCAAATTCATGACAATTGCCTTCCCCTTTCAAACTTTGGAGGATCTTGTCATAGAGTTCTTCTTTTTGCTATGTTGGTATCAATGTTTATTCAATTTTTAAAACTATTTTATTATTAACTTAATTAAATAACTATTAAAACTTGGTATTTAAATGAGGCCCTTATTTAGGATGCTTACCGTACTTTTCAGAGTATAAGACACACCTTTTTCCCCCAAAAAAGAGGGTGAAAATCTGGGTGCGTCTTATAGTCCGAATGTAGTCCCGCTCAGCTTCTCAAAGGGAGGTTTCAGAGGTTGAAAAAAGCATCAGAAATGAAGCTTCAGAAAAGAAGCCCCCAAACAGCTTCAGAGGCTTTTTTTTCTGAAGCTCTGTTTCTGAGGCTTTCAGAGGCAGGAAAAAAAGTTTTTTTCTGAAACAGAGTTTCAGAGGCAAAAAAAAAGCAAGGCACAGAGCTCACAACCAAGGAACCTGTTGCTAAAATTCACCTCTGGGAACAGCTGATTGGGGGTATTCCAAGAGGCCGATCCACCTGCCAATCAGCCTTTTTCTTATTTTCCTCCCCAAAAACTAAGGTGCGTCTTTTTTTTTTTTAATTTGATTTATATGCCGCCCTTCTCCTGCGGCGGGCACGGCAGTCAGGATGGGCGGAGACACGGGTGCGAGTAGTTAGGACCGAGTCTGCTGAAGCAATAAAACCCCGCCTCCTTCCTCATGCTGGCAGTTTTTTCGACTCGGTCGAGTGGGACGGTAGTGTCTAGAGACTTCGCTATACTTCCTTCACATTCGGACGGCTTGTTTGCTAAATTTACCATCTAATTTGCCGCTACGAGCAGAAAAACATATTACAATACCGCGGCTGTCCTTATCAACTCCGCCGGCGGCTTCAGCCAGCTTGGCCGGCGTTCGCTGCGACTCGGGCTTTGCCCTGCAGCAAGGCGGCGATCCGCTTAGCCCCGTCATCACCGCAATCGCTACAGATCCTTTGGGGACTAGCGATTTCTACGTTGCAGCGGCGGATCGAGCACAGAGGCTATTGGGACAGATTTAAGGTCTGGCAGACACAGTAAGTGGGCCGTTAGCAGAAAGGGCTTAACTTTGATTGCGGCGGCCATTTTACAGCCGTTTAGACCATGGCGGACGCCATTTTGAAACCCTCTTCGCGCGCTCAGAAGAGCAAGGAGAAAAGAACCCAGGAGCCCGATCCGGGGGAGGGGTCCTCTGGTACTCATATGAATAAAAGGCCCAGACATCAGGGATCTTCCAGGGCTATAGAGAAGCCTCCTCCTTCATCAGCTAAACACTCTAAGGATGAGGAGAGGAGACATAAGGCAATCGAGCGGGCCTTTAAGAAGGCTTCTTCTTGTCAGGCCTCCAATCCACAACCCTCGATGGCAGCTAATGTTGCAGCACCTACAGGGCCTATTCAGGAAGCGCCCTTACAAGCCCCGGGTTTGCCTCCTCTCTCCCCTGATAGATCCATTATGGAAGAGGCTCCCATTCTCTCTGAGGCAGCCTCTGTTTTTCCAACTGACCATGACATATTGACACCTGAGCCAGAACCAGGACTGACCACACAGAACAAGGCGAATGGACCTGATCCTCAGGTTAAGGCTGTTCCAACACCCGATACTAACTCTGTACAGGAGCTTTCGCCGGCCTTAGCTGCCCTTATCGCTAATTCCATTAAGCAAGGCATAGCCCAAGGTCTCCAAGAAAGGGCGTCCTCCAGAGTGTCTGAATATTTAGAGGACCAGGCCAGTTCCCTCAGGTCCCTTCCCCGGGAGGTTCCATCCATCAGGCAGGAAGGACAAAGGTCCCCTTCTCAGGGCAGCCAAGATTCCATCTCCCTAGAAGAGGAGCCTATTATTGACCAGGAGTTGTCGGAGGACGAAGGCCTTGAGCCTAACCAACCCGCCTTCGTGGGTCTTTTCCGCCCTCAAATGTTTCAGTCATTATTATATAAGGCTCAAATGACCACCCGCTTAGGTATTCCACCTTCTAAGCCCAAGGATCCTTCTGATACTTCGGATACTGCGGCTAAATTATTTGAGGAACCCGCGGTGGCGTCAGAGGCTATCCTGGCGCCTAAATTGTTTTCCGATGTCCTGCAGAGGCAGTGGAAATCTCCTTCGTCAGGCCCTTCTCCAAATTCACTGGATAAGAGATTATATAATGTGGCATCGGAGTATGCAGATCTCTTACAAATTCCCAAAGTGGACGCTCCAGTTTTGGCCTTAGCCTCCCCATCTCCTGTCTCTGGTCCTGCGGAGGAGGCGTTACGCCCAGAGGACAGGAAATTCAAGCGCTCTCTGATCAAAGGTCATCAGGCTTCGGCCTGGTCAGTTCAGGCGGCCTCAGCGGCGTCATTTTTTAATAGAGCGTCTATTCTATGGTTAAAACAGCTGCAGAGTCGTATTCCGGCTTCAGACGTTCGAACCCACCATGATATTAATAAGATTGTGGCATCGGTGGAGTTCTCCGCGGACGCCACTCTAAACGCCGCACGCTTTTCAGCTAGAGCTATTGGCTCTACAGTAACTTGTAGACGTTTATTGTGGTTGAAACACTGGCAAGCCGACGTACGTAATAAATGGCGCCTCGCATCTTCGCCTTATGCTGGGGACAAGCTGTTTGGACCTGCTTTGGATCCATTGCTGATCGAAACATGAGACCATCGCAAGGTGCTGCCATCCCTTTCTCGTCGGTCGGATTTTAGACAGGTACAGTCCTTTCGTCCTTCCTCCTTTCGTTCCTCAGACTCTGGCGCCTACCATCAGCGGTATCAGCGCTCCTATCCATCCAGAGGACTCTCCTTCCAGGATAATCAGGGTAGACGGGCCCCGTTATCCCCCTAAGGGATTCCCTCGGGGAGGACGCGGTCGCCCTTCCCGAAGGGCTCGTTAGATCACCTAGTTCCATAGCTATCGGGGGCCGTTTATCCCTTTTCGCATCCCATTGGGACACCACAATTTCCGATAATTGGGTTAAAAACGTGGTGAGATTTGGGCTTTCCCTCGAGTTTAAAACTTCTCCCCCTCAGTTATATTTGCGTTGTCCCGTGTCTCTGGATAGGAATAAAAGGGCCCGGGTGGGAAATGCCATCAAACACCTCCTGGCCTCTAAGGCCATCCAGCCGATCCCAAGATCAGAATTTGGGAAGGGATTTTATTCCCGTCTGTTCTTAGTTCAAAAGCCATCTGGGGATTGGCGCCCCATCCTGGATCTTAAAGCCTTAAACCGGTACTTAATCTTTCGCCGGTTTAAGATGCATTCGCTCCAGACAATTTTGTTGGCCATTAGAGAAGGAGACTTTTTATCTTCTATTGATTTGACGGAGGCCTACCTCCACGTCCCCGTTCTTCCTGAATACCACCAATTCCTTCGTTTTTCTTATCTAGGGAAGCGCTATCAATATCGGGCCCTGCCCTTTGGTTTGTCATCAGCACCTAGAGTTTTTACTAAAGTGATGGCGGCCCTTATGGCCCACATTAGCGACCTTCCTATTAGAGTTTTATTTTACCTGGATGACATTTTAATTTTATCCCGATCTCCAGTTCAAGCCCTAAAGGATTTAGGGGACACCATTAGAATTTTGCAGGAGCATGGCTTTTCAGTTAATTGGAAGAAAAGCCATTTATCTCCTTCCACCAGGATCCAGCATCTGGGAGCGGTCATTGACACGGTCAGTTCAGAAGTTTTTTTGTCACCCGACCGTATCGTAAGCTTACAGTCCTTAGTTAATCGGGTTCTAGCCCAACGTTCAACTTCTATCCTCACTTTGTCTTGCCTTCTGGGCAAAATGGTATCGACCTTCGGAATTGTCCCGTGGTCCCGCCTACACAGCAGGGACCTCCAGTGGTTCCTACTACCATACCAACGGTCACGCAGGGAGTCCTCGACGCAGCGAGTCATTCTTCCTCCTCGGGTGCTTCGCTCCCTATCCTGGTGGACTTCAGCAGCTCTGAACAGGGGCACCCGATTTCGCGAGCCAAACCGCATGATTTTGACAACGGATGCCAGTCTGTCGGGGTGGGGCGCCCATCTGGGCTCCCACCTGGCACAGGGACAGTGGTCTCAGCAAGAACAGGGTATGAGCATCAACGTGTTAGAGTTACGGGCTGTCTTCCTCGCCCTTCAGAAGTTTCATCACTTGGTCCAGGGCCGAGATGTCCTTGTCCTAACGGACAATGTATCAGCAAAGGCCCATATCAACAAGCTCGGGGGCACCCGGTCTCGGACTCTTATGAGAGAAGCTTGCAGACTAGGAACCTGGGCAGAACGCAATCTGAATTCGATCAAAGCAGCGCATATTTCCGGGGTGGAGAATCGCACAGCGGATTCTCTCAGCAGAGCTCCTATCGATCCAGCAGAATGGAGCCTTCATCCGCGCCTTTTTCAGGAGGTGACGACGCGATTCGGTCTTCCCGAGGTGGACCTGTTTGCCTCCAGCTCAAATCACCAACTGCCTCGGTTCTTTACCCGATTTCCGTCTCCGGGAGCGGAGGCGGTGGATGCCCTACGCTGCGACTGGCCGACCAACACTCTCCTATACGCCTTCCCTCTGATTCCGCATGTCGTCAGGAAGATTCTCCACGAGCGGGCAGAAGTAATTCTGGTGGCGCCTTTCTGGAGCCGGCGCCCGTGGTTCGAGGACCTGAGGGCCCTATCTACGGACCAGCCTTGGCAGATACCAGCCAGCCAGATAGAGCTTCTACAAGGCCATCTGAAACACCCAGATCCCCAGTTCCTACGTCTAACCGCTTGGAGGCTGAGCGGCTCCGTTTGACGGAAATTCCTCTCTCGGCCGACATCATTTCGGTCATCCAGGCTTCTAGGCGTGGATCCACTACTCGGATATATGAGTCTACCTGGAGAGCTTTTTCGCTCTGGTGTCGCAAACGCCATCTGTTGGCCTCTTCGGCTACGGTGAAGCAGGTTCTGGAGTTCATCCAGGAAGGCTTCGTTGCGGGACTGTCGCCCAACACACTCAGGCGACAGGTGGCAGCTCTGGCTTCGGTCCTGTCCTGTGGCTCACAGAACTCTATCTCTAAGCATCCCCTAATTCGTCAGTACCTGCAGGATGCTACTAATCTCCGGCCTCCCAGGATTCATCGCTTTCCGACGTGGGATCTGCCTAGGGTTCTTTCGGCTCTTACTAAATCTCCCTTCGAACCCTTGAGAGACGTCTCCCTCCGGTTTCTGTCATTGAAAGTAGCCTTCCTAGTAGCGGTGACTTCTGCTCGTAGAATTTCGGAGATAGCTGCGCTTTCAATTCGCAGGGAGCTTTGTATCATTTACCCAGACAGAGTGGTGCTTCGCTTGGACCCTTAGTTTATTCCGAAGGTTAATACCGTATTCCATAGAGCCCAGGAATTGATTCTTCCGGATTTCTGCCCTCGGCCTCGCAATCGTCGAGAACGGCTCTGGCACAAGTTGGACGTCCGGAGAGCAGTAAAGATCTACATCGACCGTACGGCTACCTTCAGGCGTTCGGACGCCTTCTTCGTTTCCTTCCTGCCGGCTTCTCTGGGGACCAAGGTCTCATCTACCACTCTGGGTCGATGGATAAGAGCATGTATCGCTACTGCATATGACACTCTCTCCCTCCCGGTCCCTCGCGGGATAACAGCGCACTCCACCAGAAGCGCCTCCACGTCAGCCGCATGGTCTACGCGGGCATCGGTGGAAGAGATTTGTCGAGCGGCTTCATGGGCGTCCCCCACGTCTTTCATCAGACATTATCGCCTGGACGCTTACGCCTCGGCTGATGCGGCATTCGGTAGAAGGGTTCTTCAAGGTGTTCATCAGGTCTCCTAACCACGGGGCCGACCAGATCCCTCCCGACTTTACTCAGGACTTTGGTATGTCCCATCCTGACTGCCGTGCCCGCCGCAGAATGGGCGTTGGTACTTACCTGATACGCCTCTTCTCTGGCAGGCGGGCACGGCAGTCAGCCCCACCCTTTGGGGCCGTCCCCGGGAATTACTCCCTTATAGGGGGCGGGGGGGGGTTAAGCTTTCATCATGTCCTTTCTCTTTTTCTCCCTAGACACTACAGTCTGCTATGGTATCCTCGTCTCAAAACTGCCAGCATGAGGAAGGAGGCGGGGTTTTATTGCTTCAGCAGACTCGGTCCTAACTACTCGCACCCGTGTCTCCGCCCATCCTGACTGCCGTGCCCGCCTGCCAGAGAAGAGGCGTATCAGGTAAGTACCAACGCCCATTCTCCGGAGACACAGGGCGGCTTACAATGCGTTAAACAATAGCCTACATTCTTTTGTATATTTTATACAAAGTCAGCTTATTGCCCCCACAAACTGGGTCCTCATTTCACCTACCTTATACTCTTATACTCTGGTACATCTTATACTCCAAAAAATACGGTAATTCAGAATTATATTGGCTACCCTGAATAACACTGAAAGTTGGCAGTTTCGGGGCATTGTGTAATGTCATTCAAATAGACCAGCATATGTCCCTTGTACTTAAATAAGTATTTTCCATTTGTCTTGGAGCACTTTGAATCTTAGTTTCTTTTTTTCCCTTTGTCTTTAGCAATAATGGATGAAGTTGTATCTAATTCTTCAGAGAAACTTATAGCAATCCACTCCAAGGTTCACAGAGACACTATCCTGATTAAATTTGAGGAACAGAGAAAAAAAGATTTTTTGTGTGACATCACTTTAATTGTAGAAAATGTTCACTTTAGAGCCCATAAGGCATTACTTGCTGCCAGCAGTGAATATTTCTCCATGATGTTCATTGAAGAGGGTGAGATTGGCCAGTCAATCTACATGCTGGAAGGGATGGTGGCAGATGCTTTTGGTGTACTATTGGAATTTATTTACACAGGCTGCCTACAAGCTAGTGAAAAAAGTATAGAACAGATTTTAGCTACTGCTCATCTCCTCAAAGTGAATGATCTAGTTAGAGCATATACAGAGCAAGAGAGGACCTGCAGCTTAACAAACACTTTATCTGGAATTTCTAATGCTGAAACTCCAATAACTGTCTTAGCAAAGAAAAGTGAAGATCCACCAAAGCGAAAGCGTGGAAGACCAAGAAAAGTGAAGAACATTCAGGAAGAAAAACTGGAATCCCTTTCAGCTGAAGATGTGCAGTTAAAAGAGAACAACTCGGTTCATAATAAGCAAAATTTTATAAAACGGGAGGCTGTGGTAGAAGACAGAAATACCAATGAACTCATTCCTGTAAGTGGAGAGGGAAGAGAAATATGTAGGACAGAAGCTGTGGTAAGCATCTCAACAGAAAAGGATGAGAACTATGATCCTAAGTGCCAAAATACACAGATCACTCAGAGTCGTTACAGCAAACGTAGGATACGGCGGTCAATCAAATTAAAAGATTATAAACTTATTGGTGATGAAGAGGACAGTGGGCTGTCAAAAAGGGCCAATGGCAGAAGAAAACGTACTGGTTCTGAAGTTGAGTGCAAAGACTGTGGGAAAGTCTTTAAATATAATCATTTTTTAGCTATACACCGAAGAAGTCATACAGGTTAGTTTTCTTTTCAATCTTAGGGCAAAATATTACAAGCACTCTACTTGTTATTAAACTGTGATTGAAAGATTAATATAATGTATAAATGATCAACCAATAGTTGGGGAAATGAATAAATCTAAACTTTTATTTATTATTTATTTTAAAAAGTATACGGCCACTTATATCGTATAAAATAACCTAGATGGCTTACTATCAGATATATAAATAATAAAATGCATATGGTTAAAAAATATTACATACCACGAAACACCATAACACTATCTTCTCAACATCACAAATTCTGAGCTCACTTCCCATTCTGGCCCAACATCTGAAGGTTTGATCTTAACAGCTTTCCAGAAGACAAAGAGGAAAATGGCCCTTCATGGGGTAAATGCAGCTATGGAAAAGGCTTGTTCCCTAGATCCCAGCAAATGACTAGAGGAGACCTGGAGTAAGCCCATCCTGTCCAATCTAATGGGAAAAGTAGATGTCCTCTAAGGGAAAAAGCCCATTTGTATAACCTGGCCTTGTGCCATACAGGGCTTTAAAGGTGATAACCAGCACCTTGAATTGTACCCCAAAGGAATCCAGAAGTCAACGCAGCTTGCGCAGCAGTGGTATAATACAGGTAAATCATGAGTCTCCCAAAACTCTTTTCTTCATTGTTTGCCGATAATAAAATTATGCGTTTAAAAACTTTCATATGCAATATTTATTAGTTTAAGCAATAATGTTTACATTTATAATTAAAAATTAAAACTTGCATTGATAGAAATTGGAATCTCCTTAGCAACCTACAGTACGATTTTTGAAAATCCTTCTCAGAATGATCCAACACACATGTCTCATCTTCCAAAAAGCTGGAAGAAAAAATACATTTGCTAGCTTGTCCAAAGAATTGTGCCTGAAAATCAGCTGCCTAATCTTCAGTGACTATATTTGTTTAAGTTACATACAAAATGGAGGAAAAGTCAACATTAAACAGTAATGTTTAAGGTAGTTTAATTTTCTCTTAATTTTTATGTTTGTTTATTTATTTGTATCCTGCCTTTATTATTTTTACAAAGAACTCAAGGCGGCAAATATATCCAACATACCTTCCTCCTATTTTCCCCACAATAACCCCATGAGGTGCGTTGGGCTGAATGAGAGTGACTGTCCCAAGGTCACTGAGTTGACTTTTATGACTAAGGCGGGACTAGAATTTACAGTCTCCAACTTTCTTGCCCAGTGCCTTAACCACTAGACCAAACTGGCTCTCTTAAACTACTGTTTTTAAGAATCCATTTATCAGGCTCAGGAGCCTTGTAAAATATTCAATGGAAATTATACCAAGTCTTATAAAACAGGTGATGTGAAATCATTAGAGTTTTAAGCCTTTGTATATATGAAAGGCTAGATCTTCAGTCTGTGGTGAAAAATTCTGAGGATAGTGGTTTCTCTAGGATTGTCTTATCTTTCTTGCAACAGATGAATGCAGAGGTCTTAGTTTTAAGGTTGAAAAACTTGACAAGTGCCCTGTCCTAGTTACTCACCCATCCACCCACCCAAATGTTTAACTATTCCCAACACCTCCTTTATGGTAAACTGGTATATTTTCATAGTGCTACAAAATTTAAGAGCTTGCATGTATGTTAAGTCACAGTAATTGGCTGCAATTAGTGACTCATGTATAAGCCTGAAAAAATGATGCAGGTTTTGCTTAGTATTTAAATGAGAGATCATTAGGAAATTCCTGCACTGTAGACCAGACAGGAAAGTTTTTGTAACTTAAAATAAAGTGGACTTGTCCTCAAGTCCTCAAGTGTTAGATTTGACTGATGGGAGATTTTATCTCTGCATCTACTCATGGATTCACGTGAGTAATTAGCTCTTGTAGTTCTGCACTGTAAATTAGGAATCCTTGTGCTTCTATTTTTCAATACAGCCTCAAAAAAGGAACACTTTTGTTTTCTTGGTTTATCTATCTCCTTTTGGTTAAGACATCAGCATAGAAACCAGGAGACGAGGAATCCTAGTACCCAATTTAGGCACAAAGCCAACTGGGTGACTTGGGCAAGTGAATCTCTCTCAGCCTAACCCACCTTTTAGGATTGTTGTGGCAAAAAATGGGAGAAGAAAGAATATTAGGTATCTTCATGGACTACAGTTATTTATATAAATAATTACAGCAGAATATAGATGAAGAAAGTTGGGTGCTACTCGAATTAAAATTCTTAAAATTGCCCTTTTGTATAAACATCTTAATTTTACCATCAACATTTCTGCCTTTCTAGTATTTTCAAACTAGTAGTATTGAAAAATTACTTCTGATTTAAATTAAATGATGCATATTGTTATTTCAAGTACTGCTCCTCTGCTTGAAATGTCTGTTTCCCATTCACAGTGCCATACTTTTGTTTTCAGGAGAGCGCCCATTCAAATGTGGTGAATGCGGCAAAGGCTTTTCCCAGAAGCACTCTCTCCAAGTCCATGAGCGGATGCACACTGGGGAACGGCCATACGCTTGCACAGTTTGCAATAAGGCTTTAACCACAAAACATTCTCTCCTGGAACACATGAGTCTTCATACAGGTAAGATCAAAAGCCACTCATTAGGCTAAAATTGTAAGGTGAAAAAAATAATCCCTGGCTGGATTAGAATGAGTATACCTGCATTATTTCAGTAAGAGTATGTTTGACACTTCCAAGAACTCGTTTTAGGAATTGGAAATTATAGCTGACCCCAATATTTTGTCCTTAGTGTCTGTTTTTTTTATAAGGTATACTTCTGTAGTTCATAGGGGCTATACATTAATCCATAAGACTAGATCTTTCCATTCAGTTATAGAAAGCTTTTTATAGCTCATGATTTTTCTCTGTGGAATAAATTCTATGTCAATTTCACATTAATGGTAGAAGTCCCTGGTGTGTTTTCCTTTGAATAAGGTACATTGGATATAGCACCCATAATCCACTGGTATTCAAGGCTTTACTACTCTTCTTGTTCCAAGAACGAGACAAGAGAAATTCCTCCTCCATCTTCTAACTACTACATGCTCTCAAAATCAATTAACAGAGATAAGTAACGAGAATGTGGTGGTGGCTGCAGAAATGAGGTAAATAGAAATCTGCTTATGTAATGTTCTGTAAATGGAAGTCCACGTACAAAATGTGAAATATTATCAAGTATTTCTGAGGAAATGTTTCATTTTCCTGTATTTGCTATTTCTTTTTTTTTCTTTTTTTCAAAACAAGTTTTATTAAGTTTTATTTATTTTTTCACATACATATTTTATGAATAGAGTGTTGACCGGGTCACATCTTATACTTCTTATAACATAGTTATATATTGATTTTTATCATCTATTCCAATCTTCCTTTTTGTTTTTCCAAGTACAATTTACAATCTCAATTTCTGCCATAATATTCTTTTTCCCTACTTCTTTATCTTATCTTAATCTCTTCTTAATACATAATATATAAACTGTATCAACATCTGCCCTTCAATTCATAATTTCTTAGCGTAATATCAATTAATTATCTTATTTCTCCATTTATAAAATATATTTCTCAGAATCCCCATCACACTTTTTGGCTATGAATAATGTACTTTATCATATTCAATTATTATATTGAAACCCTTTAACTTAATTGACCTTTCACATTTTATCTTAATCTCTTCTTAGTACATGATAAGTAATATCACTATCTGCCCCTAATTCCTGATTTCTTACTATAGCATCAATTAATTATTTTATTTCATCATTTACAACATATTTTTTTCAAAATCCCCATCACACTTTTTAACATTTCAATTTTGTCTCTTGGTTTCAGTTATTTTCATAATTGAACCAAATTGCCACTTCATATTTAATCTGCTGTTCCATTTTACAATAAACAATATACCTCATTCATCCTACCTGCCACTAAGAATAATCACCTTGGTTTCAATCTTTTATGGCAGTCCTAAGAACAGGGTTTTGGATGATGCCCTACTTTGTAATGGCAGGGTTCTTGTCAGAATTCCCTGCACTCTGGAATATTTCAGCTGAGTTGCTTTGCAAGATCAGAATAACTAGGTGTGAATTCACAGATGGCTGCTCAGATTACCATAAGTACAAATAAATAACTACAGTTTCTCTGTTTTCCCCTCTTTCTTTTCAGGTCAGAAGGCTTTTACCTGTGACCAGTGTGGAAAATACTTCAGCCAGAGAAGGCAACTTAAAAGTCACTATAGAGTTCACACAGGTATAATGAATTAAAGAATACTACAATTTGCTAGGAAATGTTGAGGTTTTCTTGTACGTTTAATTATTGATTCATAACCAATAGCTATATATTTGTTTACTGTGCATTCCATAAATGTTTCAGCACATTGTTAGTGCCATCGGATCATTTTGCAGAATTATTATATGAATAATGTGATAATACAAAAAATTAAAATGTTCTGTGTTTGAGGAGTTGGGGATATTTTCTGCTGAAAATACACAATTGAAAGGAAGCAATTCATAATAAGCTAAAAATTATGATTGACGATAGAGATAGTAAAGGGATAATTCCTGCATATGAAGAAGCTAGAAAAATAAGAGTTGCTTATAGAACAGTTGCTGTGGTGAATTGGACCACCAGCTTAACTTTGGCATTATTGTGTTATAGTACAAGCTTGTTTCATTAATGTAATAGTTTAGTTACTAAGTTACTAAGATTATATTGGAAAAAGTATAATCGCAAATGTACTGATGAGCAATAACTAGAAGAATATAGGGACACATGCAATAGTAGTCATCTGCCGATACAACAGTATCAGTCACCATAAGAGATTCCTCCTTCATCCCTCGCACACCTCCCAAATCTGGAAGTAATTGGAGTGCATGTGGAAGGAAAGTAGAGAAATCCACCATGCAAGCAGATGTCAGTTCGCCTAGCATTTGATGGAACCATTATCCCATGTTTTAATTTTCTAACTGTTCTCTATAATGCTTCCATCAATTGTGGCATTACTTTGGTTTCAGTTGTATTAGAATTGTAAACTTCATGCTTAATTTATTATTAACCACCGACATGTTAAGATAAAAATTATAAATGAAATAGACATACTTGGGAAAAATAATAATTTATTTTTCATTTTACATAATCAGGCCATTCATTGCCAGAATGCATCCTCTGTCATCGTAAATTCATGGATACAGCTCAATTAAAGAAACATTTAAGAACACATACAGGTAATGCTGCTTTCTATTCTTTTCTGAAAAAAAGCTGGCAGTATATATTATTTAGGTAGGAACATCCAAGTAAGCAGCATTCATCTGTAGATAATAAATGAGCTTATAATGGATTCTAATCTTTAACAATGAAACTGTGTGGTGCTGAATCAATACGGTGCAAAGTTTACAGTAAAAGAATTGGTAGGGGCTATTAAGATCATGGACTTTAGCTGCCATATTAGGCAGTCCTCTGGAGTTTTGCAGCCCAGTGTGGGAGTCCTACTGCTGATTTCGCAGGAATCTAAACTGATGGATACTTCAGTACATTCAGTGAAGGCCAACTTATTACATTTGAATAATTGGTTTCCACTGTCAAACTGCTGCTACTGTTCGAGAATTTTTGGCTGGTAGGAAATAGAACTCCTGCTTTTTTATCAGAAGGCAAATGATTATGGCTGAAAACCATGAGCAGATTATTAAAAGGAAATAAAATCAGTATTATCCATTTTATGTATCATTTTACATTAAAATATATATTTCATAATCTTTCCCCCCTAATTTTTTAGAGCAGGAGCAGTTAAAGAAGACTGAAGAGAAAAACATTGTCCTCCCAAAAAAATTCAGTATTTTCTTGTATGTTCATATCTCAATTCATTATTTATTCACCCTAATAGTTATGAATTAGCATGAGATTTGGTTGTTTCATTCATTAGAGTCTACTTATAAGTCAAAGTCCCTTAATTGTTCTTTAAATAAGAGATAATTACTATATACTAATCAGCAGGTTTTTATAGGTGAAAAGCCATTTACTTGTGAAATCTGTGGCAAGTCATTTACAGCAAAAAGTTCTCTTCAGACACATATCAGAATTCACAGGTATCTCCTTCCCTTTTTTTTCTTTGTGATTTTGCATGGAAACCAGTTTATAGGAAATAATTCGAGTAAGGCTATTAATACAGTTTTATTGTCTGCTGCAATTACAGATCATTTGTAAATTCAGTTCATGGTATGCTGTATGCTGACAATTTTGATTGTCTGCACCATGGGTATACAACCTTTTGGCTTGCCTGGGCCGCATTGAGTGAAGAGAAATTGTCTTGAGCCTGAAATATCATAGTTTTATAATATAAAATCACATGATGTTAAAAGTTTATGATCTAGCTGGACTGCATTACTAGCATTACTAGCTGCTCAGGCTTGTATGTAGCCTGTGGGCCAGTCACACCTGGTCTACATCATTGTGAATATTTAAGCAAATTATTTTTAATCACTGGTGCACATTATACTTAGTCTTTAGCCCAAAGCTAATGAGCACTGTCACATTATTGAATATATATTGCCAAAAAAAACCCAAAAACAATGACTTGGTTCCTGCTTTAAATGAACTCTGGGTTTCTCATTATAGATGACACAAGGCATACAGTTGTAATTTATCTTCTTTTGGTTAAAAAAAGTTTGCCATTACAGATTGAGAGTATATGTACATTAGAAATGGATAGTAATGTCTTTTTTAAAAAACTTTGAAATTTGTTTTTTATGGGGCACCTACAAATCATCATCTGTTTATAAAAGCAGAGAAAGCTGAAAATCCTAAGAGTCTTTGAAAGCTCAATAGTAAAGGGATAGGAAGCTATACAGAAAAATTGTGACTGTGTGGAATTTTTCTCTATTTACTGTGTTAATATGTTTTCACTTATTACCTCAATTGCACCAATGTAAATCCCCAAAATGGATAAAAAAGAATAGTATTACCATGTCATCTTAATGACAGACTTATTCACCTGCTGCCTCAACATATGGTAGTTTGATTACTGTTATTCTATGTGGTAGACATATTGGAATATGATTAGAAACAAACATGGCTACTGCAATAAAAATGGCAAGAGTAAAATGGGTTTAGACGCGCCCAGTTGTCTCGCCATATATCTACGCTCCTGCCCAATAGTTTTTGAGATTGGCAAACTAGCTACCAATCATGTTGAGGCATCATGAGCAGCAACAGGATTTCAGAGTTTCATTCTATCATACAGTAATGATTTACACTGCATGATAAGAAAGTAAGATGGCTTCCATTTATTTACATATCACTTACCTGAATAAGTGTGCTTCATAGGAAGGAAGGAAGAGAGAATCCATCTGCCATTCAGTTTTAATGCTGTGATATTTGAATAATACTTCGGGTTCTTAATAACATCCATGCTTTGCAAAATATTGACATATGTGATCAAACCAGATGTCCTCTCTTTCAGAGGAGAAAAGCCATATTCGTGTAGTATTTGTGGAAAATCCTTTTCCGATTCCAGCGCCAAAAGGAGACATTGTATCTTGCACACCGGCAAAAAACCTTTCTCTTGTTCAGAGTGTTGTGTGCAGTTTGCACGTTTAGACAATTTGAAATCTCATTTGAAAATTCATATCAAAGAGAAGCAGCTACAGGAAGCCAACACTTCATCCAACAGCAGCAACAGCACAGAGGACGTAAGGAACATTCTTCAGCTGCAGCAGTATCAACTTTCTACCTCTGGACCCCAGGAGATTCAGCTGTTGGTGACAGATTCAGTGCACAACATAAACTTTGTGCCCAGCCATAATCAAGGCATTAGTGTTGTCACTTCAGATGATTCCCAAAATGTGATGACAGAGCACACAGGCAGCCTTACTCTTCTCACTCAGCCATCACAGCAGCTGCAGAACCTGCTTCTTTCAGGCCAAACAGAACCCACAGATCAGATTCAGAATATCAGCATTGTGAGTGACTCAATGGATTCTCCCCAGACTGAACAAATGCATGTCATCACACTGTCCAAAGAAGCTCTGGAACATCTCCATGCCAATCAGAGTCAAGCAGATGTGCTTCAAATAGCTGCAGGAACATCGCATCCAACCCCACATCTGCAGATGGCCCAAGAACCTAGCCAACAGTTTCACATCAGTCAAGATACAATTCTACCTCCTCAAATTAGCAAGGGACAGACCCAAACTGTACATATCTCCAATTCAGCTTAACAGCCTCTAACTGTAGACCAGTCATCTCGAGATCATCACACTGAAGGGCAGGCTTTTTAAAAACACAGACTGATTTCCTTCTTAGATATATTTATTTATCAAGATGAAAGAAGAGCCTTCATGTGAAATGCATTATATATATAGTATTCCCTATTTAATTTCACATGCTAGTAATGTTGATTGTTGCCGTAACGGCAATTGGTTTATGCATTTTTACTTTGCAGATTTATCAATTTAGATATATGTTGAAAGCATGGCTTTTTAACCAGTGTTCTCATGCATTTTGCCTAAATTGCCATCAAATATTAAAAGAACATGGTACAAGCCTGCTTACACATTTTGCCATCTCTGTTATTTCAGTGAGAAAAAACAATGCATGCTTAATTTTTCCACTGAAAATGATGGGATGTAAAATTGCCTCTGAATGGACTTATACTGTATATATTTAACAAGCCTATCAACTGATTTTATATATAGATATCTATATATATATATATATATAGTATTTTTTTCTCCTATATGCTCATTAGTTTGGGCTAAAGCAAGCTCATGTTTGGATTTTTTTAAAAAAATGGATCTATCTGGGTCAATTAAGACTTTGCGAGAGTCAGTTTTATTAGAAGGTTTCTACAAGCATAGGTAAAATAAGACTTGAGGAATTTTTGCAACATTTTGCAAAAGTAAATGTATAATTTCAAAAGACAGAAAAAATAAAAGTTATATCTCCAAACAGATGGGCATAGGCCGGTGACGGCAAACCTATGACACGTGCCTGAAGTGGCACATGGAGCCATGTTGCCGTGCATGTGCGGCGGCGCCTGTTCCTCTTCCAGGTTTCTGACATGCATGCATGCACAACGATCAGCTGGCCTTTGTGCATGCGGCAGTGCCAGAAACTGGAAGAGCTGGTCTTCCATTTTCCTGCGTGAGCCTGCGCGCGGGCCAGCTGATCGAAGGCCCGAAGTAGGCTAAAAATAGGAAGGAATAAGAAGAGAGAACATACTTTCTCTTGAAGGAATTGCAGTGTGATGCACATCCATACTCAGATGTGCACTATACCTTCCATTCTTCTTTTCCTCATACTGCCTAAACTGTACAATATTCCTATCTACTGAATATAGGAAAGTTTCACTGTAGTAATGAACACTGGTTGGCGATGAAACCTTGCGGATTACTTCAGCATCCTGGTGGTGACCTTTGGTATAATGCAGAACAGGATGAGATGAAGGTGCTAAGAGTTTGTACATGGGAGAGGGTGCTCATTCGTTCCCTCAGTTGCTGATTGAGATTTTTATAAATCTGTTGTTTTAAAAAGTTCAGTGTCTTAAAACCAATTGAATAATGTAGTGAAGATAATTAACTTCTCTGAAGGTTTGCATAAGAAAATATATATATATATATATCAGGAGGGGGAAAATGGCAAAAGACGTATAACCGAGAAATAATTCTGCTCTAAATGATGAAATTGTGCCATCAGTTAAACATTTAAAATATAATGCTTCTTTATGTAAGATAAAGCTACATTGCTTTTAAAATAAACACAATGCATACATTAATCCTTCTGGGGGGGGAAATTTCTTCCACGGTTTATCTCTGTGTTACAAACCTTTTCTTTTGTCAGAAATGTGTTCCTTACAGGTCAAACCTATGCTGCTGCGGTATAAATAAGAACAAATTAAATATGCAATTGTTTTAAGAAAAATATATAAAGTTACAATATAATTGCAATAATCATATGTGCAAATATAAAATATATATTTCAACTATTTCCCCATATGCCCAAATAATAATTTGAGATTATATTTAGATGCTATCACAAAAGAGCAGCCATGATGGATATGACCAGTCACAAATGAGGAGCCTTAGTAGTACAGTGGTTTAATGCACCCTATAATTAACACAGCTGCCTGCAATTTCTGCAGGTTCGAATCTTACCAGGCTCAAGGTTGACTCAGCCTTCCATCCTTTCTAAGGTAGGTTAAATGAGGACCCAGTTTGTGGGGGCAATAAGCTGACTTTGTATAAATATACAAAAGTATGAAGGCTGTTGCTTAACGCATTGTAAGCTGCCCTGAGTCTCTGGAGAAGGGCGGCATATAAATCAAATTTAAAAAAAAAAACCTATTAACAACAACAAATTTTTGAGGATGCTTTCTAGGACCTCCTGTAGCCTTCCCAAATCATTCCTAGCACGCTTATTTTTCTACTTTTCTGGAAAAGTAGGCACATTTTAATATAAGGCTCTTGCCCAATAGTGAAATGTAAATTTTGTTACTACCGGTTTTGTGGGTGTGGCTTGGGGGTAATGTGACTGGATATGCGTGACCAACCTTTTTTTTTTTTTTTTTTTTTTACTTTTAAAACCATTTTTTCTACAACCTCTTCGGCTTTTAAAAACCTCTGATGATCCCAGCTGAGTTGCCTGATGGGCAGAGGCTTTTTTTCTTTTAAAAACATTTTTTCTATAACCTCTTTGGCAGAAGAGGTTGTAAAAAAATGCTTTTAAAAGCCTGTGATGATCCCACCTGAGCCGCGCGATTATCAGAGGCTTTTTTTTACTTTTAAAAGCATTTTTCCGCCAAAGAGGTTCTAGAAAAAAATGCTTTTAAAAATAAAAAAAAAGCCTCTGATGATTGCGCGGCTCAGCTGGCCATGGAGGGGCGGGCAGGGATTTTTGCTACCGGTTCTCCGAACCACCCACCTCCATCGCTACTGGATCAGGCAATCCGGTCCGAACTGGGAGCATTTCACCCCTGCTCTTGCCATACCGCAAGATGACTTCCTGAAACATGTTTCTATCTCAATTATTCCTGCATTTAATTTTCAGATCCCTTTGCATTTCAGTCAATTATTTGAGGCTGCTGGGGAGAATGAACCACATTTCTATTCTCAGTTCAGTTTCCAGCTTCTATCTTTTGTTTATTTTTTAAAGAAAAACATTACCTAGCAGAAAAAGAGAGATTGAATAATTGCCCTGCCTATGTGTTCCCAATTAGCCTGAACATCAACCAAAACTGAGTGTTGCCTGAGCACTTACCAATAAATGTAAATTAGGGTTTGCCTCCCCATTCCTTACAGCAGGAACCAGTGGTTTTTTGGAGCTCCCTCTGACTATTAATAAAAACAAAACTGATTTCCTGAATTATAAACATATGTAGGATATCCTGTTTTACTTGGGAATACAGTACTTTTGTGTATCTTTTCAGTATTACACAACAACCATTGAAATATTTACCTCTGTTTCCCACATTACCAATCTCTCCCTTAAAATTTATCTGGCTGTCAACATCAAGGAGTCTGCAAATTTCACAGGAATGAAATGGCTGTCATTAGGATCCCTAAGGAATTTAAAACACTTAGGTAAAACAACATGACAAAACAGAAAAGCTTCTACACACTTTCATTAAGATCCACATGATAGATATTCCTTACCTGGTGGTGAGATCTTCTCTATACTGTTTTAAGTGAATGAGAATAACAAGAAGAAAAAAAAGAGGATAAATCTTGAAACAACCTGCAGAGTAACCGTCTGCGAGCCAAGCATATTTCAAGATCACTGGGTGATAGTATCTGAGAAGCTGCAACACAAGTAGGTATAGATGGCTACAGTTGTAAGTCCATAGTGGAAAATATTTCAGTCTCATTACTGTATCGGTAGTACTTGGTTTACAATAATTCATTTAGTGAACAAAGTTACAATGGCACTGAAAAAAAATGACTCATCATTTTTCACATTGCAGAATCCCCATGGTCACATGATCAAAATCCAAACGCTTGGCAACTGACTCATCGTTGCAGTGTCCTTGGGTCATGTGGTCACCGTTTGTGACCTTCTGACAAGCAAGGTTAATAGGGAAGCCAGTTTCACTTAACAACTGTGTTACTAATTTAACAACTGCAGTGAATCACTTAACAATTGTGGTAAGAAAGGTTGTAAAATGGGGGAAACTCACTTAACAAATGTCTCACTTAGCAACAGAAATTTTGGGCTCAATTGTGACTGTAAGTGATTACCAGAATTTGAGGTGCCACAATGCACCTTAAAAATTGGGTTTGGCTTATCTGCAAGTATATAAATTAATATTTTTAAAAAGTATTTAAAATAAAATTTCATAATCACATGCAGTCAATGATTGATCTAATTTGGGTATATAACATAATTACTTATATACATATTAAATTTATCCTATTTTCTTAATTAACTTTAAGCTCCATTCTTATGCATGTGACATTACGTGTTGTTTCTATCAGCGGAGCTTAAATACGGCAAGAATTATCTGTTTAACTATACTAATCAAAGAACAAAGAAACTGGCCTTTAGCAAAGCTCACCACCAACCCAAAAGCACTTTATGTTGTTAATGAGATTTTAATCAGATGTTGTTATCATCTGTGTAAATTAATTCTACAGGGCACCACTAATCAATATGTACTGTTTAAATAATTCCCTATGCAAATGTATAGGCAAGAAAAGTATAAGAAGTATGTTGGTTTCTTCTCAGTGGGTATCACAGCTCAGCATGTTCAATGAGCCAACACACGGCTATCTCATTACGATATTTCATTGGAAAATCAACATTCTGGGTTGATAATAACAGCTAATTATCAGATTTAAACATACCTGCAAACAGACCGGTTGGGTTTCATGTTGCATTAGATAAGGGAAAAGTCTGCTGGGAATCAATCGCTGGCTGGCAGAACTCCCAGGGGAGAGAACGGTAGTACCTGATTGGAGTTGCTATGGTGAGGGGACTTGTTGATTTTTCTCCTGCTGCTGCTTGAGAAGAAGTGAGGCGGCTGAAAAGCAAAGAGAAGAGAGAGAAAACTTTGTGGGTAATGTGGTCGAAGAACCCATGTGTTCAGTCTATAAAGCTTCAAGAAGTGGAGGTGGTGGGCCTGCTCACCGAACCTTCCTTTCACATGGCAGCACACGCAGCAGAGGTAATTTCCAGGACTCAGGTCCTTCTTGCAGATCCACTGCTCACATCTTGGGGAACTGCTTCTCTTTTCCTTGTTGCTCTTTGTGTTGATAATGTTGCCCTGACCTCTTCAGACCGCAAACATGGAATTGCAAAGGTTCAACAAACAGTAGATTCTTCCAGAACAGAATTGTCGGTTGAGCTCAAGATTTAAACGTGTTATAAGAAGTAATGGTTGGAAAGTTAGTTGAAGAGAAATCCAACCTAGAAGGAAGGAGAAATTTTCTGACAGTGAAAACAATTGATCAATGGAATAGCTTGCCTCCTGGAGTTGTAAGTCCTCCATCACTGGAGGTTTTCCAAAATAGACTGGACGATCATTTGACCAGGATGGTATAAGATCTCCTGCCTTGAGGAGGTTGGACTAGAAAACCTCTGAGATCCCTTCCAGGCCTATGATTCTATCTTCTATGCTGTCAGTATGCAGTTATAAGGTAGGGTTTTGTAACTTTAAAAAAATAATGCCCCTGACAAGCTGTCCATTTCTATGTTCCTCTTGCCTTCTGTAGCAGCTAATGAATTTATAAAATAAGTATAAAATAAAATAAATTTCCTTCAGTTATGTAGAAAAAAACTCTCATCTCCTTCAAGATGAAGAAAAACCGCCCCCAAGTTGACTTATTTTCAAATGTTTAGTTCAGCTGCTGAAAATCTCTGCAAATGTAGAGATGTGGAGAATGCCACTCTAGGAGGGAATTATGTCTGCACAAAAAATACGCAAAAAATGAATATTTATTTTTAGTATTCAAGCAGCTATATAAAGGCTGTTTTTCCTAGGCCACTTCATGTCAACTCACACATTATTATAAAAAAATCAAGAATTAATTAGATGGGTAGACTAAAAAGATGTTAACCAATTAAATCCATTGATGGAATGCCTTCTTCATGGACTCTGGAGAGGCATCTATCTTGAAACCTGTATCTCCTTTAAAGAGTTGGGAGGGCTACAAAGAAAAGGAAGTAGGGATGGAGGAGAGTTATACTATGAACAAAATGGCTAACCCAAAGGGAAGCAATTAAAATCTGATATTTATCAATATCTCCCAAGAGTATATTTTTCTGTGAAAGGATATTGACCTTCAATCAGATACTTAGTTCTGATGCTACATCATAAATATCTGTCAGTTCATTGCACATACTTCCTAGATTATGAGATACAATGAAATATATTGTAGAGAGATGGAAGCTAACTAAGGATCATTTAGTTGAACTGATGCTTGATGAAAAACAAATTTCTTGACTTGCAAGTCTCACTGCTACCGCTCCATTGCTTAAACTATTTTTAGCCATTTTACTCTTGTATAATAAAGGCAGAAGAAATTGACATCATTATGATAAAACTGTTGCATGACATATGACATGCAAGTAGAGTTGTATAAATTCCTCTTTTATAGGCCATCCCAAAATATTGTTACTTAAGTAACTTACATGATTGGCTACATGATTATAATGGTTATATGTATTTTAGGAGCACCATTATAAAATATAAAACATAGCTCAGTCTTTAAAACTTTTCTCTTGCATATTTAGACCCTTAGGAGAAATTTCCCCACCAAGATAGCTGAGCCTAAAGTACTTCCTTTATTGCAGTTTGCATGGGATGAATATCTACAAGAAAAAAAGAAGGTATATTTTTATTTCTGGCTATATTTTTACAATATGCTTATCTATAGTTAACTAGTTTTATTACTCCAATTTCAGAGTTTGCACACCACACTGAACTGCAAAATAATCACACTGATTGGTTTGTACAAGGTGGTAGACTAAAGTATAGTTGGCTAATTTCTGATTGTGTGACTTCTATTTCCAAATTAGGACAAATTAGCCCAAATTAAGGAGAAGTGGTTTGTTTGAGGTCTAACAGTATAGCATATTATACTAAATTATGATTTCTGGAATAATTGACAAAAGCCTTATTCTGTGTTTTATTGTAAACTGGAATTCCACAATAAAAAGAGCCAGAAAGAACAATTTATGGCTTAGTATGATGCATGAAAAGTGAATTTACAGTTCACGAAACAGAAAGATGGGTTAGAAATTCAGTAATTAAATAGGAAATTTATTGATCAACTGATGTAATGCTTTCAAACTTGAATCTTTTAGCAAAAACTCATCATTATCTTTTCAGATCTATTCTTAATTTTATTACCAATGTAAAATGTTTAGTAATTTTCTATGATATGTGTATCAGTCCTTAATATTGCCATTTTGTTTTCTGATCGCAGGAACTGAGAGGTGAAACATGGGAATATCCATCCAATGTGATGTGTTTTATTGATGGCCAGCTTCTTGGAGATGAAAAAATGCTGCTGAAGTGGGCTTATGATGTTTGGGATTATAAAGACTTTAAGCCCACAGCACTTTATGAAGCAATTACATCAGATTTCCTCACAAAATACTTAAAAGCCAAAAAGGTGATATTTGGGTTTTTAGAAGTCTCACTGATGGCTATATGATATTTGGAGTTTACATAAAACCCTATGTTGACTTAGGAAAGGCTTTAAAAAATTAAGAGTAATCAGGAGAATTTCAGTTAATAGATTTTCTCCCATTTTTTAAGTTGCTGTAGTCATCATTTTTGTGGCATTTAAATCACATAAACCTTACTAAACACTAACCTTAAAATCATAGATTTAACTCCCTCTCTTCTTCATATCATGCTTTACAGATAAACACAAATAATAGTTTCTGACAGATTTATGCCTGTCCAAAATCCCACCTTTCAGGAAAGTCCAAACAATCCTCACAAATAAACTAAAATGGATTGCTACTGACATTTCCAGGCCAAGCAAGGATATAGCAGCATCCTTTTTAAATTGAAATATTGAATGCATCTATCTGGGAGGCCGTAGTATATTTCATTGTCAGGGATGCTGGAGCCATGATAAGCCAGCTTGTAACTCCATCACTGGCTGCATGACTCAAGCTAGTAATATTTATTTGCTACTTAGTTCTCCATTATAAATATTTTTTTAGAAAATATGCAACATGCCAGTTGAAAAGAAATGGGGATTATCAGTGAGTGAGTAAGTGATTAAAAACAGGCAGCTGAGGTCCAGAGCACAGTCTGAATGCTTGTAAGGGCTGAGCTTGGCAGGAACCGCAGTTCCAAGGCAAATATCAACTGTCCCATGAACATCTTTCAGCTGTCTCTCAAGGTCATATGAGAGTGGCCAATATCATGAATTCAGAAGAACAGGAAGAAAAAGCCTACATGTTGAAGTATAGCTGCATCTGAAGGCTGTGAATTCTTTGCATGGCTGTGAGTAAACAAACAATTTAGTTTAGGGCTTCACTCTTAACTGGTATAAAGATTCTATTATAGCCATGTCACATCTGAGAGTTTTCTGCCAAATCAAGCCAAGTGTTTAATAAGGGTAAAGTGTCTGGAATGCTGTGAGTTCCTGCCGAGTCTGATGCAAAAATTGGCAATGTATATGATATGGAAGTTTTGGTGCAGCTCAGATCTGGGATGGAAAATAAATATTTGGCCCTTTACCATAAAAGGCTTGTTGAACGGACTACATCGGGTGTCAAACTCACGATGGCATGTTATCCCATGACGTATCACAACTTTCCCTTCACTAAACCAGCGGTGGGCGTGGCCAGAACGTGACACATCTGGCCCACAGGCCAGGAGTTTGACACTCCTGGACTACATTATCAATCCATTTTGGGGACAAAATGATCCGAAAAGCTCACAAGAAAGGCTCCCACCATCTCAAGAATGCATTCTGGAACATAGGTGGTCACTCACTGTGAAAGTTCACAGATTAACTTGTAAAAACTGTTTTGATCTCAGGCTTAATGCCTGCTAAAATAGAAGTGGTATAATGAAGCTGGAAATAATTTTATTCTAATCATTCAAAAAGGAGGAGAGTAGTTGTTTTTTTAAAAAAACACCCATATTTTCTATCATTTTCTCTAATTTACATTAATACATATTTTTAAAAAAAAAACAGTTGTTGCCTTCAGACTGTTTCAACTGTGGCATGTTTGCAGACCAAGCTGTTCCTTGACAGATGTGCTTTCAATATCCTGGTTTATGTGGTGACTTTCATTCCATTCATTTTATTTTTATTTATTTATTACTGAATTCATACGCCACCTACCTCACTATCCAATGCTATCCATTTACTTCACTGAGTCCATGCAGTGCCTTCATAGAACGGTTTATGAAGCTTTGGCACACCCTTCCCAGCAGAGGTTCAGGAACAGTGAAGAAGTGGAAAACCTGGGGATGATCAGGAATTAATTCAACCCTTAAAACACAGCTTGACTACCTAATGTAAATAGGTTGCTTAAATTTCACAGATACATTGTTCTATGTATTCTCAGTTCACATTTGATCTAAGAGCCTGAGCCCCTGCTATAAACATGTACCCTGGAATGCTTTCCAGACTCACCCATATGATGTCTGAGTTCTTTGAAAGTTTAGTTGATGGTTATTGATCAAGCCTTCTAACAGTAAAATATTGACAAGTCATAGCTTCAGGGAAATGCTGATGAAATTGACTACTTACTGGAATTTGACCCTTTACCTTCTGAAGCATGACTCAGAGTCAGAAGGGAGCAATCTTTATCCAGTGATTCACTCACTCGGCTCTACTTTAACCATAGGGTTTGGTTTCTTTATCTTGGCAGCATATATTTGTTTTCATGGAAATAGCAGTTCAGGAAGTTTCGACTGGAAAATTGCTCTTTGAGGTAAGTTGCCCAAGGAAAAGACAAACAATCCTTGTTTTTATCTTGTACATGGAAGCAAATAAACTTATGTTTAAAACTGTTACTTAAACACTTAAGATCCAATTCCTGATGTGAGATCAACTACACATTGGAACATGAATGAAGTTGAAGAATGACTACTCATAAGAATTATTTGGGTGACAATGCAATAGTGTGTACAACATTTCTGGTCTCTTGAGCCTAAATTTTGTGGGTTCACCCTGGTCAAAAAATATTGGTTTGATCAGTCAGTTTTATTTTAAAATATTTTCTTAGGCCCACTAATGGGTGTAAAAATGCAAATTTTATTAACCAATTTTTATATAACTACTTAAAAATTTCATATGAAAAGTGTCACCTTAGAAGGTACAATCCCTTGTACCTTGTATATGCATGCATAGGCATATGTGTAACAAAGAGAAAGGAATGCTTTTAAAGTTGATGCAATGACTCCTCAGAACATAAAAACAGATATATTTTGATTTAGATTTTTTTTCAAATGCAAGCTGATCCTTATTTGATGAATTAAATGTTTAAAACTTAAAAGGATTTATTAAAGCGGCAATCCAATAGACTCTTACTGACAGCTCCTCAAACTTTTTTCTTTCTCTCTAAACATGTTTAGCATTGTGCCATAAATTTTCTAATCAAGCAGTTTTCTCTCTCTCTCTCTCTCTCTCTCTCTCTCTCTCTCCCCCCCTCCCCCTCCCCGTCTCTGGGTATTTGTGTGTATGCACGTATCTTGAATTTCTGCATTGTGTCCTTGTGAACGTCTGTGGAGATTCTCGGTCATTCAGATCACGGTTGTCCCAAAGGTGCTTTTTCAAGAGGCAACTGGACTATCTGGTTTTTCTTTGAAGATGTTTTGCTTCTCATCAAAGAAGCTTCTTCAGCAGAGGGGGTATTGAGCCAGTTCAGACCGATTTGTAGCGGAAATCGTGGATGGGCCTGCCCCGGCTCTATGCTGCCCTATTTAGGCACGTTTTTGAGGCTGGGCGCATGCACGGAAGGCACACATGTGAGCAAAGCGCATACATGGAAGGTTGGGTGCATGTGTGGAGGTGGCACATGTGAGCCAAGCGAGACCATGCGCACACTCACATTTTCAGTGCTGGGCGAACCTGGAGGTAAATTATGTGAATCCCACCTCTGTTTTTCAGCTCTCCTCACCATCCAGCCAGAGTTAAAGAAGCTTTCTGGATGAGAAGCAAAACATCTTCAAAAAAACAAACAAACCGGAAATTCCATTGGCCTGTTGAAAAAACATCTTTGTCCTTGTGAACATTTGCAAATGATTCACAGTAAATGTAAAATACGCTATTACAACATGCAAATATTAAAATTAATAAGTTATCATATAACACCATGGAAAATAAATCTGTCTATTCCCTCTCTTAAAACTTAAACTAAAAGCTCTTTAGAAGAAAAGGAGTAATTGCCTCCTGAAACATAGCTGAAAAATTGCCAGGAGAGCCCCTTGGCGAGGGACATGTGTTCCAAAAGAGAGACAACACCATTGCCAAGGGCTGTTAGCTTTATTGCTTTATTGGCTGGCTGAGATGGATGAAATGATAGCGAGCAGTTGGACTGAGGCAGAAAAGTAATTTTATGTCACCATAAAATAATAGAACAGATAACAGAAGGAGGACATGCTCAAGACCTCAATCTCTGAATCATGTTTCTTTGTTCCCATTTTAAAATGCATTGTCTTTTCTCATGAGGATAAAACTCTCATTTTTAAAAAATGTCACAATCTTTGATAAAATACATGGTATATACAGAAGTAATTGTGATCCATTCATCTCATAAATTAATGTAATGTTTCCTTTCCCACTGACCTCAGGAACTGAGCTTCTGAAATTTTCCATATTCTTCTATTGTCCAGCTCTATTCTGATATTTGCCCCAGAACATGCCATAATTTCAAGTGTTTATGTACAGGAGAGAAAGGATACACTGAGTCTGGATTGGAACTCACTTACAAGGATTCAATTTTTCATCGAATTGTAAAAAATGGCTGGATACAAGGAGGAGGTATGTATTGAAAACTCTTCAAAAAAAAAAAGTGAAGGGACTACCCAGCATATGAGAGTGTTCTTCCTCCCCATCATCAGAATAAAACCAAACCTTTAGATAAGAATTATATTTTAGATAATCACAAGCATGGGGGCGGAATAAAACATGGAGGAATTTTTACACAAAATTTAAATTTTATATAAATTTATCTGGATGGAAGCCTTTTATTTAGATAGAAGCAAGCCTAAACATAGAATAGTCATTATGTATTTGACATAAAGATGTTTTGGGCTTTCTGTTACAACAAAATATGGGAACTTGTGGTCCTCTGACTGCTGCTCCCCAGGAATCCAAACAAACATGATCAATTCTGGATGTCGGAAGATGTGTTTCAGCCACAACTAATATTATGAGTTCCCTATATTGCAGGATTTGTTAATAATAACCATTAAACTAATATATAGTAGCACTCTTCCCAATGTCATGAAATATATAAGAGCTTCTCAAGCATGGATATGTATGTAAAGTTCTAGAAACGGTTTCAGTGAAAGAGAACCATTAGAATCACCCATAGATAATCTGTAAAATATTCATTTATATATAGTTTTGTGTTTTTGCTTTTTCCTTTTCTGATATTTTTCCTAATTTTGCTTAAAGACAAACATTACAAATTATAATATTATACATGACAGTGTCATTTAAAATTCTGTTTTCTGATATAAAAAAATAATGTATAATTTTATTTCATTTTTCATAATGTACATAGATATAGATGGTGGAAAAGGAAATGGAGGTGAATCGATATATGGACCCGTGTTTGAAGGTAGTATTTTGTTAAACAAAGCTGGTCCTACATAAATAGCAGGTTTCACAAATATCATAAGCAATGATTATATCCTAAATGTAAAAAATAATTTTCTAAGAGAAACAGAATTGAAAGAAATAGTGTAAAATAAGAGTTAAGGAGATATTGAAACTCTTACTTTAATCAGTGTAATGCAAATGCCAACCATTTGTATTACAAGTGCCACTTTCCATTTTCACTTCCTCATAAAAAGGGTCAGGTTTGAGCTGAAGAGATTCAAAAGCAGTTTAGAACTCATATATTCCAAATTCTCGATAGTTCACAAGGTGTTTGATTTTTGGCCATCATCACCAGGAGAAGTAAAGCTATAGAAGAAGTTGATAAGCATGGAGAGCAATAGACTATTCCTAGGAACCACAGAGCAACTCATTGTCATGATATGGAATAGTGGGGACCTCGATTTTGAGGTGTATTTGTGAATTGTACATAAAAGGTATTCCTCATCTTTCTGTCTAAAACTGGGAATGATCAATACTTTTTTCTGGTTGCATTATAGATATTACAATGAACTAAGGCAAGCAGACAAGCCAATATAACACTAGAAAAAGTAAATTAGTTGGCCATAGAGAACTGTGCTTACACTATAGCCTTATTTGCAGGGAGCCAGGAAGAGAATAAAGAGAAACCTGGTTTTAGCCCCAACCAGGTCTGTTTAGGGCCAAACACAACTCCCCATATATAAAATGATTCGATCCATGTCACCTGAGAGGTAAACTGCTCCTTCAGGTGTCCATAATCAAGAAATCTCAGAGATGCTTTGCAAAAACAAGGCATGTCTACACGCACTCCAACTCTACTCCAATGGGAAGTAAAACCATACTCAGAAACAAGTGGGACTATGTATTATGGGACTATGTATTATGGGACTATTATGGTGTGATGAAGGACCAGGGAAAGAGGGCTATTAAAAGGGAAGCAACAGCCTCCCAGCCTCTTTTGCAAGAACTGGAAAGACTTAGAAAATGACCTCTGGATTGACTAATCAAGACTTTTTAACTTGTGCAGGCTAATTCAATGGGGATAAAGACAGTTTCATCAGCCTTGGTATTCGTATGTTTATATATAGGTATATCCACACCTGCACACTTATATATTGCTTATTGTACTGTTTTTAGATGAAAATTTTGCAGTTCCCCATGATAAGAGAGGGATTCTTGGAATGGTCAACAAAGGACGTCACACCAACGGGTCCCAATTCTACATCACATTACAAGCTGCACCATATCTGAATACCAAATATGTGGCTTTTGGGTATGTGTAAAACGTCACTCTGGGTATCCCAAGTATAAATGATGTAACTGAAACATAGGAACATTTTCTTTTCTTTCTTTTTTTTTAATGTTTCTCTCCTGTCTTTCTTCTATCATGGAACTCAAAGCAATATTAGTGGGAAGATTCACTGAAGTGAGGTAGCTGCATTAATCTATCTTGTGGAACACCATCCTCCCAATAATCCAGCAGGCAGCCCATATTTTTAGCTTCCTGAAAAGTCTTCAAGACCTGGCTGGTTTTCCAGGCATTAGGGCAAAGTGATAAAAGCTGGTGGGTGACTATTGGGGAATCCTAGAAGATAGCTGGGGTGCCAGGTTTTTTAGCGCATTTTAGTTTTTCTTTCCTGATTATATGGTTTATAATTTTATTACTGCTAAGAGCAGCCCAGAGTTGTATTTTAAGATGGTCAGCCGTAGATTTCAAATAAATAAACAAAAAAATAGTACTCTTAAACTATGGTTTAATACCAATCCAACTGACATAAATTCCAAGGATTTACTTAGGTTTCTTTTTAAATTATTACTTTAGACAGGTGATCGAGGGTTCAGAAGTTCTCCGGGAACTGGAATTATCAGAGACATTCAATGAGAGACCAGTGCTACAATGCAGAATTATTAATTGTAATGTTTTCCAGCCATGATTACTATATACTATAGATGTTAATTTTATTGTAGAGTGTTGATCTGTTCTGATCATATGACTTGTAGCAGTTAAAAAAGTTGACAAATAAAAATTACTTTTTAATTTTTACAAAAGAATAAAAGCACTTATTGTCCTTTTCCTTTCCAAAGCAAAATACAGTCATGTGAAAAAGAAAGTACACACTATTTTAATGCTATGGTTATATGTCTGAGGCCATAGTAAAAATCATCTGGTCCTTAGCAGTTCTTAAAACTAGATAAAATACAGCCTCAGATGAACAACAACACATGACATATTACACCATGTCATCATTTATGAAACAAAAAGAAAGCCAAAATGGAGAAGCCAAGTGTGAGGCAATCATGTGATGTTTTGCTTAATGACTGGTGCACCAGTGGTGGGTTGCTACTGGGTTCTACCCGGATCGGTGGACTGGTAGCAGCGGTGGTAGGAGGCTCCGCCCACCCGTGCCGGACGCTTCTGCACATGGGCAGAAGCATTGCGCGAGTGCGAGCGCACAAGCGAACCAGTAGCGACGGGTTTTGCAACTCACTACTGTGGTGCACTTAGTGATGGAATTGCAATTAGAGCCACTAAGAGAGGCCTACATGTATGCTTATAATCATACTCTTGAATATTTTGGGATACAAAATATTATGGAGCCTACAGATGGCAGCAGAGATTTCCCCACAGCTCTTTTCTGCTATCTAGTTATCAACTGGCTTCAGCAGCCCACATCTGATGGCTTTACCTTTGTGAGCAGTATACATGTGTGTGCTGGGTGAGTGAATGGGTGCTTTCACGTCAGTCCTGACTCTTGGTGACTGCCTAGTAAGTCCCTGCACTTTTCTTGGTAAGATTTTGGAAATGGTTTGCCATTCCCTCCAGTGGTGGGATGCTGCCGGTTTAATAACTGGTTCAGTGAGTGAGCACTTCACGCTGAAAATGGGGCATTTAGAAACTCAGCTGCTTACCTTCCAAGTCAGCAACAGTAAGTAGAACAGCGAGGGGAAGGGGAAATCAGCTGTGCACGTGATTGAGATAAGCTAGAAAGCAGGAAGTAAAGGATAGGACGGGGCAGGTGGGTGGGGCCAGCTGATCATTGGAGCTACCGGTTCACCTGAACCAGTCTGAACCGGCTGAATACCAGCTCATTCCGTCCTTCCTTCCATCAGAGAATGACTGGTCCAAAGTCATCACCTAGCTTTGTGCCTATGGTAGGACTAGAATTCCTAATATCTCAGTTTCTAGCCTGAAGCCCTAACCACTACACCAAATTGGTTGGTGTGGCCTGTGGGTTGTTGTTTTTTAGCCCAGAACAGACTGGATTCAGAATATTATCGTTATAAGCAACTAAATGAGTGGTATTATACTTTTAGAAGGAAATAAGGCACAATGAGGTACCAGTTTTGCCCTAGCATGAAAATCTGCGTTATCATTTACTAGCCAAATGTTCATCCCATCAACAAAGGATCCCTTTTATCACCTGGGAGAGCAGAGTGCCACTTTGGATCTCCACAATGCTGCTAGTCAAAGCACAACTTGCAAATTATTTATTTAGAACTTTTATATAGTGTCCAACTCCAATAATGTGACTCTGGGTGGTCAAAAATACAAAAGAGGAAAAGCACATACCACTAAAGTGAACTAAAATGTTTCAAAAATGATCAGAATTAAAAGATATCTCTCCAGTTTTCCACTTCAATCCCTTGTATACCCAGAAAGCTATCATACAACATTACATAGAATAGAGACGGACACAAAAAGAGAAGTCTATAATACTTTCAAGATGGATAAAATTTTGGATTTATGTTTTGGACTTGTTGACCCAAGGGAAATAAACTACTGAGTTTCTTGCTAAATCACATGTTAGATTTTTAAGAATATCTACTGAAGATAAAGATGTTATGACAAAATACTTGATTAATCTGAACTTTAGTTATAAAATCTGTAAAACAGAAGTCAAGATAGCTTATTTACTGTGTAAATAAGAAAATTGTGAAAGACTGATCTGAGATTCTAAAAAGAGGATTTTCTACAGACTGAGTTGCTCAACGAGAATTAGATGTGTTTAAACACATTCATTTGGTTTTTTAACATTGGCAGGCTCTTCATAGCCAATGCAATAACATAGTTTTCTTATGCAGGAAGCACTAAAGAGATTCTCTAATTTTAATATTATCAAATTACATGTTTTATTCATCTTGATGAGAATCACAATGAATTATGAGATATATTTGACTTATTCAAATATACCTCATACCTAAACCTAAACCAAATGGACCTCTGATTAGTCTGGTAAAGAATTTATTCATCATAACAATTCTTAAGCATTAGTGATCTGCCACCTTTTGTAGCTGAGTGCTGGATTTGAGCTTTGAGTGGTAGGGCCAAAACAAAATTAATATTCGGATTAATTTGTATTAAATTTTAAGTACAATTAAATATATACTATTACTTCTTATATATTTAATACATTCTCATTAAATCAACAGTACAGCTTGATGACAACTTTTAAAGGGATTCTTGGAGACTGGTCTTATTATATGTGATTTAACTTGTGATAATGATGAGTTAGTAGAAATATTATGGGTCAAAGGTGTTGTTCAAAAAGCAACTGGACTGTCTTGATTTTTTTTTCCCAATGAAGAAGCTTCTTGGACAAGGAAGGAAAAAACCAAGAAATCCCAGTTGTCTTTTGAACAACACTTTTGGGACAACCATAACCTGGATAACAGAGAAACTCCAGACATGATGGGTTTTGTGTTATCATTCTCATCCAGTGATGCTTCAGGAGTGATGCACTACCAAATTACTGCCCTTTGGAGGATAATAACTCATATATACTGCTCAAAAAAATAAAGGGAACACGAGCAGAAGACATCCGAGATCTGAATGAATGAAATAGCCTTATTAAATACTTTGTTCGTTACATACAGTAGTTTTGTGTTCTCTTTAGTTGTTTGGGCAGTGTATAAACTACTGTATGTAACGAACAAAGTATTTAATAAAGCTATTTCATTCATTCAGATCTTGGATATCTTCTGTTTGTGTTCCCTTTATTTTTTTGAGCAGTATATTTCAATCTACAGGTTAAGAATTGATTGGGCTTCCCAGATTCACATTATATAACAGTGCCTGAACTCACTATTCCCCTCATCAGATTTTAAGAAAGACGTTACAAACACGAGACAAAGTACTCCCAGAAACATCCCAAATCTGTATCTATTTCAGATTACAGGTTGTATGGAGTTTTTTTATGCAAAAGGGGATGGGAAATTGTCCCATATGTAGAGCAATGATCCTTCTTAGGGAAAGGGCAGACAGTAAAACCATCAACCCAACCTGCTAAACCTGTTCAACCACTAGTATTTAACTGTTCTTATTACAAGGGGAGAGGAAGTGAAGGGATATATCAATTTGGCAATGTATAAATAGAATGTTAAGATACCATAGATCTAGAAAAGGCCTTTAAAGATCTCACTTATAAAGCATGCTTATGGTATTTGTAATCATCTTTGTAACCTTGTAAAGGCATCTTTGTAACCTTGTAAAGGCATTCAAGGTAGATAAAGAGTTCAGTCTTTCTCTCATATACAGGTAGTCCGTGACTTACGACCACAAATGAGCCCAAAATTTCTGTTGTTAAGTGAGACATTTGTTAAGTGAGTTTTGCCCCATTTTACGACCTTTCTTGCTACAGTTGTTAAGTGAATCACTGCATTTGTTAAGTTAGTAACCCAGTTGTTAATTGAATCTGGCTTTCCTATTGACTTTGCTTGCCAAAAGGTTGCAAAAGGTGATCACATGTCCTTGGGACACAGCAATGGTCGTAAGTATGAACCAGTTGCCAAGCATCTGAATTTTGATCACATGATCATGGGTATGTTACATGTTCTGAAAAATGATAAGTCACTTTGTCCAGCGCCATTGTAACTTTGAACTGTCACTAAATGAACTGTTGTAAGCCGAGGACTATCTGCACTGTTTAATTTTGTGTACAGTAAATACCGAATTTTTGGAAGAGTGAAAAATAAAATGTAATTTATTAGACGCCAAAGGACCAAAGATGCCCGAACGTCTGGAGGGAAATTATGTTAACTTTGGCTGACAATTCTTCCAAGTCATATCTATATATGTAGGGTGGGGTGCGACTCCCAAGTTCCAAAAACATTTTTCGCGCATAACCAAAAAGTTTTTTTCTTTTTTTAAAAAAAAAAAACTTTTGATCTCACGGTTTTACGAAAAGTCTTTGTGCTATGGAAGAAGATAGTATCAATCCGATCCCGAAGCTCCACACGGCACCGCATTAACATTTGCGAATTTTGCGGCGGCAGAGCATTGCATGACATCACTTCCTCGCCAATTGCGTCGCCAGATTTACGAGAGAAGGGATTGTAGCGTACGGGCCTAGAGCGGCCGCAGCACTTCCCACCCTCGATTCGCGGGCGAAGCGTCGGTCACGTGACTACGACGTGCCGATTCCGATGTGGGAGGGGCCGATCCAACGCAGTAAAAGATGGGGGGGTTGTGGTCTAAAGCTATTATATACTAGAAAGGTGTAAGCGAGGCCACGCCCTTGGCCTCCTCGTTCCGTCGTCGGTTCAACGGCCGCCTCACGTGATTGCAGAAGGCAGTAAGGTCCGGGAAGGGAAACCGCTGGGCGCGAGACGGGGCGTTAAACGGCCACCTGGAACGGACGACGCTCTTCTGAGAGGGGAGGGGGTGGTCTCAGTTTTCTCCACCGTTTGCCGACATGAGCCGTTACAGCCGCCAGCGCTACTTCTGGGATACCCTGGCTTGTTCGCTGCTCCTCACGGTTCTCGCCTCTTGCCTTATTCCGCAGAGCAAAGCAGCTGTCGAAGAAGGTAAGGAAGAGGGTGAGCCGTGGGGTGGGGGGAGCGTGCTGGAAACGCCTGGGCTTCACTTGAGGCGGCCCGTCGATTTAGCAGGCGGAGACCCTGGGCTGCCGCGCGTCCCGAGGGGAAAGGGTTTTGGCCGCGAATCCCGAGGCGTAAGAAAAAGAAAGGGAGGCGGCCGCTGCGGTTCTTCCTTCGGCACCTTCGGCCGCGTTTCGAGTTGGGGAACCGGTTGCCAGAGTCGTGGCCGAGGGTGTGGAGGGAATGGGGAGAAACGAATGGCCTGAGAAAAGTCGTGGGATCGCCGAAGGCGGAAGATAGGACAACTTTGTCATTTTTTTTTTTTTACTGCGAGCACACCGGCCCACATTAAAAATGAAATTCTGTTGCCAAGAGAAAGTGTATATCTACCCAAACACATACATAACACACACATTACATGGCTATATACATATATAAATATATACCTGCAGCACACACACACACACACACACATGAATCACTGTTCAAAAAGGCAAGACAAAAAAAAAACAACGATTGGAAACTAACCAAAGAGAGAAGCAACCTGGAATTAAGGAGAAACTTCCTAACGGTGAGGACAATTAACCGGTGGAACTGCTTGCCACCAAAAGTTGTAGTTGTTTCATCACTGGAGGTTTTTAAGAAGAGACTGGACTGCCACTTTGTCTGAAATGGTATAGGGTCTCCTGCTTGAGCAGTGGGGGTTGGACTAGAAGACCTCCGAGGTCCCTTCCGGCTCTATTCTGATCGATATATCCCAGAAGGAAAAGAAGTCCTTCGCTGCGATCCCACCGCGCACAGTTGCAAGCACTCTCCGCTGGATTGTCCACACGCCAAGCGTTTCCTTCGGTCTGCGCTCAAAAGCGACCGAATTTCACAGCAAGAAAAAAGCCGTTTGAAGAACAGACGGTTTTAAACGACAGTTACGGTCGCTGCTTTCGCTTGCTGGAATGAGAAGCCACGCGGCTGCTTTTCGGTTTGTCCGGGATTTAAACGGACGGCGGAGAGGTGAAAGAAACGCCCGATGTATTTGAGCCTTGTGAGATGGAGGCAGGTAGTCATTTGTGGACTCTTTTTTGAGTTTCTTCTGCTGGCCGGCAAGGTCCACTTTAGCAAGGTGAATCGAAGGGGGACAAATTAGAGCCGGAAGTAGCAGAATTACTTTTGTTTTGTTATGAAGGCCTACAAAAGGCTTTCTCCTTTATAGAAATCCACATCACCACCTTTGTGGGGGGACTTGGAGAGCCTTGTTAGACGATACTGAGGTCTGGGTAGATACATATGAAAGAAGGTGCTCCTTAGGCAACCTGCACCTAAGCTTTTGAGGGCTTTAAAGGTGAAAGCTATCACTTTGAATAGGGTTTGGAAATGGAGCAGTAACCAATATAGATGGTGAAATACTGGAATAATCTGTGTCAAGCCAGTCCAGGGGGGCAGTGTAACTGCTCTATTTTAAACAGCTGAAATTGTCAGAATGTTTTTGAAGGGCTTCCATGTACAATACATTGCAATAATCCAACCAGGAAGTTACCAGAATATGAATATTGTTGTAAGACTATCTCTGTCTCGGTAAGCTCATAATTGGTAAATCACCTGATAATTGGTAAATCACTCCTATCCTGTCCCTTACCCTGCCCAAGAACTGAATGCCAATTGTCTCACCCTTTGGTTAAGAAGGAGAAGTAGAGCTAGGTGAAAACTGTATGTTGAGAGCACCTCAGCCCACATCTGTGGATGACTGCTCAGCATTTTTATTTACATATGTTAAAAAGCATGGTGAAATAATATGAAACCCCAGGGACTCTGTATCTCAGTTGCCATGTACAAGTACAGTTTTAGAAACAGTAATTCTCCCTTATGAAAAAGGGTTTCCAAGTACAAATGAAACCACTATAGTATACTTCCACCATAGCCCAAATTAGACTGCCTGTTCAAGAAAACACCATAATCAATGGTATGAAAGCTACTAAGAAGTCCTAGAGGATCAATAGAGTTATAAAAATAGAGAACAAAGAAGGAAGGAACTATTCCCTTTCTCATTCTGAAGCATTGATGGCCTTAACTAGGCTATCCTACTAATTTAATAAGACAGTACACAAAGTCCTCAACTTACAACCACAATTGAGCCCAAAATGTTTGTTGCTAAATGAGACATTTGTTAAGTGAATTTTGCTCCATTTTATTATCTTTCTTAGCAGAGTTAAGTGAATCACTGCAGCTGTTAAATTAGTAACATAAGTAAGTGAATCTGGTTTTCCTGTTGACTTTCCTTGTCAGAAGAATGCAAAAGGTGATTGCATGAGCCCAGGATACTGCAATGGTAATAAAAGTGAGTCAGTTCTCAAGCATCTGAATTTTGATCACATGACCATGGGGATGCTGCAATGGTTGCAAGAGTGAAAAAAGTTCGTGCCACCTTTTCAGTGCCATTGTAACTGAACGGTCACTAAATGAACTGTTGTAAGTCAAGGACTACCTGTAATTGTAAGAGTTGAATACACAATTGACAGATCAATCACATACCATGCTCATCTTGAGCATCACCACTGAAACTCATCCAAAATGGGACAGGATAGTATTCTGGATGCTTCCACATCTGGATTTGCATCAGCGCAGAGGTTGAATTGTAGTGAATGCAAGCATTCAAGGTTTCTTATGGATTTCTCATATGTTACTGAGAGTTTGGGTCTTTCTTTGGGACAGATTGCAATATGCACCTTGCTATTTAGAAAAGCTCCATTGGGTGACATTTGGAAGACCTCCATACTGTACCATATTGACTTTTTAATGGGCCCTAAACTGTATCAAACTTTATTTGGCATGGGCTTTTCTTCATGTGTATTCTAGAAGACATCCTGCTTATTTCATAGTTCTCAATTCAGATACATGCCAAGTTGCTGTTCAGGCTCTGCTGGCAAGATGAACATGCTTAGGAGTGATTGCATTGACCACTCAGGACAGCTCTACATCCACAGAGCAATCAGGGCTTTGACAGAACTTTTTGGAATCTAGAACAATCCATTTTGTCATTGGGTGGATCATTGAAATTGATTATCTTATCCTTAAGACAGAGAAAGCACTATTTGTGCCATAAGTATAAATATGACATTTTATTGTGATAGTTAGGGATATTCTTGTTAAACTTGAAAGAATTTAGTTGAAATTTAAATTAGTGTCATTAGTGTATAGAATTTAGTAATTAAAAGCAGTGGTGGTGAAGTGGTTAGAATGCAGTATTGCAGGCTGATATTTATTTATTTATTGACTTGACTTGATTTGATTTATTTGATTTATATTGCCGCCTATTCGCTCAAGGCGGCTTACAGAATATAAAAAAAAACACATTTAAAAAACTAAAACTCATAAAAAATCAAATAAATTAATGTAATAAAATCACCACTGACCCCCACCTCCCACCCCAGCGACAGACACGAGCCATTTAATGTGCTCCATCCTACTCTGGGTTCCCCAGGCCCGCTGGCAGAACCAGGTGTTCAGCACCTTCCAGAAGAGAATTAGGGTTGGGGCTGTTCTAATCTCTGGGAGAATGATGTTCCCAGAGAGAGGGAGCCACCATGGAGAAGGCCCTTATTCTGCTTGACTTGCTCAAGGTTGACTCATCCTTCCATTCTTCTTAGTTGGGTAAAATGAGGGCACAGATTGTTGGGGCAATAAGCTGACACTGTAAACCACTTAGAGAAGGCTGTAAAGCATTGTGAAGCGGTATATAAGTCTTAAGTACTATTGCTGTTGCTAAAATTAGATCCATTTTTAGAGTGAAAGGAAAAGAAGACGAGCTTTAAGGCTTATAGACACATAAATTTGGCATGCAAATAATACTGCAATAGGTTAACCTAATATTTTGTGAGCCAAGAATAGCTAACAAAATTAGCTGTTGAAGAACCAAATTCTAAATATGAATACTGTATTTTTCGGAGTATAAGACGCACCTTTCCTCACCTCTAAAAGGGGGTAAAAATTTGGGTGCGTCATATACACCAAATGTAGCCCTGCCCCACCCTCTGACATGGAGGTTTCAGAGACTGAAAAAAGCCTCTGAAGTTTGAGAGGCTGAAAAAAAAAGCAAGGCGCAGAGCTCACAACCAAGGAACCTGTTGCTAAAGTTCACCTCTGGGAACAGCTGATTGGGGGTATTCCGGGAGGCCGATCCACCCCCAATCAGCTTTTTTCTTATTTTCCTCCCCAAAAATGAAGGTGCGTCTTATACTATGGTGTATTTTATAGTGTGAAAAATATGGTAATTTATAAAGTCCATGCTTTGTCTACTCCTTCCACTCCTTTGCTCTGTTAATTTTCCATTTAAAAATGAAGACTATTACAACTATTTCTGGATTTTGGTTCACATATAAAAGTATCTATCATGCAAATATTTTTAGTCATCAGTGATACAGTAAAGCCTTTAAGTTTAAACTGTTGTCTTTTACATTTCTATTTTCTATCTATTGTTAACTGGCTTCTGTTTTTACAATTTATTTTCTGTTCTAGTTGGCTGTGAAAGACATACAAATTGTACTTCCTGCATTGCTATTGAATCATCTCAACTGAATTGCACATGGTTTCAATGCACTGGTAAATTGAATTACATTGAAATACTTCTGATTTATTACATTTTTTTCTTGACTTTATTAGTTTTTGCACACATTGTAAGATTAAACATTGTAAGGTTTGGTTCTTCACAACCAAAACATATATAAAAATCTGTTATTGCTACATATATGCAACTTCAGAGATTCATGTAATTTGATAAGAGCATAATCATATGTATTTTGCCCCTCAAGTTGTTCGTTGGTATTTAGGCTTGTATATGAAATATGGAAATCATATGTATTTTGCCCCTCAAGTTGTTCGTTGGTATTTAGGCTTGTATATGAAATATGGAGATATCTGCTAAGAGATTGCTAAGCAATCTAATAACTAAAAGACAGCCCACCAGTTTCTTTTGGGCTAAGCAACATTATAGAAAGTACAAAGAAGAGGAAACAAATAGTAAAGAAAAATTAAGGCCACAATTTGTGGTGTTATTTTTTAAAGGAAAACTAAATCTAGTCTTAGTAATCATTATTTGGAAAATCAAATGTTTATTTTTACACATTAAGCAAAATGACACAAAGTTGTCAGTAAGGATTAATTACAACTCTCCATATCTTCCTATCCTTATTATCAGCATTCATAATACAATAGATTTATCCTTTGAGTATTTCGTAACACCATTAATATGGTTCTGGAATCCACTCATTAACTTCCTCTATGTCAGTGATGGCTAACTTTTTTGCCATCGTGTGCCAAAAGCGGGGGGGGGGGGGGGGACGTGTGCCCACATCCATAATTCTATGCGCCCCACCCCCCCTCATGCTCCCCCTGCTTTTGGCACGTGATGGCACGGTGGGCCCAGTAGACCCATTTTTCTTTCTCCCCAGGCTCCAGAGCCTTTCTAGGAGCCTGGGGAGGGCAAAAACAGCCTTCCCCACTCTTCCTAGAGGCCCTCTGGAGGCTGGAAACAGCGTGTTTCCTGACTTCTGGTGGGCCCAGAAGGCCCGAAAATCAACCGGTGCACACATGTGTGCCAGAGCTGAGTTTGCGTGCCCACCGATATGGCTCCACGTACCACCTGTGACACCCGTGCCATAGGTTCGCCATCACGGCTCTTATGTGGTCAAAATACCTTATTTTAAACTGCTCCCTGTTGTGTTCTGATTATTCTGCTAGATTAATTCTGCCTTAATCTACCAACTAGAAGATATGTGCAGCACATTAACACAAAAATATATGGTTGCTAAAATGGCAAAATAAGCATGGTATTGATAAACTTAATGAAAGCATAGAAAGAGATTGCATTGAAAAGGAAATAGCAAGAAATCATTGGAATAATGAAAAATTGAAACAATTTGCAGTGAAAACTACTGAATGGAATTGTTATAGTTTCAGACTATAATCTGGCAATGTTTAAGAATTCTTCCCCTCTCCCCTTGTGTCTTCTATTGTTTCTACAACATAGAACCTGATAAAATTAAACTTGAAAAAAGCTAAGAGATGAGTGGGGTTTATCTTTTACATATTAAGCCAGTGTTTTAACTGTAGATTTCTACATGTTTTACTAAATATTTACTTAATATTTTATTAAATCAGAACTTCATTGGGTTTTTAAGGGCATTATAGAACAAGGTTTATAATAAGAATTGTATCCAAATGCTTTAAAGTTTCATTCATTAAAAGCTGGTTTTTTTCTCTAGAAAAAATTCCATCTCAGTGCACAAATTCCACAACTACATTACCTGGTTGTGTTGCTGTTTCTGAAAACGGGACATGTGCAGGTGAGTATTTATGCATATATGATGATAAAGAGAATAATTATTTAAGGGCCAAACAACCTGAAAGCAAAGCTGCCTGAAAACTTTATTCAGTATAGTAAACAGGACAAACATATTGATTATGTTTGTTCAGCACCTAATCTTTTACTGCACTGCAGCTGCCAGATGACAACTGAAAATATTCTTGTTTCTTTAAATTCTCCATTGCTGGCAAATCTTGCCTTTTACTATTTCTGTGTTTCTTTATGTCCATCCTTTTTCCCTATTGTTATGGAATAGAATTCTGTTAAGAACTCTATTTAAAAAGGATGAACTCTGCAGTGTTTTCAAAATATGATGCAGTTTAGATCTTTCTGATGCAGCCTTAAAACTTTAGCAGGCTGATAATCTCTTTTAGGTTTGTTTCTAAAGTCTGAACATTGTTCAGGTTTTTCCATGGGTTCACAAGGTGAGAGATTCTGTACAGGTAGTCCTCAATTTAGGACCACAATTGAGCCCCAAAGTTCTGTTGCTAAGTGAGACATTTGTTAAGTGAGTTTTGCCCCATTTTACAATCTTTCTTGCCTCCGTTGTTAAGTGAATCACTGCAGTTGTTAAGTGAGTGACACGGTTATCAAGTGAATCTGGTTTCCTCATTGACTTTGCTTGTCTGAAGGTCGCAAAAGATGATCATGTGATCCCAGAACATTGCAACTGTCATAAATATGAATCAGTTGCCAAGTGTCTGAATTTTGAAAACACTTGTTCCTGCAATGGTCGTAAGTGTGGAGAATGGTCACTTTTTTCCATTTATTTTATTTTATTAAATTTCTATACCGCCCTTCTCCCGAAGGACTCAATGCTCTTGTAACTTTGAATAGTCACTAAACAAGCTGTTGTAAGTCAGGGACTACCTATTGCTTGTACAATAAAAATGAGAAAAATTGGCATAATTACAAAGCTAAATGAGTGAACTGCACCACAAAATGCCACAAGTTTTTATGGTAACCCTTGAGTTCCATGACTGAATATCTTCAAAAAGCACCTTATCTTGACCTCATTGGCTAATAGGAGCCTTGCCTAAACATTGCAGTTTGCTCATTCCATAAGAATTTTCTGAGGTTTGGATAACAGAACATTGACAACCAATTCAGAACCCTTCCACTAACCAAGATGGTGGTGACTGTCAGCCCATTTCAAATCCCAATAGCCCAGTACCCCTATGTAGAGCTTCTAATTCAATCTCCATCAACTCAGCAGGAGTATGACACAATCACTATGTAGACCAGGGGTGTCAAACTCAAGGCCTGAGGGCTGGATCCGGCCCATGGGGTGCTTAGATCTGGCCTGCAGGGCCACCTTGGAAATAGCAAGATGCCTCTGCCAGCGAAAACAAAACTTGGGAGGGCCCTCCCGAGCTCCATTTTCACTGGCAGAGGGGTTGCAGGAGGCCGTCACAGCTAAAAACGGAGCTCAGGATCCCATTTTGACTGGCAGAGCACTCAGGCCACCACAGGCGTCCCCAACACAAGTGACATTGAGCTGGTCACGCCCACCCTCGCCTCCCCTACCCTGGCCTCCTGAGGTCAAATATAATGCAGCCCAAACCAAATTTGCCACCCCTGATGTAGACCATCAAAGAGTTAGGATTTCTAATTAGTAAAGATAAGAGTTATTTTAATTAGTACACTGATAACCCTTTGATGAAATTCTAAACACTGAAAAAAGTCTGAAAAAAGAACCTTACCCCAAAAAATGAATAGACTATTTAGTAGTTTTGTCAGTTGTTCAGACTAGTCACCTGGACTTAATGATATTTCCCAGCTTCTAGGGCAGATGATATAAAGTGTCATGTACAAGATTTCAATCCTGCCCCTTCAGTGGATACTTTTTCTCTTCTTGAATCTCAATAGCTTTGCAATCCCAATGAAGATGAAGAGCTGTATATCCATTACTGTAGAAGGGATTTAGATGTCTCATGAACTCCAGCTGATTATTGACTACTGATGAGCCGAGTAATTACTGCTGTAATTATTAACTTTAAATCAAGACTGAAATGCTACCGGTTCGCACCAGTTCGGGTGAACTAGTAGCAGCAGCGGCAGGTGGTTCGGAGAACTGGTAGTGGCGGCAGTGCGAGGCTCCCCCCACCCGGCCAGATGTCATTACTTCCTGGTTTTAACCAGGAAGTAACCTGTTTTAACCAGGAAGTAACCTGGTTTTGCGCATGTGCAGAGGGTTCAAAATCGCATGTGACATGCGAGTGAAGCAAGTGTGCGCACACACTTCCGAACCAATAGGGAAGGTAAGTAGATTTCACCCCTGCTTTAAATGATAATTCTTTTAAAAATGCCAGGACAAACACCAAGTTACTGAAAGATTTATATGTGCATAAGAACCCTAGAAGAATTCTCAGCCTAGATATTACTACTAAATATTACTACTAAAATCAATTTTATGCTTCATAGTTTTATTTTGTTTTTTAGATTTACCTCTCACTACTACAGCTAGTAAGATTACTACAGCTAGTAACTTCTCCACAGTCACCAGCCCAACAGGTAACAATAAAAAAAATCTGCATTGATGCAGACATACTGTTTTAGCTTAATGCTTTCCAGTAATGAACCTGTAGTAAAATAAGTATTTGAAGAGACATGTAAGTTTTTTACTTACGTGCTTATGTGATTCTTGTGCTCAAGTAATTATGCTCAATTATATCAGTAATTTGATAAATCTATAGATCAAGCAAAATCTGCTTTGAGAGTGTGTGTTAGTATTGTTAAAGTAACAGTATAAAAATTGTAAATATACAGCAATTCATAAATCACTATTTCTAAGCATTTCTTCTAAACAAAAAATTCAGTTTCTATATTTCCATTCTCTTTTCATGAGTAATTTCTTGTATAACTGGTAAAATTTTAAATGTGCCTGCATTTACAGTATTGTTACTTGACTGCTTTTAGAAATTCTCCTTGGTTGAAACTACATAGTTATAATATTGAATGTAGGCATTTCAACCCAATTAATTTGCACAGCAACAAAGAGATCTAGTTGTGCTGAAATGCATAATAGTTACAGAAGTAACTCATGAGTTGATATTTGTCTATTTGATCAAGAAAATGCAAAAAGACACAAGAAAAAGATATATATTTTCTTCTCCAAAATCCTCACTGCCTAAATATATAAAAACAACTGCGCAGGCTATATCCTCCTTTTCCTGATCTCTTTCCTCCACTAATCTCAATAACAATACAAGAGTCTTGTTTTACATTCTTGTTCTTGGCAGTCTCCAATTGAAGATCAACATTTTTGTGGGTTTCCATTTATGATATTGCCCTCTTTTATATTTGATTCTTAAATTGTGTTCAGTATATCATTCATTGATATTTTTATAATTTTCATAGTCCTTCAAAATATATGTGGTCATGTTCAATGATTTGAATCACAAATAGGATTGTAAGTATACATGTACATTCATATTTCAAGGCAAATAAAATGGTATAAACTGTTTCTTTATAACAGGTAGTACAATTAACTCAACTTCGACAGGAAAACCTATTCTGAATAGTACAACCATTGCCACTACTGTTATTACTGCTAAAACAGGTAAAATTTAATTTTAACAGGCATTCATAATGAACTCTGTTGTCTTGAGGAAAGTTACTTGTAAGACAGTTCTTGTCTTGGGTGAATAAGAAAAAGCAAAAGGCAAGTGAACTATGGATTAAATAAAATAGTATGTGTCTATTGTCAGACACTGGAAAACAAGAGTCAAATTGTGTAATAATGTTCCCTTCCAGGGAGGTAAGGGACTATCTACAAAACATCTGAATCATAAAGCAAGTGTCTTTTGTCACTTCATAAGCTTTTCTTTGTGAAGCAGTAGTTTATTTATTTATTTATTTAATTATTTAATTATTTATTTATTTAGATTCATATGCCGCCTTTCTCCCGAGACTCAGGGTGGCTTACAGTGCGTTAAGTAATTAGTTGTGCTTAGCTTTAATGATTCCAAGAGAGATACTATATATCCACATTGCAAAGTGGGGAGGGAATCAGCAATTAATTTCCATATCATATAACACTTTTAAATCATTCTTTGAGAGTTTGCAAGATAATTAAATCTTATAAGATTTGCATTTAATTTTTTTTTAATCATGTATCTGTGGTCTCTATAGCATCCTCACACAGGATGTAAATAGTCTGAACAGGTTTAAACAGCAATTGACCTCGCCTGCTTGTAGCATCTAATCTAGAAAAGGACTTGAAGAGTGTATTCAAATTCTGTTTCATAGAGACAGACCTGTAGAACTGATTTTAGAAAATAATACATAGAAAATATAATTCAGGAGCAAATCACTAATAATTATAATCCTCTTATTTGACAGGTACATCAGCTCTAATACCAACTACCAAGCCATCACATCATAAAGCAAGTTTTGATGCAGCCAGTTTCATTGGTGGTATTGTACTTGTGCTGGGTCTGCAAGCAGTTATCTTCTTTCTGTATAAATTTTGCAAGTCCAAAGAACAAAACTATCACACACTCTAGGAAAATGTTGCTTTTTAAGTGGACTTAGATTAGCTCAATATTTATGGTTAGCTACACCAAAAGATGCTTATTCTTTATGGAATATAGCAGTTCAAGATATTATTTTTCAAGACTTAAAAAAAATAGGTCTGCAACGTGCTTGGAATAAGGTTGTGTGAATCATGTCTTGCTGAACAGAAATATTTGCAATATTCTGCATGAACCCTTATTTGCTGTTTTAAATTTTTAGTAGCTGCTACTATAGAATCTATTCTTTTATTTGATATGCCAAATATAGTTGTTGATAGTTATTGCATTTAGTGGCAGCAATGTCCTTGGTAGGTAAATTTACGATTACAGTGATTTAATTAGGTTTAGATACAATATCCCTATGCATCATTATTAAAAATAGATTACTGTTAATTTGACATAAAAAGTATCTATGAAAATTACGGTTTTTTATCTGTTCAGCTTGGAAATTGGAAGAGATTTGTAGGATGTTTTTAGGACATTTTTTTCTTAACAAATATGAATGCCCATATTTTTCCATATTATATGATGTTACAAGTGTGATTGTTTTCTATTGTAAGTGTAAGCATCTATAGGAAGAATGATGATCAAAGATATAAATTCCCCTATGCGTAAGGAAGAAGGACCAGTGCCTTAATTAGCAGATTGCAAATTGAAGTGTTGTGCCATCTTATATTTTGAGGTTCAGTGAAGAATGTCATTTTATTTGCACCAAGTTTTCTCCATTAAACATATAAACCTCAGCACTATATGCTAACATTGTTAACTGTTTTCATATGTGTTAATACAATGTATTGGATCTATATTTTTGAGGAATTAGATCCTTTGAGGAAAATAGATTCGGTAAGCTACATGTGATGAATTTATCCAACTGATTTTTGTGGGTCTATTAAATGTGGCAAAGTATCGATTCAATCTGCTGTATCCAGGCTTTGTTTACTGTTTCTAAAGCCATTTGTCCGTAGCCTTCAAATTACCTGCCTTAGAAAATGCTACGCTTTTCATATGAGGATAATAATTTTAGCAAACAGTTTGTGCTCACAACATTATGGATATTTTAAAGGTACTGTAGTCCTGCATGGATCTTGGAATATTTTATTCCCACATAGCAATATCCTACCTGTAGGTCTCATAATACAGCAAATTGTGTGATTGAACAATTGTGATAGAAACAAACTTGATTGAACACTTGAACTAAGTTATTTTATTTTGATTATTCTCTTAATAGCTTCTTAATGTTTATTTTGCAAGTCATTTGATAAATACAATTGAAATAATCAAAACTCAGTTTATAGTGTTAAGTGCTTCTGCTGGATGAGCTCCAGTCAAAGAGGAACTGCAGTGGTTGATAGTATGCTGATGACAAAATTGACTCTGTGGATTTATTGTTAAAAATGTTAACATCATTCTAATTTCCTTAATCCTTCCAGTTTGAGTAAAATTCACTTCAATATTAGTCAGAAAGTCAATTCATAAAATATATTTAGTAGAGAGTACTGTAATTTTAAAGAATCTTCCGACAACTGCACTCCTAAAAGACAATAGCTCAGGTGAATAAGACAGTTGAACTGGCTACTCCATTCAGATATTTCCAAAATAGGTGATGTGTATTTAATGGCCTTGTGGTAGTCATTTTACCCATTTTCCCATGATCTTTATAAATTTAAGTTAAACTGAAAATTTAAACACAACGCTAATGAAATTCTAAAGAATGATGGTTTAAAAATGCACTCTTAATATTAGATTAGCGTATACTTCAAAGTAAGATTAAAAAGCTATTTAGTTTTTGCTTCCATGCTTATTCTTGAATGTTAATATTTACCTTGTAAATTTAAAGGGAGAAATGTTTCAAAACTGACAGTGCAGTATGCACTTCCAAAATCAAAATGTGAGATCATTTTGTTACTGAGCCAAGAATACCTGTCAAAGACATTAAAACATGTATTCCTAAATATAGTGAACCCTCTTTCAAGTGCCTTAAATTTTCTTAATGTTGGCCTCATGTCAGGGAAAGAAACTTTAATCAATATATCTGCCCCTTAGTGTCAGCAATTACTCTTTTCCAATGATTTTAGAGAATTCAGGTATTAGTATTACCTTTCAGGAAATCTATATTTTCTATTTACCCATAAAACTATATGTTTAGTTACTAGGGCATTGCTAACAATTTCATGTAGTGGCAGTAGATTTGATTTTCTAAACCAACTTCATTTGTAATCTACCAAACTACAGCAGACACTTTAAGGGGCTTCCCAGTTATTCACATATTAAATTCTTTACCATCTAGATTTAGATAGATAGATAAAACTTTGTTTTCGGTATAATGCCATTACTTATGAATTAATATGAATAGATTTTTATCACTTTGCTGGTCGTTTGAAATTCAGCATATTGTTTGTTTTTTAAGCAATTGTCTGTATAGAATAACTGATCACGTGGACCTTAATTCTTTAGATAGTAAATTGTGACTTTCATTCTTTATCTGGATTGTTCTTAGAACTCTCATATGCAAATGTACTGCATAGGGAATGGAATGTTATAGATATTATGTACTGCATATGTGGTGTTGTCATTGGAAGAAATGCAAATTATTTACAACCGTAATACGAAAATAATAAATCATTTATTAAAATGCTTTTTTTGTCCAAGTAAGTTACTTAGAGCTAGACTACATAAACAACCTAATAAACGTTACATTGACAGCATGTAATAGTGCTACGTACTTTTATAAGGCATTTGTAATTTAGGGGACCCAAGAGATCATTTGTTTAAGAAATATCAAACTACAGTTTTATACAATGCATGTGCATTATATACACGTAGTCCTCGACTTACAATAGTTCCTTTAGTGACAGTTCGAAGTTACAACAGCACTGAAAAAAGGGACTTGTGACCATTGTAGCATCCCCATGGTCACATTTACATTCAGATGCTTAACAATTGACTCACATTTATGACTGTTGCAGTGTCCCGGAGTCATGTGATCCCCTTTTGCAACCTGACAAGAAACGTCAATGAGGAAATTAGATTCACTTAATAACCATGTTACTAATTTAAGGACTACAGTGATTCATTTAACAAATGTGGTGAGAAAAGTTGTAAAATGGGGCAAAACCCACTTAAATTTCTCTCTTAACATAAATTTTGGGCTCAATTGTGGCCGTACGTTGAGGACTACCTGTACAATGACAATATGTAACTTTCAAAAGAACAACAATGACATTTCAATATGGCATGACGAAGCCAAAATCTTTTATTCTCATTATTACTCAAAAGCATTGAAGAAAATATGGTAGGAAAAGTTTTATTAACAATTACTGACAGCAACTATATGCACAGTAATGTTTTCAGTCTTGGTCAATGACAAATCTAGTAGCAGTTTATTTTTGAGATGTGTTTCACTCTTGTTGCACAGGAAAAGTAGAATGTGAAGTTTGGGTAAGATCTGGCAATAGAACGTCTACTATTCTTTTTCTCCATCCTGAAGGTACCTGGGAAGACAAAGTTCGTTATTTTTACGTTTTGCACTCTGAATAGCTAACATTTCAAAGATTTGGGAATGGCTATTTTTTGTAGTGGCATAATCTGGGGAAGCAGAGCAGAGGAAAACCCACTGCATATCTGAGGTGTATACACATGCAAGAATAACCATTGTTATTCTTTCATAGTGAAATTCTTTTAAAAAATAGCATTCAAATTAATAAACTTGTTGCTCTCGACTGGATAACTTTACTTGTTGTCTGATGTTTTCATTAACTTTTCACTACTCACTGTTTTTGGTCTAGGAATCTTCTCTAACTTGGTTTTGGCTGTCAAAAGATTCTGAGTGGAATCCTTGGTTAATATGAATGTTGGCAATTCTGCATTCTGACTGCATGAAGAAGAACCTGAAATATAAATGCAGTATATAATATAATGTTATATAGTTGTCCATCCAAAAACAAACCTCTCCTCCTCCCCCTCCCGGCAAAAAAGTCAATGATAGCTTCTTACCTTCTGTTAGGCAAATCCCTATAAAATATAACAAAAACGAAAAATACTTTCTCACACTGGGCATAGGGATAGCATCGCATACGAAAAAAAGGTGATTCCCCCCCCCCCCAGGCAAATCTATAACTTCTTTTTTATTTGCATAGCCTTCTTAATAGCAACTTGCCTGACAATTGTAGAGGGCAACTGAGTGAGATTGCAGAAAAGAGACGTAGTTCACATCTGTTCTCGTCAGTGAGACTAGCCAACTAAAAAGCCTACAGCCATCGTTCTGATAGATACTAGAAGCAGATGTGTTTATTTTCAAGGTTGGAACCAATCCCTTTTTCTCCCCTTTGAAAATCACTGTACTGCAGTGATGTCAAACTCATGTCGTCACGTTGTTGTCGTGACTTATCGGGACTTTTTTCCCCCTTCACTAAACTCGGGGTGGGCATGCCAGCACATGACACATCCGGCCTGCAGGCCATGAGAGTTTGACACTCCTGCTATAGTGTGATAGCACCTATTATGGTTGGTTTGAAATGAGAATCTACCACCTGTTTTGGACAATCTTTGCATGTTCTGCTCTACTGTTACTGTTAAGTGGTAATGTTACAGCCTCTCCCCAGTTGAACAGATACTGCATTTGGGCTCTAAATAATTTCCAAGCACCTCTTCTAGGTCACATCGAAGCGTTTGCATATCATTTCTTGAAAATACATCATTTACAAACATCCTGTGGTTTTCAGCATTTTTGGAGGTGTTTTAAACTCATTAATCTCTGTCAAAAGCTCAGAGTACTTCCAAAATAATCTGTCAGTTTCATTTGATGCAAGACATTTTGTGAAATTTTGTACTTTAAAAATTCCATTTGGTGTACCTCTACTTCTAACAATGTAAACAAAGCACAAAATGCAATGAGGTCATTACAGAAGACCAGCAGTACATTCTAGGCTTTGATTAATTTGTACAGTTAATCTTAGAGCTTGGAACAATTTCTGGAATATTGGTGTGCACAGGTACACAATGCTACATTGTATTCTTTGTTAATATATCCCATTCACAGCTCTACATAAAAGAGATGCTTATTCATTAGAATGTTTCCATTGCTGGTGTGGATGACAATTGAAGTGTGTGAATGAACTTTAAAGCAATCTGAACAGAATGCATTTGAAATCTTGGCAATATTCTGAATATTTTTTCCCCAATTTCCAGGCCCAGGGCATTCTTGATAGTATCCCATACCATTAGCTTTTTTGACATTAGTCCAAGTTAGCTAGGTTATCCTTTAAATTACATTCTTACCAGGATGTAGTTGTTGCTGTCAGAGCAATCTAGTAGGTTTGACTAGAGAGATTAAAAAACATCCTGGATGATGACAGGCACAAACCACTTTAATACTTTTGCCTCTTGGTCTACTGTCATCATAACACAGTCATATATCCATGTAATCTCCAGAGGTCATGCTCAACTCAGGGCATTGTAAACATTACGATGGCAATGATATAGTAATAAATTCTCACTGTTTATAAAAACATACCATCCATGAACTTTATTTGCTTTTATATACTAATAACTACTTGGTATTGGGAGCCTACAGGTTTACATATTTTTCCTTACAGCTTTCCAAGATAGTACGCTAAAGTTAAAATGAGAAATGATATTGATAGCTTAGTTCTTACCTGGAAAATAATAATGTTTGCTTTTAGTAATGTGTGAAAGATTAGCAGACCTTCTTGCCACTGAAAGCAAGAACATAAATAAGATGAATTGAAAAATAAACTATGAAAAATAAAAATAAAGTATCAAAATGTCTACATTTTTAACAGATCTGGATGCATCACTTTTTGTTAGACTTGTATTTTGTTTTCAGGAGCTCAGGAAGTCATGTTTAGATTATGATTAATCAGATTTCAAATTTAGTTAACATTAAAATGGATAAGATTGGATCTTCCGACTGTTTTTGATGCTGTATGCAATACTACTATATATCTAAATAAGTGGATATAATTAAATTCTCACATCATACTCAACTGCTCATACTATCTTAGCTTTTCTTACAACTCAATAACAGTATTTCCAAATAGAGATATGCTATAATGCAGCTGCTGTTTTATCAGTATGATATTGTCAAGCACTGGAGTCCTAACTTTAAGCATTTGTGCATGTAAACAGAACCAAGAGTTCATCCAGGCTTCAGCAAGTAAATCCCCTGTAATGGTTTTTTAAAACGTTTCTTCCAAGTTGTACAAGTAGATAATAGTTGTGTTATTTGAGCAATTAAGAACTGGTACAAAGAAGGTGTTCACAGAGATGATTCCTATATGGCGTGGATTTAGGTAATGCTTCATTACTGATGGAGGTTTAATTAGTTATATGATGCAGGTTTAAATGCATGCATGTGTTTCATGGATCAAATTACCTGGATCTATATTTTGAAGCATTTATTTATAATTATGTAAAAGATTTTATGGTTCCTGTCAGAAGATAATTCTGGGTGACTCACAACAAAACTAAAAAAACATTAAAAGCATAAACATCCCATGCATGAAACATCCTCCTAGGATGCTCCTATAACCATCTGCAAGCTCCCGTCACTATCCCAGCACTTGAGCACACAATAAGGTTAGGGTTGATGGCCCTTTGGAAGGCTAAAAGGGTGGGTGGCTCCCAGATTGCCAGAGGGAAGATGTTCCACAAGATAGGGAAGACACTAGATAGCAAGTGGAAGATGTTCCACAGAAAAGATACTAGATAGCAACATTTCAGAGAGAGGACCTGGAGTATACCTACCCCTTCAATATGGTGGAACAGACAGATACCTCAGTGAGAGGCACTCCCATTGATAAAAAGAATATCTGTAGTTCAAGGTTTGAACTGTGGGATCCTTGGTGCTTGGAGCCTTTTTTTTTTTTTTTTTTTTTTTTTTGCAGATGTTTCTTTACCACTGATGGATAATGCAGGAATGATGTTACTTAGCTGGGTAATGAGATGTTGGCAAGAAAACAACTAAGCTCAGAGAGCACCACATATTCCCATGGCATGTAAGATTTTATGGTGATAAACAGCACCTTCTACTGTACCCAGAAGGAAAATGGGAGCCAAAATGTGACTCATACAACAGGGCTATAACATGGGCAAACTTGGGAGTGCCCAACACTGCATGTACTGCATCCAAAAACAGTTGTAGCTTTTGGGTAGTGCTCAAGGGCAGCCCCATGTACAGTGTATACTTACTCTGGTACTCCAAAGAGGAGTTGACTATAAGCACAGCCTCCTAGTCCAGAAAAGTTCACAATTGTTGGAACAACAACAATTGATCTAGGTACTGCTGCTGCCACCTATTCCATAAGTAGGAGTAGAGAATCCACAAGAACCTCAAACCTACAAGCTCAGTTTGGGGAGTACAACCCTGTCTGGAATTAAATGACACATCACCAAATCCTGGGAGGCTGTTGATACATCATGCCAAGCTACACAGGCAATGCTGTTGCAGTGTTGTTTGTTTGGCGATTGTGGGGAACTGGATGGGCTGGAACCGATTTTGACTCATCCTGGCAATGGCAAAATAATGGCTCCTGCTCCCAATCCCCAAAGGCAATCTAGAAAGATACAATTGTATTAGAAGCCGTTTACAGTTCTAGGACAGTGAGGATGGTTGCACCACTCCTGTCCCAAGCCCATCAAAAGTCAACAGAACCATGAGACTTCCGGTTGACGTTGCAGTGGGAACGGACTGGAAAATAGCAGGCTCTGATGAGCCGCACAAAACCCAGCCAGATGAACTGCTGCCGGGAGGCTTTCAAGCCATAGCCGTCTTGCAGGGATGGTGAAGAAATGAGGCGTTTCGTGGATCGCGAGGAATTGGCAATTTCCTCGTTGGAACAGAAACAGCTCTCCTGAAGCCAGGACGGCAGCCATCGTATGGTGGCCACCTAGAAGCTGGGACAACCGGACCTAAGAATTGAGCTGGAGCGGCGTTTGGACAGAGTGTTAGAACTGGGTGAGATAATTGCCAATTTATACTGAGAAAAAATTGAAATTGGAGTCTTAAAAGAAATTCCTGAGCTTGGACTAGCGGCTATCTGGCATTTGGGGGGGGACACACACGCGGGGAAAAAAAAGTGGGGGACTGTAATACAAAAAGCCTAAGAAGGAGTTTTAGATCTGGAGAATTGGGAAAAGCAAAATATTTCAAAAGGGGAAAAAAGTGATTTTCAGAAAAAAAAAACAAATTAGATGAGGATTTTAAAAATTTCTGGATATTTTGATAATTAATCGGACTTAACAGACTATTTTGTAATGGAATAGAAATGGAGAGTACCATCTGCTGGAGGGGAAAAAAGTACTGTAATAGTCTACTTAAATAGACAAAACAAAAGAAATGGCAGCTGGAAGACTCGATCTTGGCCATATAGAAGATAATTTGGACACTGTGAGAACATTTAAGGAGTGACTATTTTACATCTGAGATTTTGTTTCATTTCCTTCACTCCTGGAAGATAGCCTTTTAATTGGATTTGATGTTGCTGAATTTGGATAATTAATAATTGAGATCATTTTAAATTTGAAGAACGAATAATTGAAGAAAAAGAAGAAGAGATACAAGAAAATTAAATAAACTTTAAATTTTGGCTAACTGAAAAGAGATACAATTGGGGACGTTTTAATAATCTTATATTGCTACAAAACAGAGTTGCAGATATATGAAGAGTTAATTTTGATGTTTAAAAGTATATGTGAATCTTTATTAGGCAAAAAAGAAATAGAAAATTAACAAAGTTATAGAAAAAAAAAGTGAAGAGTTTGGAGAGGGAATTATAAACGAGAAGCAAGAAGTTAACAATGTTGAAGAGAAAATATTAAAAAATAAAAATCAGATAGATAATATTATAGAAATTTTTGGGAATGTAAAAAGAGTAGAGAGGAAAGGGGGGAAATTCCCCCTAAAAAAGAAACAGTTAAAAGGGAAAAAGGGAAATACCTGGGAGAGACAAGGGTAAGTCTTGGTGAAGGATGCTCAAAAAGTACAACAAAAAAGATAAAAGGAATCCAGAAGATGAAATGTAACATATATAAAAAGAAAAAAAAAGAGAATTGAGCGAGAAAAAGGGTTGAGCAAAAAACTATTAGAAAATGGGAGAAGATTGAGAGATGATGGTTAAAGATGAATGATTACGGGGTAAATATTAGTAAATATATATAATGTAGATTAATGAATGGGAATGGGAAAGTAGACAATATAACAATAATAGCGATTTTGATAGTCTTGAATTTAAATTGTTATTGTATTGGTAAGAGAGAAGAATTATAGGATATACTGTGATGTTATTTAGGTGAAAGCATTGAATATGAAATGATAAAGAAGTATGTAAAGAAAATAATATGGCAGAAGTTGAAATAAGATATGGTGAAAATTGACTAAACAAATTCTGAATAGAATTTGTTTATATTAAATCTCAGCAGATAGAAATGTGAAAATAAGTAATTTAATAACATTAATTTTGATAACAATGTAAATTAAGATGAATATTTAAAATGTCAATTGTAAAGAGAATAACAATGTTGAAATCATGAAAGCAATTATTGTAAAGAAGAATGAATAGAACTTGTTTGTGATAAATCTCAGCAGATGGAAATGTGAAAATAAGTATTTTAACAACATTATTAATTTTGATAATGTAAATTAAGATGAATACTCAAATACTAATGATTGGGAAAAAGGAATTAGAGACATACTTCCAGAAATGAAAAAAGATAGTAAATAACTGGAATAATTGAAACTGAGGAGAAATATAAGGAATAAAATGATCTTATCTGTAAGTAAAATTGAAAATGATAAAGAATTATGGAAAGAGAACAACACGGCAGAAGTTGAAATAATAAGATATGGTGAAAAATGACTAATTTGTGATAAAGGATTATACAAAAGAGATGAATATTGAAAAAAATGGGAAAATTAAAATACATTATAACTATGATTATATATAAGATGTATAAGATGTGACCCGGTCATGTTCATAAAATATGTATGATGAAAGAAAAAAAATTAATAAAACTTGTATAAAAAAAAGTCAACAGAAGCATAACCAATATCTTTTCTAGTCTAAACCCAGATTGAAAAGGTCCATATAAATCACTTCCCCCAGGGCCCTCTGAAACTGAGTTGCAATCACCCTCCCAACCACCTTCACTAAAAACATCTGGATGAACATTGTCTAACATGATTGGTCCAAGTATGGGGCACATCTGTGCCTCCTTCAAGGCAGATTGTGCCAACTCCTCCCATATGTATTAACCACCATTTGGAACCAAACATATGGCACTTCTGAGGACACCTTAAATCAGCCAAAAGGGGCACAGATCCAGACCACAGGTGGCTGAGCTCACAACCATGGAAACCCTGTTCACTTCTTTAGGATCAACCAGCTCAAGTTCCTCCCAGATTACAGGACTCAAATGTGTCTTGGTTATTTCCAAAGGATCTGCCCAATCAGAGTCCATCCCTGAGCAAAGTTGAGCAACTCACAGCAGTCTTGAAAGGGCTTCCCAGCTCCTCCTTACCCCAAAGGGACCTGATTACCTGAAATAGGGCCAATAGGTAGTTAACTGTAGATGCAGTAAGGGCAGAGAAGTATGCTTTGCTGCCCTTATCACAATATAAATCCTGATATATTTTCAGTCCTGAGCTACCGTGTTTCCCCGAAAATAAGACAGGGTCTTATTTTCTTTTGACCCCCCCCCCCAAGGGCTTGGCCTTATTATCGGGGGGCTTATTATTTTGGGGGTGCAAGGGCCGGCGAGCGTGGGACTGGATGTCCCGTCACTGCCATCACCTCCCCTCCCTGTTCTTCATGCCGGCCAAGCGGCCCAACATGTCCCACCCCACCCCAATGGCAACAGTTGCTTCCCTTCCCCGCTATCTCTTTATCAAGAAGGGTGGCAGGTGGGGCGGGGGAAAAGCAAGACGCATGGAACGAGATGTTCCCCTTGCCATCTCTTCGCCTTCCCCCTCACCAGGCATGGTGGGGCTCCTGCCCCTAGCTTAGCCACTCGCCCCCTTTAGGGATGCAATTGGGGTGGCAGGTGGGGCAGGTGAGAAGCGGGACATGCGTCTTACCTTTCCAGCTCCGTTGCGTTTCTTGCCGTTGTGTCCAGGGAAACGCGCTGTAAAAGAAAACCTTGCAAGTTCAATCGAACTTCTTTAAGTTTTCTTTTACAGTGTGTTTCCCTAGACACAACGGCAAGGAAAGCGACGGAGCTTGAAAGGTTACACCTGCGTCCCACTTCTCGCCCATCCCACTTGCCACCCCCAAATTGCATCTCTAAAGGGGGCGGGACCAGCTGCACATGCGTGTAAGTAGTTGGTAAGAGGGCTTATTCTGCGGGGGTGGCTTATATTATCGCATGTGCTGAAAAGCCCAATTGGGTTTATCGGACATGTCTTATTTTCGGGAAAACAGTACAAATAACAAATTATTGACTGAAAATGATACAAAATACTACTGCAACAGAAAGGAAATTGGGATAGAAAATAAAATAGAAAAGAACAAGATCCTGCTATTTCAGCACATATATCAAATGTGAACTGACTGGGGTCTACAAGAAGTGTCTGGTTTTCAGCAGCAGTGTGTTAACATACTGACTTTGGATAATGGATAGCTCTCATATTGAAGCTATTCAATAAATATTTTCAAGGTCTGTTTTAGATTAATTTCAACAATAAAGGACATTAGCATTAGTTAGCAAAACCAAGAGTGAGAGAATCTCCTCCTCCTCTCACCTTTTCATTCAAAATTGATGGTTCTGAGGATGATGTGGTAATTTCTTTGAATTGTATCCTATGCCATTGTTACTATTTTTCTCCATGGCTTTTGGCTCACTGAAATTAATTGGTGAGTAGATCTGAGTATGTTGGCAAATGAGACATACTGACATAATTCTTAGCGAAAGGCCTGATTTTATTTAATTGCTTTCACCTTCCCTGCCTTTCCAAGGCCGCAGATTCTTACTTCTGATTTTGTTTTTGTTTGGAATAATAGCCGTGCAATGGAACTAAAATATAATTGCAACCAATTATCTTTCAAACTATATTTATACCTGCAGGGGAACATTTCTGGGAAATTGCAGCTTCTGAGTCATAACGTTGACACTGTAGCTCATGTATCTTTTGGAAAGCATTCAGTTTTAAATTGCGTTCCTGGGTCAGCTGGCTTCTTATCTAAAATAGGTATATATATATACATGTTTATAAATAATCCCAAATTCATATTATGATCCATACTTAAAACACTGAGTGCATAAAGGAAAGGAAATGCTTTTAACCTTAGTTCAATTAATATTGACAGCTGAACCAGAAGGGATTAAATTTAGAATGAAGCAGCCATAGGACTGTTTGAGAACAAAGCAATTCCATGTGGTCAAATGAAGCTTATGTTGGTATTAATTGTACTTTCCTGCTTCCAAGACAGAGCTAAATGCGAGAGAGCCTTGTGAAAATAAGACTTTTCTGGGTCCTGTGTTTCCTTTTTATTTTTCACCCTCTCCCCAGTGGCTGTTCAACCACAGAGGCAGAAAGGGATTGATAGTAAATTAGGCTCCCTAGGACTACCCATGATGGAGCCAATGCTAATCACGCTCCTGGAATTTTGTTTTTTTATTTTTTTCTGGCAGAAGAAAGCAACAGTAATACGAAGTGACAATCTTCCAGACTTCCCTGTGCCAGTTTGGAAAGACTCAGAAAATGAATAAAAATTAACCACAACTATGCTCAACTACTACAAACAGCCAAATTAATTGCCCTACAGCAAGATGGCATATATATTCCGTATCAATTATACTAGCATCAGAACAAGCCTAGCAATTTAGAACAGATGACTACAGAAAATCAGAAAAACCATAGGGCAGCAGTAAAATATATTAGCTACAAAATAATGGTGCTCTTATTCTGCCAGGCAAAAAGAGATCTGAAGGTAAGTGGAAGCCAAAGCTGGAAGCCCTTTTGCATGAGTCTACTCTAGTGGTTAAGGCATCAAGCCAGGAACCAGTAAATAAGTTCTTCTCCCACCTTAGGCATGAAAAACCAGCTGGATGATTGGGTCAGTCACTTTCTCTCTCTCTGCCCAACTCACCTCACGAGATTGTTGCAGGAAAAATAGGAGAAAGGAGGAGTATTAAGTATAGTTTGCTGCCTTGATTTTTTTTTATAAAAATGATGAAGGTGCAACAAAAAATGTAAAAAAAATCTGAATCAACTTTGTCTATTACTGCATTTTAAAATTCAGATATACATTCTGGTGCATGACTTTGTTTTTACTCATGTTAGCAAGAAGATTTCAAAGCATGTACAAAAATACATCCTTTGGTAACTCACTAAAATATTTATAACCTTACTTGTTGAATTTCTTTCTTCATCTTTGCTTCCTGGAGATGTCTTGTTTTAGAGGATTTTTCCGATTCTTCTGTCAGGTTCAATAACTTCACTTCTCTCTCCCCAAGGTTTTCTAACATTTTGTCCAAGTTTGCTGTCTTAATCAAATCTAATTGCTGTCTTTTACAAAATTCTTGATTAATCTTACGTTCTGCTTCCTGAAGTAAGTATTCCTATATGAAAATATTAACAAGATTAGTATAATACTGTGTTTAATCTCAGGAGAAAAGAAACTGAATTAAATAAATTTATTAATATAGACTAAACTATATACAGAGACAATATTTTTATCAAAATATATGTTTTGCAATGTTGCATAGAATATTCAAATAAAAAAGTGATTAAAATTGACTGCAGGAAGCAAAAATTATTTCATTTCATCTTTAAAAAATAGCAAGAAATTAAATTTTTCATTTTTATAATCTTTAGGAGTAAAATGTAAAGTAATTTGTCTCACACATATCATTCTATTACAACAGCCATTTAGATTTAGATTTTAATGTTAGATTGCTTTCCAGAGACTTGGCTTGTTTTTAATGAGAGGCACTCTAGGAATTAAAATACATCTGGATAAGAAAAATACCTTGTCTGGCAATATTTTGCTTTGAATAATGTATGTAATATATGTCCTTTAAAACTTGCATATTGCTGTAAGAAATGATTTGTTTCCTTAAAAAGTGAATCCTGACCTACATTACTCTATAATGTCACATTAACAAACAAAATTTTAGATGGAGTACTTCCCGTGTCTCTTTTTCTAAGATTCTTGGAGCTGGTCCCATTTTGAATGGCCTTATAGTTAGCATTTACAATAATCTTGAAGTCCAGTATTATTGTGCTGGTCTATATACTGTATTTTTGTCATTAAATAAATTTCTATAAATTTATAAATATAAATTCTATAATTTATTTATAATTTCTTTAAATAAATAAATAAAAATACAGCATCCTTCACTTAATCCTCCAGGGAAAGATTGAAGGCAAACGAGGTCCAGGCAGAAGAAAAACTTCATGAATTCAAAACCTAAGGGACTGGTTTGGACAAATCTCATCAGCACTTTTTCATGCAGCTGTTGACCAAAATAGGATTGCCAACATGATCGCCAAAGTCCAATGACGGATGTAGCACAAGAAGAAGAAGGAAATAAATTTCTATAATCAGTATCTAAATTTATAAAAATTGTATACTTTAACATTCTGGGTATAAATGGCTTAGGACCTGGTTATTTACGGGACCGCCTGCTACCACCAATAGCCTCCCACCGACCAGTACGCTCCCATAGAGAGGGGCTCCTCCGGGTGCCGTCGGCCAAACAATGTCGACTGGCGGCCCCCAGGGGGAGAGCCTTCTCTGTGGGGGCACCTACGATCTGGAATGAGCTCCCCCCGGAGATACGGAGGATCCCGGATCTGCGTACCTTCCGTCGCGCGCTTAAGACCTTTCTATTTCACCAAGCCGGCCTGACTTAAGTCTTTCCCCTTTTTAAATGGAAATTTTAAATTTGGTTTTAAATTATTGGGGTTTTAAATTTGTTCAGCCAAATTATTTAATTTCGTTTTAATCTATTTTAAATTTTGTATTTATATGTTTTATTCTATGGCTGTTCACCGCCCTGAGTCCTTCGGGAGTAGGGCGGTATACAAATTCAATAAATAAATAAATAAAATAAATAAATAAACTGGATTTAAGTCAACTGTAAGGCCAAATATGAAGTTCCAAAGGATATAGGAAAATAAATAGGTTTTATACACTATCCAGAAGTTATTAAATTAGACTCTTATCCCCAGCATAATACCCATTTTAATTATTAAGAGCATTTCTAAATGTATCATCCAGATGATTACTAAGAGATAGAAAAAATATTTTTACATTTTGAGGAGTTAATGTGAAAATGTATTTTGATTCAAGAGTGATAGATATTTGCAAGCAATGCTTATGTTGATTCCATTTGTACGTTTTAAACAGATTGAAGTGAATTAATGGTTACACTTTGGTAGGAGGAAGAAATACACAGATTCTTGTTAAAGTTTTATAAGAAAAACGAAATACGGAAACACATAGTTTAAAAATGAGGGTAATGTTACTGAATTCAGTAAAAATAATAAAAGAAGAGGATTTTGTTGGCTACATGGTATATGATGAGCTTAGGCAGATACCTGTTTCTCTAGTTGTTGCTTCAGCTTTTTATTTTCAGTCTGAGATTCTGCCAAGACTTTCCTTATAGCTCTCAACTGATGATTAAATAAAATGGCCTCTTCTTCCGACTTCATCTGGGATTGCAAGCACTCTTTTTTATTCTGAACAGCCTCCTGCAAAGGCAAAGGATTCAGCAAGATCTAAGCTAGAGAATCAACTCTCAGAGAGGCTGAATTATTTATAAGGTTGTTAACTTTGTCTCCTTTACTATGTGTTTAACTTTGTCTCCTTTTCGATGTGTGAAGAGGTCCCCATTTTTTTTTTTTTTTTGGTCTACTGTAGATCTTTTAAAGCTTAATACCAAACAAACATCAGAAAATCTCTACTTCTTTCAATTCTGACTCTTAATTTTCACAACATCAGTGCTGCCTACACTGCTGCTTTATTTCACCTCTTCTGAAATAAAAAGTATTAGCCCCAACCATTCAATGTGGCCTTCCTCTAGTTTAAATAATCATGTCCACAGCCATCTTAAACTGGCAGAACATCTCTTAATGTGAGAGAAGTTATTCTTTCTACAACTACAGTTAAATAGACTGTTTAGATTTATGAGACTATGGTGAACTAAGCACTGGGTTGCTTGTGGACAATTGATTGATATTGCAGGTCTCATTTGCCAATTCAAGGCACCATACTATTTTTCTGTACAACAAGCCCATGAGGCACCTTAAAGTACTTTTGGGGACAGTGGTGGCTGATTTCACTCCTTAGGAGCTCTTCTCTTTTTCCCCATCACCCACCTGTCAGCTGCCTGCAGCTGGATGCTTGGCAATAGATAATTTTCCACTCCTGGTGTAAACATTAAAAATTGTCTGCTGCAGAACTGGCAGGAGGCAGACAGACAACATTTCATTTCCTTTCTTGCTAAAATCAAATGCTAATAACTGGGGGAAGCAACAGTCTGGAGGTGTATGACAGAAAGAAAATGACCCTAAAACCTCTGCCTTTCTCAGTGATCCTTCAATGTAGGTATGGGCAATATTTGAGAGGCTGGAGGCCACAAATCAGATTTCAACTATCTGCCAGGTTCAGGACTTTAATTGATCATGTAATGAGGTCATTCTATAATGGAACACTTCTTGTTTCTATTCCCACCCTTTAAAAAGTTGGACCAAGCCATAACTAGCATAAAAATGAGAAAAAGTGACTATTTTTAGGGTGATTCAGAGTGGAAAGTAATTTCAATCCTATTTTTAATTTAAAACAAGCATTCATTAAATCTCAGCAACACAATTTTGGGACATAGGGCGTGCACATTTGTCCTGCAGGGCTATGTACTCCTCTAATTAATGCATGTGTTATTTTCAGAAGCTGACTAATATCTTTGTGTAGAAGCGAGCACACATATAAGTAAAACATATATTCTGCCCTGAAGACCTGTCCAATCCCAATTTATGCTATTTTTTTAAAAAAAGTCACAATTTACATGTTTATTTATTATACTCTTATTAAAAAGCCAGTAGCTTTTTAAAGGGAATCTCACCTTCTCTACTTCTTGCAATGTTGTCAAAAATTGTGCTTTTTGCATTGTTTCTTTCCAGAACTTTAAGACCTTCAGTTTGCATAACAACTTCTCCAATTCACTGTTTTCATCCCGTAGTTCCTGCAACTTCTCCTGCTAAAGAGCATAGGTTCTTTCTATTAGCATTCTCTCCCCAAAATCTTTGCAACAACCTTTTAACAATAAGCATCAGTCTCTGTTCTAGTGAGGAAAGAGATATGAATACAAAACAGAAACTCAAAGAAAGACATGTTAAATTGTATGTCATATAATCTCTCTCCATAATACAAAAAAATTCTATGGCTATTCAGGAATACCCAGAGCAGTAGTTCAGTTTATGATTAAATTTACAGATTACGATTAAGATTACAGATTACGATTAAGGACCCAGATTATGGGGGCAATAAGATGACTTTGTATAAATATACAAAAGTATGAAGGCTATTGCTTAACACATTGTAAGCCGCCCTGAGTCTCCGGAGAAGAAGGGCGGTATATAAATCAAATTAAAAAAAAAAAAAAGTGGACCCTAGCCAGTGGTGGGATTCAAGTAATTAAACAACCGGTTCTCTGCCCTAATGATTTGTTCCAGGAACCAGTTTGCCAAACTGCTCAGAAAATTAACAACTGCTTTTCCCGAAGTGGTGCAAACTGGTTGAATCCCACCACAGACCCTAGCATATTCTCTTTTGCATTATAACTGCTCGCAATGAGATATGTATAGAATCAGTCATCAGATTTTTGGTTCTGAATAAAACCTGCAATATTATCTCTCTCTTCCATTCCTGATATAGAGTATACAGTCATGGCCGTAAATGTTGGCACCCCTGAAATTTTCCCAGAAAATGAAGTATTTCTCACAGAAAAGTATTGCAGTAACACATGTTTTGCTATACACATGTTTATTCCCTTTGTGTGTAATGGAACAAAACCAAAAAGGGGAGGAAAAAAAGCAAATTGGACATAATGTCACACAAAACTCCAAAAATGGGCTGGACAAAATCATTGGCACCCTTTCAAAATTGTGGATAAATAAGATTGTTTGAAGCATGTGATGCTCCTTTAAACTCACCTGGGGCAAGTAATAGGTGTGGGCAATATAAAACTCACACCTGAAAGCAGATAAAAAGGAGAGAAGTTCACTTAGTCTTTGCATTGTGTGTCTGTGTGTGCCACACTAAGCATGGACAACAGAAAGAGGAGAAGAGAACTGTCTGAGGACTTGAGAACCAAAATTGTGGAAAAATATCATCAATCTCAAGGTTACAAGTTCATCTCCAGAGATCTAGATTTGTCTTTGTCCACAGTGCGCAACATTATCAAGAAGTTTGCAACCCATGGCACTGTAGCTAATCTCCCTGGGCATGGACAGAAGAGAAAAATTGATGAAAGGTGCCAACGCAGGATAGTCCGGATGGTGGATAAGCAGCCCCAAACAGGTTCCAAGCAATTCAAGCTGTCCTGCAGGCTCAGGGAGCATCAGTGTCAGCGCGAACTATCTGTCGACATTTAAATGAAATGAAACGCTATGGCAGGAGAGCCAGGAGGACCCCACTGCTGACACAGAGACATAAAAAAGCAACACTACAGTTTGCCAACATGTACTTGAGTAAGCCAAAATCCTTCTGGGCAAATGTCTTGTGGACAGATGAGACCAAGATAGAGCTTTTTGGTAAAGCAGATTATTCTATTGTTTACCACAAACAGAATGAGGCCTACAAAGAAAAGAACACAGTACCTACAGTGAAATATGGTGGAGGTTCACTGATGTTTTGGGGTTGTTTTGCTGCCTCTGGCACTGGGTGCCTTGAATGTATGCAAGGCATCATGAAATCTGAGGATTACCAACGGATTTTGGGTCGGAATGTAGAGCCCAGTGTCAGAAAGCTGGGTTTACGTCGGAGATCTTGGGTCTTCCAGCAGGACAATGACCCCAAACATACGTCAAAAAGCACCCAGAAATGGATGGCAACAAAGTGCTGGAGAGTTCTGAAGTGGCCAGCAATGAGTCCAGATCCCAATCCCATTGAACACCTGTGGAGAGATCTTAAAATTGCTGTTGGGAAGAGGCGCCCTTCCAATAAGAGAGACCTGGAGCAGTTTGCAAAGGAAGAGTGGTCCAAAATTCCGGGTGAGAGGTATAAGAAGCTTATTGATGGTTATCGGAAGCGACTGATTTCAGTTATTTATTCCAAAGGGTGTGTAACCAAATATTAAGTAAAGGGTGCCAATGATTTTGTCCAGCCCATTTTTGGAGTTTTGTGTGACATTATGTCCAATTTGCTTTTTTTCCTCCCCTTTTTGGTTTTGTTCCATTACACACAAAGGAAATAAACATGTGTATAGCAAAACATGTGTTACTGCAATACTTTTCTGTGAGAAATACTTCATTTTCTGGAAAAATTTCAGGGTTAGGGTTAGGGTTAGGGTTAATGTGAAAAGTTCATCCATAAAGCATCTGAGGCTGAAATTCTAGACATTTAATCTGGGAGTAATGTTCATTGTACTCTGTAGGATTGTGCTTCTGGTGATTCTGTAAATTATGCAATGAGCAAGAACCAGCGCACAATTTATCTCAAGCAATTTTTTTTTTACTGTTAAATTCATATTTATATGGAAAACAGGAAGATTTTCTACATTTAAACAATTATAAAAGAAATACATTTTTATCCCCAATAACACATTTTTTCAATAACCTTTGTCTTCATCACATAATATTTGTATATACCGGTCCATAAAAATTAATAAAAAATGCTAATGAATAAATTTTGTTTAGCATTAAATTCATCAGATTCTTGATCTTCTCCCCAAAATGGCTGATGTGAAAGGAACTTAGACTGAGAAAAGAGAAGGCTACGTCAGGCAGAGGTGCAATTCAAATTAGCTCAGCTTTTCTGGTCTCTAAACCTAAATACAATCAATCTCAAAAAGATGTGAAATTCAGACCAGATATATTCTAATTTGTAACACATTATTTTAATGAATGAGAGTCAGACAATATCTGGTAACGATTCAAAAGAAAAAGTCATAGAAACTTGCATAATCCTTATTCAATGTCAGAATACAAAAAATTTCATGTCTACATGCTTTGTTTTGTTTGCTTTAATAGCTTTCAAAGGGATTTCTCTAATGTATGTATATCAAATTGCAATTCTCAGCTTGGTTTTTTTTGACCCTAGGTCATGATTTGTTTCTTTTATTCCTAAGCATTAAGCAAACTAAAGGGCTACCTGAGCCAAATGTTCTTCAAGCGCACTGTTATCCTTTGTAGAGCCAAACTTTTTCTTCAGATTAATAATTTTCTCCACACCCTCTTTTCTCACTTCACTGATGATTTCTGACATTTGTTTGTTCATGCTTAGATGATATTCATCTACTTTCCCCTGCAGCCATAACGCAAAGTCAAACTCTGAATGCCTCTTTTCAAATAAATGAATTTTAAGAAAACAATTCTGTAAGATTTTTAAAATCTGGAAACACAAAAATAAAATCTCCCCATCTTTAACATTATTATTTGTAAAATAAACACTGGCCAGCAACCTAGACATTTCTCCTAATCCCTACCTAGTAATCAAAGGCAACATGAGAAAATGAAACCAATTCATTTCTGGAAAAAGCTTTTTGAAGCCAGCCTTCCATTAAATAAAAACCAAATTTGACATTTCTGTTTGTTTTTATGTCTATGGAGATTCTCAATCATCCAGGTCATGGTTGTCCCAAAGGTGCTTTTTTCAAGAGGCAACTGGACTTACCTCTTGAAGTCCAGGCAACTGTTGCCTGGACTTCAAAAAAGTCCAGGTGTCTCTTGAAAAAAAGCACATTGGGACTGTTTGTTTTTACTTCATGTACTGACATTCTATACACTGAGCTCTGAGAAGAAATAAAATGTAATGAATTAAAACAAGACCAGTGACATAGTATGTGGAGGAATTACATTTTGCTTTTTTTTTTCTTTTGCTAACTGGTATCATCCTTCACTATGGTAATCTGAAAACGAGCAAACAATTGATCTTTTCATTGGTGAAGTTCCACTAAAATAAAGTAGCAAGGAAGTTAAATAATTCCAGAAGTAAGGAAAACATGGCACATTGCTCTGCTCTCTTATCTTGTCTACACAGGACCTGATCTTTGGAACTTAGCACTTATTCTTGAAAAAGCATAAAATATTGTACTAAATTTCAACACTTTTCTGAAAAAGCATTGGAATAATCTACTTGATTTTACATCCCTCTGTATCTCTTGTACCTACTTTTATTTGCAGACACACGAAAAATATATTTTGTACCAATGCTTCATAATCCTCTTGAACTTCTTTTCTTATCTTTTCTTTGATATTGTGTTCTTCTTTTTGCAGATCAGTAACTTTGGCTCGCAAAGCAGTTATTTCCAGAATCATCTCATGACTCAGTCTAGCTGTCTATAAAAGAGGTAGAAGCAATGATTTACAATTTTATTTGTAAACGTAATCTTTCAAAATAAGTCTTTAGAGTGTAAGGACACCAGGAGGCATTCATACACCTTCCCTGAATAAAAGCACAAAAGTCACAGCAACTAACTTGACTCAGATCCATTTCAATAGCTCCTGTGTTGTCTTCTATGATATGCACTTCCTGAAATAGAATGGAAATGTACTTTTAACTAATTTGGCCTTTCAGAAATTGCTACCTTTTCTCCGTGTTCAGGACATTATTTTGTTCAAAGAAATGAAGAATCACTTCCCCCTTTTCCTGTTATAGAACCAGTAGTACCTGTTCTTTTTGATATAGTAGCTGATGTTGCCAACGGAGCAGATTTTCATAGAACATGGAGTAGGTTTCAAAGTTGCTACGTTCTCTGGCCATGACATCACAAGCTAGCGAGGTAAGGCATTTTTTAAAGTGGTCCCTTCGAAAGGTAATCTGGAAATAAAATAAAATCAGAAAATAAACTGATTTTTTTAAAGATTTTTATCTCATTGTTATTACTTTATAAATAACTGAATGCAACAATCTGACATAATACTCCTTCCTCCTCCTATTTTCCCCACAACAACAATTCTGTAAGGTGAGTTGGGTTGAAAGGCAGTGACTGGTCCAAAATCATACAGCTGACTTTCAAGATGGAGCTAAAATCGGTCTTTTGGTTTCTAGCCAGGTGCTTTAACCACTAGACCAAACTGACTCTCAGTGTTAGGCAAACACAGTTAGGCAAAAAACAGTGTTAGGCCACATAGGCAAATTTGGTTTCTTCTAGTGCTTCCTCCACAGTTCATTGATAGTGAAGATGATGTACCAGTGGTAGGTTGCCCCCGGTTCGCACCAGTTCTATAGAACCTGTAGTAAAACTGGCGGGAGGCTCCACCCATCAACCCCGATGTCATCAAAACGCTTCTGCACATGCACAGAAGTGCACACACAAGCAAAGCAAGCAAGCGCGCGGCCCCATTGCAAACCAGTAGCAAAGGTAAATAGAACCCACCCCTTAGATGTACTGCATATATAAAATCCCAAGATCTACCATCTGCATCTAACATGATGATTTTAATTCAGAGACATGAGAAGGTAAATCTGAAACAAAATGCTTGAGAACCTCTACTAGTTGAAACTGGTGTAATATACGTACCTCCGCATTAATTTCTTGATGATCTTCCATTAGCCTCTGTATAAATGATTCAACTATTTCGGGCCTTGTGACAGAGAACATTTCTTGCATGCTGTGATGCTTCCAGAGTTCTGCAAGAGTGAACAAAAGAGATACATCAGCAATATTCAGATTCATGAAATATGGACCACTGCTATATGCTACTGTATATGCAATGCTATGACTGCTTTTTAAAAAGTTGAATACTCATAAGGAAGGCAAGGATTTTGCATAAGGAACCCAAAGAAATGAAACCCCAAAGAACATTGTTACTGTATCCTTACTCCAAGTGCTACAATTATTGTTGGGGGAAAAAAGTTTTCATTCAAGTTAACTTCCACACATACCATGTTATTTTTTTTCTTCCTCTCTTTTACCTATTGTCTTTGTTTCATAAAGGAAAACTTGTTCTTATAATAAATGGATGTTTCTTATAAAATGTGTCAGCCAGGTCTATGTGTATAGTTAGATATGCATAAACCCTCCACTGCCAAATCCAACAAGGGAAAGGAAAATTCATTAGGAAACAAGAAGTATAATTGCTCAGTGTTTGTTGACTCAAAGTAAACAGTAGTCCTCGACTTACAATCATTCATTTAGACTAATTTTCTTCAGACTGAAAAAGGTGATTTATGACCATTTTTCACACTGCGACCATTGCAGCATTCCTATGTTCACACGATCAAAATTCGGATACTTGGCAACTGGTTCATATTTATGACGGTTGCAGTATCGTGTGAACATCTTTTGTGACCTTCTGACAAGCAAAGTCAATGGGGAAACAGATTTGCTTAATAACCATGTCACTAACTTAACAACTGTAGTTATTCACTTAACTATGGCAAGAAAGTTCATAAAATGGAGCAAAACTCCCTTAACCATCTCACTTAGCAACAGAAATTTTGGGCTCAATTATGGTCGTAAGTCGCGGACTACCTGTACTAAAAATGAATTAATTGTCTGTTGAGTATGATGGCTCCCAGGAATCTCCTAGCATATGCTTAGTCCACATTGTTAACAAGACACCTAAAGATCTGTCCTGAATTTGAAGCATTTTCAGTTATTACCTGTGGGGAGGTGCCTTTCTTCTCTTGCTTTTTCAGATAAAACCAGTGTTATTTCTTTGTTAATTTTCTTTTGTACATCATGGATCATATGTATTTCTAAATTTTCCAAAAGTTTTTGAAACTAGAAAAAAAAGCAGATTTTTTTTTCTTTTATCAAGAGCAACTAAACTGATTCAGAGAGTACTGTGAGGGTTTTTCAAGGATTACTCCAACTTTTATCCATGAATGTTTGATTAATACTGTTAAGTTAAAAACCATTAAAAAAACTAGTCATCTAAAAATAAAAATATGTGGTGGACATGTCCAGAAGCGAGAAATTATTGGATGAAAATTAAAACATGGTTAGAAGAATGCTACAACAACATATAGATTTAAAACCTGAGCTGTTCCTATTGGGTATCCTACCAGAGAAAATTAGTAAACACTTATTTGATTATATATATAATAACTGCAGCGAGGATAGTATTTGCGCAAAGATGGAAAGCAGAGAAAATCCCTACAGTGGGAGAAGTAATTAAGAAAATATTGGATTGTGAAGAAATGAATAGATTAACTTTGACAATTAAAGAAAGGGAGGAATCGGAATATTATAAGATATGGGGCAATTTTATTATTGGCTAGAGAAGATATATATATATAGGGAAATGTAATGAAATGAGTGAAGAGAAGATAGATAAATGTATTAATAGAAAAGTAAAAAATGTGGGAGAAATGTTATAATAAATGTAATGAAAATATTGAGATATGATAAACATTGGAGAAGTAAGAAGAAGACACAAAAGATTCATTCAGATGACTCACTGAATGACTGATTATGTATTGTATGTTTGTTTGTCTAGTATAAAGTGAAAAACTTTTTTTAAAAAAGTATAAAAATTTAAAGTGAGGGTTTTTCAAGGACTACTTCAACTTTTATCCACGAATGTTTGATTAATACTGTTAAGTTAAAAACCATTAAAAACCATTAACTAGTCATCTAAAAATAATCAAATGAATCACAGCACCTTTTAATAGTAAACTTGATTTATTATTAATAGAAACATTTGTAAAAATTATAGCTAGCAGGTACTTTCTTTACATTCACAAAACAGGAGGAGGTTGTTTTAAAGGCAATCAACAAACAAAAAAACCCTTACACACATATATATGAAACTAAGTTTTCAAACAAATAATATTTTTGTTCCTGATGCTTTGTTTATTTCATTTGTATAGTTATATTTTGAGTCATGGCCTGGACTGATCCCTGAGTTTTCTTGGCAAGATTTTTGGAAGTGGTTTGCCATTGCCTTCTTCATAGGGCTATAAGTGAGTGACTGGCCCAAGGTTACCCAACTGAGTGTTTTGTTCTGATAACTATAACAGAGTTCCTGAAGTAGCCTGTTATAATTCCTCCCCACCAGCTTTCTGGCAAAAAAAAAATGGTCTCAGGTTTCCACAGTCATTAAGATGGTAATTTTCACTTACTTCCTCATTTTACATACTTGATGAAATAAAATTTGTCAACCAAATCATATTTCATAACAGACCTGCTAATCTTTAAGAATCCATGAGGACGTTTATTGGTTTTTCTATAACTGATTGACATAGCTGCCTCTGACAAACTTTTTTTTTCTGTTTCCTGGCAACAGGAAAAGCACAAAGACCTCCATATGTTGGTGGGAAGATTATGATCACAGGGCTGCCAGGCAAAATCAGGTGAAGCGGACCAACAGCATATGTCTGTTTTAGTTTTTATATACACTCTCCAGGGTAAGAAGGCAGAATAGAAATCAAAGAAATACATTTGTTACGAAGTTGCAAGATTTATTTTAAAAAATCCTCTCCAAATACAATATATTAATAAGTTATTTTTATTATGGAAAATAACACTAAATAATGAAGCAAGAATACATGTAGAAATTATAATAGTATCTGTCGACAATGCATTTGGCCTGCATGTCAGCATACAACCTGCCTGGACAGATGTTCAGTACACATGTACACAATTATAGATGGCTGTCATTTAAATAAAGGGAGATACTCCCAGCCATTTCTGCTGGAGATAGATCCTGTGGTCCTTTTAAATCAAATGCAAACTTGGGAAAAGCCATAGAGTTGCTGATTAAGAATAGGATCTCTTCTATCTGTGCAGCATATACTCCAATATTAACATATTAGAACCTCCAAAAAGCAAGATGAAGCAGAGAAACATTTGTTTCAAGTGGGTTCTATTTCTGTAGAAATAAATAAAACTATTGTAGCCACGTATTTTTTTCCAGTCTTGGTTTCTGTTTACAGTGTTCTGTTAAATCCCTGTTCTTTACTATTCTGAGCAAGTTAAACTGAATTTTGTCACCTTTGAATTATATCTTACTCATGTTCAAAAGACAGACATCTCCTTCACAATATCTTGTGACTCATAATATTATCAGCTATTATAATAATCATGTCATTTCTAGCAACCAATGTTATCTTGTAGCTGCATAGAATATTTTCATCTGTGTTTTTCTTATTTGTTGCTGTTTGAACAACTCTAATTTGTTTCTATTTAAAGTTTTAAAAGAAAGAAATTTAATTTTTCTTTAATAAAATTTTATTTTATCTGCCACTTGTAAAATTGACTTGCCTTCCTAAAAAAGAACTGATGCATAGCTTAGTTAGTCATGAAATTTACTGGATGATCATAGATGCTATCTCTATTTAACCTGCCTCACAAGATTTCAATTAAATTAAAATGGAAATATGGAAAGAGAACATAACAATATAAAATATTAATTGTAACACAATCATTGTTATCTATTCATAAGGAAACTCAAATAAAATCTGGCTAGAGATAGACGCCTTCTAATTTGTTAGAGGAAATATTGTTGATATATATGTTTTAACGAACAAACCAATCTCTTATTTTCCTCTGTCATATCTATTTTACCTGGTGTGTTATTACATCAACTTTTGAAACTTCTTTAGGGAAGAGTGAACATGGTTGGATGGTGCCATATTCTTCAAACTCATCCTCTATACCCCAATGTCTGGTTATGGATCTCATTGCAGCATGAAAGATTTCAGCTCTAAAAAAAATGCAAAGATATATCTCCATATATGGATTCTTTTGTTAAATAACTTTTTGGTGACTTCAAATGATAGCAATATTTACAAATATCTTCTGTTCATATTGATATTTGAAAAATGGTGCCACTAATAATGAAAATATTTCCATTTCACTAATTCCATTTGGTGTCAAGTGACTAAAGCAATGGAAAATATAACTTCACTGGGCCACCAAGATCCTACAGTTTAACCCTGTAGAGGGTTGTAACCATCCATTCCACTAGACTCTGGGTAGCTAACAAAATTCAGACAACAATAAAAAATAATTAAATACATATAAACAGGCAGCCGAGACTAAAACAAGCAGTACAACAAACCATACTAATAAGAGAGGGCCCCTAAAGATACATCATTAATGTCAGAGCTGGAACAGACCAGGTTTTAAAAGCTTTCTGGGACCCCAGGAGAGTAGACATCATTTGTATCTAGGGGTGATGGAGTCCCAGAGGCAGGGCCGGATTTAGATGAAAAGAGGCCCTAGGCTATTCTACTTATGAGGCCCTTTCACCTATAGTGAAAGTGTAATTTTAATTTTGCTAACAATTTGAATGTAGGCCCCTCTTGATACTGAGGCCCTAGGCTGAAGCCTAGTTAGCCTATAGGAAAATCTGGCCCTGCCCAGAGGGCAGGTTAGTGTGCAAGAGAGACCATGCTTTCTTAATCCCAGAAGATGGCAGCTATTTATGGAAGAGATCTGAAGTGTATCAACTCTGGGTGGGTAGAAACAACAGAGAGATGCTATGGAGGACTTAATAGCTGATGACCAGGACCTTGAATTGCGCCCAGAAGCCTACTGGTTTTATTCCCTATAAACAGTGGGTAGATTTCACCAGGCCCCTTCAAGTGCATCGGCCTACAAATCACAATTGTTAGATAACTTAGCAAAGTTGCCATAAATATTTACGAATGAAGTCAATCAAATCACTTCCTTGTTTACTTACCTCATAAAGTTGTGAAAACAATGGGATGCAGTTTAGGAATCTTTTCAATTAGACTCACAGCCAGGAATATTTCCTCATTCCCAAGATGGGGCAAGTGTAATAGATTAAATACATGATTGGGTATATTCTGATTTTTATTTAACATAGAAGTTCAAGAAAGAAAAGTAAATCAATTTTTCTTTATCCTTATTTAGATGCATACTGTTGTTAAATTTATATTGTTTTACAATTAAATTTAATGTAACAAGGAAAACAGGAAAATGAAATATAAATAATGTTTTATTTTATAATCTGCACTACTGAGATTTAATATCACTGAATCTCTAAATTAAAAATAGTTTTACATTAGGATGTAACTTACTCATACAGTTCAGAAAACTGCTTATACAGAGGAACTGTGTTGATATCTTCAACTTTCAATTTAAGTCTTCCCCATTCTGCCTTTAACATTTCCAGCTGCTTCCATTGTATCAGATATGATCTCTGCAAGGCATATGAGGTCATTGTATCAGGGGGTGCTGTTAAAGCTTTTCCTTTTGCTTCAGATGTTGATGTTGCGGAAACCTGATGAAACAATGATTGGAAAATACAAGATCATTTTTTAGAAAGAGATTTTAACAGAACTGCAAAAGCACATTTTTGCCAATGTAACAAATTCAAAAAATTGAATGAATGATTCAAGTCTACAGCTAATTTATGTCAGTCCACATTAATAATCAGTGTCAAAAGAAACCAAAATATACATTGTGTGAATTAACAATTGTAAACTTTTCATACAGTTATTCTTATATCAATAAAGGAGAATATTTGTAGTTCAGAGTTGAAATGGAGGGTCCTTGGTGGTCTCTGAGCTTGGTTGTTTTCTTGCAGAAAAGACTAGCACTGTTGATGTTACCTAGTTGAAGAATGCAAGAAAACAACCAAGCTCAGAGAGCACCAAGTAACTCTCAGTTATTCTTATTATATAAAAATTGTCCTGTTACTGATCACTGATCTACTAGTCTCTAGCCTGACATGGTAGTTCAGATTAAAAAAAAAAAAAAAAGTCAAGCCATTTAAAGATATACTGGCATTCAGTTATATGATTGATACCTTCTAGCAAAAGTCGCCACACATAATTTTTCTGGAACTTGGAACAATTTTATCATGTAATTAATGCAAGAAATAAAAAAAAAACTGTAGTATTAAAGTTCTTTATTTAGTGCTAAATGCAAATGTGGTCAGCCCCAAACAGAACAAGATTTATGCACAATTCCACCTGTTTTACCTTTCTGAATGGTTTTTGCACTTCTTGGTGGTCAATCAGAATTTCAGAATTCCAGAGAACATCTTCCATTATAAACTCTATCCCAATCAGCTCTCCGTGAGCTACTTTTTGATCCTCAGTGCTCAGACCACATAGACATAACTAGAAAAGATGAAATGAATTCAGAACTTGTTTGGATTTTAATGAAAGTAAATCAATCATTGATTCATCTAAGAAGTCACAGTAGGGCATGAAATACAATTATATGGTACCAAGTTGTTTAATTCAGATATAGCAATATAATAGATTTGTTTTAGATGCAAAAATGTGTTTTAATTTCTGTAGTCACTGCATAGTGTCAGAAACATAAAGAAATATAAGATTACTAAGGAACAAAAGTCTCATACCTGCATACTGGAATTGATGGGATTTAGGTTGCTTATGGTGTCAGGAAATAGACCTCCTTTTGCTAAGAATGTCCTCCAGGGAAACAGCATTAATGCCTAAAGAAAGTGATAATTGTAGAGCTCTAATATTAAGCCCCAGGCACATGTATATTACCTCTAGTATCTTTAAGTCCAGTTTAATTGAAGAAGTGTGCATTGCTCAGTGAACTGTATTAGGAAAAAGAGGAACAGTAAAATTCCAGGAAAAATCTCTGTAGACACTTCACCCCTTTATCATCACAGTGAAAACCCCTACATGGGCATAATTTGTCACATTTGCTCTTCATCTTCAGTCACTATCATTTTAAAAGTCTCCTTGCATTGTCTTTTTCTCATCATGTGAGTGCTATTAATAATATTCAAGAGAATAATGTTTTTTTTACCCTGAGCAACTGAGCTTCAGCTAGCTGGAAATGCACTAGAAAGTTATTAAATTCATAGCTGGTTCTCCATGAATGGAAAGACATTCCCAACCTGACAGAAAATCCTCAACCTTCCAGGACTCAGTGTATCCTGTGAACACTTGGACAGGTATTTAACATCCTTGCTGTGGCGAAAGGCCAAGCTCTGCTCTTCCATGCACTATGGAGCAAGAAGGTCCCTATGGAATGTCACAAAAGTCTGCTTGCTGTGGTGGGCAAAGAAAAGATTCAAGGGTTCAACCACCCAGAGTTACCTTGTGGTAAGATGGGTGGTTAAATAAATAAATAAATACTAGAGGAAAATTGATATGAACATGAGGAAGAGACTTTGCATAAAGTCTCTTACATTGTCAAGAGTGGTTCTTGGCTTAGAAACAAAATGAGTTAAAGACTTAAGTACAGAGCCAATGTGATGTAGTGGTTAAGGCAGTAGGCTACAAATAGGGAAAGTTTTAGTCCCATCTTAGGCACAAAGCCAGTTGGGTGGCCTTGAGCCAGTCTTTCTTTCTCAGCCCTAGGAAGCAAGCAATGGAAAAACCACTTCTGGAATAGAGTATTTGTAGCTAAGGTACAACCCTGGAGTCCTTAGTGCTCTCTGAGCTTGGTTATTTTCTTGCACAGGTTTCATTACCCAATTAGGTAATGTAGTTAGGTAACTCGATATTACTGGTAGTTGAGTAAGGAAACATCTGCAAGAAAACAATCAAGCTCAGAGAGCACCAGGAACACTAAAACTACTTCTGAAATCTTCCAAGAAAACTGCACGAACTTGTCTGGGCAGTCACCAGAAGTCAACACTGACTTGAAGACACACAGACACACACAGAGAGAATCAGAAAAGCCATATGTGTGAGTTGAAGTTTTTCCACCATCCACATTACAATGGTGAAGACCACCATTTTTTATTACAAGAAAATGCTGAAACAAGCTCCCCAGAAGTACAGAGCTATCATAGAAAGAAACCTATTGACTGCCATGAGAGCAGTCAAACGTTTTGGCTCAAAAGCTCCTCTCCACAGATTTGTGTAGTCCTCTGCTAAAATTATGAATTCTATCTTTACTGGTAAAACCAGAAATTGCTAATTACAATACCTTTCAGACTGTGAAAAAGTAGGTCAGAAAGATACGCTAGTCCTCTCCAGTAGACATTTGCTTGAACTTTTTCATTTTAACACACACACTATCCGTATTTGTACCTTCTATATATACCTTTGGTACAGATGAGAAGCAAAGCACTTCAGCTGTTTTTAATTGTTAAATGCTGAACAGAATTCTTTGGAGAATAGATGAGAGATAAATGTTGCTGAAAGATGTCTTAGAAATTAAAGGAAATATATCTTGAAAAAGCCATTTTACTCACTCTCTGGCCATGTGGATCTAATAGCTGTGGGATTTGGAGTTGAGAAGCAAATGCACTTCCAAAAACTGCATTACTCATGGGAGGCAACGCGTGGTAAATGTTGTCAGTAATACTTTGATATGCAGAAACATTTCCTGATGATAAAAATGCTTCCCTGAAGGGTTGTTGGAAAAATACTTATTGTTATTGTGAGTTACCCAGAATTGCTTAAGATGGGTGGCCATATACATTTTTAAAATAAATACTGAAAAGACAAATCCAATTTCCAATTTATTCCGCTTAAACATTGTACAATACATTTTAAGTTACTGTGACAACATCTGCCTGAAAAGTGGTCTAGCATTTCCCATTGTTTTATCTCTGAACCCCTACCTACCTACCAGGATGCTGAAGGTGGTCAAAATGGCTTTTTTCATTAAAAACACACTACTTCCTGTTATTCCCATGGAGAAGGAATGTTAATTTCAGCTGGTAATATAATTATGCTCTTGGACCTCAATGAAACCAATTTGGAATTTCTTATTCTTCTGTCCTTTTACTCCAGTTTACACAATACGTTTCCCATGAACATTCACAACTTATCTCCGAGACCGCCTGCTGCTACCGACGACCTCCCATCGACCCGTGCGCTCCCACAGAGAGGGCCTCCTCAGGGTGCCATCAGCCAAACAATGTAGGCTGGTGGCCCCCAGGGGGAGGGCCTTCTCTGTGGGGGCTCCTACCCTCTGGAATCAGTTGCCCCCGGAGATAAGAAGAATCCATGACCTCAATGCCTTCCGTCGTTCCCTGAAAACCCATCTTTTCCAACAAGCCGGGTTGGCTTAGAAGAAATTTTTAAATTCTTTTAATTAATTTGTGATTCTTAACTTTCGGCCCAAATTTATATATATTTTTAAATGTTTTAATATTTGTATTCTATGTTTTTTATCTTGGCTGTACACCGCCCTGAGTCCTCAGGGAGAAGGGCGGTATATAAATTGGAAATTAAATTAAATTAAATTAAATTAAACTTACACACTTCACCATTGAAGAGACGTGCAGACTTACTCTTCATATGTGATCTTAAATGCATTTTATAAATAGTGTACAGGTTTAATAAACTAAAAAGGTTCCACAACAATCAGTGCTGTTTATTTCATATTGTATTTATAGCTTTCCACAAAATGTAGAAATAAAATACTTTTTATAGCTTCTAGAAGCAAACAAAACAAAAATTCATTTGAACAGATTTTATTTACATCTTTTAAAATTCCTTATTTAATATTATTTAATTCCTTGTTTCTTATTTTACTATTCAAAAATATCTAATCCTAAAATATACACACACACACACACTGTGTGCAAACATCTTAAAAGAAAATACCTCTGATGTTCTATTTATTTATTTATTTATTTATTTATTTATTTATTTATTTATTTATTTTATTTTATTTTATTAGATTTATATACCGCCCTACTCCCGCAGGACTCAGGGCAGTGAACAGCCAGATAAAACACATAAATTACAAAATTTAAAAACAGTATAAAATCTGATTAAATAATTTGGCCCGTGACAATTTAAACAACCCTAATGTTTTTAAGACAAAATTAAAATTCATCATTTGAATTATTTTCAATTATTATTGAAATTATTCATCATTTTTCATATATTACCTCATTGAATATCTCACTGCTGCTTCAAATTGAAGAAACTTCACTTCTTTGAGCATGGTCAGCATATGAGACACTTTCTTTGGATCTGAGGAATTTGGAAGGCTGTCTATTTTTTTCTGTATTTCAAGAAGTTCAATTCCTAGAATCAAAAGAAGAGCATGTGTTGGTACCTTTGGTCTTTTTTTTTTTTTTTTTTTGTAATTTCACATCAAATATTTTTATCCAGTTATTACACTGCAGTTCTCTATGAAAATCAACCAAGTTGTTGCTAGTTTGACTTATTCTGACTGGTGTGCTTTTCTCAGAACCTATCAATTTGGTTCAAGGGATTCAAAAGTTCTCGTCTACTGAGACATTCAGACAAATGTATTAATCGTCAGGCAAAATCTTGACAGCTCACTTGAAATAATAACTGTTCCATCCAAAATGGGATATACAGTCTATGCTTCCTCCACCCTTTAGTGCCACTCCTCTGGAAAACATGGCTTTTCATTTGAAATGTTTAGTGGACCGAAACCTTGGTGTTCTGCAACTATTAGTACATTGAAAAGTGTAGCTTCATTTCTGCAACTTGTGGGGCAGATCATTCTATTAATAGAGAAAATTATTTCTACTTGCCCACCTCCCAGGTCTTTGTTCAGTCTACCATTATGGAACAGCTACCGTCAAGCTGTGACAAAATAGATCAACTCCTTTTCCAGCATTCACAACAATAAACAATACTCTGTCCCCAACCAGAACAAATCATATCCCAATATTGAGCAATGGATACTAACCAATCTGCTCAGTCCCTCCCCAGTCTGCTGTGAGATGTTCAGAAGGACACCTGTAATCCAAGCAGCCTGGTGCACTTCCTAGCTGAGCAAAACTGAAAATGTATGCAATAATGTCGTGAAAGGATGCCACAATTTGCAATGTGTGCCGCAGGGCACTACAGCCAACCTGTGAGAAAGGGGGTTAAAGGATAGAATTTCAGAAAGAAACACAGATCATCAAGCAGTTAGCAATCACAAAATGGAAGTAGCAGCCAGCTCTACCTGGTTTGACCTCATCTATGCTGATCATCCAGGAGTCCTTCCATTCCCTCTGCAGAGGGACAGCAGAAATCACAGTTGCTGTAATGGCTTATCTGGGTGATTTGCCATTTTTGAACTGCCTGGCTGATGTGTTATGAGGGCAAACAATACTCCACTTGAATTAAGTCTGTTTTATATCTGATCATTACAAGGACTTTATATCTTTCAGAAGTTACACCTATCTTTTCTTTTTGTTCTATCTCTGTCGGTTGGGATGGCAAGCCTGTCGCGCTTTTATTAAATTGCCAGGCTCAAGGTTGACTCAGCCTTCCATCCTTTCTAAGGTAGGTAAATTGAGGACCCAGTTTGTGGGGGCAATAAGCTGACTTTGTATAAAATATACAAAAGTATGAAGGCTATTGCTTAATGCACTGTAAGCCACCCTGAGTCTCCGGAGAAGGGCAGCATATAAATCAAATTAAAAAAATAAATACGTAAGACGTTTGGTTGTCTATCCAATTCAAGAACAGGTAGAGAAATGCTTTAAAGAAACTGACTGAGCAGTTCAAAGTGACACCAATTCAATCGTTCATAAACTGCTGTAATTGCTACCTTTCATAAATCCTCTCCAAACAGATTCACTGAGTGTCCTACTGTCTTTCTATATTTAGTGCCAACAAGCTGTGCTTGAGTTGCTTACTAGTAGATAGGTAGATGAGGTCCACAGCCAGATGAGCTAATTCTACTTGATTGTAAGCTTACATTAACAGAGTCTTGCAGTCTGAAATTATATCTCTACCCACATCCCTTTTAACTTAAGCCCAAGAAACTAGGGAGGTTCTCTCCTGAGCCAAGTGCCTGGCCCACATTCCTACTGAAGGCTAAGCTGCTTTTATCTGATCATTCCCTTGGCTGCCTCGCTTCTCCTTCTATCCCAGGGGCAACTACTATTACAGTAGTTACCAGTCAGTAAGCCTGAGTATTTTTTTTTCTGGGTGAATTAAAATTTAGCGGATGAACTTTGTATTTTACTTAGAAACAGTAGCACATCCAATATTTAGGAGTTAACCAAGGTTATTTAAAGTTTCTACTATATTTCCTTGTTTTTTTTCATCTTGTGAATTCTTGCACTCTGCTAAATCACACATGGGCAACCTGTGGCCGCAGATACAAATGAGGTCCTCCGAACCTCCTTCTTTGTAATCCCAAAGCCTTCTTCTGATCATGATTGCTATGTTATTTCATAAATCATGAGGAGCTAAAGATGAAAATATAAAAGTTACAACAATTGTAAGGTAAGCCCTTAGTCCTATACATTTAAAAAACAAAATAAACCTTCAAACCTGTCTTCCAAATCCCTGTCCTTCCACATCAGCAATGTGGTCCCAGTCTTTTTGCCACCCTCGGTTTCTCTCAAAATATTAATGCACTAAATTATAATACACTTCAGCAGGATTGATGAACCCTTAAAATGGTAGCATTTTAATTATGATCCCAGTGCATAAGAAAGCCAATTGTGTCTTTTTTAAAAAAATCATAGTTTAAACAATTATGGATTAGCATACTCGGTTAACCAAATATCTTAGGAAACTGGGAGGATATTCACTGCATTACAGTTATTTATTATGTATGGTAAGAAGCAGTGCAATTTAGCTTCTGTAGCAATTTGAGTATCACTGCTAGATCTCTGTACAAGAGAAAGGCATGCTTAACGTATGTTCCTTCTATCCCAGATATCATCCAGCAAAGAATAGAGTAGAATAGAATAGAATAGAATAGAATAGAATAGAATAGAATAGAATAGAATAGTCACGTTAAATGTACACTAATCAGTATACATTAAAATGAAATTTTGTTGCATTCAGCTCTTAAAGAATAACCATTATGCATATGCCATTATGCATATCCACACACAGCAGCTGATAAAATATTTGTATCTGCTATCTGCCAAAGGATAGCCCAAAATTTCCCAAAATGGAGCATCTATTAGGTTGGACTAAGTCCATAATTCTGAGTGAGGATAGTTTGCTTTCATAGTATCTCTGATTGTTTATGAGAGATGATGATGAGAGAAAATCTTGCAGAGTATCAAATACCTCACATCTCAGTCATTTTTAAAATCATGATTCCCAATAGAATATTTTTTTTTCCTGTGCTATTCATATTTGCACTCTACTATTTGATCAATCTCAGATCTAGGCTGTTTGGCCAATAAAGAACTTTTTGCACGATTGTCAAAGCACTCACCTTCTCTGGTAGCATTTTGAATGCAGCTAGGGTTTCAGAAGGGTGAGGGATGAACCACAGGTTCAAGAAGGATTGTCCATCGCTGGACAGCAAGCAACGAGGTCGTGGCTGGAATGACCTGGTTGTTAACAGAATAATTGAATTACTTGTACAAATAAATTCAATGGTACACAGCACCCAAGGACCACTAATTGATATTGGTTTAACCCCACTGTTCCCTCACAATGCTAGTTCTATTCTTTTTGGCACTCCAATCAAATTGGTAGGGGACCTTGCAAACAAGTTACAAACCTGGGATCACTCTTAACTTTTTCTTTGGATTCTTTTTCATCTTTTTTCTCTTGTGGCAATCCTATGGTAAAGTATTTGTCTTTCACTCTGGGAAAGTCATCCAGCATTGTTTTTATACTGTTATAATAGGCAACGATCTGACTTCGAAGAGAGTACTGAGACATACGGTGAGTCAACCTAAACAGGATCCAAATCTTAATATCAGAAGAATGATCTGCCTAATATTTTTTTTAAAAAAAACAGAGCCTTGATATTCAAATTACCAACTTCAAAAGGAAGAAGTCTCAAAAACTTATAAGTGCTGCTGTGAGATCATAATGCACAGGGTTATAACTTTTCAGCCTTAGCAATGGGTAATGGTGGAAGAATGCAGGCATTCATTAATATTTCTTATTGTTTCATTGTGATGGTATCAAGTAATTATGTGACTTCTACATTGGAAAATAATTTTTTTATTGTAAATTTTTAAGTCAACATTCCAGCCTGTGACATATTTCCCCCCCCCCTATTTTTTAAAAAAAATTCAAGTCACAACACTTATAATATCAGAAAGAGTGCAATGCAGATCTAAATTACATGCCCACCTCCGGATATTCTGGACTACACTTCCTGAAATCCCTGAATACTAGTCATGTTGTTTGAGTTATAATCTGAACTCCATGGAACCGTTCTGTTTCTTTATCTCTGATTCAGCAGCATGATATATGATATCAGTAGCAATAGCTACCTCCTGCTGAGACTCTTTATAACAAAACCAGCACTGCCACAATCCAGACTTCATAGCTTGAATATCAAGGCAGTTTCTTCTGCCTTATATATAACACTAAGGTTGATGAATGATTTATTTATATAAATGCTGTAAATATCCAGTTCATATAATACACATTGAAAGGTTATATAAAGGATTAATTGGGTTTTTGATTGTTTCCTGCTTTAACTATTAACAGAATGCTATGTATCAGACGTTTCAATCTGTTTCATTTTAGGATTATATTTACTCTCTAGTTCCTCTATAGCCTGTGCTGAATAAAAGTCAACATTGCACCATTTCCTACCATAACATGGACTGTGGGGAAAAGTAAACATACTACGTATGACTCTTATGGAGAGATACTGCATACATTTCTTGTACTTGCCTGTGGCAATATTCAGCAATAACTTCTCTTTTGACTTTTTCAGCTTCATCCTAGAAGAAAATTAATGCCACTTGTTTGTCACCTAAATTGTACACAGTTGTAATAATTATATATGAAAAGGTGTAAATAGAATACCTTGAATTCAAGAGCTAACATATAGGAGTGGAAAGGCACCCTTGTTTGCACAACTATTTTTTTAAAAAAGTTAAATATTTTAAAAATATTTTTACTACAGGTTCTTTAGGCGTTATATAAAGTAACACAATAGTGGCCCTGAATTCTGATTTTTTTTGCTCAGCCCATTCAAGATTTTTTATATTGTCTTGGACCTTTAAAAGGATATTTTAAAGGAAAGTAAGTGATTGTAGTGGAAAGATTCAGGAATCCTCCTAACACTTCTCTGATTCCAATCCCAACCTGATACATTCAGAATTATTTCAGTGTGTTGACGATTTACCCAATCTAATGCCCCAACTTCTGGAAATATAACAATAAATATACAAATAAATTGCATAAATATATAGATTTTAAAATATAAATAGGATTTGATCCTCATCCCTGTTCTCAGAAATATTTTTGTATAACAGTTCCCTCAAATAGCAAAAGAAAAACATGGTCATAAAATCGAGACAATTCATTTAAGTGCCTTGCTTAACAATGGAAATTCTGGCCTCAATTGTGGTTTTAAGTTGAGGACTATCTGTAAGGACAAAAAATATCCAAAAACTTAAAGCCAAAGCTATTATAGTAACGTTGATGAATAATCCTTTAAAAATTATAATCAAACATTGGTTAATTTTTAAATAATTCCACATACACTTACTGGATTTTGTATTCGACTTCCCAAGATATGTTTCTTTTGAATGAATGTATTCAGCATCAGGTCACGTGGACCCTGTTTCTCCAGCTGAATCGAAACAAAAGCCTCGGTAGGTCTGGAGAATGAAGGAAAATAACATTACTAAGAAATATTACTGGAATGCGAACTGTATTCATAACAATGGTGGTTGCTCCTGGTTCACCCTGGTTCGGGAAAACCGGTAGCAATGGTGGTGAAAGGCTCCGCCCACCTGCCCAGACATCATCATGCCCAGCATGCGCAGAAGCGCCGCACACTACTGATAGCGAATCAGTAGCACCGGGATTTGAAACCCACTACTGATTCATAAGTAACATTTTATTCATTATTAAACTTTCATTAAACTTTCTTTACACATAATGTTGTTGCTTTTCAGGGGGTTTCTTGCTTTTATGAAAAATCCAAAACCATACATTATATTAACAGGATGAATTAAATTATTAAAATATGTTTAATATATACACAAATATGTCAAACTTGGAAAGTTTTCCATTTTCTGCAATATCTATCTATCTATCTTATCTTCTATCTATTTATTAATTTAAATTATACCTTTATTATTTTTACAAATAACTCAAAGTGACGAACGTATGTTGTTTTCTGAACCCCCACGATCTGTAATGCTGGCCCAGCTGCAGTCATACATTTGGGAATCTTTCCCAACTATGTCAGCATGTTGCTAAACGAGGAGCTGGGATTTCTCCATGGAAAACACAGACTGCCCTTTAAGGCACAAAGCAATAACACACTTTGAATTTGTATTTGAAGCAGCACTTGCTGTCTTAAGATGCCAGTGTACAGAGTACATTATAAATCAAAATCAGCAGCAGAGCTATTACTATATTCTGGAAGATCTTCTTTCCCTTTTGGAAGATTCCCCCCCACCCACAAAAAAAAAGGAGTAGAGGAGGGATAGGTTTACTTAGAAGAGTTCTTTGTAGGCTACTGTCTGCAACTGGTATTTAAGTCCAGAAAGAGCATTCAGGCATGAGAACAGTTGCCATTTTCTTACTTTACTCTACCTAGCCCTTTGCTCTACCTAGCCCTAGCCTAAATACCCAAATGCTCTGATCTTTTTAAAATTATTATTTATTGTTTAGATTCAAAGTCTCTTTTTCCATCAAGAAGGGATTTCCCTTCATTTTATTCTATAGCCATCCCATGAAATAGGTTACGCTGTGTTAGAAGAACTGCCTATCTGGATTCAGTTCCAAGTGAGAAGAAAGGCACTGGAAACATGGAGACTGCTTGGAAAGATGGTTTAATGGTGGACAGGACCACATGGGGTTTTTGGATCCTGGGCAAAAAAAGAGCACATGGAGTGGAGAGTGGGATATATTTATACACTCTCTTGGACCCTGCCTTAGAGTTTCCTGTTCCTGTACAAGAAAGGTATCCCATTAGCTGTCAGACTCCCAGGGGGTGGGGATCTTAGCTAACTTTGTAGGCTGTCTGTGTCCCAGGCCTGCTTGAATCTTGCTGGGTGATGATGTAATGAAGGGGCTTTGGCCAATTCCTATTACGGCTTAATGGGTTTGTCTTTTGTGCTGTAGATAACCTGGCCCAGCCTTTTGTCTTGCAAATAACCAAAGAATCTGCTGGGGGCAGGGAGCTGGGGCTGAGTTTCTGTTTTAAGATTTCTATTTTTCTTTTAGGGGAAATATTCTGCCTTTTAATATTTCCTAGAATATTTCATTTTTCTAGGAGAGCGGGGTGCTAACTTCCTACAACTGATAGAGAATTATGGTTCCAAAGTCATCCAATGGTTTTCTGTGGCTGGTTGGGGTGGACCTGTTCTCTCCAGTCCTCATTCAGCATGTTGGCACCACAAAGGATGTATGTCATATTAAGCTACCTCTTTGAATTGCAACCTCCAGCTGCAAATCGCCTAATGGAATGAGACATCAAGATATCCTCTGCTTCACTCCCAACTGTAGAACTTCTTCCATTTGGTGAGCTGTTGCTCTGACCTTTCACACTCAGGTGTCCTTCCTGAAAGAGAAGAGCAATGGGGTCTCTTACTCAGGGAAGCCACACTGATACCATCAGACAAGCTGTTGTTGTGGAAGACAACCACCTCTGAGAGCATTTTGAGAAATTTAAATGGAAGATGGCTCATATTGTTATGCTGAATATTTTTATAAAGGGGAGAGAAGGGTCAGTGTAAACAGAGGCCCTTGTAAGTGTCCTGGAATTCAGCACATGCTCTTGGATGCTTGATGCCATCATACGGGCCCTGTTGAAGAACATTTTGACTCTGTGGTTTCAAGTTCTTTAGTTTGGCTTCTTCTAATACTCCCGAAAGAAAAACAAATGCAAAAAAGAAAAAAAGAACAAGGAAACATTAAATAGCCAGGAGGCTGTATAGATGTGGAGCTGAATAACATTCCTGAAGGAAGTGCACATATTAAACACACTTCGCTTTTTACTCAGAAAATAGGAAGAAAACTAATGAGATTTTTTTAAAATTCATGTGTTTCTGAAAAAAAACAGGTGCAATTGGAAACAACAATTGCTTAAAATCTAATTTAGCAGAGCATTTAAGAGGAATATTATGATCTCCTGAGGCAAATTGTTAGCACGTGCTAAATAACAAGTCTGCACTGATTTCCATTTGATTCTTTTTTATATTATGCATTTTTCTGAAAAGGATAAACCACATGAGCAAAGAAGGAAAGAGAAAGAAAAAGACAAATTGTTGCCTACAAATCACAATCCTTTTTTTCCCACCGAAAATTCCAATATGGAGCAACGGTTATAGTGTTTGACTTTCACCAAGCAACCTGGGATAAACTTAAAGGCAGATCTTGGAAGATTATCCTGGGGAGGGGGGTTGTCCTAATTTTTTCACAGGACAGCTGCAGGAATTAAGAAAAGTGGCAAAGCTTGTATAATATCCTAATCTTGCATAATATGACATACTGTTAAATAAATAAATAAATGCTGTTACTTCCTTATAGGCTATCAATGGCCACTATTCACAATGACAGTATATTATTTCTAGCAGTGTATGCCTCTATAAAAGAATCACCTGTCCTATGATTCTTACATTACTGTATGTCTGCTTACGTTACTGCATTGCCCTGGAGGCACGGTAGTTAGAATACACTATTGCAGGCTAACTCACAGCCAAGAGTTTGATCCTAATGGGCTCAAGGTCAACTCAGCTTTCCATCCTTTCAAGGTTGGTAAAATGCAGACCCAGATTGTTGGGGGCAATATGCAGACATTTATAAACCATTCAGAGGGTGCTGTAAAACTTTGTGGAGCACTATATATAAGTCTAAGACTTAAGTCCTATTGCATGACTGAAGGAAAGAAGATTTCCTGAATCCTAGAAGGGGGAAAGAACAGTACCCATAACCTCACTTTTTATTTTTCTTTGACAATAATCTCCTATCCGAAACAAGAGAAGGCCAGGAGGGTAGCTATGTGTCTAACATTTTCCCAGCAGAATGTAGATATAAGGTCAAACAGCATGGAAGGCAGATAGCAAAGAAAGACTCACTCGTTCCTCGTAACTTTTTTGCTTTTGATTTTTATGGGGTTTTTTTTAAAGTGCGGTGGTGGAATTTGGTCTTTGAAAGGGAGAAAGAGGGGGGAAAGTTGCCAACCTTTAAGTCTCCAGTTAGTGTGGACTGTACTGAAGGACAAAATGCAGCCTGCTGAACAGCTACAAGGATCAGGTTTTTATGTGTGACTTGGCAAGCAAGAGCAATCTGCAAGTTTTCCAGTCCATACGGCTTCAGTAACAGCTGAAGGATGAAGATAAAAAGATTAGTGGTCATTATAATGTAACATTGCACACCTACTTCCTTTAGGTTTGACAATGAGGCTATAAACTTGTTTCAGTTGTACAGGTAATCCTCAAGTTACAACAGTTCATTTAGTGACTTTGAAGTTACAACAGCACTGAAAAAAGCGAATTATGACTGATTCTCACACTTATGACCATCCCTATGCGGCATCCCTATGAAGTAATCAAAATTCAGATGCTTGGCAATTGATTCATATTTATGACAGTTGCAGTGTTCCAGGGTCATGTGAATATCTTTTGTGACCCTCGGACAATCAAAGACAATAGGGAAGCCAGGTTCAGTTAACAAACCTGTTACTAACTTAACAACTGCAGTGATTCACTTAACAACTCTGACAAGAAAGATTGTAAAATTGGGCAAAATTCACTTAACAAATGTCTCGCTTAGCAACATAAGTTTTGGGCTCAAATGCAATCATAAGTCCAGAGCTATCTGTATTTGTATTCAAGAAGCAGAACTGATTTTGCATGAAGTTTGGAAGCAACAGTATCTAATTCAGAAGATCTCTTACTCAGCTTCACTCCAGAGAACTATATGTGCGTGTAACATTCTTAAGATGCATGTGTAACAATGCCTAAGATTTTGTCATTATTCCCTCCCCCCCTCCCCCGGTTTATACACAAGCAAACACATATTGTGCATTGATAGACTTTCCAGTCTATCATGTATAACTTTGTCATTTCCAGATAGTCTTTTGTTCTATTATCACCATGTCTGACGCTGCATAGGATTTTCAACATTAGCCAAAATTAACTACATGTCACCTTCTGTGACAATAGTTTAGCACAAAACAAATTTAATCAAATACCATAGACAAGTAATAATGTTGATCAGAAGATCTCCAGCGAACATACAGAAGCAATAATCTTTTTAGCAATGATATGTGATTGATTAAGATCAGTGATCAATTTTTCCACCCCAGACCAGAGGTGAAATGCTCCCGGTTCGGACCGGATCACCTGATCTGGTAGCGATGGCAGCGGGTGGTTCAGAGAACCGGTAGCAAAAATCCCTGCGCCCCTCCCCCCATGGCCAGTTGAGCCACAGGATCATCAGAGGCTTTTTTTTTTACTTTTAAAAGCATTTTTTCTACAATCTCTTCCGACGAAAAAATGCTTTTAAAAGTAAAAAAAAAAAAAATCCTCTGATGATTGCGCGGCTCAGCTGGGATAGTCAGAGGCTTTTCAAAGCTTTTTTTTCTGCAATCTCTTGGCCTAAGAGGTGGTAAAAAAAATGCTTTGAAAAGTTTCTGACGATCCCAGCTGAATTTCCTGATCAGCAGAGAGGTATTTTTTAAAAAGCCTCTCTGACGATCCCAGCTGAGTTTCCTGATCGGCAAAGGCTTTTCAAAGCATTAGAAAAAATGCTTTGAAAAGTTAAAAAAAAAAAAGTTGGCCACGCCCACCCAGTCACATTACCCACCACCACCAAGCCACACCCACAGAACTGGTAGTAACAAATTTTACATTTCATCCCTGCCCCAGACCTCTGTTATACCTGACTCCACTCACATAAATTATTTGACACTGAATTTTCCTTGGAACACAAATATTCTTTTTTCTGTTTTGGACAGAGCATTTTAGGGTTGGGATTCACTGAAGTTAATTTATTTTCCAAAGGCTTCAAAATTGTTGATTTTTGGTATAGTTTAGAACTGTATTTCTTGCTTCAAGATTTGTTCAAAGTCTAGATGCTAAGAGGTCTAAATCTTCAAACTGCAGTTATAAAATATGTTTTATTTATGGGACCTGTATGACTCTGGTCAGAAGTACAGTCATAAACACTACCGGTTTAGTATAAAACGAAACAAATAGGAAAGGGGCAGGAAGAGTAAAATGAAGTAATATAATAGCTTTGAGACCGGAATAAAAAATATTTCAGTTACCTGCAAAATGCTTTCCCTGGTGCAAAAGCTAAATTTTCCAATTTGATTGTCTATATCTTGGATCTCTAACATTAAGTTAGAAGGAATATATCTGCAAAAAAAAACAACAAACATTGTCTAATTTTTTCAGAAATGAAATGCCAACCCATATTTAGAAATTACATGAAAGATTATCCTTCTTCTCATCACAAGTGATTTCAGCTTTTCTTATTTATGCAGAACATATATATTTGAACAGTGTTTCTGAAGACTATTTAAAAATTAATCATACTTACAAATATTCCCAACCCAATATTTCAGTTGTAGTTTTCAAAAGAACAAGTGTGGATTGTTTCTTCCATTTTTGGGATGTGCATATCTCTTTATATCAATATCAAATTATATGTGTGTGTGTGTGTATTCTCTTTTCCAGTTCAGCTAAATTTCTAAATGCTAATGTCAATTTCTGAAATATGTGATGTAATTAAGTAATTAGTAAGTATTTAATGTAACTGAGGAAAAGATGATAAAGGATGATAGGGGGCTCCCTGATTTGCTCCAAACAGCTCTCTAACTCATGGAGCTGCAAAAATGTTTAGGCTGAAGCACCTATTGGTAATAAATAAATCCCAGAATCCCAGCCTGAGATGCTGGTGGAAAATATTTCAAGTGAAATTTTCTCCCCCCTTTCTCTTACATAGAATCCCATCAAGTTCTCATAGAATCTTAGAGTTTTACAGAATATAGTTTTACAAGTTCTGCTCTAACTGCCCATAATAACCTTTAGGCAGTGGTGGGTTGCCCCCAGGTCGCACCGGTTCTATAGAACCGGTAGTAAAACTGACGGGAGGCTCTGCCCACCGACCCCGATGTCATCAAAACGCTTCTGCACATGCGCAGAAGAGCACATGCATGAGCGAAGTGAGCACGCACGCGCAGTCCGGTAGTAAAGGTAAGTAGAACCCACCCCTGCCGTTAGGTCAGCCAAAGGCAGTAAGGGTTCATTCATTCATTCATTCATTCATTCATTTTATATAGCCACTTGTCTCATGATTCTGGGAAGTTCACAAACAATTAAAAACAATATAAAAATATCTATATGATACAACAGTTTATTAGAACTAGAGGTAGCCCTAGACTTACAACCATTCATTTAGTGATGATTTGAAGTTTTAACAGCACTGAAGAAAAGTGATTTATGATCAGGGTTCATACTTATGACCGTTGCAGCATCCCCATAGTCACGTGATCAATATCCAGGTGCTTGGCAACTGGCATGTATTTATGATAGCTGTGCTGTCCCAGGGTCATGTGATCATCATTTGTAACCTTCCCAGCTGACTTCCAACAAGCAACATCCAATGGGGGAAGCCAGATTCACTTAATGACTGAATAGTTCCGTTAACAACTGCAGTGACTCACTTAACAACTGTGACAAGAAAGGTTATAAAATGGGGCAAAAATCACTTAACAACTGCCTTGCTTAGGCTCCATTGTGGTAGTAAGTCAAGGACTACCGATATACCCTTTTAGTTACATCGAAGAAAGGAAGTTTTTTTTTTTAAATTTGATTTATATGCCGCCCTTCTCCAGAGACTCAGGGTGGCTTACAATGCGTTAAGCAATAACCTTCATACTTTTGTATATTTATACAAAGTCATCTTATTGCCCTCACAAACTGGCTCCTCATTTTACCCACGTTAGAAAGGATGGAAGGCTGAGTCAACCTTGAGCCTGGTGAGATTGGAACTTACAGTAATTGCAGACAGCTGAATGATAATAACAGGCTATTAGTCTGCTGCTGGATTCTACTCAAGAGAAATGTATGTGGCAAGAAGTAGCTGTTCTATGAGGATTAGAAAGGTTTAAAGAGGGAGTGGGAAGACTAAGATGGCAATTATTCTAAGAAAGAAGGGCAGAAGTAAACATTCTTTTTCTCGCTTTTCTTTTTTCTAATTCTTAATGCTTTCCTTTTTCTTATTTTTCTTTCGTTTTTTATACATTTGTTGTATTGCAAAACTCTATCAAAATATTTTTTTTAAAGCAGTAGCTGTTCTGTATCAAACTGCTAAGTGTATCTTCAGAATGGAGACAAATACTATTAAGTTTGTTGGTGATTTAAATGTTTTTTATTAGGATTTTAAATGTATTGTGAGCCACCCTGAGTCTTCGGAGAGGGGCAGCATATAAATTGAATTAAATTGAAATTGAAAATTGAAATTTATGCATGTTTATATCTGCTGAAAACATCTGTAAACCTCTGACTTACCTGTCCACATTAATGTCGTGATCTTCTAAAAGTGAAGTGATGAATATTGGTGAGAACTGGTCAGCCTTCTCTTTGTGAGTTGCACATTCAAAGTACACAGGCCGTAAGTACAAATGAAACTCATTAAAGCCCATTTCTTCTGCAAATTCTTTATACAGTCTAAGAAAAAAAAGAATGTACATATTTGACCTACTTATAGCGGTCACTCTGCTCACACAAAACACACACATTCATTGCCTGTCATATGTTTTTTTGAGTTTCATACCCAGAGAAAATAAATATAGTTTTATAATATTTCAATCCATAATTTCACTTTGTCCACTGCTCAGATCATTTTTGCTGGCATCTCCCACAAATGAATGCTAATAAACCATGTGTAATTTTGTCTATGATTTGATTACTGTGATTCCTGCATCAGGGATTCTGGCTTATTTCTATTGGATTCTTTGCATGGCTAGATTGGCATGGAATAAGCCAGAGTGCTAGCTTATTGGTTGATGGTTGTTCCCTGCTAAGCCAAGTTGTAGTTTGGGTTGTTAGGAAAAGATAAATAGAAGGTTTTGGTGTATTATATTTGTAGTATTTTTTAACTAATGAACATGCCAAAGCAAACAAAACCAGTATAATTTGATTTGCCAAACATATTTAAACAGTATTGATCAAAAGCATTCAACTGCAATTATCAACTATCTACCTTACAGCTCAGGCTGAGTTATCTGCAGCTTCCCTTAAAAATAATGGCTTTTCAGTTGAGTATACTGATAGGGCCAACTATAGATCATGGGGTCAGAAGTTATACTGGGTCAGGATGGAAGAAGAGAAATAGTGATTTCACCGAATTGGACAGGTTAACAATGGAATTTAAAGATAAAGGAGAATCTGAGTATTACTCAACATGGGACTTATTGTACAAATGGTTAGATAACAGGTGCAGAGATTAGTAACTTAATAACGAAAGAAGATCAACAAAATAGAAATAGATAGTTATATAGATATATATATAAGAATAGATATCGTAAGTAACAGTACTATCGTATTGTACGGGATTATAGATTAAAACATATAGCATGATAAAGGTATAGAGTGTTATGGTACAACTATGAAAATAATGATTTTTATAACTATGACGTACAACATTATGTATTTAAAAGAGACTATATTGCAGAGGTCTTCAAACTTGGCAGCTTTAAGACTTGTGGACTTCAACTCCCAGAATTCTCCAGCCAGCATTCTGGGAGTTGAAGTCCACAAGACTTAAAGCTGTCAAGTTTGGGGACCCCTGCTATATTGTATGACTACGAAAATAATGGTTATACTAGTATTATACTCAGGGTGTATAATACTATTTGTACTTAAAAAGGACTTGATACATCCAGTGTTCTGGTGTTGCAAAACTGGAAATGTGATGTATAATAAAGGAAAATGTATAATAAAAATATTTAGAAAAAAAAAAGAAATAGTGATTTCAATTAAGAAGTTAGTAGTCAATATGATGATGTCAATTGTGATTTGGGAGAATTGAAGAAAGTGGGGGAATTACATCAGCAAGAAAATATTACATTGAAAATGGATTTTGCCATTATACTTTTAAAGATTAAAACAATACTATAGAAAAGATTTAGATTAAATAAAATAAGTGTTGCTGAATTTCAGTACAACTTTCTATAATGGTTTCCTCTGTGTCCCTTTGCTAACCTGCCCAGCTGTGCTCCTTCTACTGCTGCCTCAATCAACCGATGACGGAGGGTTAGAAGTTCAAGGAGTCTTGAAAAGACATTCAGAGTAATAGTTTGCTTTTCTTTGCTCGATCTCTGTTCTTCTGAGACCGATTTCAAAGCTAATGTAACAATTTCTCTTATAATAAAAGGATCCTCAACCAGAACGTCTGCAAATATCTACCAAGAAAGAATAGTATTTAGAGATGTTTAATTCAAATAATGTCAATTGATTGTTGAACTGATATTACGATTAATACATTATTGTTCAAGATATTATTCTGTACCATGGAAATATTTAATTGAAAGATAGGAGAAGAAGGAGAAAATGGAACAAGAACCTTCAGATGACTGAACAAAAGGCAAGTATGATTATGGGAGGAGATGTTCTTTTTTAGTTTTAAACATAAACAGCAAATAGTTTCTCTTAAAGCACAAATAGTACCTTGTGCCCAGCTCACAAAGAAAAATGGCTTTACTCCATTGTATCAGTGAAACACTGAAGTTAAATTCAAACAATTTTGTATCAATATACCAGTCCTTCCTTATTAGTAATTTACTTACATAGAATCTGTAACAGGTCTATAAAAATTCTGAATTGTCTCTATTAATCCAATCCTATATGTCTACTTAATGAGATTAGGACATTTTAGCAGCAAAAACCCACCCAAATCCTTGTATGTAGAACACAAACATACATCTCTCTGAATTTGAGCGCCATAAAAAGATTCTGGATTTTCCATGGTCATCCATCCATCCAAAGAAAGTTGAAGTATTTGTTCCTCCAAATGAATGGCCTCACTGGCTGTGTTTGGCCTACAGGTTTGCTGAAACTCTTGAAGGATATGATCTAGAGCTTTAGGAATTAAAGATACTAGGCCAAGGGAGGAATGAAATTCCAATAAATACATGTTCTTCAGAGCTGTACTTTAAAAGAAAAAAAGAATTAAATGTATTATGAGAGAATAGGATTATTTGAAAATGAACTAATAAAAACTACCCTACCAAAAAAACTAATAAAAACATAACCATAAATGACAAGTAATGTAAAATAATGATTATTCATTCCCCAAAGGAATGAGAAGATTCAGTGATGAACTGGATTAGAAAACAAGCGTTCTCTTAATTGAATATATGACTCAATTTATGTTCTTATTTATCCATATATAAACTTAGCTGCAGTCTTTTAGCTCAGTGCACTATATATATCCATATATACCAGAATGATGATAGTTTAACATAATTATTTTTTAAAATACATTTAAATATTTACTTATATTGTAAATACACAGTTGAAAAGATGACTTCCTTAAATCTATCCTATGAGAAAACAGAAGAATAGAACTGAGTAAATAAAGAGTAATACATTATTACAAAATGAAAGGGAGGAATAGACATTGTCAATTTCGGCAACAGCAGATAACATATTGCTGTGTTAAACTTTTTTAATAACTAAAAAAGTCACAGATTCTGTTTTGCTTGTAGTTCTGACTTTTAAGGTTTAGGGAGCCTTCCATGTTGAAACAGTCTTATAAAATGCTCTTGAGTCCAAATACAGTGACATGATCCTGACTTTTTAAAATAATATAATATTACAATTTTTAAAGAAATATTTTAGGGGATAATAAAATATTATAAATCCTAATTGTTTGCATGTCTATTATTAATTTAGAATTGACCCCATGTACATATATGCATGCTGAATTAATTAACACAGAATTAATGCCTTATTATTATTAGGTCTGAGAAATGACCATTTGCAGTTGGAAGAACAGCATAATAAACATTGTTTATAACAATAGGAAATAAACAATGGAATTTGCTTTCTTATTAAACAACAATAGCAAACATGAGCTCCATTATAAACCTATGTGCCATATTAGAGAGACAAATGATACTCACGGGCTGTTACTGAGAGCAATTAACTGTTTTGTAACTATATGTGGGGGAAAGCCAAATTCAGAGATACAACCTTTAGGACCACCACGCCAAATTTTATAATTATATTTACGCTGATTCTCTATCTGGGGAAAAAAAATCAAAATTAAAAAAATCTTGTTACATAAAATATAGCAATTTCTGATTTTTAAAAAACGTTATATCATGACTTCAGTGGTAGAGGAAGCCTGATATAAGCAATTAAAGTGACACATAAACTGAATTTGCTAGATTCACCAGCTTCCATCTGTTTCTTGTCCCTATCCCCATTTTCAATGCTTTGCAGAAACACCACATAAACAGTAAACCGATATTTACATCTGTAATTGAATACTGGCAGTCAGCATGCCCCGCACATCACTAGCTCAAATACTAAAAATTGAATATCATGCATTTAATGGAAAAGATAAAGAATTAGATCCAAAGTTGAGGATTCTGACTTTTACGGAAGATATGGTATAATTGGATTGAAGATAGAAAAAAGGGAAATAACAGATAGTAGATTTTGTAAAATTATATAGAGTATAGGAGAATACTAGTGTGATGATATGTAAATGGTCATAGTCATGCACAAGAGTTGAATAAGAATTGTTTAATTGTTAAAACCCAATAAAAAATAAATAAAAATAGATCCAAGTTATCCTGGCTACTCTACTGCAAAGTTCTACTGCATAGAGTGTCAACTTACCTGTAGGTTCATAATATCTCTCACCAAGCAGAGGTGAAGCTTTAGACAAGTGCATTCATCTCTGTAAGTGTTCATAAAATACCCAAGGTGGAAATCAAATCGAGGACGTCTGTACATGATGTTAGTTATTACTTGGGCCAATGTAAATCTTTCTTCTGAATCTAAAGCATGTTGGTATACTTCAAAGTAACTATCGAGAAGCTGAAAATATATTTCAAGCATAGCCAAAACAATAAGCAAGAAATGTTTATTTTTCCTTCATTTTGTTTTAATTTGTTTTTGCTTTCATCTGCTAATAATGTAAATCTTTCAGTTGGAAACAAATACTTTTGTATGTGCCACATGTAAATTTCTCAATGAGATTCTCTGCTCCGCCTATTATATATCTAGTGTCTTGCTGTTTCATACCAGTTTTTTAAAAATCAAAATAAATATATTCAGAACAATAATCCAGGTTAAATCAGAAATATTGGTGGAGTGAGGCAAAGTGCAGGTGCTAAGGAAATAAATAAAGGCCTTGTTTTATGCCATCCAGACTCCCTTGTATCCTGTAAACCAGACAGTTGCTCACAATAGCAATGGAAGAGGTTATAATTTCACCAGGGACAAGCAAAAAATAAATCCCAGGCATCTTCTGTATCAAGAATGTTCTTCTGGTGGTCAGCTATGGAGGTAGTCCTCGATTTACAATTCATTTAGTGACTATTCAAAATTACAGCAATACTGAAAAAGTGACTTATGACCATTTTTCACACTTATGGCCATTGTAGCATCCCCATGATCACAGGATCAAAATTCGGATGCTTGGCAACTGACTCATATTTATGACTGTTGCAGTGTCCCAAGGTCAGGGAATTCCCATTTATGACCTTCCAACAAGCAAAGTCAATGGGTAACCAGATTCACTTATCAACAGTGTTACTAATGTAACAATTGCAGTGATTCACTTAACAACTGGGGTAAGAAAGGTCATAAAATGGGAGCAAAACTCTCTTAACTCTTCTCAGCAATAGAAAGTTGGGGCTCAATTGTGATCATAAGTGTAGGACTGCCTGTACAACTTTACTTCAGGCAGCAACATTTAGTAGGCTAGACAGAGTGGGGATGAGACTACATAAATACTGTATAATTTTGTAATTTAGGGGAGAAGGAAAATATCCACTATTCCCTCCCTTTTCTTTCTTATATGTTATGGTTGAAGTGACACATGAATGCAACTCATCAGGTTAAACATAAAAAAGACACACGAATGCACCTCATCAGGTTAAACATTAAAAATCTGAAATAAGGGCCTCCGTTCCTACATGTAAACAGAACATGAGATTTAATGTTGGGAGCTGCCCAGAGTCATGTATATAGCTGGCGTGCATAAGCGCAACAATGTGCCTACCGTCCCTGTCCTAATGTTTTCTTTTATTCATATCCTTTTCATGTATTTATAATTATGTTTACACTTGTATCTGTCATAAAATATATGCTTGATGAAATAAAATAAATAAATAAAAATGTAATTGAGATGGGCAGCCCTATGAATCAATTTAGTAAATAAACCCATTTGGAAATATGAATGATGTGTCCAGTCCAGTGGTGGGATTCAAATAATTTAACAACCGGTTCTCTGCCCTAATGATTTCTTCCAACAACCAGTTCACCAAACTGCTTAGAAAGTTAACAACCGGTTCTCCCGAAGTGGTGCGAACTGGCTGAATCCCACCACTGATCCAGTCCAGTGCAAAATCAGTTGCCCACAGCGGATCTGTCAGGCTCCCACTAGGAAGACTAAACTAAGAAATCAAGGAATTCACAGCAAGGCTATGATACCAGTATCTCCCAAATCTGATTGTGCTGTACCTCCTCCTCCGTCTCATCGTTCAGTTAATTAGGGAGGTATCTGTCTGAGCCACTTCCAAATATTATCTGTCTGTTTATAACCTTAAAACGTGTTTCTCTCTCATCTCCACCCTGGCCACCGATCTTGCATATCACTGTCAAGGTCATCTTTCTTACTTTCTACAGGTTTGGTTTTGTTTTTTTGTCCTTGATTTCTTAGAAGACCAATGAAGCGTGAATATGTATACCTGCCACTTATTTTTTAAGAAATCTGCTTCACAAGTCCAAAGGTCAAGCAAGACTGCCGATCGATCCACTGATGTTTGTGCCCGCCTTGAGTAGCTGCTGCTAGAGGAATCAGGCCCTGCTTTCTGGCCTCAGAAAGAAAAGGATAACACAAAAGACTTCAACCCAGCAAAAACACATTCAAGCAGTCACAAGCACTTGCAGTTAATGATGCCCAAATAAAACATAAGCAGTGAATTTCCTCCCTGTTATCAAGATTTTCCTGCTTCACAGAACTGAACTGAAAATTATCAATATAGGGACCCTTACTATAATTACAGATGCATTACAAATAAATGGTGACCCTGAATAACCAGTAAGGTTAAAGTTTCAAACAATTAGTGCCTCTGGAGCTACTTCTTCAACAATTACTTTGAAACAACTATCTTTGGTTCTATTATTAGGTTACTAAGTGATTTCTGTTTTGGGCATGGCTGCTTTTTGTGAGAGTTTCTATCCCTCAACCATTGGTAATATCAGAGATATTTCAGGGCCAAGTTTGTATAAAGGCCTTACCTTTTCCCACCTCAATGTACTGGCTTGCCACAAGCAAAAGATGCTTTTCTGTCTCTTTCAGGTCTTGGAGGGCCACATCATACATTACAAAAGCCCCTCTCTGATCCTGCGTATGAATGTATGCTTCTTCAACGGTGTAAAAATCATCATGGTTCTCCACCTCAGCAAACTCCATGAACTGCACACTTTGGACCTGTGGAGCCATAGATGTTGAAAAGAAAACATCATAGCTGACCAATAAATCCATTACCAAATAGCTGTGGATTTAAGAGGTTTTTATCCATTTCTTTCCCACTGGGACCTCCTCTTCCAATCCATAATCCATCAACCTTTAAATTTAAGGAACCTCTTATTCCTTATCCATTCATCCAGGTTGTAGCTAGAAGGGATAAATTGATATCCATTCATTCAGATACATACTGAAATACTTTTGAAGCACTGATTAATTTTTTCCTCTGCCTTTCTAGCAAGAGCTGAAGTCCCCCTCACATAGGATGTGGTTTGTTTGAACTGAGCTTAATGCTAGCTTGGTTTGTAAACCAAGATTTATGTCTTAGCACCAAGTATGAACCAAGCCACTAAATCATGTTCAACAAATCATGATTACAGATTAGTGGGATGTGTGAACTTAGTTTTAGCATACAGTCCTTGTTTTACGACCATTTGTTAAATGAGCATTCAAAGTAACAACAACAACATGACTTATGACCGGTTCTCACAATGACAACTGTTGCAGTATCTCTATGCTCATGTGATCAAAATTCGGGTGCTTGGCAACTGACATGTATTTACAACACTTGCAACATCCTAGGATTACATGATCACCATTTATAACAGTCACAAGGGGTTTCCAACAAGAAACTTCACTGCGGGAAGCGGGATTCATTTAGTGACCATATGATTCACTTAATGATCACAGTAATTTGCTCAACAACCATGGCAAAAAAGGAGATAAAATGAACTGCAACTCCCTTAAGGACCGCCTCACGTAGCAACAGATGTTCTAGTCCCAATTGTGGTAGTAAATCAAGAACTACCTGTATTTGATACTTGGCTGATTAGAATACTTAAGTTTACAGACTTAAGCCCATTAGTAAACCTTCCTCAAATAAACTTAGACTTGCATGACTAATATTCAGAGAACTGGAAGGTATTTTTTTCTTCCTTCATGCACTGGTTTATGGTTTCTATTTTTGAACTTGCATTCTGACAGATAAGAAGTTTAAGCTCTGGGTCAAAAGTAAAACACCCAGCGAAACCCTACATAATTTAGACAGTCTTGGATTTCAGGTTTAGACTTTACTACTTTGACCAAGCATTGTTATAACTAGATATCAGTCCATTTCTTCTTGCAAATGTACTAGGAATTTTCCTAAAGACAATATACTGGGCCTAATGTTTTATTTTTAAAGATCTATGACTATGAAAATATTCTCTAATACAGGGTTCTCCAAATCCCGGACCGTGGTCCACTACCTGACCTTGAGCCATTCGGAACCGGGCCACAGAAATGGTGGGCGAGTACATGCACCCATCCCCACTTGCTTGAGCTGCACCTAAGCCTGTAGGTGCATTCCATTTGTGCCAGCAGCAGGCATACATGCCCGAAGCTTGTGCAAATGGAGATGCGCATGTACGCGTACCCACTGCTCATGCGGAACCATCCCCTCTCCCCCTCTCCCCTGTTAGTCCATAAAGCTGGAAAGGTTGGGGAACTCTATTCTAATGTGACCAAAGCCTCACCTTATAGTCAGCGGGAGTGTAATGCATGTAAGAGTGCGAGCCGAGACCCCCAAAGGCGCCAGTGCCTCCTTTGGCTGCGTTCACCCAGCTGGCATCTTCTGCGGTGGAAATCAGATGTCCACTGCGCGAGGCAAGACCTGAGGTGCTGATGGTCAGAGTTCTTTCAATGGATCGGAAATAGTTGAGGATTCCCAAGCAAATTCTCTGGTATCAATGTCATTGGGATTAAACAATGATGAGTATGATGATAACAATACCAACTGGCAAAAATACACAGCCGCAGGCTTTTATACGGCCCTGTTTCTGTTTCTTAAAAGATTTTGTTACCTGTAATTCTCTGATTCTCAAGTGGCGTAAATAAAGGACAGACAAGTATCCACCTTTTCTCATGGAAAGGTCTTTGCTGGGTGCTTCCAAGTCTTCATCTAAACCTAGCAGCTCTGAGACAGTCAATTCACTATTTTTTTTCCAAGAAAGAGAAATTAAATCACATTACTGTAGCTCAGACAGATTTTCTGTTATATCTAAATTAAATAATCTCTTTATATTTCCTTCCTAGAAGTAAATTTCCTACCGAATTCACTTATATGGATGCCTCTGTAGCAGAACAAAAATTAGAATGGATGGATTCTGATGCAATCAGATTAAGATAAGGAGAATTTATGAAAAACTATATAAATGCCATTATCATTTATGCTTGTGGAAAGCTTGCTATATCTGAAAATGCCAAGGAGTAAAGTCAAGAAATAGCACCTTCAGCTTTTATAATATTTACAGTATATGATATAAAATGTTTATTCTAACATACAGATAATCCTCAATTTACGGCCCCCAATTGAATTCAGAATTTTGGTCATAAATCATTGCAATTGTAAGTTGGATCACCACATGATCGGATTCAATTTTACGACTGTTTTTACAAATATTTTTAAATGGGTCACCATGGTCATTAAATGAATCATGATTGTAAGTTCAAATCCTGCTTATCCAATATGTGTTTTTTGCCAAAAAGTTGCAAGATGTGACCATGGGTTCCTGCAACTAGTTATAAATTGATTGCCAAGCACCATAAATGTGATCACATGACTGCAGGGGTGTGTGTGTGTGTGTGTGTGTATGTGTGTGTGTGTGTGTGTGTGAGTGAGTATGTGGTAGACATAACTTTGATGGGTCATACATGAATTTTTTGAATCCATCATAACTTAGAATGGTAATTAAGAAAACAGTCGTAAATCAAGGACTATCTGTATCTCTGTCCCATTCTTTCCCATGTCATATCATACTTTTCTCTTCCTGCCTGACAAGAACTAGGACCTTTAATATTGCTGAAGAACTAATTGTGGACTTGGATAAACAAAGAAATTCAAGAATGAAGAGCTAGTGAGAAAATAGAACAGTATATGCATTTTTATCAGAAATAAAAGTGGAATCTCTGGATGATCAAAGGAAAAGAGAATTTTCAAAGCAGACAAATCTACCTAAATTCTGCACTCGTACATCTTATGGGATAATCGGGGAAGAAAAGTAGGTAGAAGTTTAGCTTGAAGCATTCCCCAAGGGAAGAACTAGAACCCCATTATCACTGGCACTGATGATGTTACCTAGTTTGATAACGAAATGTCTATAAGAAAACCACCAAGCTCAGAGAGCACCATGGACCCCTACAGTTCTGTCCTGAGCCAGAAATATTCTCTTATATCAGCATCCCAATACTATCTTCAGTGTGAAAGTTGGTGGGGGACTTCACTGCCTACGGCAAGTTCACTTACAGGAGCAATGCTGTAAGCAAGATCAGTCAGAAAAGTGTACCAGGAACACGTGAAAGAGACATATTTATTGAAGACTGTCTTCAGATTATCAGCTTTTCAATACAGGGTCAGGTGTTAAATGAAATGAAAGAAAGATGAATCAGACAGATTGTTGGATAGCTCAGGTGGAATCAGCCATGTATTTTCTTAATATCAAGTAGTAGCTTCAGAGAGCAATTGTGCAATTGTGATAAGTAAACTGGCAGCTGTTTTAAATTGCAGCATAAAAGTGCTATGTACCTGCCCCAATGCACTTCCAGACACATTTTTCCCACATTGTTTTAGAACTCTTAAACCGCTCTATTATTTATTCATTATAGAAATTTCTAATAGGAAAGGGAAAAAATCACAAAACTTCCAGATTACCAAGTGATGCATTATGTACATTATTAATCACTGTCTCTTGCTATATATACAACATTATGTATACAAAATCTGTTTTTGTGTACGTGTGCATGTGTGTGTATAATCTCAACACAAACAAAATAAATTTTATTTTATCGTAAAAGAGGACCTGACCTGGGGCACTCACATTGCAGCACTGGTCAAAAAGGCCCAGCAGAGATTATTACTTCCTGAGATTTCTCAGGAAACAACAACTGAATGAAAAACTGCTGGTGACCTTCTACCGCTGCACCATAGAGAGTATTTTAACTTACTGCATCTGTGTATGGTTTGCCATTGGCAGATAGGACAGCACTCCAGAGGGTCAACGTTATTGCCCAGAGAATCATTGGTTGCCCTCTCCCCTCCTCGGAAGAGCTTTATAGCTCCCGCTGCCTTAAGAAAGTTCAAAACATTCTTAAAAATCCATTTTATCCTGGGCACCCTTTTTTTGAACTATTACCATCTGGCAGACAGTACAGGTCAATAAAAACAAGGACAAATAGGCTGAAAAACAGCTTCTATCCCAGGGCAATAACCATATTGAATTCTACAGTATAGTTCAATATCAGGTTTTCAATTTCAATTATATAGAATGTAAAGGATGTATGTTTGTGTTTTTATTTTTATAGTTAAAATGTACACTGAAGACAGCTTTTAATTTTGTTGTATCATGTGCAATGACAATAAAGTAAACTATAAACTATAAGCAATCGTTTTTACCTTCCATGTTTCCTCTTTCCTGAAAAAGCGGAACCCTCTTTAAAGTTGAGATTTTCCATGCTTTTTTCATCAATTGCCATAATAAGATTGTTATTATTGTCATTCGTTTGCTGCCCCTGCAGATTAAATGTTATGGTCAAATGGATACATGCACCTTTATTTTTCAATGTTACATAAATATGAAATTATGAATACATGGACCTGTAAATAATTTCCTTCAATCTTATATTTACATAACATATGACTTAGGAAAGTGAAAACAGCCAAAATGCAAATCAACTATCTTTACCATCTTGACCATAAAAAGGGAAAAAGGGAAATAGTTTAATACATCCATTAGTTAATGGGGAAGGGGAGAAGTAACAAGTCAATAAAGCAGCATATCTAATTAAAAATTTTGCACGTTGTATAATGTGACCCTGGGACATGGCAACCATCATAAATATATATGTCAGTTGCCAAGCATCTGAATTTCAATCATGTGACCATGGGGATGCTGCAACGGTCATAAGTGTGCAAAATGGTCATAACTCATTTTTTCAGTGCCATTGTATTTTTCAACAGTCATTAAAAGAACCGGCTACTTGATATGGGAGTGTAGGGTTAGCATCCCTTAAAAAATAATAAGCATAACATTTATCTATATGGCCCTTGTATTTAGAAATGATTGGGGAGATCAGATGTCATAGGGCATCATAAAAGGGAGATGGCCAAGAGTTTTGATCTCTCTGGATCCACAAGGACAAAGTCTCTGTAAAAAATCCCATACTCTGGTTTTTCTTCAGATTATATAAATCTTTTACCAAAATAAGTGTTTTTTCCGGTGAGACAAGTCTATCATAGCAACCTGGTCTACCCAACTATAGAACATACTGCTTCCGCTTTCACCTTTCAGCCCCAATCAAGGAGCCTTTGCAGGCTCTTCTGTCCCAGCTCTGGATTCCTAAGGATTGTGACACACACCAACGGTCCTTATCAAAGTTATAACGTATCAAGAATAAACAAAGTTCGGCAAAGGTTGCCAACCAGCCCAGAAAACAAGATACAATAAGACACTCACTCTCCAAAATGCTCTGTAATAATTACACACTGTTTCCAGCAAGAAATTACTAACTGCATGCGATTTAAATAGGCTAAGGGAGTGGCCAATTATCCTCAAACCTTACTCTTGAGGAGACCTCCTCCTCCTGGCTAGTCAGGAGCTGCCTTTTGGCAGCTCTGCGTGCTCGAGCATTGAGGAGAGGCTCCTCCACTTTGCTCTCTCCACTTGAAGGAGCCTCTGGAGGTTCTGAAGGCCCAGGTTGAGTCTCTGCCTCTGGCACCACATCCTCTTCAGCCTCCTCGCTGTCTGACGCGAGCGCCGGCTGCGCAGGCTGCTGGCACGACCCCACACCAGCCTCTTCGTTGTCGGGATCGGCCATGATCTGCGCAGGCCACTGATGGGCCACAACAAAGGCAGTTGCTTTCGCTAATGTAATGAAGCGGGCTCTGATAGATGACCACTAGATAACTTTCTATTCACTCTATTCTAAAAAGCAATGCATCCGGTTGGAAAAAGTACAAACTCAGCCAAAATCCTTTTGGTTCCTCTAGGAGGCCTCTAAGTTGTCAGAAGAAAGGAACATTCTAATGACATACAGCTTAAAGGTTGGTTAGGTCAAGGGGATCCACATGAGTTAAAAGTTGTCTATCGTCAAAAGATGATTTGAATCTATGCTTCAGTAATCTACAAAAAGAATTATAACTGTTTGCAAAGAAACTCTGTAATAAGGAAATGTCAATTAAAAATGATAAATGTATATGACCATATGAATTGCTGAGTTAACAGAATCCTTTGTCTAGAAGGGTATAAAACCATTGTACCTAATTTCTGTCTTTGTTCAACGCTTCATGTACAGAGCCTTGAACCTATTGCGCAATATATAAAATCTGTCTCTGATTAATCTAAAAGTTGTGTTTGTCTTATTAAATCCACAACATTTATGGCACCCTGCAGATGGGACTACAAGGCAGAGAACTTTTGTTCTACCAGACAGCCTGCCTCAGCGGGAATCGACGCCTCCCCAAGGAAAATCCACTGGCCGGCCATTAGGACTCCTTTGAAGTCCACGGAGATTCAGTGAGGAGGTGCCGTAAACCCACTGACGAAGACAGGCCAGTCAAGAATCCTTGAAGGTTGATCAGACACAGAGACTCAACATAAATACAAAAAAAGAAAGAAAGAAAGAAAGAAAGAAAAAAAGAAAACAGGTAAGTATAAATCAGAGAGTTAAAGTCTCTCTGTTTAGAGGTACCTACCCTTTAAAGGGGTGGAAGAGTGGGATTTGATCAATCCCCTGGGAGACCAGGTGGCATCCTGAAGTCTCTGGAATTAAGTATTTAACTAAGTATTGTTTGTAATCTTATGTGTGGTAAGAGAAGAACTAATTGCAGTGTTATAAATTTTCTGATAAACTGACATTCTTAAACAGCCAGAGTTTACTGTTCTTCCCTCCCGGGGTTTAGCAGGCAGTTAAAAAGGTGAAGCCTGTCTAAATGGGAAAACAGATATGACTTGATCAATTTGGTGTGATTTCTGTTAAATATATATGTATATATATATATATATATAATGATAGTGTGTAAATTTGAATGGAATTGCATTGATTGTGATATGTGTGGCTGCCAGCAAAGTAGATTTGTGCTTGAGGCTGTGGGAGATATTTGAGATTATTGTAATGGTTGGATTGCATGAAGTGGGATTTTTTGTATGTGAAATTGGTTTAAACAAGAAGTTGATTTCAGTGCAAATGTGAATGCCGGTGTGTTGAGAATGTGAGAAATTAGAAAAAAATGCAGAGGGTTGTGTTGTTGAAAGGAGAGACGAAAGGAAGATGAGAATTCTATGTACTTTAAATATTTTTTTCCCTGTATTTCCCCCTCTCTTCCTTTGGAAGAAAGAAGCAGGAAAAGGGTGGGCTGCGGACAGCATGTCTCTCTGCTGAGCAGAGAAAGGAGGGGGAAGTGGGTGATCGGCTAATGCTGTTGCTGCTAGGTCTCTTTAATTTGCATATGAAAACTTTACTGTTCTGAATACAATTTTGATTTTATTTTTTTCTGGAAATTTTTGGAGGTTTAAAAACGCTTCATTAAACCTGTACTCAGAATCCTGTTATTTCGCCAGGCTGGGTTAGCAACATAATTTTAAATCGGATGTTTTAAGTTTCTGGGGTTTTAAATTGAGCTGAATCCATTTAATATTTTTAATTATTTTAAATAGGTGTTTGTCTTAAACAAAATAGGCTGTACACCGCCTTGAGTCCTTTAGGAGAAGGGTGATATAGAAATAAACTTATTTTTATTCTTATTTTTATTCTATGTCTGCATGCATTCTGCATACTTAACAGATGACACGTTTGTTCGTTTGTATGTTTGTTTGTTGTTTATTTTTTTGTTTGTCAGTAGCATAAACTGCTGCCCTTTTTGGGAATTGTCACAGAGATGAGTTGGAAATTGCGATGTGTGGTGGGAGAGATTCAGTGGCATTTTTGTCTAAAATGATTGGATTCTGCCTCAAGAATATGCTTGTTTTTGTTCACTTCAGTTTGCGGGGAGATTAGATAATTGGTGCTGAGGAGCTAATTGTTTATAGAAAGGATATACGGTAGTTGAAAGGTGAGAGGAAGTTTTAAGGGAAGTCAGAAAGTTGCCTTTAAGTTTGTCTACACAGACTTGTGCTGACAGCGGTAGGAGAATTGTATAAGAAGGAGTTAGAGAAAGTAGAATTGATGGAAAGGAGAAGGTATGTGATTTGTTTTTGGAAGGTTATGGAAGTTGGCAGAATGAAATGTGGAAGTGCAAAGAAGTAGAAGTGGTAATATGGGCAAGGGAGACAGCGTTAAAGATTGCCCGATCCAAAGAAGAGAAGTGGTGTTTTTCGTTGACAGAGATCAGATTAAGTGAACAAAGCATTTGAATACACTTAATCAGTGAAGGGAGTGTTGGAAGATTTGAGAAGCTCAATATTAAAAGCACAAGAAAATTCCCCTAAAGAAAACAAGCAGAAACTCAGGCAGAGTTCAGCCCCCACCTTTACCAATGGGCCATTAAGAAGTTGAGACGCCACCTTATTTCCACAACAAAAGGAAGAATAAAAGATGTGTTTGTTTCTTGCTTGCCTTACTAGGAACAATAAAACTGATTCCAGGAGTTTTGAATTCAGGATGGGGGAAAGCTCTGCCTTTCAGCAATCTTTAAAGGGAAAGACTTTTTTTCCCCCAACAGGAGTAGTAAACAAAAATCACTCCTGATAGAAAGGAGGGGTGGCATCTCCGCCTCCATCTGAAAACAAGCAAGAATTAAGACAATTCTATGCAAAATTAATTGAATCTGGACCTTGGAGTTTGAAATGGGAGGGACATGAAAGAGGAAGCCTTGAAAATTTGAAACAGGCTTTAACCAGGGCTCCTGTATTGGGTTTGCTAAATTTGGAAAAGCCATTCGGTCTCTCTGTAGACACACACACACACACACACACATTGAATTGCACGAGGGGTGTTGGCTCAGAAAGTAGGAAATTGACCTTTGAGGGAGCCCTCATTGTAAGCACCCCACATCAAGTCAGAACTATCCTTCAGTGGTGGTTATCTGATTCAAAATTCTAAACAAAAATGAAACAATTTTAATGCAGCAGACAGATTTGATTTTACCTACAGTTCACAATTTGAATCAAGCACAGTTCTTAACCAACACCAGATCAATGGATCACCTTGGATGAGAATATTATGGTGTTGAAATAATTGGCTTCCATACAAAAATAAGACCAGATTTGGAGGGACACCCCCTGGAGACAAATTGCCTCGAAATTGGTCTGCTCAAACCTTTGAATTGTATTCATTAAATTAAGCTCTATGGACAGGGAGCCTGGATAGCTCAGTGGATAAATGCATTGTAATTTAACACCAGCTGTCTGCAATTACTGTAAATTCGAATCTCACCAGGCTCAAGGTTGACTCAGCCTTCCATCCTTTCTAAGGTAGGTGAATTGAGGACCCAGTTTGTGGGGGGCAATAAGCTGACTTTATGACGGCTATTGCTTAATGCATTGTAACCCTTAGTCTCTGGACATCATTTGGCAAAATATGGGTGGAGTCATTGGGGACTTCAAGCTATTGTACATAAATTTTTAAACTAAGCTATGGTTGTATTGGGATATATCCTTTAGTAACATCAATTATAAACAAATGTTTGGTTTGTAAAAAGGTGAATGAACATGCTGTCAGAAAACAACAGGTGGGTAAGATGTATCATCAGCTTTAAGACCATTTCAATGTATTCATGTGGATTTTACAGAATTACCAAAAGTGGGGAGTGTAAAATATTTATTAGTCATAGTGAACCATCTCACAGGGTGGGTTGCAGCTTTTATCTGCAGTAATACTACAGCAACAGTGGTGTCAAGAGTTTTACCCAACCTAGACAGATTATCATCATATGAACTATTGTTTGGAGTAGTTTTCACTACAGGAAGCATATGCATTACTTCCTTGGAAACCAGAGACAAAGTATTGCAACAATATGTATATAACCTGTCCAGATATTTTTAAGTTTTTAGGAAACAAGGACTATTAGCCCAAACACCACCTTTGAAGTTTCCAGTTCACAAATTCCACCACGATGATTGGATGTTAATCCAAACTGGACGGAAGTTAGACCCCAAGTGAACGGGCCCAATCTCATCAAGGAAATCCAGTGAAGTTGATGATCCAAAGGATCCAGCCACCAGTGGGAATAGCATTCTTCATCATCTGGACTATTTTTGTATTTTTTCTTTCTTAGGATTCAGTGGTTGCCTATGCTATTTTCCAACTGAAAAAGGACTACAACTGCTCAGATTCCTTTGCGCACTCGCCCAGATGTATTGGTTTTGTAATTGTGGTTTTAAGATCTTAGAAGGACGATCCTGGATCCACTGGATGAGACTGATACCAGGTGATCATCAGCCCTGCTGAATCACTCCGGAAGCTGATTCTCTACGCACGGCGGAAGATTTGTAAAGAGGACAACTGCCTTCACATTGTACATATACATATTATTAGCTGTAATATAACACTTTCTTACACATGCTAATGTTATTAGAAGTTTGGGAGTACATTTTGTGGGTACTTGTTTTTCTAATCTTGCTAGTAATTTTGTTTTATATATATAAGGAACGGTTTTTGTGGTAGACCTAGGATTTTTATTGCTACTCCTGTTTCCCAAACCACATGCACCACTAACCCTTTCCCTGACGTAGTGAGCTTTACACCATAGTTGATTATGATTTGTTTATGGCTTTGGACATTATTCGCACTAGGACTCTCAGGTGAACGTAAGATGAACATTGATTCCCCAAGTAGAGACACTTTAGGTCAAGTTCGCTCCCGCCAAAAACGCATTGTCTATGCACGGGGTTCTTACTTTAGACCTAAGTCAACTCCACCACCTAAGGTTGCACTATTGACATTCCCAGCTGAGGGGGGAATAGATAAGGAAAATGGGCCTCTACAACAATTGCATAGAGGAGACTATATATCACGGATTTTGGAATAAAGTCAAGATCTTGTTAAACAGTATGACCCTACTCTAGGTCAGAAATGCTGCTTATGTTTATCTGCTAGCCCTGCATTTTATCATGCTGTTCCTGTCAAACCACAACTCCGGGTTAGAACAAAGGCTATCAGAAATAAACTTTTAAGAAGGGAAAGTGGGGTGGATGGAATCTGCCCAAGACCATTTCAACCTTCAGAATTTCCGCTCTGGTTCAACTTAAAGTCCAAATCAGATTTATGTATCCTTTTTCCATCTCTTTTTTCTATCTCTCGATATGTTTTTGAAGGACCAATTCTCAGAGATAAACAGAAGGACCCCTCACTGGAAGTCCCATTGCAACCACTGGCAGGAATGTTTGTGGCAGGGACTTAGGGATCTGGACTAATGCAAGGAACTACTGAGTGCATGCCTTTTCCATAAATCGTCTTATGTGGAAAGGATGCATATTTGTGTTTACCAACAAATTGGACAGGAACATGTAACAAATCAGGTGTGGTCAGAGAAATTGCCAAGGAATTGCAGGATAGGGCTTCCAAGATAGGTCAGAGGTTATAAACAACTGACATGTGGTTTTCTTGGTTGCCTGGATCTGGGTGAATTAATATGGCTGTGGCAGGCCTAGCTTTTATTCCTTGTGCAATCCCTATGCTAAAACATCTATCAATAAGAGCAGTAAAAGAGATTCAAGTTGAAAAGGAACTAGCTTTGATAGAACATTTTCTTATTCATCTTGGTCCCTATCCTATGGAAGAACATAAAGATTCTGAGGCAGACCCATATGAGGAAATGGAACCTGTAGAAAGAGGTAGAGAATCTCCCCAAGAATCAAGAGAGTAGAAAAACAATCAAGAACTACCTATCCTTTACTTTTATTAATTATCTTTTGTTAGACCCTATACATGGTAGATTTGTTTATTGGAACCTTGTATACTCAGAAGTTAAACTTATATGAGAATAGTGAAAGTTTCTGCATTGAAAAACTTTCAGAGGGGGGAATAATGTAATGAAGCGGGCTCTGATAGATGACCACTAGATAACTTTCTTTTTTTTTTTTATAAATACTTTATTGGTTTTTAAAAAGTTTTTTACAAAATAAAAAGAGAAAATATCAAATCTCAGGTGACATCTGAGGTGTCGTGTAATTACATATATACAGTGCTTATACAATAAGTATCTTCAAAACTATCACTATTAAGACGTAAGTATATCCTTATAGTCATGTTCTATTATTCCACCATATATACCACCTTTCCCATACTGCCTTAAATTTTGAGTTCTCCTCATCTTTAAGCATACTGGTTAATTTCACCATCTCTGCACATTCCAAGATTTTACTTATTATTGTCGTCTCTGGAGGTATTTGTTTGTCCTTCCAATGTTTTGCAAAAGTTAATCTGGCCGCTGTTATGATGTGAATCGTTAATTGTATTTTGTCTTTATGGAGCCCTTCTCCCGTCATTCCCAGTAAGAAGGTTTCTGGGGATAATTTTATATCCTCTTCCACTATTTCCTGTAGCCAAGTTTGTATTTTCGTCCAGAACTTTTTTGTCTCTGAGCAGGACCACCACATATGAAAGAAGGTGCCAATCTCCTTTCCACACTTCCAACAAATTCGTGAGGCATTCGGAAATATTTTTGCTAATCTAGCTGGAGCTAGATACCATCTATGGAATATTTTGTAATGATTCTCCCTATAAGTCACTGATTTAGTAAAATTGTAATTTCTATTCCAAGCCTCCTCCCAATCATTGAAGTTTAGTCTGTGGCCGATATTCTTTTCCCATATGCTAAGTTGGTTCCTAGCTATCCCTTCTGCTCTGTCTTCTCCTAATAGAAAGTTATAGAATCTGGCTAGCATTTTCTTTTCCATCCCCCACATGATTTTATCCAAATTGTTATACTTCGTTTCTATCCCAAATTGGTCCCCATCTTTTTGATATCTAGAGCTTAACTGCGTGTAACTCCACCAGTCCAAGTTAAAGCCTTGATTATTTAGTAGCTCTCGAGATCTAAGAGTACCATTTCCGTCCAATATGTCTTTGTATGTGCCAAATTTTCCAATATCTCTTTTGTTAGTAGCGATCAACGCCTCCATAATTGAAAGCCAAATCGGAATTTTGGTGTAAAACCTTTGTCTAATTTCTTCCCATGTTTGAAACAGAGTCTCCCTTAATTTGTGTCTATGGAAATATGATTTCTTTTTATTCTTTGGGCTCCATAAATAAGCGTGCCAGCCTGCCTGTAGATCGTGGCCTTCTAATGTCAGAATTCTCTTATTTTGTAGTGTGACCCAGTCTTTGATCCATACTAATTTGGCCGCTTTCTGGTATAATTGCCAATCCGGTAATCCGAAGCCACCCATATTCCTTTTCCCTTGCAGCTTTTTATAAGCAATTCTTGCCTTCTTCCCTTCCCACAAAAAATCTCGCACCTTCCTTTCCATCTCTAGAAAATATTTTTTATCCAGATTCACCGGAATAGTCTGAAACAGAAATATGATTTTGGGGAGAATATTCATTTTAATTGCTGAAATCTTACCTGTAAGGGATAGTCTTAGTTTCTTCCATCTATCTATGTCCTGTTTTATTTTTTGTAGTAATGGACTATAGTTATCCTCTTTTAAAGAGGAGTATCTTACAGTAATCCAAATTCCCAAATACTTTACCTTCTTTACTATTTGGAGTTCCAAGGACTTCTCTAATTGTTTCTTGTTTGTCTCCGCCATATTTCTTACTAAAATTTTAGTTTTAGTTTTGTTGATTTTAAAGCCAGCGACTTCACCATACTGTTGTATTTCCTGGAGCACCTTGGGACCAGATGTTAAGGGATCTTCCATTATTAAGGCCACGTCATCCGCAAAGGCTTGTGTTTTAAAAATTTCCTTCTTAATTTGTAATCCTTTAATTTCTTTGTTGTCTCTAATCTTTCTCAGTAAAATTTCCAGCGCCATTATAAAGAGTAAGGGGGACAGGGGGCATCCCTGTCTAACTCCCTTTTGTATCCAGAATATCCGTGTCTTATCCCCATTTATTAATATACTTGCTCTCTGTTTGTTGTATATATTTTCGATCATCTTTCTAAAATTTGTGCCAAATCCCATCAAATCAATTTGATTAATCATAAATTTCCAATTTAAATTATCAAACGCCTTTTGGGCGTCCAGGAACGCCAGTGCCAGCTGTTTTTCCGGATGTTGTTCATAATATTCTATGACGTCTATTATTGTCCTCACATTGTCCCTCATTTGCCTCCCAGGGAGGAATCCTTTCTGATCACTATGAATCCAGCCATTTAAATTTTTTTTTAATCTCTCCGCAATTATACTAGTGAATAATTTATAATCCGAATTTAACAGAGAAATCGGCCTGTAGTTTACTATCTGCTTTGGGTCAGCACCTTCTTTCAAAATGAGGGTAATATAAGTTTCCTTCCAGGAATCTGGGATTCTTGTACCCGCTAGCACCTCATTATATATGTCCAACAATTCTAATAATAGTTCTTCCTCGAATTTCACATAGATTTCCCCCGGGAGGCCATCTGGGCCTGGTGTTTTATTTTTCTTTATTTTGGCAAGCGCAGATTTGAGTTCTTCCATTGTGATTTTATTGTTTAACATTTCTCTCTCTTCTTCTGCTATCTGTGGCAATTTGGCTTCCATCAAATATTGTACGATTTTGTCCGGGTCAATCACTTCCTCTTTATATAAGGCTTCGTAGAACTTTCTCGCTCTTTCTAGCTTATCTGTTTCTTTTGTCAGAATGTCCCCATTACTACCTTCTAATATAAGAATCTGATTTTTTTCCTGTTCTTTTTTTAATCTATAGGCTAGCCATCTCCCCGACTTGTTGGCATTTTCAAAGTGATAGTGTTTTATCCTCTTAATTTTTTGTGCCAGTTCTTTTTGGTCCAGGACGTTAAGATTATGTCTTGCCATCATCCATTTTTGTTTGGCCATTTCATCTCCCGGGTTTTGTTGGAGTTTACTATCTGCTTCCTCTAAGTTCTTCATATGGTCGTCTCTAACTTTCCTTTCTTTCTTATTTTTATATGCCATGTACGAAATCGCTACTCCTCTCAAATACGCCTTCATGGTGTCCCAAACAATTTCCTTCGCCGTATCTTGCCTACCATTCTCGATAAAGAAACGTTTAATTTCTTCATTTAATTTTGTTATAAATTCTTTGTCATACAAGAGATTGGATCTTAGACTCCACCTTTGTTGTTGTCTCTTGTTGGTATAGTACCAATGTATTTCCAAAAGTTTATGATCAGTCCACGTGTTTGTACTTATGTCTGCTTTCTTAATTTCTAAACCAAGTTTTCTAGTAGTCCAAATCATGTCAATTCTGGACCATGAATTCTGTGGATTTGAGAAAAAGGTGTATTGAGAGTCGTGGGGGTGTAGAGTACGCCATATATCTATTAAATTAATTTCATCAACAAGATCAAAGAAACTTTTTGGCAGGGGTAACCTTTTATTCCTTTTTTTCTCTCCACTTTTGTAATCTTTCAGGGGATTAACAATTCCGTTGAAATCGCCTAGCATACATATTTCCACCTGGGCCCAATTCCCTAGTTGTTCGTGTAATTTTTTATAAAATTGCCCCTGTTTCTTGTTTGGAGCGTATACTCCCACCAACAACATTTTTGCATCGGCCCTCCTAATTTCTACCATTAAGATTCTCCCTTTAGAATCCTTATGTTTTAATTCTGCCTCGATTCCCTTTTTCACATAAATCGCCACACCCCTTTTCTTTTTCTCCGCTAATGACACAAATAGCTTGCCAAATTTAGTGAATTCTAAGAAGTTTGCCTCATTTTCTTTTATATGGACCTCCTGTAAACAGATTATATCTGGATTCTGTTTTGCCAGTTTTGATAGGATTATTTTTCTCTTTTTATGGTCATTCAGGCCATTGACATTTAATGATAGGATTTTTAGGCCGTCCATTTCTTATTTCGTGTCCGGGTTCTAGTACTTGTTTGTCTTTAGGGTAACCGCTCTTACTGGTCTGGTCTTTTTTCCTTGTCCTTCCGCTTCTTCTTTTTTCTTCTCCTCCTCTATATCTTCTTTTGTGGTTTGCTCTTGCGAAGTCTCTTCTTCCGTGTTTACTGTATCAAGCTCTCCTTTGCTGGTCTGTTCTTCTTCTCCTCCTCTTATTTGATCTAAAAAGTCTTGTGCTTCAGACAGACTGTCGATTTTAACTTTTCTTCCATGCCATGATACGATCATCCCCTCTGGTAGAATCCATCGGAATACGAGATTTCTTCTGTTTAAGTAGCTCGCCAGGAGCCTATAATTTTTCCTCACCTCCCTCACTCTCCTAGGAATCTGTTTTAGAATATTCACCTCCTTTCCTTGGAATTCAATCTTTTCTTCTCTCGCTATATTGAGGAGAACATCCCTCACTTTCTTCCTGGCGAACTTCACATGGACCTCCCTGGGTAGTCTGTTTCTTCTAACATAATTCGTTTGGACCCTATAGACCTCATCAAGTTCTTTAATAATATCTTGTTTGTCCTGCTGGAGGACATCAGCTATCAGCCCGGCTATTTTATCACTTAAGTCCTCCTCCTTCTCCTCTGAAATATTTTGAAGACGGATATAGTATGAGGCCTTATCCATTTCCAGCTGTAGCAGGGAGTCTTCAATTTCTTTATGTTGTAGCGCGTAAGTCCGGTCTACCATGTCTAGTTTTTTCTCGCTTTGATCCATCCTCTGTTCTACATCTTGTATTCTCCTTTCATTATTTGCGATAGAGGCCTGGATCTCAGTCATTTTTGCGTCCAAGACATGAATATCTGTTTTTTGCTCGGAGTGGCTATTTAGTAATTTCTCCTGCATTGCAAGCATGGTCTCTTGAATCAGGAATAGAGAGGATTGTACTGTTTGGAGGGTTGGGGTTTGCGGTGGCTTATCTGTCTTTTGTAGGCCTTCCAAGGGTTTCTGAATTACCGGGGATAATGTTGTTAATACAGGGTTAGATGGAACTTTTTTAACTGATTTTAGGACTGTCTATGTCATTGTTGCCATTTCTTTCAGCGTTAACTTTTGTTCTTTTATAATTTTCTCAATGTTTTTCCAAATGACCATTCAATGGTATTACCTTACTTGCTTTAGCAATTCCTCTTCTTAAGTCTATTGAGAGGTTTGCTATCTTATTTAATTTGGATCAATTCCTCACTTCAGTAAACTATCTTCCTTAAATCCAGCCTTATAGATATATATATTGTAATTTATATAGCTAAATTCAGATCTTAATATAACAATTAATATAAATCTTAAATATCAATGTTCGAAGCTAATATATGCCGTTGATATAAATAGATATAAATAGATTAATAGATAAATAAATTAATTAATGTTGTCTATAGAGATAAATGTTATATAATAAATAAGTGTAAGTAAATATATCTAGAAAGCTTTAACTAACTATATATGGAAATATAAATATAATAATTATAGTTATATAATTAATTAATTAATTTGCTAATTTTAACTCTAAACCCTTATATATACATATATAGACATGGAAATATATTCAATCACAATAAGATAAGATCAGTGTTTAAATTCTATACTCTATATTTCTTAACCATTTATCATTAATTCCCATTAATACTATTATTCAAAGCACAATCAAAGTTCCAATATTGGAAATAGATAATCAATTGATCACAAAACGTAGGCAGTGAAGATCAAAATGTCACCAATTGTATGTATCTTAGTTTTAGAGGAGTGATGGAAGGCAATTCGATCTTCTTCTCTCCGCTCACCGCCTGTTTCCAATGCGTTCCGGCAGTTCTCTATGGTGTATCCTTCTGCTAGATCGTCCTCAATCTTCTGCCAACTCCCTCCCTCCTTCCACTCAATAATGGCCGCGCTTCCTGCTTCTTTACGGTGCTCACAGGAATAAAAAAAGATTTAGAAGAAACGAGGCACTAGCTCTTATTTGCTTTCCACTCCGCTTCCAATCACAGCGCCAGCCGCGTTAGCTCTCGCCCTCCTCTCCCTCTCGACACGATCTCCAGAGCTCTTTATAACGGTAAAACTGCTCTTTGCGTATTCCTGGTCGGCTTGTCGGGTCTCCGCCGATGCAATCCGCTCCCACTCTCGCCGCCGCCTCACACGATCGATCTCTCCTCACCCGACTCCGCCGGCCCCTCTCTCCACGCCAAACGCTTCCAAGTATGGAACGGTGGTAACCGATCTGACACGTCACCTCAGATCTTCCTCTTAGCTCCCGTCTCTTTGCTGGCTATTGCGGCTTCAGGCCCGCCATTGAAAGGCCGGCTCGCCGCGTTGGTTTGACAGAGCTGCCGGGTCCAGCGGGGGGGGGGGGGGTTGCGTCCCACACTCTCGCTCGCCCAGCTCTCTCTCTTGTCCGCAGGTCTCGACCACTAGATAACTTTCTATTCACTCTATTCTAAAAAGCAATGCATCCGGTTGGAAAAAGTACAAACTCAGCCAAAATCCTTTTGGTTCCTCTAGGAGGCCTCTAAGTTGTCAGAAGAAAGGAACATTCTAATGACATACAGCTTAAAGGTTGGTTAGGTCAAGGGGATCCACATGAGTTAAAAGTTGTCTATCATCAAAAGATGATTTGAATCTATGCTTCAGTAATCTACAAAAAGAATTATAACTGTTTGCAAAGAAACTCTGTAATAAGGAAATGTCAATTAAAAATGATAAATGTATATGACCATATGAATTGCTGAGTTAACAGAATCCTTTGTCTAGAAGGGTATAAAACCATTGTACCTAATTTCTGTCTTTGTTCAACGCTTCATGTACAGAGCCTTGAACCTATTGTGCAATATATAAAATCTGTCTCTGATTAATCTAAAAGTTGTGTTTGTCTTATTAAATCCACAACATCGCAACAAACAAAATAGTATTGAATTTTTGTGATTTTTTGCCAAAATGCATTTGTTTCATTTGCTGCCTAGAAAGAACTGTCAAATAGAGTCTCTGTTATTACCTGATAGAGTTCGGGATTACGATAAAGCTTTTCCCAGATCTGACTGTAATGTTTCGATTGGAAAGAAGTCATAAAGGCAGATGTCATTGGTGGTGGTTCTAGCATGGCTACCGCTTGCTCCTGGAGAGCCTCCATCACATACTCCAGATTGGAAGCCTAGTTTGACACAACCACATGTTTTAATTTAGGAAAACAAACTGTACAAACCAAAGAACAAAGATCCGGAGGCTAGTGTCAGTTTGGTTGCTTGCTTTCTAACAGTGACTGCTGCAAAGCATTTTGTTCATAATTTTCCAGCTCTCCTAACAGGAAACATGTTTGCAAGTGAAATATTTCTAGTTAGGAAAAGGAAAGAATGATATTCATAAAAACTAAAGTATGGAAACTGCAAATAGGAGCCTTGGTAGTACAGTGGTTTAAAGCACCCTGTTATTAACACAGCTGCCTGCAATTACTGCAGGTTTGAATCTTACCAGGCTCAAGGTTGACTCAGCCTTCCATCCTTTCTAAGTTAGGTTAAATGAGGACCCAGTTTGTGGGGGCAATAAGCTGACTTTGTACAAAAGGAGAAGGGCGGCATATAAATCAAATTTATTTTTATATATATATATATATATATATATATATATATATATATATATATATATATATATATATATATATAATTTATCATATTTATATGTGATCAATTATTATTAGATTTTTAGATGTAATACCATGTTTCCCTGAAAATAAGACCCTGTCTTATATGTTTTTTGGACCCCTGAAATAAGCGCTGGGCCTTATTTTTGGGGAGGTCTTATTATTTTGGGGCACGTGGAGGAAACCAGAGGAAATGGCGGGGACCGGCTGCGCATGCGTTTAAATATTTTCGGGGAGGTCTTATTTTAGCACATGTGCTCAAAAGCCTGATTGGGCTTATTATCAGGGGATGTCTTATTTTCGGGAAAACAGGGTAATATATTACCATTATGCACTATTAACATTCATAATATTGAATATGTAATCACTTCTACATATTTGCTTGGGGCAGAAATGAGGAGGCTTTTTCCTGGGAGTTGGGAATGATGTGTTAGATATTACACGGAGAGTATATCACTGGGACAGAATCTGTGGGGGAATTTTTCTTTTTATTATTTTTCCACCACTCTCTTCTCTTTTTCTTTTTGCAACCCCTTCCATTCTACCTCTCCCACTTTGTCTCATCTGGGCAAGTTATCTCAGGTAGAAAAGCTGATAGCTTTCTTCTCTGATTGCGTGCAGAGCCTTTTAGACCTAAATTGAAAGGCACTCACTGTTCAGCAGCTTCATGTATTAATAATACTGTATCCAGTTTTGAGAGCCGCATGGCAAAATGAATATTGATAAGATCATTGAACAGAGAATTGGACTCCACAGGAAACAGCTCCAAAAAAGTAGGATCCAGTATCCTGTATGCTTATTGGAATCTGTGCTAAACATCGATCAACTATCAGAATTGGGGGGAGTTAGATTTAACTAATAGATTGGTTGTAAGTCAAAAGTAAGGTTATAGGAATGTCAAAATAGTGTGAAAATCCAGGAGAACTATATTCTCTGCTAGAAAATGTGGAAAGGAAGTTCTATGGTTTTGTAGAATAAACAAGATTCCCCCATCAGTGATTTTACATATTGTCTTTAACACCTCAAAACTTCTGAAATTGTTTGAAGTGAAAGTATCATGTAATATTACTATGCATATTACAATGAATTGAGAATGTCATTAATATTCTAAGATGTTACACACCCACCTGTAAATTTTAAAAGAACTTTCTGTTTACCTGTAACAATTTTGATTGAATCTGTAGCTGTTCATCTACCATTTTCCACTGTTTAAGTTTTATCAATAGTTTTTGTTGCCATGGATCTTGTCGAGGCTTAATCTGTCAGACAAGATGTAGATATTCAAAGTAAAATACAGAAAATTTATTTTACTAATCTAGTAGTGGGTGGGGATTAACAATTTTGTATGTGTGAAAAAGAATACTGTGTTGATAGAATATTTGTAGCTCAGGGTTGAACTGTGGGACCCTAAGTGCTCTCTGAACTTGGTGGTTTTCTTGCAGAGGTTTCATTACCAAACTAGGTAACATTATCAGTGCACTGGTGATGTTAATTTGGTAATTAAACCTCTGCAAGAAAATCACCAAGTGCAGAGAGCATCAAGGGCCTTCCACCCTTCAGAATATTGTGCAGTCAATGCTGTGAAAGAAAACTGCAGCTGCTCAGTCCACAATATATCTCCCTCTTCAAAGAGCAACCCTAATCAGTTATATGTGAAGCATCTTCTAAGTTTAGTATATAGAAGCATAATATATAAGGTGATGCTCTTGTATGGTTTTCCGCATACAGCTAAACACACAAGACTCATAATATGTCTTCCTAAATATAATTATATTTAATTTCAGTTTTACTTAGGATGATTATATAGCAATTAGCTATTGAGAATTTGAAAATTCAAAAGTTCAGATAGCTGCTTGCGTAGCTTGAAGTTGAAATTTAGTTTTTACCTTTATAAAAGAGGTCCAATTTGCTGTCTTTTTCAAAGTCACGTTGGAGTTCATTATGCTCAATTTTTCTGATCCAGGGGTTCCAGCATCATAAACAGGAAATGTTCTCATTGTTTGCTGTTTATTGAAAATGCTCCTAAATTTATGTTTGACCTGAGGATGTTGGGGAGATCATGCTGATTAAGCTAGAAAAATAACATTGCTTTACGCTGAATTAATGTTACATCAGTACTAGGACAGAATTTACTACTCAGTACAGAAACATTATAATCAAGGAAAAGATTGAGTTCACTGAAGTCTTGTTTACTTTAAACCAAATTTAATTTTACCTAACATAAGGGAAGGGAAGGGAAGGGAAGGGAAGGGAAGGGAAGGGAAGGGAAGAAGGGAAGGGAAGGGAAGGGAAGGGAAGGGAAGGGAAGGGAAGGGAAGATTGATAGGATTATTATATTCTTTGCTGATGTTAAAATAAGTAATAGTTTGGACTGTTGTTTTTTAACTATAGGCTTTCAGAAAAAAATCCAGACCTGCATTGTACAAGATACATAATTGTTTACTGATTATATGAAGTTCGTTAATATGCTGTAAAAATCTACCTGCCACCTGGCTATGTTAGAGGTGGTAGGTATCTCCTTGTTATATCTCCCAATACGTTTTATCCTGTTGTACAAAATACTTTTAATAGATTGGATTCAGACTTTCAGTTCCTATATAACATTCTAAAAGCCTTTGAATTATATAATTTTGTAATATATTTTTAAGCAAAACAATTGCCCACTCACACACATACATATGCTCTGTGCATGCAATGTACACATATGGAGAGAGAAATTCTGTTCCAAAAATATTTCAGCCCAGATTAATTCTATTAAGAAACATGTTCAAATTATGTGGCATGTCAGCAAATCATGCTGTCTTTAAAAACATGGAATGTCTCAGAAGATAGCCACCCCTGACTGATCTTGTCTCATTCAGGATCTAAGTGGACTGGACCTGGTTAATACAGTATTTGGATCAGGAGTGGGTTCTAAATTTTTTACTACCGGTTCTGTGGGCGTGGCTTATTTTGTGGGTGTGGCTTGATGGTCATGTGACAATTATTTAGGATTTAGCAGAGGTACTGGTCTACCAGGCTTTTAACTGCTTGCAGAGCTGTACCAATCTACCCATTTATTTTTGCAGACACTGGGCTACCCATTTATTTTTGCACTGGTCTACTCATGTATTTTTGCAGGCACTGGTCTACCCATTTATTTTTGCAGGCAGTGATCTACTCATGTATTTTTGCAGGCACTGGTCTACCGATTTATTTTTGCAGGCATCGGTCTACTCATTTGTTTTCTTTTAACACTGATCAGCTGTAGGGCGGCCCTTTGAAGCCCCGCGGCAAGTTTTTTCCCCCCTAGCCATCAGCTGGGACTCAGAGGCAGCAATAGATTGGGGGTGGGGCCAAATAAAAGGTAAGAATAATGCGGGGGTGGGGGGCGCAGGGGCGGGGGGGCAGAACCAGGTCAGTGACATCATATCATCACCGCTACTGGCTCAGTGGAACCGGGCGGAACCTGGAGGAACCCACTACTGATTTGGATGAGTTAGAATTAGAAAATTTATAAATCAGGAAAGTGAGAAATATTCTAGACAGAGGTTCTGCAGCAGTGGAAGTAGTATCACAAAGTTACAATGCAAACTTTGCCCCTTTTTGTTTGCATCACAAGACCACATGCAAGTACATAGATGGTAGGGCTTGAATCGTGAAATTGCAATGCATGTTTTCTCATTTTGGCATCATTATGCCTGGTAGCAAATGGGACTGATTTCAGAAGAAAGCAGTGATAAACCACTTTTATATTTGGGCCAAGAAAAACAGCATAGAAGTATCTATTAAGGCGCCAAAATTGAGTGCAACCTGTAGGGAATTTTACTTTTTACTTTGTGTCTGCAGAATTGCAAATAGAGCTGTCTGATCAGTGCATTAAATAGTTAGATAATGGGAACTAATTTACACCAACTCAGAATTTTTAAAAGTTACATACCAGACTAAAAACTAAAAACGTAACTGCATTTCATCAGTATACAAGAAATAAAAAAACCAGGATTTTTATTACCATGGAAAAAAGTTCCATCTCATTCGCAGAATGTCTCACATTCTCTACATCATAATTAATATCCAGTTGAGAAAGCAAAAGTCTGAGCTGTGGTTTCAGTTGGTCCATTTCTGCAGTGTGTTGGGGAAGTGCACTCTTTGCAACGGTTCCTTTAAGAAAGCAAAATTAATGGAAGAATATAAGAAACATTAGGTCCTCCTGACCAGTGGTGGGTTTCAAATTTTTTTACTACCGGTTCTGTGGGTGTGGCTTGGTGGGCATGGCTTGGTGGGCATGGCAGGGGAAGGATACTGTAAAACCTCCATTCCCACCCCACTCCAGGGGAAGGATACTGTAAAATCTCCATTCCCTCCCCAATCCAGGGGAAGGATACTGTAAAATCCCCATTCCCTCCCTACTCCTGGGGGAAGGATACTGTAAAATCTCCATTCCCACCCCACTCCAGGGGAAGGATACTGCAAAATCCCCCTTTCCTCCCGATCAGCTGGGACTTGGGAGGCAGAGAATAGATGGGGGTGGGGCCAGTCAGAATTTTTACTACCGGTTCTCCGAACTATTCAAAATTTCCGCTACCGGTTCTCCAGAACTGGTCAGAACCTGCTGAAACCCACCTCTGCTCCTGACTCTCAAGACAACCCCTGCCCTCCAAATCTCATACTATAAGTGGCCTAAACTTTCATTCCTCATTTTTCATGTTGAAACACCTTCTCAAAAATGTTTGTCTTTTCTGACTAGTGGGATCTTTAAAAAGGCATAGAGTACAGTTAGGTTGCAAGATTTTCAGTTAGCTGACATTAAAAAACACCCAGGTGTATAAAACCTTAAAATAAACAACGGCAGTGGGCTTTTGTGATGAGCATTTCTTATTTGGGCTGGCTGCATGTTTCTCCCTGTTACATAATGTCCTTTCCCTGTTCATTTCCTTGTTAGGGTTTGTACTGATTTTAACTGTACACAATTAGAGTCGGTTCTAAGCTGAACAAACGAATAGGTAAATAAAGCAAAGTCACAGCATCTCAAAACATGCAAATTTTAAAATGGCAGTGATTGGGAGTTCTGGGATCAGCCCTCATCTTGTGCTGAAAAGAACACAGAGATGAGCCAGGCAAGCACTTTGGGGAGGACAGCCCTAAAGTGGGGTGATACTGGCCAAAAGGCTTTGACCCCAGCAGCTGCCCCTCTTGTAGTTCGTGGTGGAGAAAATTCTCTATTGTTGGGCACATACATCAGGGAGAAGTCTCCCAGACTAAGTATTTCTCGGACAATTTGCTTGCTTGCTTTCTTGTTTAAAGGATTTGTAAACTGTTCCTCTCACAATCTGTGACCCTGGAGGATTTACACCAATAAAAATCAGAAAAGAAAAAAAAAGGAAAATAAATACAGGTAGTCCTCAATTTATGACAATTGAGGCCACAATTTCTGTGGCTAAGTGAAACATTTGTTAAGTGAGTTTTACCCCATTTTACAACCTTTCTTGCCACAGTTGTTAAGTGAATCACTGCAGCTGTTATGTTAGTAACATGGTTGTTAAGTGAACCTGGCTTCCCCATTGACTCACCAAAAGTGATCACATGACCTCGGGACACTGCAACCATTATTAATACATGCTAGTTGCCAAAAATCCGAATTTTGATCATATGACCATGGGGATGCTGCAACAGCCATAAGTGTGAAAAACAACCATAAGTCACTTTTTTCAGAGCCATTGTAGCTTTGAATAGTTATTAAATGAACTGTTGTAAGTCAAATACAAGACCAAAATAAAGTGAGCAGAAAGCATCATTTTAATCTGGGCCCGAAAATGAGAGACGGCCAGAACACTAAATTCTACTTTGTAGTTTAGTAGCCCAAATGTGAGCCTAATGCAGTTTCTACTGAGAGACATTTTCAAGGTATATTTCAAACCCCAAATATAATTATGTTCCCTGCACAGATGCAGGTCCTTTGCTTTATTGTTTGCTTTATTGTTTATTGAGTTATAATTTTATTGAGACAAGTATTTTAATTACTGTGCAACAATTTGCTAAAGTTCAATCAAGTTCACCAGAATTTGTAGAATTGTAGGTAATCTAATTTGTTGTTTGATGGCTTGGCATGAATAAGGCCTTCTGTGTTCCTACTCTACACTTCACTCAGTCTTTGCTTTTAATGTTTTACTTAATCGTCTTCTCATTTAATCTATCCAATTTAAATCTATACTGTATAGATTTTATAAAGTCTATCTGTGTAGACTTTATTTAATATCTTCGAAAGAAATGGATTGGAATAACTTGTTACTGAAAGTAAACAGCAAAGAAACAAATCATTTAAATTATCTTTCTGGCTCCATAAAAGCCTATTTCCCTTTGAAATTATAGCCAGATATGAACTGAGTACAGAATCATATGGCCAGAATCCTGAAATGACCTTGGATTGAGTCTAAAGGTAGAATATGCACATATTTGTTCATCTTTGTTAATTCAATCTAAGAAGTAATTGCAATGTTGGTATAATCATGCTGGCAGACCTTGATTTACAACCATACAGGAGGCTGCTCATTATGATCATAAGTCTTGAAGGTCGTAAAATGAGACACCCATGTAAGCAACCTGATTTTATGATCTTTTCTGCAGCAGTCATTAAGCAAACTTATTGTCTACTAGGGAATGTTTTAATCAAAAAATTGGAAGTAAACACTGATTTTCAGCAAAAACATTGTAACCTCATGACCACTGGATGTTTACAAACAGCTGTAAATGTGCCTGAAATGTAGTCACATGATTGTGGGATTGTGCAGCCAGGTCATAGGTATCTTTTGGGGAGTCTGTCGTACCTTGAAACTTGAAATTATAACTAAGCGATTGGTGGTAGGTTGAGGACAACATAAAGTAGCAGTAAACCTACTAGAATGGGACTGGGGAGATCCATTCAAAGTTCTCCTCAATAATAGAGTTCCCTAGATAATTTGGGTTTAGTCATTCTCTCTCTTAGTCTAGTCTTACCATTAGAGTTTATTATAGGAGGTAAAGGTCTACCAACACTGTTTTGAATACCCAGAGGATACTCTATCCTGAGGAAATGCTAAATATAAATAGTATATATTTATGTGTATGTATATAACATGTGTATATGTGTATTATAATAAATATATACTTTCTCTTGAGAGCAGGCAACAGAATATCTTATCTTATCTTTTATCTTATCTTATCTTATGGCTTGCCTTGTCTTATTATCACCTCACCTCACCTTAACTTACCTTACCTTGAATCAGTATTTTTCCAATCCTCCTGCTCTAATTTTGAGAAACATTAAAAGACTGGAAAACATGTTCTCTCTACAAAATTCAGGAAGACATCTAGCTCTGTTTAGCAGCTAGATCCCTACGGCATGGTTATTGGGCCAAAACAATTACTTCATACAGAAATCACTGAGGGAAAGAGAGACCCATGTTCAGTCTCTCAACTAATTTTTATAGACCCCAAAGCCCTTCAAGACTGTGGCTCTCAAATTATACAGATATCATTATTCCTTACCTTCCATGGCTAAAGTGTTAGGATGGACAGAGACCTGCACCCTGGGAGACAAAAAATCCATTTTTCCATAAGCTTTAGATTTATCTCCATCACCTTGAAATGAGTGTCTGTCAATGGTTACCTCTGTCCTGTGAGAGATAGGCAAGTGTTGGAGTACCTATAGATTTGAGCACATGTTTCACATTCATTATATGTCTTTAAAGCAGAAGGTAGTACACATGTTATTAATAATTAATTAATATAAACTACTTTTATACTTCTCCCCAAAGAATGATAGAAACTGTTGTTTTATGGGAAATGGACTGAGATTCCCAGCCTTTGTAAAGAAATATAATTTAGGGAATCCTACCTAGGACATTTTGAAATATGCTGCTCAACTAAGGTTATTTCTTCTTTTTTTATATTGGTTGGAGACACAAACACCTATATGAGTCTGTTATCTCCGAAAATGTAGGCTGCATCTTGCTATTAATAAAAGAAATATTATTATTTCCTTGGCAGTACAGTGGTCTAAAGCACCCTGTTATTAAGACCAGCTGCCTGCAATTACTGCAGGTTCGAATCTCGCCAGGCTCAAGGTTGACTCAGCCTTCCATCCTTTCTAAGGTAGGTAAATTGAGGACCCAGTTGTGGGGGCAATAAGCTGACTTTGTATACAAAAGGATGAAGGCTATTGCTTAGCGCATTGTAAGCCGCCCTGAGTCTCCGGAGAAGGGCGGCATATAAATCAAATTTAAAATAAATTAAAAAAATTATAAACTCCAGTTTCCTACAGAAAGGATGTTTCGTGTTTTATATACTAGCCCAAGTAAAACAATAAGAATGGACCCTGACTTCACTTCACATCTAGTTATTAAATTCATTCTTATTGTAAGATATTAGGAACTGCAGTTCAGCAGTGTCTGGAGAGTCCCAGACTCCCTATCTATTAGAAGAAAGATAATCTCATATTTCCTTAAGGTCCAATCAATTTATGGTGCACATTTTCATGCTCAATCAAATTTATACCACAGTAAATGCTTTAGCCTACAATGGTTTGAGTTCTTTAGGCTACTCCTTTGAAAAATGTCCATATAAGAATGCAACCTCAGTAGAAACGTTTACAAATCTTTAGTTCTTTATCTACTGCTATCTAATTATAGAATAAATATTGAACTATTTATGGCTGGTGCCTTGCATCTGAAAAAAGAGCTGCTTTTCAAAGAATCCAGTTAATGCTCAAAGGGCTAGATTTGGGGAGGGGATTTGCAAAGGGATCCAGACTTTGTGCTGTCATTTTACATTAATATTGTAATACTATTGGCAGAATGTTAACACAACCTATATAAGTGCCCTACTGCCTTTAGCAGAAATGTATGAATATTAATTGTGAAATGGGTCTCAACTTCCCCATAACGCTTCATGGCCTCTTTCATCGTAAGCCATTGTCTTACCTGGAGATAGGCATGGATGGTTTTAAGTGAATGCAAATGACATATTAGCCATTGTGTGTAGATCATCAAATCTTCCTGGGTCACCAGGTTTATAGGAATTTCTTTTCCCATCAGAAAGCTCTCTCGTACACTTGAGAGTCTAGCAGACCTTTGAATGGCATCATTATACTCCTGCATAATTTGAGCCACTTGTTTCTACAAACAAAGGAAAAAGATGGAAGCGGCTTTCTTGTCCCAGGAAGATGAATTAATGAACTACCTAGAACCGTGGTGGCGAACCTATGGCATGCGTGCCACAGGTGGCACACAGCGCCCTCTCTGTGAGCACACGAGCTATCACCCCAGTTCAGCTTCGCCGCACATGCGCGCTCGCCTCCTGTCGGTCAGCTAGTCTTAGGGTCTCTGCTGCGCATGTGCTGGGCGCATGTGTGGGGTGCATGCACATGCACAGGGTGGGGTGCATGCAGGAGGCTGCACGTGCATGCGTAGGAGGGCACATGCACGGGGCCACACACACATTGCATTTTGGGGGTTTGCACATGCACTTTGGGCACTCAATCCAGAAAAGGTTCGCCATCACGGACCTAGAACATCAAGCACCATTATCAAACAATATGATACCTTCAGCCACTTGAGTGCATTCCAACAGCATCCTTTGGGGGTTTTGCAAAATAAGTTGATTTGGTGAGAAGTAGCACAATTTCTGTGTTATTTTTTGCAGATACATGAATGTATAAAATATGGTTGCCAGAAACTAAGTTTATCCACAAATGAACAATTTTAAGAATTATTGCACTGAGGTTTATTTATTTATCACCTATATAAGGCCATATATCTTTCTTACTATTTTTTTCCCTAGTATCCAGACAAAGAAGGAAGATTATATTCTGTCTCTTATTTTCTTAAAGTATTTACAGTTATTTACGGTAACTCTGTATAAGGTGACGTTATAAGGTTGTCAGTATATCTAGCACCCAAGGATGATTTAATTTGTTTTCTTGAATTTTACAGAGATTTAGATTAGATAATCTTTGTGGTCCCTTCCTATTCCACAGTTCTATGATTCTATCAAAATTGTTTTTTTCTTTAAAGAGGTAAATCATCAAAATTCGCCTGTGCTTATTTAATAAATAACTTAGTTTGTCACAAGGTTGCAGGGTCATATCCTATCTTGTCTTCTCTCTCCCGACAGATATCTGTCTCTCTTCTGTTTTAACTACCTCTACTTTCTTTTAGCTTTTGGTAGCCTTAGCTTCTGGCAATTCCTTATATGTATTTTACAAGAAATACATCTTGTAGTTACTCTTTCATTACAGTATCCTAGACTTCCCTTTTCTACAAGGCTTCAGTTTAAAAAATGAAAAATGAAGCTTCCAAAATGTTAGCAGGGGCCATAAAAAAAATAAAAATAAAAGCAAAGTGCCAGTCTAGTATTATTTTTATTTTCAGGAATGCCTTGAAGACCCACAGATATCCTTCCAAAATTTTGGGAAGTTGTTTGTTTTCACGTTTTTAAATCACCCATCTCCTTCAGAGAGTCAAAAAGCTTGCCTATTGCTATAATGGTTTTTTCCCCCCTACTTATAAAAAGTGTTTGCTGAGAACTAGAAACATAACTTTGTTGGGGATCAATGATTTCTAAAACTAAATTCATCTCTTTGGCACCGTCTGAAGCTTCAACAATTTTTCCTATTGGCTGGCCTAACAAAATGGTTAATATCACATTATTGATCCACTGGACTCCTGGTTTTAAAGCCAATCTATACATAAACAGATGCACATATTACAATTTCTATAGTTACTATCTATCCTATAGATATTCTATAAATATAGATATTCTATACATTCTATATTCTATAGATTCTATTCTATACATTAGATAGATAATTCTATAGAAATTATTTTTGTTGGTAGATTTTAATACTCCCCTGCAAGTTCCCACATATAGAAATAGACATTAATAAGAAGTCAGTGATTTTAGATGAGCAGGTTTTTAAGTTATTATGTAGGAAAATACCATTTTTCTCAAATTAAATTGAATTTACAGAAAATTCTATAGCTTTGCCTCCTCACTTAACAAACATTAAATCATATTTAAGTTCATTTGAAAATAAACATTTTACATTATATTTAACAACTGTGCAAACTTTGAGAATTCATACCTGGTAGAAAGGGTACAGTTGTTCAATAACACTACTGTGCTGACAAAATCTTTTCCATCTTAGCATATATAAGTATTTGCTTTGGACTAACTGTGGGATCCTGTCGATAAAAAACTTTGTACAAAAATAAAGAGATTTTTTTACAGATTAAAATTACAGTTTTACTTCTGAAAAACTATACAGTTTAAATAACTTCCTTGGAATATCATTCGCATACACATTGGCTCATTGTCCACCTCAAACTAAAAAATTCCAATACAAAATATGGGCAATCAGAGGCACAACTTTGAGGAATTTGGAGACTGAGAAGCCATAATATGCCAGGGTTTTTTTGGTGGAAAATTTAGGCTGGAAAAAAAACCTTCAAACCTGAAAAAAGCAAACATTACCTGATACAACAACAAAGGTAAGCTTTCTGGTGTATATTCTCTTTTTAGACAGCTATCTAGCTCCCTCTTCAGGACATCAGTCTGGATTACAAGAGGTTTTGCCTCTGCAACCTGAGAAAAATCAACAACAGTGTAAAATTATTCAGCGGCATTGAATATAGGTATTTTTATAGTATTGTGGGATCTTTTATAATTGTAGAAAATGCTGTTTAGTAATGATCAGAATGTTCTAATGACAATTTTGTTATTCAATAAAATAATTACTAAAAATCAGAAATAAGCTTCTCCAGTTGGAATAGGTTTAACAACAGGCAAAAGAAGTATAACTTTTGGACTGTCTATGTTGTGCATTTTTTTTATAGTGATGCATTTATTACTTACCTGTAAACATTTTTTCAGTGACCACTCCCTTTCTCTTCTGAAATAATCAATGTCTTTTGGAAGAGGCACAGAACTATGAAACAGGATGAAATATTATTGTAGTGTAGACCAAAGCAGAATTAGCAATAAAACATATATGAAATTATTTAAAAGCTGCAAAATATATAGAATGAATCTAGCAATAATCACATGGAAACTCAAGCCTAACCCACCATACAGCCTAACCCACCAATATCCACAGACTGAAACTTTCAAGTCAATATTTATTCCCACCTACTCTTGTTAAGAGGGGATGCGGTGGCTCAGTGGCTAAGACGCTGAGCTTGTCAATCGAAAGGTTGGCAATTCAGCGGTTTGAATCCCTAGTGCCACATAATGGGGTGAGCTCCCATTACTTGTCCCAGCTTCTGCCAACCTAGCAGTTCAAAAGCACATAAAAATGCAAGTAGAAAAATAGGGACCACCTTTGGTGGGAAGGCAACAGTGTTCCATGCACCTTTGTTGTTTAATCATGCTGGCCATATGACCACGGAGATGTCTTCAGACAGCGCTAGCTCTTCGGCTTTGAAACGGAGATGAGACCGCCCCCTAGAGTCGGGAACAACTAGCACATATGTGTGAGGGGAACCTTTACCTTTATCTTGTTAAATATATTTTTATTTCCAACTATTGGAATTTTTCTGCTGAAATTAAAAGGCCAATTCAGCTTTGTCAGACCTCGTCATTCCCACTTAGTGGAGGGGCTTGGCATACAGATTAATTCATTTTATCAATCACAAGTAGAACAAATATTAGAATACTAATAGAACAAATATGTAGCAATTGATGTGGGAAATTGACTATTTGAGAAAGTCAACAGCTGTACAACTGCATATTTTGAACAGAACATCATTTTCAGTAGAATGCAGTCAAAACCAGAGATGAGCAGGCTAAGGCCCTAATTTTAAACTGATGCCATAACATTCTCTAAAGGGGGGGGTCACACAGTAGCAAATACCTCCATGAATTGTGAGAATGAAATGAAAAAAGGTTGGCAAGGGATTACACTGTGGGGTAAATGTCCCAAAGGTGCTTTTTCAATAGGCAACTGGACTTTCTGGTATTTCTTTGAAGACGTTTCACTTCTCATCCAAGAAGCTTCTTCAGCTGATGAAAAGTGAAACGTTTTCAAAGAAAAACCAGGAAGTCCAGTTGCTTCTTGAAAAGCACCTTTAAGGCAACCATGACCTGAGAATCTCCATCTGCTCTGTGTTGGATGATCCTAGCATTTTCTTGCTAATGTGTGAACTTAAGGATGTGGTATAACAGTTTGCAAACATTATTATGCCTCCATTCTTTAGTATTGGTATAAAGTCTGTTGGTCGGGATGTCATTCTTCAGATTTGCTGGCATAATTTGCATAGAACCTTTACCGATTCTTCTTCTGTTGTTTCCCATATTCTATAGCCATTCCATCAATTTGGTAAGCTTCAAATTTTGAAACAACCAGATGTGGTGATCTAATTTAACCTTCTATTGTAGAAGTTCTTCTAAATAAAGAATAACTAAGATAATATGCACACTGACACCTTAACTGAACTACAGTATACTCCTTCCATCTTTGTTTGATGTTCTGTGAATCAACTTGTGCAGCAACTTTGCCCTGCTAGTAATCTCACTACGTGGTTTATGCCAGGAATTTCTGGGTTATCTCTAAAGGCAACACCATAAACAAGTTGCAGTAATCTAATGAATTGGATTTCAGTGTGTGAGTCACTGATATCACAACAGTAATTCACTCCTCACATATTGTTTTATAAGTAGATAAACATAGGGTTGGACAGCCTAAAGAATATTGCTTTAAGGTTACATAAAATGTGCTGGAATTATTAAAATCAAATATGCTGCAGAGAAATATACGATAGACTGGCATATATCATTGTTCAGCTGTTCTTTCTGAAATTAAGCCTATATTTATAATGTGATTTTTTTATTTTGTTTCTACTTATATGGCCACCATAATTAAAAACAAATGTAAAAAAAACCCTTAAAGGTAGTATTGACAGTCATTGATGCTTTTTCTTCTTTCCTTCAGGGCTGGTCCCAGTTGATGTTGATGGGGTGGGGACAGGATTTCAGCCCTTCAAGGTAGTCCAGACAGAAAGGGCCAACTATGACTATTAACATTACCTTTTGTTGTAAGGTTAGGGTAACAGAATCTTGAAAATCTGAAAATACATTTCTCTCCCTCTTTTCTTTACTGTCCAACAAGTCAAGGTGGGTCGCTTCTGAGACATTTTCAAGGTTCCTATTCCTTCTGTGGGCTCAGCTACCTCTTATCTGACCATCATCTAAGTAGGCTGCAGCTCTTCCTCTTCTTCCTCTCTCTCAAAGACATTATGACAGATCATAACAGCTATCAAGAACAAGGATGGATGTATTGCCTCTATCCTGCTCTTATCTAGGTCATCTAAAAGCACAATAAATGCTTTATGGTCCCATTCCCAGGCCTGAATCATGAATGAAAGGGATCCAAATAATCCATTTCCACCAGAGTTCTCTGGAGCTGCTGTGCACAACCACCTTTTCTATTACCTCCCCTAAAAAAATTGTCCAGCATCATTGGGTCTATTGATGGCTTAATGTAGACAGGTGACCAAGCTAACTGCCATGAGAATCCTGTTCACTTCATCAATAGGGTCAACCTCCTCCCAAATAACTGAGCAAGAGTGAACCCAACATAGGACCTGTTACAAGGCTAAAGTCCAACCTAGAACAAACTGACTTTATTCCACAGATGCCCAATACATTCCTCACAATGATTTTACAGGAAGACCTTTGAACAACCTTGCCCAAGAATGGGAAGGAGCTGCATTGGAGCAAAGGTATGTGGCCCTTTACGAAACAGCTATGGTCTAAATAAAAAATGATGTTTTTACCAATGTGGAGTTCCCTGAAAGATCCCATTTCCTTCAATTTCTGTCTTCAGTTCAGCCAGCTGCACAGCTAATTCTTTCTCTACCTGTTGGACTCTTTCAGTTGAAGAGATCTTATAAGTTTCATCCATTTGGTCTTGTAACATAAAGTGAAAGTGTAGATAAAATTATATTCAATTTTCAAAAATACAGTTTCATAACAAAGCATTTTAGGAGTAAGTGTATAAATATAATGCACAGAAACCAAAATAAGGTATAATGTATGATGGATATTTGTTTCATTTCTGGTTTGAGGACAAAAGAACCAGCAGAAGTATAAGCTCTGCATATCTTCTAGCTGTAATTCAAGCTTCTTTTATGTCACCAATATAATAGGAAAGAGAAGATGATCTGCAAATTATTCTTTAGCCTTTTCCTGATTCACTTATTGAAAGCATCTACACCCCAATACACAGAAATTGGTTATTGGTTGATAGTGCTAACTACTAAAACATCACTTTAGTTTATTCTGACCAAGCTGAAAGCTAATTATTACCTCCATTAGTGTAAGATATTTATTCATTTATTTGTTAAATTTCTAGGCTGCATCCCTCCCAATAATTCAGGGCAACTTTACAAAATGAAAAACAAGACATGACAAACAACAATATCCATTAAAAGAGCACCTATTCAGAGATCAAATATACCCATCATACAGTGTTTACACAAACACGGATAAGGTATTTTCATGTCATATACTAACTGGGTCCACACATCATTATTATTGGTTTTACAACAGCTCACTGAAATAAGGCATAATTTAGCAAGATTGTGCAAATTATAATCCATAAAATATGGTTTATAAATTACAATTTCACACATTATGGTAAGACCAAACCAAATGCAATCAATTATGATATATGAACTAGATTCTTGATCATTCTCAGTAAAGCCACATTTGGCCTCATTAATATTGGATCCACACCAGCAGACTTTATAGCATTATAAAGTGCGATAACATTATAGCACAAAAGAACTTTGAAAGAAAAGAAATATACTTATTCCTGGCCTAGTTACCCAAACCATTGGCAACTTCGACAGGCCTACAAATTTCTTTTAGCAGTTATATATATGATAGTTTTAGGTACTGAGACTGTTATATGTTGCCTATCTGGAATACATCAAGAAATTCCTTGCTGAGTATTAGTACAGAATATTTCACAAAGGTCAAAAACTGACTTAATATATATATCTGTTGCCTCCAATGTCAATTCCATGACAAATTCTGTCCTCTGCTTGTTCTTTCTGTGGTGGCAATATGCAATGATTTAATTTATATGTAAGCTTTCTTTCAAGAAACTCAAGGGTACAATACATCATTTTATTGCTTTCCATTCCCCCCCTGAAAATCAGATTGTGAGATAGCTAAAAAGATAGTGATTGGTGCAAAGCAGAGTAATACAGTTAATGACTGAAAGGAATTTGAAACAAGTCATGTCCAACACGGTAATTAATGCAGAACACTGAGTGCATTTTTCTAACACTGCTTCACATCTTTGGCTCATTCTGGTGGGTTCAGACAGAAGTCTTTTAAAATGTTTAATTTTTATTATTTTATCCTGACATTTGATATATAATTCAAAGACAGCGAAAACATACCTAATCACCAATATCAAAACAAATCTTTATTATGGTCATAGAACAGTATAATAATTTGTATCAAAGATTTTGATAATTACACAGAATTGTCCATTTCTCCTCTTTGAGCATGACTCTATAGTCCCAGTTCTTAATTTGTGTAGCTTTTATATAGGAACTGGCTCTCGGTGTGATTTGGGTAGCACAAAATATGATCAGAATAAATCATATGGGTTCTAGTTACATAAGCTGCAGCTGAACCCACACAGATAATTTCCTACTGACTTTTGGAAAAGCACGTCCTGACTTGTTGCCCAAAGTGTAACAACATATCAAATTTGGGAAATGCAGTGCAATTTCTTTAGAAAAAGCACTCCATCTAATTAATATATAAATTAAAACTGTGAGGGATTTAAAATGTCTTAAGCATGTCCCTTAAATCAGAGTGACTGTTTCTGCCAAGATATAGAAATGCCTTAACAAAATAATTCTCCCCCACCCCCAATTTCTTATGAAACTTTTTAGTATTTTCTTTAAGCATCAAGTCTATTGTATAACTGATGCTTACAGGATTTTCAAATGCCAGATCACAATTTCAAAAATAATCCATGATCAGTTGATGTCTCTCTCCCTGAAAAAGCCACAGGCATGATTGTGCTAGCCAATTTAAGTAATGAGATTAAGAATGATACCAGCAACCCATATATAAGATTTCAAAATAGATATAATTAATACTAGGAAGCATGCCTGTTCCCCTAAAAGCAAACAAAATAGAAATGACCATTATGATGATGGAAAGGGAGAGGACGGGAGGTAGAGAGAATAAAGAGAAAATATGTTAGAATTTCTTCTCCAATTATCTTAATTTTTTAAGGATTTAAACGATAATTCTAAAAACATAGCATTTAACCTCCTTCCAGAAAACCATTTTTAAAAAATCTTTCTTAAGAGCAAAACTGTCACTGTTCGTTTTGATTACTGTAGTTCTTTCTTTAGCAGAGCAAGACCTGGTTCTGTATATCAAGGTCTTTCATATGCAGTTATTTTAGCATATGCAGTTATTTTAGCATAAATTAACAAGGAAATGCACTTTCTGGGACAAATAAAATTAATTTGCTGTTACTTTTGCTCTCTGTCTTGGAACACATAGTTTAAGAGAATACGATACCTGGTCTCAATAGAAAGGTCACAACTTCACAAGCACAGAAGGTAAACAGCTCCTAGCAAAGCAAAGAGCTCAGTTGCGTTATTAGAAATAGTAGCAGCAAACATCTCCCACAGGTTTCTATAGCTAGTGTGATCAAAACTAAAGATGCAATTGAGACGTTTGTCAGAGTGCCTGGTTAGGCTTTGCGGTAACCGTAACAACATCTATACACAAAAGCTGAGAGCTGAAAAAATAACTTCCTGGGCTCCAGTTTCATAGATGGCATGTTGCTCTATTTTAATCAAAAAATGACCAAATAAATAAATGGGGTTCTTTTGCATAAGTGGGATAAATTATTTTGCTGAGTTCTAGAGACGGTTAAAACCATGTGAAAGGTTAGTAGGCCTGAATGAGACTGTAGGTGCCCAAAACATAGAGTTGTGTTTGGAAGTTAGATATCACAAAGCCCTTTTGAAATACTATTCTGCTAAAGCACCCAATTTCTCCTCTCTGGAGTGATCGGAGGTGATGTGATCAATTCTTGGGGTGCTAAAAAAGGAGAATTCCGTGAACCCGGCAAACTGCTTGCACCACATAAATTTGGTGTTTAGTATTTATATTTGGCAGTACCAGAGTTCTTTACTCTGACAAAGATTTCACATACAGTGATGGAGGTGCCTTAGTATGCCCATGTAAAACTTCTGCTTTGTAAACTAGCAAAATATGATGGGTGCATAACAATATTAGTGAGGGACTTCCGGTGGCACCGTAGGCATTGAAGACGCTCCTTTGTGAGCACCATCCCCGCAATTGTGTAAAGCCGCTAGAACAGTGCAAATCAGCTGTCTAGCGGCTTGGAAACTTTCTCCCTGGGAAAAGGGGAGGAAGAGAGCAGACAGGTGTAGGTAGAGCTTCCCAAGAGCCCCAGGAACAATTCTGGGGCTCAAAGGGTGAGAGCTCCTTGGAAGCCCGACAGAGCTCCGGATCCGGGACGTCTCTGCTTTAAGCGTTGCACCCCTGCAAACAACACATGGAATAAAACATTGGATTTGGAAGCAGGCTGAGCAAAGCCAGAAGAGATCAGATTTGCAAGTACTAAACTTTAACTCTAAATGTGTATTACTTCCTTCTGAGTTATTAAGGGAAGAAAGTGAAAGCAAGATGGCGATTGAGCTCTAATGGGGTGTGAAAGTGAAAGTTAAAAGGAAAGTTTCGTTTAGCGCTGGCAGCTCCTGTTTAAAACTAGAGATCTTTGCTTTGAAAGAAAGAAGGTTTAAAGGCTAAAAAGACTATAGTAGTGATTTTAAAAAATGATTGATATTATTTAAGGACTGGAAATTTTTGGACCTGGTGGATTTGTTGTTCTGGTTGCTGAATAAATTCAAATTGAAAACTAAAAATGGCCTCAAAACAAATAGACTGTTGCCTCTAAAAGCGCTGGGAGCTCACCAGCTCAAACGTCCAAATTGCAATCTCTCTCTGTTCCAATGGAATCACCAATATTAACACTTGAAATGTTGCAGGAAGCCCTTAAAACACAAGCCTCTGTTACAGAAAAAAAAATTACTTTGGTGTTTGAGGATAAAATTCGAGATGTCACTGATGAGATGGCTGAAATTAAAGAGTTTATTCAAATTCGAAATCAGGAAATTAGAGAAGATATTGTCATGGTAGTTCAAGGTCTGACAAGCCATATTGAATCATTAGATGAAAAAGTGGAAGAAATTAAGCAATCTAATGTGAATTTGGAAAATAAAATGGGAGAGGTTCAGAATAAGATGGAAAGAGCAGAGGCCGATGTAACAATGATACAATATAGAGACATGGAATTTGCTTTGAGAATAAGAGGTCTGAAGGAAAATAAGCAAGAGAATTTGAGAGAGATTTTTGCAGAAGCATTTGCACAGATAATGGGAGAACAAAAAGCAACTTTTGAATGGCAAATTGACAAAATTTATCGTGTCAATTCATGGGTCGCCAGACAGAAACATTTACCAAGAGACATTGTAGTCTATTTTACTACAAGGAGGATATGCAATGAAATTTTACAAGCCACTTTTAAAACCAAGCTTCAAGTGCAGGGGCAGGAGGTTTTAATACTGAAAGAAATCCCCCCCAAAATGCTGAGAGCCAGAAGGGATTATGCCTTTCTGGTGGAAGAACTGAGAAACCGTCAGATACAGCACAGATGGAAGGTTCCAGCTGGACTAGTGGTGAACTATTCAGGAGAAAGATATCGTCTTAATTCAATGTGGAAGGCAAGAGATTTTTACACCAATGTACTAAAGGCTGGATGCCCACAGTCCCCAGAAGCTAGAAGGAAGACGGAAGCAGAGGGGGCAAGAAAGGAGAAGGAAGAATCATTGGTACAGGCCCAAAGGGGAGCTTTGATTATTCAAGAAGATTTAATACAACTTTCGACTACTGCTCAAGCTTTGGAGGTATTCAAAAAAATAGAAGAACCTAAGGATCAAAGACAGACCCGAGCGGCAGCCAAGCATCAAGAAGAATTAAGAGTGCAGCAACTCCAGATGACAACTCAAGAAACTACAAAAACAGAAGCAGTGTGAGGAGCAAGGCCAAAAAGCAAAATGCATGGAGATTTCCAGCAGATGCTCTGGAAGCTTCAGGGTGCCAAGAATGGCAACTAGATTTCCTACTTGGAATATTAATGGCCTAAATTCACCACAAAAGAGGAGAAAAATATTTCATTATCTGAAACAGTTTAAAAATGATGTAATCTGTCTACGAGATACCCATATTAGAAGGAAAGATCAAAAATATTTAATAAATGCAAGGTTAGGTACACATTTTGTTGCATCTGCTCCAGAGAAAAAGAATGGTATAGTTATATACCTAAAAAAAGACTTAATTGCTAAACTAATTGAAGCAGATAATCAAGGAAGATTCATAGCAATTGAATTTTTAATAAAAGGGGAAAATACTTTTAATTGGAGTATATGCACTGAACCAACAACAGGAAAAATTTTACAAGCTTTTACATTCCAAGTTACTACAATGGGATTATAAATCATGCATTTTATTGAGTGATTGGAATGGAGTTTTGGACACTAAAAAAGATAAGAAGGGTCTCTTGCAAAATATCTCAACGCGTGCCAGATTGCCAAAATTGTTTTTTGAAATTATGGATGATATGGAGTTGAGAGATATCTGGCGAGAGAGGAATTCTGAAGAAAAAGATTTTACTTTTTTTTCTGATAGACATCTATCTTTTTCTAGGATTGATTTCATATTAATTACCAATGATCCCTTTTCTAGGGTGAAGAAGACAAAGATCTGTCCAAAAGTTTTAACGGATCATAGTCCAGTTTGGATGGAATTAGAGTATGGAAAGGGATTTAAGAGGTCTTGGAGGTTAAATGAAAATCTGTTTAGATATGAGGAAAATGTAAAAGAATGTAAAAAATTTATGAAAGAATTTTTCATTATGAATATGCATAAGTGTACATCTATGGAAATGGTTTGGGACGCAAGTAAAGCATATATGAGAGGTATTTTGATATATTTGAATAATAAACATAGACATAAACAAGAAAAAAAAAGGAAGGACTTAGAAGAGGAAATAAAATAAAAAAAAAAAAGAACAAGCTTTGATATTGAACCCAGCAGTCAAGAAAATAAAAGAGGCAATTAACTTACTGCGAGGGCAGTTTAATATGTTAATGGCAGATCAGGTTGCAACTAACTTGCAATAGGCTAAACACAATACTTTTTGCAATGCTAACAAACCAGGGAGATGGTTAGCATATCTGTTAAGGAAAAAACAAAAGTCACGGACTATAGAGAAAATAGAATATAAAGGTAAAGAGGTTTATCAGCAAAATATGATTAAAAAAGCATTTTTAGAATTTTATATGAGGTTGTATGCTAGTGACAAAATTCAAAGTATATATAGATATTTACAGAAAGAGAATATTCCTATAATTACAAAAGAGCAAAGGGAGGGTTTAAATCAACCGATAACTTCTGAAGAAATTATGTCTGCAATTAAGCAGTTGAAAGTGGGTAAAGCCCCTGGGACAGATGGTTTGACAGCCACTTATTATAAATACTTGCAGTTAGAAATGGTGGAACCACTTAAGGAATTATTTACTAATATACAATCTGGAGATGTACCCCCATCCTGGAGGACAGCTTTTATTTCTCTGATTCCAAAGGAGGATCAAGACCACACCCAGCCAAAAAATTATAGGCCTATATCACTTTTAAATACAGATTATAAGATTTTTGCTAAAATACTAGCAAATAGGTTAATGACAGTCATGCAACAAATGATTCATAATGATCAAACTGGTTTTATAAATGGTAGACAAATGAAGATGGTAGAAATAGATTCAGAAACGGAGCTAGTTAGGGACTGTATGATAAAATGGGCACAAAATATTGAAGAACCAATGATGGAAACATGGGAAAAAATATGGGTTAGAAATGTGAAGTTTACGCAAGCCCAAAACTTAAGAGAGAATTTTTATAAAATGTTTTATAGATGGCATCTAGATCCTAAAAAGCTAGCCTGTATGTATCCAAGTTTGCAACCTAAGTGTTGGAGATGCGAATGTGATGATGCCATGTATTTTCATATATGGTGGACATGTAAAAAAATTAAGGCATTTTGGATAAAAATATGGATTATCCAAAATATTCTCAAAAAGAAGATAAAATTTACTCCACAGTTCTTTCTGTTGGGTATAATTACAGATTGTACGGTTATAGAGACTAAATTGATTTTAAATTTAATAACAGCAGCCAGACTTTTGGTGGTGCAGTATTGGAAGGAGGAAGACGTACCTACTATTGAAGAATGGACATTAAAAGTAGTGAATTTAGCAGAGATGGCAAAAATTTCAGCATACTTGAAGGACCATTCAAATGAAAAATATATATCGGAATGGAGAAGATGGATTGACTATATTCAAAACAAATATCGGACTAAAAATTTTCAGACAGCTTATGAATGAAACAAAAAAAAATATTTTTTCTTTTTGAATTATGTTTTGTTAGTTGAAAGGGGAATTAAAGAGCAAGAGGGAGTTTGGAGTCTATAGAAAGTTAGCATATTTTAGTTTATGTTTGTTAAATGTTATACCCTGTATTTGTTCTGAGAAGTCCGGGGTGCGGGGAGAGGGGGGATGAGGGATGGGGGGTGGGTGGAAGAGGGATGGGGGGTGGAGGAGGGATGGTGGGGGGAGGAAGGATGGGAAAAATTGTTTAATACTTGATAAAACCTTTTAATAATAAAAAAAAAACAATACCAGTGAGACAAGCAAGCATAGAGATTTAACTAGACCTGAACTGTGTATTTTTTAAGTTTTTTAAAATGTTTTTTAAGACTTTGAAGTTTATTGGTTTACTGAAAAACAGTCTACAAATATTTTATAGAAATAAAACAATAAACCACCAGGTATTTTATAATTCAATCCAGATGCAAAGTAATACTTTTTCTTCAAAGTCTCTCATGAAAGAAAGTATGGAAAGGCAAATAATAATTTGACCACACAGTGATAGGTCCTTTAATTAAAAATAGTATACAAGCTTCGTTAAAATAATTTTTAAATGCCAGTACAGAAAACAGGGAATTTATTTACCTCACATCTTATTTTCAGAATTAGTGGGTACACTATTAAGACAAACCAAACTTATAAAATCAAATATCAGCAGGTAGCGATGTATGAAATCAGACGTGGAAGCTATGATTCCCACACAATATCATCTTTCTTCAATACTGATTGAAGCTTCTGAGCACTTTTTAATAGCCGAAGAGAATTTGTGGTTTTATTTGTGGAACAAATACTTGGAGAGATTACAGTCTCTTTGCTTCCTTTTAATTCATTAGGCCTTGATGTTGAATATGCCGGCTCTTTCTTCAGTTTCTGAGCTCTTTGCTTTAGTTTAGAAACCTAAATAAAAGAAAAATTGCACAATAATTCTGATATGCAAAGATAGGCTCACTTTGCTTCAAAGCTAGTAATTTCTTTTTAGCACCTGCTCAAATACATTTAAGTATGATACAGGAATAAAAAGCATTATCAAATGTTTTTTTTATTATACTTTTGGAATATGGATATAATTTTTGGTTTTAAGTGCAAGGATTAAAATGGGTAATAAGATTTTTTTTAGAGCTGTATTTGAATAAATAACGTAATACACAACAATTGGTTTAACGTTTCTTAGTGGCATGATAGTGCATATTATTCAGCAAAGCAATGATGTACGTCAACATTTTGTGTAGATGTATATCTTTAGTCCTTCCAGGCACATTCATAATTGTTTCAACTGTATGAAATGTCATACAATTTATTCTCAATTTGTTTTTCCATTCCCCGAGCATCACAGTTCTAAGCATTGGCTGTCTAACAAGGCACATTCTAACTAGTCACATCTCCTGATTTCAGAATTGTCTCTTACATGATCCTGGTGCTTTTTCAGTTTTGAAATCTGTTCTCCTTTAATTTCCATCTGCTTCACAAGACAATCCAATTCACGTTCTAGGTCTTCCCGAATGTCCTGGTTTTGGCTTTCCTCTATCTGCTTTGATAGTTCTTGATGTTCACTGTTGAAGACAAATTCTATCAGTTGCTTAAACACAATTTAGCATTTTTCTACTCTACATCTACATTTTGTTTGTTCATCCTTGTAGGTTTCTTTATTACTTGTACATCAAGAGTCATAAAATACTAAGATCTAAATAATGAGGCTGTTAAGCCAATTACTGCAGTTGTTAAATGAATCACGGTCGTTAAGCCAAGTCTGGCTTCTTCCATTGACTTTGCTTGACAGAAATCAGCTGGGAAAGTTGCATATGGCAAACACATGACCCTGGGACACTGCAGTCATTATAAATACATGCCAGTTGCCAAGCACATTAATTTTGATCATGTGACCATAGGGATGCTGTAATAGTTGTAAGCGAGAGGATCGGTTGCACATCATTTTTTTCAGTGCCGTTGTAACTTTGAACAGTCACTAAACAGATGGTTGTAAGTCCAGGACTACCAGAATGAGGATATGACTTGAGCAGAGTAGCTCCAAATTTCAAGTTTTGTACAGGTTAATTGGGCATGAGAAATAAATGCCGCCAATAAGTTTGCCGCATGAAACTCCAGATGGTACTGGAGAAGCAGCAGAATTAATAGTCGCAGCGAAGACTAGACAGATGTTATTTGGGCATGCAATTGGGCACCCTACTAGGAAAGTGTTTCTTATAAGAAGCTTGTAAATCACATACATTTCTAGTAGAGTACATCATAAATAGCATACGGTTATTTTACCTTAGTAAGGTATATCATAAATAACAGCAGTTGACAAAAATCAACCAACCACAATAATTAACACAGCCAAAATGCGAGTATCTGATCTCCAGGGGAATGATATTCCAAAGGGAAGGCATCCTGACAGAGAAGGCTGTTTCTGGAACTTATGAGATGACACTCCTGAGTGGACAGGGCCCAGAGCAAGCTTCTCCTGCTGAATCTAACAGAATGGGTAGATATAACTGGAGAGACATGGTCCCACATTTAACCCTACCCCAAGAGCTTTAGAGCTAATTACAAGCACCTTAAAACTGAAGCTCAAAAGACAGGTAGTCCTCGAGTTACAACTACAATTGAGCCCAAAATGAATGTTGCTAAGTGAAATATTAAGTGAGTTTGTCCCATTTTATGACTTTTTTTTGCCATGGTTGTGAAGTGAATCTTTGCATTTGTTAAGTTAGTAACACGGTTGTTCAGTGAATCTGAATTCCCCTTTGACTTTGCTTGTCAGGTTGGGACGCAGCAATGGTCATAACTACGAGTCAGTTGCCAAGCATCTGAAGTTTGATCATGTGACCACGGAGATGCTGCAATGGTCATAAGTGTGAAAAACGGTCATAACTCACTTTTTTCAGTGTTGTTGTAACTTTGAACAATCACAAAATGAACTTTTGTAAGATGAGGACTACCTGTATTAGCAACCAATGCAGTTCATGGAGTGTCATATGTGCCAAAAACTGCCAACTCCTATAGCTGCGGCATTAACCCAAGAACCCATAACTGCCTATTGTGCTACTAAGAATACTAAAAAAGTGTATGTTGTTAAAATATCCACTGACACCGCAGAGATTGTATGGAAAACTATACACAAATACTTACAAACTCATTTGTCCCAACTCATCTTGCATACCCAGGAGGAGGTCAGAAAGCGTTTCAGTAGCACAGGAAGTCGTGGAATAAGACACTGGTTTGCAAATACCAGTCCATCTTGAAGTCCTCTTTTCAGTGCCTTGTGGACATTGTGAAGTCATACAAGGGCTGTTTCGGTGTTTCATCATATGCAGGACAGTTTGTACATTTGCGACAACAGAGTGACTTGAGCTGGCAGACTTGTGGGAGAAGCAGCAAAGTATAACGTTTTGTTAAGCAAATAATAATTTGACTAAATTCTCATTTACAAAGACACAATGCTTACCTTGCCAGCAACAAAAGGCAACATTCCACCCTGAAAGCTTGGTTGTGTTCTCTTCAAACTAGAATTATTCTGAAAATTAAAACCTGGATTTATTATTCATTTGAAAAAAAAAAGAAGTGAGGTTCTAAACTTTAATTGAAGAAGGGAGAGAAATGTTTCAAGACTCGAAACTTGTTTGAGACTCGACAAAATATGAAAGGTTATAGCTTTCTCTTTAGAACATTTAAGTTTCATGATATCAATATTCAAAGTATTTCTTATATACTGAATTACGGAAACATTTTAATCCTTTTTTGTGTGATCTTTGCCAGTCCTTCCCTTTTTTTTAGCCTTCTTGCATCACTTATCAAACATTTTCTGAATGTTTTCACAAACCTCAGAATAAGGGATGATGGGTATTCCATAAGGAAAGAAGAAATCACATGCACAAATGGAAAACTGGGTGCAACTTAGGAAGTCAGGTGGGCTCAGACTTAATTATACAATACTATTTACTAAAATAAATGGGATTTAAATTAGTCATAATTTTAAATGACTACTCCAACCTGCCTAAATCCAATTGATTTCAATGGACCATTCTTAAATAGATTTCAGAAATATATTTTAAAATTGATCCAATCTGGGTTTTTTTAGTTTAAGAAAAAGATGGTCAAAAAGCATACCAAATAACATTGATTATTTTGAAAGTTAAAAAAACCAAAATACGTCTAATGGAAATGCTGTCTTGGGATAATCCCCAGAAAAGATTGGTATCCAGCTGGAAGGCTTGATTAATAGCCTAATACTTTTGAGGAAAAGCAGAATTCAGGTGAATTTATTTGAAAACTACACTAGGAGTAGGATCTATTAATCACAGAAATGACTGGGCACATTTTACATTTCTTTGCTGAGATTAAACATGCATCTTAAGAGGCACTCCTAGGAAACCTGCCTTGGACAAAATACATGGAAGGTTATCAATTGCCTAACTTCGCAATATTATTAACAATATGATTGAAAATTAACATTTTACCTTGATGACTTTCTTTTTTCTGCTTTTCTTCTTCACCTCCTTTTCGGGTGAAAGTGAGGACAAGAGAATTCTATTCATCTCAAGACCTGTCTGGAGCTGTAGTAAACATTATTAACAGCCAACAGTCAGATAAAAAAATAAGATGAAAAATATGAGTACATGATTGATATGACCTTATATCACATGACCTTATATCACATTATGACAGGAATGTCATAATGTGATATAAGGGCTCCCTGGAAAGATACCTTTAAAAATTTGCTTTGCATGATCCGTCATAGAAGTTACAGTAAATTAACAATGGCTTACTGCCAAATGCATTAAAAAAACTAGACTTTTACACTACATTAGCCAGGAACTCTTGTCATCTATTTCATGCCTAAATTTATTTAAAAATAAATAATCTGCTTAGCATAGAACTATTATTTTTGTCACAGTATCAAGTATTGTTTGACAGGCCCTCCCCCTCCTTTCTTTTTGCAATCAATGCCAATTGAGAAACCTAATGGGCTGCATTCTTTAAGCCACAAAACTAAATGGTGACCTTTATAGGCCCAACTAACACAGTGTATTTTGAAGCTTCCCAAGAATCCTAACCACATCCTTTGAACTTTTAGACAAAATTTGTAGCAAGCAGTCTTAATTAGCAGATTCATATCCAGTTGTCTTATTAGAGAAATGACATGTAATGACTGCGCTATTTAAAGACAAGAATGCATTTATGAGACTAATATTCAAGCTAAGATCTCCAGCTACAATAACATGTAAATCATATTATAAAATATTGTTAAAACATGCAATATTGCGGACAGTGAAATTAACACATCGGGTCAACTGAAGAGCCAGTTTGGTCTAGAGGTGAAGGCACCAAACCAGAAACCAGCACACTGAGTTCTAGTCCAGCCTTAGGTATAAAAGCAAGCTCGGTGATTTTGGACCAACCACTCTCTCAACCCAACTCATCTACAGGGTTGTTGTTGGGGGTAATATAGGATGATAGAGGAATATTAGATATGTTCCCCACCAGATGAGTTAATTAAAAAAAAAAAAACATAAATCCCAGCAGCTAGACTGGCACAAGGCCTTGTTATGAGAACAGTTGTTACTCCCCTTCTGTAGTAAGCCCAGAAAAAGTATTTTGAAACAGTTTCTAAATATAACAATATTCTTCAACAAAAGCTGATTAACGGTTTTTAATCCACAGGTTCTTTTGTTTTTATTCACCAGGGCAATATCGATATTGATTTTCCTTACCTGTGCAGCTTTATCTTGTATTAGCTTGCGCTGATGCTGTTCTTCCAGAAGCTTCTGTTCCAAATGTTTGATCTTTTCCTGAAAAAAATAAAAATATAATAGATAGGGAACTTGTAGGCTGCAAGCAGTTCACCCATTTATAGCCTCTAGAGTCCCCAAAAGGGTAAATTAAAACTAAAGGAAATGGTGCCCTGGGTTTTATCTTACAAACAAGCTGAAAAAATGCTTTTAGTTAATTTTCCCAAGCCAAATTGCTGGTGATAGATAAGAGGCTGGGAGGAATGAAGGAGGCTGAAGAGCACTATCATCTTATGGCCACTTTGAAAATGGCCTCATTAGATAGAGAGAACCAAAGACATGCTCTAGGTCTGTTTGGATGATACCATAATATTTTCTTACTTCTGCAGTTTTCTGAGTGCTAATAAGAATCCAACACTGTTTTTCTAGAACTTCAAGTTTTTCAAGTTTTGCACAGAGTTCCATCTGATTTTGGTCATCTTCCTTCTGAAGATGTGTCTGTAAAATATGCACAAAATATGCAACTGATAGCAAACCATATTTAAACAAATATTTTAAGGTGAACCAATAGCCCTACAAACAACAGCAGATATAGGTGTGATCGAACAAGCACAATAGGTATGGACAGGAAGCTTAGACATGTAGCATTGTTTGTACAGATAAATGTTGCCCATGGAAGGTTGCCCACAGCAAGATTTCTGGGTATAATTGGCAGTTGAATGGCAAGTTGACAAAGAATGAACGTATTTGTGACTTGTGTTTCAGGGGCATGGTAGTCAAATGAAATGCCTACCTTAACAACAATTTACAATATGGGTAAGAACATACATAAATGGAAGTATCTGTGTTATCTACAATCTAGATCCACTGCTAATAGCTCATACCTACTAATTACTCCTAATAAATAACATCTAGCTGTAACCAAGTATCTCTGGATCACAATCCAAAATGCCAACTTCCACTACATTTCTTTCAGCAAACATCCAATCAATCCTCATTTATCTGTAGGCAAGGTATGTGTGCATTTTTCTTCAGCATCAGAATCATTCTTGATGCATGCAGTTAAGAATTAAGCAATACATTTCCTAGAAAAGAATAATTTATTTTAAAATGTCTTTAAAATATGTTCAAAAAGCCTATAATGCTGAAAACGTGATAAAGCTGAAAAGTCTAATATTAAGAAACCTGGGTAGAAAGCCTAGGTGAACATTTTTCATTTTTATTTCTACGTATCCATCTGTTCAAGGGAGAAAAAAATTAATACTTCTCATCTGTGAGCTTGTCAAGAGCTCAGTTTAATCAGAAGGTGGTTTATTAGAAAAAGCTCAAGAATCTGCAAGAAATACCAGCAACAGCAGGTCCATGATTCATGTGCTACTGATCTGAATATGCAAGATTACAAAGAAACCCACATCAAGAAAACTAACATAAAACACCACATTGAGAAACAAATGTTAAGAATGATTTGTTTAATTTGTGTACCTGCTGCTCCAGAACCAGTTTTTTTTCCAGCTCTGCTTTGAGCACCATTTTTCTCATGTAATCAAGCTGTTTTTCCAGCAAAGAGCAGCGTGATTGTGCTGCCCTTAATGGCACACTCACATCTGAAAGGAGGGGGAAAACAGGGGAAAGAAATTTAATTGTAATACTTTGTTTCATTAGAGATTAAAAAAACAAATTTGACAGACAGAGATAAACAGAGTATGCATATTTGTTACATACTTCCTACAATTTCTTAAAAGAACATGTTATCTTAATAAGATACCTTTAACCATATTATAACCTTACTTATATATTAAGATGGAATGCAAAAAAGAACACAATACTATGATTGGTCTGTCAGATTAAGGTAGAACAGATGTAGTCTGGAACAGCTACTACCAATACTATTGAGAAGTTACCTTTCTTTTCTTCCATCAGCTCCTGGTGAACTATGTTCTTTTCATTTGATTCCTGCTGCAAGGCTCTTCTGTATTGTGCAGCTTCTCTGGACAAGCAGTTCAGGTCATTTTCAGCCTGTATCCTCTCTATCTCAAGACGATGGATCTTTTCTTGAAGAGTTTTTAGGGCTGCCACTAGAGCTGGTAAACAGGTTGACTAAACTTTAATTAATTTTTCAGTTTTGATCATTAAAAGAAAAAGTATGCATTATTACATACCACAATGGAACAGTGTGATATTACACTTCTAGTATCTAAGCAGATGTTAAAAATGCTGGCTTCTTAGTATTTTCTTGCAGATGTTTTGTTACCAGGCTACATAACATCATCAGAGTAAGAGAGAGTAGAGTTTGCTAGCTAATTATGCATAATAGCTTGCCCTGCAGTCTTGATAGGAGTGTGGTTTCCTCCCTGACGGTTCCTTGATTGGTTATTACTTCCTCCCTGGTTGTTTATCTGAGGCAAGGCTATAACGAGGCTTAGACAGCATCAAGAATCCAAAGTCCAACCCTGATTTACAGGATTAACATGGTGGTGGTTAGCAGACCAAATAAATGTAATATGTTCAATATCTTAGACATCATTTGACATACACACAAAATCAATTATTATGAAAGAAAGGAAATGATTATGCATTTTAATGGTCCAGGAGATTTTGGAAGCATTTCTTGCATTTTGGATTTCATAAACACAGCAAGATCATTAACTAACTAGATTTAGGTATTGCCTACCACTCAAACAACTCAGGACAGCTCACAATTTAAAATAAAGCAACAATATTTTGAAGAAAATACAATATGAAGTATTCAAGATCAGCATCTGTCACAACAGATGCTGATCTATACTATATATACAGGAACGCATCTAGAAAAAGGAATCTCATCTACCCTACCTCAAGGCCTGGCCAGAAGAACAGCCACATTTTCAAGTCCTTTCAGAATACCATCAGGATGGGAGCTATGCAAATCTTTGGGGATCTCATTCCACAAAGCAGGTGCCGTCACAGAGAAGGCATGCTTCTTAGGTCACTGTTTAATCAAGCGGACCCAGAGTGCATCAACCCTGCCAGCTATTAATAGATGGACAGAAATAATGGGAAGGTAGGCAATGTGTCAAATAGCTTTAATTGCACCAACAAAGATATTGGCAACCAGAGCAGCTCACAAAGCAGTGGCAGGACATGGGCATACTGAGACATGGAGTAACTAGGATCAGTGAGTAACTGTTTGAAAGGTCTGTGCAAACAGGAGCTAAGAGTCCAGGACAATTCCTAGATTGCACACCAATCTTGAATGGGGAAATGCAGCCCCATCTAAGATTAAAGATGAGAAATATAGGATCTGCAGGCCTTGATAGCCACACAAAGTCCTGGTAGGATTAATTCAGAATCAGTTTCTCTCCATCCAGATATGCCCAGTCTCAGGACCTTGACGGTATACCTTGGCTGGGTCAGGATCAAGAGATTTTTTTTCAGTGCTGCTATAACTTCAGACAGTTGCTAAATGAATGGTTTTAAATCAAGGAGTATCTGTACCATGTTCTGAAAGACATTAAACATGGGCCAAGAAGACAAACTGACCATGCTTCGCATTAATAGTATGTCATACTACACTGCTTTGTACTTTACCTTGGTTGTTTGGTGGGAAGTTGATAACACTTTTTGGCCTGAGATCAGCAAAAGCAGATTTTAATCTTTCTGGAGGCTGAAGAAAACTTCCAATATAGCTATGTTTTGATTCACTATCCACAGACTGCAGAAAGATACATACAGTAGCATTTATAATTCCTCATAAGCATTTATTCAGCCATTTCCTTTTAAAAACTTAGATCAGGAATACACAGAATTCCCATTAGTTTGAGAATTACATAGAGCTTTAACTGCATGTCACATTTAAAGAAGGATTCCAAATTCTTATTAGGGTTATTGACACTTAAGGGATGAAACAGTATTCTAAAACCCCTGCAAAGATTCATGCACCAGAGTTGTCTTAAAATTTGCTCAAATGTGTAAAAATGACTAAATAAAAAAAGGTTCTGGGGAGCTCTGGGGTCACAAGAGTAGTGAAAATTGTTTGAATGCAAGCCTGATATAGCATACTTATGATCAAATCATAGTATCTAATTTAGACTAACAAAAGACCTGTAATTCTATTGGAGAAATTATAGATCAGGGAGCCTAAGAATAACTAGCTTATACTAGTTAACTAGCTTTAAATTTATTTCAGATATATAAACTGCTTTAGGAGAAACTCCATGAGCCTTATAGCTAATAAAATATGTAGGATAAAAGAGTCAATGATCTCACTAAATACAATTTTCTTATAATAATGGAACACTGTGCCCAGGATGGTTGCAAAATAGTAAAGGCAAGCTATTGAGTATTTTTATCAATTACTGACAATTCTCCCATATCCTATATTTTACAGACAATAGTATAGCACCTATTTCTTTCCCAACTAATTTTCTAATCTTGTAGTACTTTTGGCAAATTCTGCTGGTGCCCAATGAGATTGCATAATCAGCAACGAAAATGAGGCCTTGTTGAAAGACCTCATTCAGACCCCACTAAATTGTTTGGATCTATTCACTGATACAAAAGAGCAGATACTGCTTATGACTGGAATTAATTTGGAGTCTCTTTACCGATCATCAATGGTTTCATTATTAGTCAGAGCTTTCTGCCACCAAAAAATTACTTTGTCACCTTGGACTAAAGCACAAGTGTCAGGAAATCTATTCTCTTCCCCTAAAACCAGTAAAATTAGTTGCAAGTAAATTGCAGGAAAACAGAATCTATGAATATATGCATAGATTTCAAATGTAGATGTTGAGGGATTCATACTTAATTATTTGATAATTACAGCATAACCATAATTCCCCTGGCATTGTATTATGTGACTGAAATGAAGCACATTTCAAGTACAGTAATCCAAAACACATTTGATGTAGAATGCCTTCTAGTAATATTTTGACTACTCAAAATAATTTCCTGGGTTCAATAATTTGAATCATAAGGACTTTTTTCCATCAGGTTTCACTTAGCAGATCTCAGAATTCTACTTTTGAAAAGTGCCTCAAATCCGTATCAAAATTCAAATACTGTGCTCCTCAACATTTTCCTTTTTAGGTTTTTATCTTTTGTCATTTGAATCAAACGTGGAAGGATACCACATTCAAGGATCATTTTAGATTTTCACCAATTTTCTTTAAAACAATAGAATCCGACTGACAAATTCAACATAAAAGAAGGATCATTTCACTTTATATAAAAAAGGCTGAGGCCTTTTCTATTCCTAAATTATTACTTTAAAACCGATGGATTGTTAAAATTGCATTACTCACCTCCATTGTATAGGATCTAGGACAGCATTCAACTAAAACAAAAGAAAACAAACAAAAAAAAACTGGTTAGTTGTTCCATCTTCCAGCTGGAATAATTTATCTCTAATATTTAAATTCCTTTATTTGTGTCGAATTAAAACACATATTATTTTCATCACACACACACAAAAATTTAATACACTACCCCTTCTCCTTCCTTGAGGAAGCCACAAGTGGCTGTCTGTGAGCTTAAAACAGGGGTCTCCAACCATGGCAACTTTAAGCCTGATGGACTTCAACTCCCAGAATTCCTCAGCCAACTTTCCCCAGCTTTGCTGGCTGGGGAATTCTGGGAGTTGAAGTCCACCAGGCTTAAAGTTACCAAGGTTGGAGACCCCTGGTTTAATAGGACCACCGACTGACCCGGCCATTTCTGCGGGAAGCGAAAACCAAAAAAGCGGAATAGGAGAACTTTTCCCAATAAGAGCTGCCCAGAAGCCCGTAAAGGAAGCCAATACACAATTACAGTACCTTCCCTTCTGATTGAGGCCATATAGTCGGTCCCCTCCAAACGATTAGGCCAGTCCTCCTCCTCCCCCCTTCACACACACACAAAAAAGACCCGAAGAAGAAAGTTCGAGCAGAAGTTCAGCAGAAGCGATCCTCCTCTTCACGTCGGGTCCAAAGTGTCGGCCGACTTTCCTTCGGCTCCTACCTCGGAACTCGATATCCTGCACCAACCATAGAAAACAACCTGTTTACTAGAGCGCCCTCACCAGGGGGCCGTTTTTTTAAATAGACCGCCTCCCCTCCCGCTCAAACGTACCTCCGCCTCCGCACAGAGACCCGGATGAGGCCCGCCTCCGCCCAGACTCTTCTGCCCGCTGTTAATTGCGCCAATCAGAGAAGGACTGTGCGCTCGAGGCGGCTGATAGGGGTTTGCTGCTATTCTCCTGTTTAATCAGAGCGCCTGCTGGTTGTTGGCTCGGGCGGGAGTGTTGCGGACAGCTCCGGCTTGATCCCAAGGCGAGGGTCTTGCGTAAGAAAAATGTGATCAAAGTGTCTTCGCTTCCCCACGGAATGTAATTAATTCAGTGTTTTGCTATGCAGAGATGGACTTTTTCTGCATTACACTCCCCCCCACCCACCCCCAAGGAATAGCGTTTGTTAAATGTCTAGAACAGAGGTCTTCAAACTTGACAGCTTTAAGACTTGTGGACTTCAATTCCCAGAATTCTCCAGCCAACTATGCTGGCTGGAGAATTCTGGGAGTTGAAGTCCACAAGTCTTAAAGCTGTCAAGTTTGAGGACCCTGGTCTAGAATGACGCAGATCTGCTAAGAAAGGGTTAAAAAGAGGGAAGGGGACTTTTCTAGTTTCTGCTAAACCATTGTGATTAAACTCTGGTTTGTTGACTAACTGCTCCCAGTTTGATATGTCATATGAAGCGTTTGGCGCTTTCTGCGGTTCAAGCTCTGTTTTCTCTTTCTACCTTTATGTTATTTTTGAAGGGTTGTTTTTCATGTGTTACAGTAAATTACAGTAGTGCATTGTAGCTTTTAAAGTCACGGGCCTTCACCCAAATCCATTACCATTCTGAATAGAAATAAAAACAGTTTTATATGCTAACCACTAGTAATGAATCAGAATAATGTAAATCGCTTGTTTACACAGTCGGTTTGATGAAATTTACTCCCAAGTAAATTTACATAGGAGTTTGGTCCTGACATTTATTTTTCTGAATTCTACAATCAAAGGCTACAATTTAAAAAAAAAAACTTGCCTTAGAGCAAAATGCAAACCAGCTGTTTGAGGATCATGTATTCAAATTCTGAGTTTAAAAGTACCGCATATCAACCTACAGTACAGGAAAACATTCCAGGGGTCTGAATGAAGCATATAGAAACAATATTAGTTTTTCACTAATAACCCTAATTTTGACGATTGAGGGCTCAAAAGAAATTCTGATTTTAAAATGTATTTTGTAAAATCTTATCTCAAAATATAGGATAAACCAAACTTTCCGAAAATGCTGAACCCAATAAATATGCTTTATTATTCAAATTTCCTTTTAGACTTTCTGATACTTATTTTAAAAAAGTTTGAAAAATGCTATTATGCTTTGCCTTTCAAGAAAATTTGTATCAAACCTTTTGAGATACTTTATTGGACTATGCACAAAATATGACCATATTTCAACCTTCAGCATTCTGAATCATTCACAGTTCCTGACCGCATTCCAAACAAAATTCATGTTAATAGTTGCAATATGAGCAGCAATATGAGGAAACTCCCTTCTCTTTTGGCTCTTGTTCTCAGGATCCAATACAACTGGCAATGAACTGTTTAGAAAGACCAGCTTGGAATGTGAACTTTTAAAACTTGTTTTCTATCCAGAATACTTGGCTGAACATCTGCACATATTATTTCAGTGGATAGTTTAAGAATTCCTCCTGATAGGATAATTACTTGTTAGCTTGAGGAAACAAACAGTGTAAAACTTTGTTCTCTTCTTCTTTTCCTGTTTCCCAACATTTCCAAAACCATCCCCACTATCTTCATCTATACCATATTAAATCTTCATCTGATCATTCAGTGACTTTAAAAGACCATTTATATAATGTAAACATTTTATATAATCACAACTATACTGAGAATTCGTCTGAGAACAGTTGTGCATATTTAGGACTCTTACATCAGTGTGAAACAAATCATATCACAGTGCAATATATTAGTAAATAACTAAAAAGTGGAGTATTGGACTTTTGGCATCCCCTTATTTTCTGAAGCAAGCTTGAAATGTCCTTATAAACAGTCCAGTTTTCTGAGAATATGTTCTCAACAAATTGCTTTTGGGGGCATCTAATAAGAAAAGTCACATGCTTGAAATATGCATTTAATAACACAAAACTATTAGTGCTACCCAAAATGCTTTTTGTTTTTTAAGCTCCTTTCATGCATCCAGTGATGTCATAGAACTTGGGGAAGCTAAAGCAGTTAACTCAATCTAGCTTCTGCTTCATAGGGTATACTTTTATAGCATTTCCTTTAGGGTTATGTTGTAGGCAGGTTCCCATTGGAGGAACTGTACTGTAGGCAAGAAATTTGGACACCTTGCCATTATCTTCTCATCAATTCCTTTGAAGGCAACTTGCCAACACACACACACACACCAACCACTCCAAGCATTTATTTTCTTTTTTATACCTTTGCAGCAAAAAAGAAGAAAAGAATAAGTGGAGTACTGTACTGGCTGACAGCCATTTGTCTGCTGACTAACTACATGGGAAGAAAGAATATAGCAGTGAGACCACTAGTGTGGCAGCACAAAACTTTTTCCAAGAAGTTGAGGTTTTATTGAAATGTTCTTATTTTAAAGCAGCTTTCTCCCACTGGTATCCTTCAGATGTGTTAGTCTGGACATTTAGTTCCTTCCAAATGTAGCATATCAGTCATGCTATCTTGGAATCAAAAATACCAGACTAGGGAATGCTTTGCTGTAGTCAAATCAATTCTGTAAAAGAAAATAAAAGAACTGAAGTTGAAGACATGGATGAGATGAAGACAAAATTTGTCCTCCCGTCTTGTATGTACAAATAGATTCTTTTTTTCCCTTAATTACAGCCCTCGAAGGAAGGGTGTTTTGTTTATTTAATCCTAACCATTAAAAAACAAATAATAGTAAAAATAAACCAGAGCAGCAAGCCTGAACCTAATTACCTGAAGTTATGCAACTTATTGGCACTTGTATCTTAGCAAATAAGTTTAGAATTGCACTATTGTTCAGTAACAGCATTAGAAATGTCTATATCAATTGAAAATAATTGGTTTAAATGAGCCTAATTCCAAATATTTGCTAATTAAAAAGTTGTCTTTAGATTTAAAAGAATCTACAAAATACTTCTTTAGTGTAAGGAATGAAAATGGTAAAGAAGGAACCAGTTGTTCTCAGGCTAGAGAAAACCATTATAATAAATGAATGGCCAGAGTTATCCAGGCCCATGGCAACCAATGTCATAGTACCTGTGTTTGACGGAGCAGAATGCCCACAATTAATCAACATCCACCATATAATCATTCTACTTTCAATTATTGGAATGTTTGTAAATTTAATGTTTCTACAGAAATCCCTCGTATACTGTGCCATGATGTTGACATTCTCTAGACGTTTATTTTTTGCTTTAGTCTTCCTGATTGATATTCATGGTAATTGCCATATGTTTCTTAAGCCTAATATTGCTTTCATGTTCTTTAATTTTGTTCTTTATGGAAAAGCCAGTTTGTTCAATATAATGCCTTTCCTTTATGGAAAAGCCAGTTTGTTCAATATAATTATATAAACACTAGGTTTCAGGACTAATCTTTATTAGAAGACAATAGTTGTTGCAATACTTGTCCACTGTCCCAAATCTTATCCTATACTTTTTTTGTCCATTACTTTTCTTCTCTTGAGGTGACAGAAGGTTTGTATATATTTCATAATATGTCCATTATATTTTTGTATTTTATATTTTTGTAGTTAAATCCTATAACTGGAAGGGTATTGAATATATTTTGTTTGCTAGTTTTTAGCCATATTACTTAGTGACCTTTTAGATTAGTGATGTACAGTATATGTTCCCTTTCTATATATGTTCTACAGTAGATAGAATAGAATATTCATTTACTAATGACTGCCAAACTATTTAGCAGGAAATCCTGGCTTTAAAATTAATAGGGCTTATACACCCTCATTTATTTTGAATACATGTTAGTTTTGGTTTATTAGAAGTATTAAAATAGTTATTTTAGTAATAATTGAAGTTTTACTTTGGAAAAATACAATTATATTAAATATCTGATTAATTTTAGAAACTGAAGCTATTAGCTCCAGACTGGAAGTCTACTTGTACAGCTATTTTTCTGAATTCAATTTGGAATTTACATTAAAAGGGATGAAATGTGTGGTCCTTAAGATGTTGCTGAACTTCACCTCAGATCAGCCCCTAGCCAGCATGACTAATTATAATGCTTGCATGAGGTTTAATCAAACATGGAAGATTATATGTTGCTCACACTTGACTTTAAAAATATTTTTTTCATAATGTAGCCACCTTGATCCTATCAGAAATGTTTTCATGTGGTTTGGCAGGTTAAGTACTAGGATGGTAAACTGTCTTGCTATTTAAGCCTTAAATTCTGGAGGAGCTAAAAGTTAACAGACAAATCATATGGAATACCACGAATGCAAATCTGATCACATAAATATCAAAAGAAATTGGCTTCCTTTACTTCTGTTATGAATTTATCCTCTCTCTTACTTATGCAATATAAAATATTTTGTTTGGATAATTTAATTCTCAGAATCTTATATTTAAAATGAAGGGGCAAATAACATATTCTATTTTTAACTTTTTGGAGGAAAACACTCACATTTAATAGCAATAGCAATAACCCTTAGACTATATACTGTTCCATGGTGCTTTACAGCCCTCTCTAAGCAGTTTGCAGAGTTAGCATAGTGCCCCAAACAATCTGAGTCATTTTACTGACTTTGGAAGGCTGAGTCAACCTTGAGTCGGTCAGGATCAAACTCTTGGCTGTGGGCAGTGTTAGTCTGCAATATTGCATTCTAACTACTGTGTCACAATGTCTCCTATATATATATTATGATTAGTAATGTAATGTAGAGATTTTTAAAAAGGAATCTCAGGCAGATCAGTACATGCATGTATTTCCCAACTGATGGGATATATTGGCTTGCAAGGTAGTTTCCGTATTAGAGATCCTCTCTTTCATAATGTGAACATGCTTGAATAAATCTGGGCTTTGGTTGTACAGTACTACCACTTCGGTAGCCTGCTATCTACAGTGTGCTAAATTTAACCTAAATTTAGGTTATACTATTTTTATTGTTAGTCAGGAATGTTGCAAATGGTATACATATCTCTAAAATTTGTAATCTAATCTACTCTTCTCATACAAAAAGTCTGTGGCCTGGGGGTTAGGGACTCCTGCTTTAAAATGTGTATAATGCAAGAGTAAATAGTGCCAAGAATGAATGGATGATGAATGAATGAATATGACTGAATAGAAACCTGAGCAACTGGTATAAAACTATTTTGAGTTAATTTACATGAGAGAAAAATTGAGGCTGAATTGAAGAACAATCGTTTGTATATGAAGAAAAATGAACGAGTTGAGAGGAAGGAGAAACCTCAGAAAATCTTGGCTGGAATTGATGAAATCCTTGAAACGAAAAACAAAAGGCAATATATAAACTGATTCATGATTATGATGGAAGAATGGTTTGCACTAGAAAGATATGAAAAAGTACACCAACCTATGATGGAGAATAGTAAAAATTACTATTTCTTTTCTCTTGTTTTTAATTTGTGTTGTTCTGTACTGTTCATTCTCTGTCTAGCAAATTGTTCTTATCCTACCAATCATACATACCAATGTACAGTATTTTATTTTATATATTTATTTATAGGTTAATAAACTGTAATTGAAAATTATAATAGTTTTGACAGAAACTATTTCCTGTCCTGTCTCTTTCTACATACTCTATTTTTTAAAAAATGGTAATGCACATATATCTGTTGATCATTATTGCACCCGTATCCCCAACCCATGGCTCTTACTACCAGATGTGCTGCAAGACGCTTCCTAGACATTTATTGTAATAGATAAACTAATAATATGTAATACTATCATGTTGATACAAAAACAATCTTGCTTCTCTGCTATTAAGGTGGGCAAGCATACACTCCACAGTTGTGATGATGTATCAGAAAAAAATCAGCATTTGGTGATATCACCCACCTACACCCAGGCATGGCTGCAATGATTAAGTGAGAACCACAGTAATGAAGCTGAAATTATTCAAGGCAGTTTACAGTGTCAGCCAAACTGTATTAGAAAATGAGAGGCTACTTAATTCTTTGCTTTTTCCCACTTTTTGATTAACAATCCCTGCATAGAAAAAAGACTGGACAGGCCTGACAATGATTTTATTAAAGTACTCTTTTCAAGAGCTCAATTATTATTGTTCTATTTCTATAGTATTTTAAAATTCAGATTCACAGTAAAAGTTTAGCCTGGTGAACTGGTGAACGGGCCTGGTGGCTCAGCAGACTGATAGCATTGTGATTAACACCAGCTGTCTGCAATTACTGTAACTTCAAATCTCACCAGGCTCAAGGTTGACTCAGCCTTCCATTCTTTCTAAGGTAGGTAAATTGAGGACCCAGTTTGTGGGGGCAATAAGCTGACTTTGTATAAATATACGAAAGTATGAAGGCTATTGCTTAATGCATTGTAAGCCGCCCTGAGTCTCTGGAGAAGGGCGGCATATAAATTAAAAAAAAACTTCCATACATTCAAACTGGTTCTTTGTGTTAAGGTAATATAGCCTCTGTATAATCTTCATTATCTAAAGTTTAGATTCTAAACTTTTCCATTAAACTTCTTAGAAACAGAGACTTACAGAATGTAAAGAGTACCTTTCCTGCTAAGCTTATTATATAAATGTCCCTTATAAAAAAATTAGCAGAGGGTACAATTATTTCTGGTACTTTAAGGCTAATACTTTATTAAAGAAAAGTTACAATGAACTTGAAAGTTTTGAGAAAAACTTGAGTGAACTCGTCGGCTTCATCCTAGGCATTTCACTCAGATCCAAAAACGCTGACACCACCGAACAACAAAAGAAACCCATCCTCATTTTTAATTTTATACGCCCACGTGATTGAATCATGTACTCTATCCTCCCCGCCCCCTTTCCTCCCCTTTTTAAGGGATTTTTTTTTCCGGCCTCGGGTTTAGGGACTTTCTGGTTCGGCCCGATTGGCACTACAAATCCCAGATACCTCGGGAATACTTCACGTTGATTGGTTACTTCTAAAAAAAACGTGATTGGCTGAGGCGGCTCCCTGTCGCGTTCGCTCAGAGGCGCGTGTAACTTTAGGAGGGAAGGCGGCTCCCCGGCTCTTTGGCTGCCGCCTTCTGGATCGGGGTCGGGGAAGAGAACCAGGGACTCCTGGAATCGGGTGCGGGGCGCGTAGCTTCGCCTGCTCCCATGCTTGCAAATCTGCTCAGGTAAAATTTCGTATCAGGTTCACACACACACACACACACCGCTTTCACACTGATCTCTGCATGCTTGGCTCCCCCCCTCTCCACCTCCCGACTCCTATCTTGACTCGGCTGCCAAGGGCGAGAAGTAGAAGGGAAAGAATTTAAAAGGGGAGTTCGGGCTTCATTTTTTTCTTCCCCCGGAGGGTGAAGATGGCTAGCAGATATAGGAAGGAAGGAACTAACTCTGCCGCGTCTGGAGTCGTGGAAGCCAGCCGCTTTTTCATCCCCCTCCTTTCTGCGACGGGGGAGGGGGGGGCAGATTTCTCAGTCATTCCCCATGAAAGTTTGTAGTTGGCCCGGGATTATGGAAATCGAAGTACCCGCTGCCTAACAGTGGAAGAAAATTCGGCGCTTTGCTCCGCCGCCTACTTGGCCGAAAGCACCGCTTGGTGCTGCTCAGCCATACAAACGGACGGATTGCCTAGGGGGTTGACAGGTGAACCCGGTGGTGGTGGTGGTGGTGGTGCCAGCCTCCCCTGTTCTTTAGCCGTTCTCCTTTTTTGATTTTTCCAGAGAAAGTTCACCATGAGGACGGTGCCCGCAAACTGAGACTGGGAAGAGTGGAGGATCGTGTTTTTTTCCCTCTAAGAATGGCTGAAGGAGATGGAGAAGTGAGGTGGGACGGGCTGTGCAGCCGGGATGCCAACGCAAGAGTCAGCGCCTTGGAAAACATAAAGCAGGTGGTCCTGAAGAAAAGCGAGGCAATGGCTCTGGACCAAGGCAGTGCGTCTCCTCCAGCTGCAGAAGGGCTCCTGCCCTCTGCAAATAGCGCGCCAGGTGAGCTGAACCAAATGCTTGCTCGTCTGCTCACGCTTTCCAAGAGGTGTCCCTTCAGAGACGTGAGAGAGAAGACCGAAGCCATTCTGAAACACGTTCAGGTAAAAGCATGGTTTATAACCTGCTCTTGATTACGCTTGGTTGTCTTGCCTTTCTGACTTGGCACAAAAACATAATGGGAACTGGAGTGGCAATGATCAAACAGAACAATGACCTTGGGGGGGGGAGGAATGTCACAGAATTATAGAACAATGGTCACCCCGGAATGCAACTACTCTGAAAGGGTAAAATCCATTTTGGGAATCGTTCAAAAATGTGCAGCTTTGTTATGGGACATGAAAATCAGTTTGACTTATCAGAATTGATCATGTACTTATGTTATATTGCCCAGCCTATCATTCTGAATATTTTGGGATAGTTTTTTTTAAACATATAAATGATGCTCCCTTTAATGTTAGTTACTTTGCTACTGTATACCAACTGCCAAAAAAATAGCTTAGCTTGCCATTCATACAATCACCACCTGGATTTGTACAGTACTTGCGCATTACCTTCATACTGCCATTTCTCACACTGTTTTTTAAGTAAGTTGAGAGCTTTATCATCTGAATCTGAAATAGGCATCAGTTTGGATTTGTACCACTTAGGTTTTAAACAATATCTTGTAAGGTGATAAGGCCTGGGTTGCAGAAGCCCAAAATGTTTTCAATTACTCTTGAGTAGCTAAGCCTCAAATCATGATTGAATTGCGGTACATGATGGGATAGCAAATGGAAAGTGATGGTACACACATGCTCATTAATATAGAAAGTCAGCATATAGAAATATAACCTGCAAAAATCTGAGAGATAAAACTTTTACTTCATTGTTTAGCATCAAATGGAATTGTAAGTTGAGGAATATAAAGCTTTTATCTCATTATTTTCTGTCCCAGAAAAGGATAACTATCATTATAAACACAACGTAAGGAGTTGATTCAAATTGTAAATTATATAATTAAACTTGCAACACGTTCAATATATGAACTTTTACATATAAGGTACAGGTAAAGGTTTCCCTCGCACATGCGTGCTAGTTGTTTCTGACTCTACGGGGCAGTGCTCATCTCTATTTCAAAGCCGAATAGCCAGCGCTGTTCGAAGACGTTTCCGTGTGGCCTGCACGACTAAACGCCAAAGCCACACGGAATGCTGTTACCTTCCCACCAAAGGTGGTCCCTATTTTTCTACTTGCATTTTTTACGTGCTTTCAAACTGCTAGGTTGGCAGAAGCTGGGACAAGTAACGGGAGCTCACCCCATTACGCAGCACTAGGAATATTTCACTGAATAAATATTAGAGATACACTGTATCCCATGGTGATATGCCTGAACATTTCTGGGTGATGATTAACTTGTTGAAGATTTACAACAAAAATGTATTAGAACTGATCTACTTTTTTTCCCTAGTAGGTATGAGGTTTAGAAGTCTTTTGGATGAGAGATTTACCTAATTCATCATCCCATTCTCACATGGGAAATCTAATTAACAGTTCATGGGTAAAATAGCAAATGTGGAAGGACTTTAGTTCTGCAGATTCTATTTCCTAGAATATTGAGATATAACAACTAAAGAACAAAATAATGGATTAAAAGGTATATATATTAGTTCTGTAAAATACTTTGGAGCACGTGGAGGCACAGACATTTCACTTCTCCACAGCTATTTAAAGCAGTTTTTTCCAGGACTGAATGGCTGCCCTTTCAACCCACCACATGAGCTGGCAAAAATGTGTTTGTTTTAAGGTACTGCTGTCAGGTACTATGTTTGCACTCTGATGTGTTCCAGAACACCTTTGGGGATTCAGATTCAAAGTGCTGCATAGCTCCAGCAGAGAGATATTTGGAATTAAGGAATCAAACACAGTTAACAATAATTCCATGTCTATAGTTCCTTGGAAACTATTCAGTACTGAGAAAAGGAAGTGGCTGACTTTCTGATATGGGTAGCTATTCTTCCTGAAATTAGCCTTTCTCCATAAGCCAAAGTTGTGTTTCTGTGCCACTATACATGAAAGAAAAATGAAGACTAGTTTAAAATGCTTATGTCAAGAAAAATGCTTTAGCTAGTCAAATTGCACAACAAAGTACATCTGTCAGCAAGCTTTTATGTCCACTACAGCAACCCAAAGTGCATCAATCATAAGAAGAGAATGCAAGTTAGGGGTTAGCATAGTAAGTAAGTAATGGTAGGTAGTTAATACCCCATTTAGAGTGTGGAATGCTATTAATTGTCAGGTTTAACCCAACAAGCAAGACTGAAGATATGTATGCAAATTGATATATTCATTTCAGAACTTCTAATAAGTATTTTTTTTATTAAGGAAAGTTTTTAAAAACTATATAACCCCCCCCCCCCCCCCCACACACACACATCTCTCACCTTCAGTATTGCCTCCTGGCACATTCAGAGTATGCATGTCTGATATAGTTAGTTCACACAGTTAATCTTCCTCCTCCACTGATCCTGCACTATTGTTATTAGAAAGGAAAAAGGCACCTGATTTTGCAAGAGTAAAAGGTGTAGCCATATTACCCAACTGAGAAGATGCAAGTCCAGGTAAACAGTGACAATTGACCTGTTATTTATTTAAGAGTGCTCTTGAATAAAATACCAGGTGATCTACTTTCCCAGGTTTCCGTAGTTATATTGTGGGAGTTGCCCATGGTGACATTTCCAAATAGTCTCTTTACTGTGTAGAATGTTTCTACATAAGTGATTTCCATGTTGAATGACATTGTGTATCAGGCTTACTTTTCAGATAAGTTATTTTTGGCATTGATGTATACCCCCACAATTTAGTTTGCCAGTTTTCTAAACAGGGAATTAACATGTAATTTCCACTAAATGAGCCAGGGTAGCGCAGTGGAGTACTGCAGGCTACTTCTGCTGACTGCCGGCTGACTGCAATTTGGCAGATCAAATCTCACCAGTTTCAAGGTTGACTCAGCCTTCCATCCTTCTGAGGTGTTTAAAATGAGGACCCAAATTGTTGGGGGCAATATGCTGACTCTGTAAACCGCTTCGAGAGGGCTGTAAAGTACTGTGAAGCAGTATAGAAGTCTAAGTGCTATTGCTAAATGGCATGAAGTATCCTGATAGCCATTGTCATATACAAAGCTAACTCTAGACAGTTTGTAGAGATATAAGGTATAATACTATTTAACAGAAAAATAATTGGGAGAAAAGAAAATCATATGCATATTCCTGAAAAGCTGGTGTTTTAGAAAATGGCTTGTGTGTGTGAAGAAAATATAGAAGCATTGAACTGTGGAGCATGCACAAGTATATGTATTCTCTTTATAAGAAAGTGATTGGTTAGTGTTCCTGTTGTTGTCTACCCCAACCAGGAGAATATTTATCTTTCCATAACAGAGAAATCAGAACTGTTGAAGCTGAACAATGGTTTAGAATCTAGATTGTTCACAATGGGGATTTTATGTTGGGATAAAGAAGAAATACTTCTTTTACACTGCAACACTTAATACTACTTTGGCTTTTTTCAACAATAGGCTAGTGATACATAACTGGATTTACAACTGGATTACTTTGAACATACTTGCTGTTTTAACTCTTGTTTTTTTTCTACTTTTCATTCTACATTTCAAGATCATCATTCATTTTTTATTATTAAATGAACCTTATTGTAATCATTAGCATTAGAACATTAGCAGCAAATAGAAATAAATGGTGAGGTTTATATAATAATGAGGATGGGTTTTATATTACCACAGCAATAACTGAGTGAAACTTAGAAGACTCTGGTCATTTCCCCATTAGACTATCTTCTAGAGTCATTCAACCATGTTTGTGCCAAAATAGTAATAATGACAACAACAGGATTTATATCATTTAAGCAATGATTCAGTGATAATATGGAGATGTTCTAAAATTGAAATTTTGTGTTACTGACTTCACTACTCATTTGTTGCTTATCTGTGAGCAAGCTAACAAACACGGGTTTTAATACAGATCCTTGGGCAGTTCCATTGTATAGTTCAATCTTTCCAATCTTTGTTTCCTATTCTTCAGCTAAATATCAGTTCATGAAAGAACTGCTAAATTTTTCAGGCATTTTTACTGAGAGATCCTTAGAAATCTCTGCCTCCTTAGAAATCTCTAGTGATGATAAACTGCCTATTACCAGCATGCTGCCTCACTTGAAACTGAAGAATTTACCTACATATAAAAGTGCAATTTTGCTTTGGTATGTAAGGAGAAGTTCAAGATGGAGTATTGGTTGATTAAGGCCTCTTATATTAAAGAAGCTAAACCTGCTTTCTCATTTGAGAACATGCAGAATGTTTTGCTGGATAAAAACTAGGAACTGACTAATCCAGCTTGTTTAGGAAAAAAGATACACACCTTTTGAGATTTTGAGCAGATGATGGAAATAATATCAATAAACTACTTTAAGTCTGGGCCTATCAATGAACTGTAAAAGAGCGTTGGTGGCACAGCAGACTAAAGAGCTGTTAAGTAGCACCAGCTGCCTGCAATTACTGCAAGTTCAAATCCCACTAGGCTCAAGGTTGACTCAGCCTTCCATCCTTTCGAGGTAGATAAAATGAGGACCCGGATTGTGGGGGCAATAAGCTGACTTTGTATAAAAAAGAACACCGCTTGGGGGGGCCAAAAGCCCTACTAAGCAGGTATATACAAAAGTATGAAGGCTACTGCTTAACGCATTGTAAGCCACCCTGAGTCTCCGGAGAAGGGCGGCATATAAATCGAACCAATAAATAAATAATAAATAAATAAATAATCTTCTGTCTGCCCAGATTTCTTTTCCACTTTATTCTACTCTTGAGAGTTTTTGACAAGTGTCAGGTGAAAAGCTTTAAATCTTGCAAATATTCCTGCTATTGTGATGCACAAAGGATTATTGGAGAAAGTATGTTCAAGTGGCACTTATTGTTAGGATGGCACAGGCAGGAAGTGATAAAGAAAAGGGTACGTGTAAATCTAAATTGAGAGCAGAATTTTCCAAGCATTCTGCCAACTCAAAGCATTTTGTTTAATGTGGTACATTAACTTTCCAAATGAAACATTCAAGAACATGAAAGAACAGTCAACAGTATCTTGAAGTGTATTTTTATGAGTGATTTCTTTCAGTACCCTAGATTCTGTTTTAAGTCTTGGCTATCTAGTCCTGGCTAAAGAAATGTTTTTATTCAAAATAAAATATTTGCAGGAATGTAATATTCATTAGATTAAGCTCCTATCTTTTAGTTATTCTATACAACATTAATTTTTCCAACTATTAATGGCTGATGTATTAACCTATAGTATGTTTTCCTTACATTTTTTCACAACTCAGAGCAAAAATCAGATATATTATCTAGGACATGGGTTAAAGCTATGTAATTTACTGAATGGATATATAGATGTTTAAAGCTGCCATTCTGTGCATACATAGTGTAAAAATGTCAAAAGTGTTTATAACTGCTTACAGATCTCTCCTGCTTCCATGCCACTGCTTCCATGATTTCATTTGAGAAAATGCAGTTTTCAGTGCAGTCGAATAGTTGCTTGTTGGGAAAATTAATTAAATTGGGGAAATGCATGGAGACAGGTAGAGAAGACTATATATAGGTGTGACTGAATCATGTGCTTTCATGCCTGCAAAGTAAGAGTGGTGCAGTGATATCACCACAAAGGGAAAGATAATTTAAACCTTCTCCGTGTACACTGAAGAGTATACATGAAAGAATAATGAGAGAATTTCTGTCTGCATATAGTCAATTACCTATATACGCTTCCTAGAACATGTATTTTGAGGCCGACCACTGTTCATTGCCTCCCACAGCAATTGTCAAGCTCAAGGACAAAAAGGGTGCCAATTGACTAAATCATTGACAGTTAAAGGGTTTACTTAAGAAAAGAGGGCACTGCATTTCTAGTTACTAGTTCATAGTCATTATTATTTCACAGAGTTTGTGTTGTCTTGTTTTACCATCTACTGGTTGAACTGCTGCCAAATATTGAAACATGTGTTTACACAGCAGTTGGCTATTTTGTTCAAAAAGGTTTTGTCAGCTCCAATTCTCTTCCTGTTCCTGCTGAGAGGAAGAGGATTTCCACTCTTCCATGAAAGAAGAACATGTTGGGTTCTCACATTTGAGATACCATATTTGTCCATCACAAAAGGACAATTTCATCTTGAAGGATTTTCATAGTTACAGTACTCAAGAAATCATACAAAATGCTCTTCTTCCCATCCTCACATGAATAATAATTTGAAAAAAGTACCGGGGAAGGCACAGTGTCACCATAGGAATTGCTGGCTTGCATTGCAAGTACCACATTTCAAGAAAAGACAAAATTAAGAAAACCCTTTGAAACTATCCAATTGCAGTTGCTGTCCTAACTGAGATATTCATTTATTCTGATCAGGGAATGTTGCTCTTCAAATAGCTTCTTCCAGAGGTTTTGTCAATAGATAACTATTCTTGTAATAGTCTAAATTAGATTCAGAAGTTTTAAAAATATTCTTAATACCCCTAATGAATTTTTCAAGTTTAGATTCCTGTTTATGCCACTAGTCTGAAATATGTATAAATGAGCTTAGAAATACAGTCGTTTCTTGGTTGCTTGTGAGGTAAATGCTGTTGTTATCTAAACTAATATATGATTTTAACTTGAAACCAAAAATTATTTCTGCCTAGATTCCTTCTTAATTGCACTGCATATAGATTTCTAAGACAGACATAGAGGGTGAATGTAAATTTTCCTTATAAACTAGTGAATTTGAAAGAAGTTTTCAAAAGATATGAACATCTTATCATAGAATATCCCATTGTATAATACAGTTTAAAGTAAATATGTGTACTTGTTGAATCCTAATCCTTATTTCTGAACATTAGATATTGAAGCAGATGCATTAAGAACCACCAGTGAGAATTACAGTTAGATGGATAGAACTGGATAGATAGACCAGTTTTATCCTGGTCTCTGATAAGACTTATGGATGTTCTATGAAAGTGGCATATGATCTGCCAGGGTATAATATAAGCCTCTAATCTGATATGGCAAGGATGAAAGGAAGCCAAGGCCATTTTACAACACAATAGAAGTACCGCAGCTTCCTTCTCAAGCTTTATGTTGTCCTTTCCTATTCAGACTCTAATGATTGTTAAGATATGCTAAGAATACTTTTGATTCTAAATAAAACAGTGTTAGGGCCAGGAATTATCCCCCAACCAATCAGCATGGGAACCGTATAACTCCTACTCAGCTTTAGATTCTTGGGATGGATAAATTAAAGTGTTTGTAAGATTTTGTTTCTAAGATTTAGAAGGAACATTTGTGTGGTTATGGCAGTCATAAATATGCAGAGTTCAGGGTATGTTTTGTATTACTGGTACAATAAATATAACTCTATGGCCATGTTTAGAGAGAATAGGAATAGTATTCACAAACATTTGGAGACAACCAGGTTGTATACTTATGTAGAGCAAATACAATGTAGAGCAAAGTAATTTGTTTGTTGCAGTAGTTAAGATGATGGCTTAGAAACCAGGAGACTGGGAGTTTTCCATTGCGCTGCTCCTCCAATCCATGGACGGGTAGTATCTTCTAGTTGCTGGGCAGAACTGAGTGCAGATCACTTCCAATTGGCTGGCCACGCCCACAGCGTCCAATCATCTCCAGTCTTTCTCACTCAGTTGCTGTGAGAACTGGAGAAAGTGAGTGCTCTCTTATTTCTATGATCCTTCCATTATTTTTATTATTTTAATTTCTTATTTTTGTGTATTTCCTTGGATTACTTTGGCTTGCTACTAAACGGGAGGAGTTTGGGGCTCCAAACCGTCCCGTTTCTCTCCCTCTCCATCGGGAGAGCAGCGCACCGGATTCTGACCCGGCTGGGCAGATCCGCGTGACAGACAGCCGCTTTCACCGTGACTTGGACCTGGGGGGCGTTTGACCAGCAGCGACCCCTCAGCTCTTCATTAGCGGCTCCGGAGCGCTTGCCGGGCTCGGAGGCAGCCTCCGAGACTTGCGCTCATCAGCTGGGAGGCGTGGCGTGCTTTTCCGCGACCTCCGCTTCGAGCGCCGATGAGGAAGGCCATTTCATCTTTGAAACCAGGGAGAAGCCGCCAACCGCGCGTGCTGTCTCCGCGCTGTTTGTGAGGCCCAGTTCACCACCGGATCTCCTCAACGCTTCGGAAGGTAGTGTGTGGGCCGGGGCCGCCATTTTGGACTCCATTGCTAGCGCGCAGCCGCCATTTTGTGAGCGCTTGGTGGGCAGCAGGCTTCACAGGCCTCAGAACAGCGCCGTTTGCCTCCAGCATCCCAACGACATCAGAGCTTGGCAATTTGGCTTCAGCTTGGCATGGACCTGTGACTGCCCCTCTAATCACCTCGGCTTGATTGGCAAGGCTATCTTCAGTGGCCGGTAGTACAGCAGTCTAAAGCAACTGCTGCTTGCAATCACTGCAAGTTTGAATCTAGCCAGCACCTATTCTTATTGCTTGGGTTGAGCTCAGCAGCTTCTGGGCCTGTTTGAACCCTAACTTTCTCTGTCCTCACCGTGGGCAATAGTCAGCTTAGTGAGCCTCGGTGTTGACAATTTTTGGGACTGCCTACCCTGATCCAACTGAAGAAATGGCTGATTTAGCTTTGTCTTCTGATTCAGAAGGCACTAGCAATTATCCTTCTCCTGAGCATAAGTCACGGCCAAAGAAGGCTAAATCCAGGTCTCACAAGACCCTGACTGCGTCCAAAGCGTCTGTAACTAACAAGGCTGAACAGAGGAGGCATCAAGCCCTGGAGAGACAATTTGAACGGGCTCAGCAGCGACAACAATCATCGTTGCCAGAACAACCCCTTTGTTCAGAGGAACGGCCAGGTACCTCCAGAGATCTTCAAGTCAAGGCTTCTTCTAATCTCCAGCGTTCCAGGGGGGTCTCTATGTCACTGCCTGATGTCTCCATTCCCTCGAGATCGGATAGTCTTGTAAGCCGCAAAATACCTGAGGCTACCTTTACTCCTACTGCAGCGGGGCTCCGCCCAGAGGTGCCGGCCAATCCTGCGAATCTTCACTCTCTTTTATCCGACGCATTGGCTAAGATCTTGGCAGCTGGTATCCAACAGGAGAAGGCGGATTTGAGTGCGGAAGCTGAGCCTTCGCAGGCTCCAGCTCAGGCCTCAACCCAAGTAGCCACCTCTGCCAGACACCATTACCATGACTCCTCTTCAGAGGAAGTGGAGGAGGGGGAGATCTGCCCGGAGGATATCGAATTCTCTGACGACGACGACCTCCCACCTGAGAAACCAGCATTCAAGAACCTTTTCCGGCCTTCTCTCTTTAAATCCTTACTTCATAAGGCCAAGACAGCCACCAAATTTGGTCTCAGTAATGTGGATGCAGACAAGGACCAGCCCTCAGCCTCCATTGATCCTCTATTCCAGGTGTCAGAACAGGATAGGGACGTGATCCCTTGCCCTCCACTGTTCTCCAATGTCATAACTTCAGCGTTTGGCCAGCCGGGTTCGCTTACATCCCCCAGTGGCCTAGACAAGCGTCTTTATGCGGCGGACAAAGAGTTGGAGGACATCCTTGCCATGCCTTCGGTGGACTCTCCGGTCGCTAACTTGTCCTCTTCTGCCCTGATGACTTCGGATGTAGTCGATGGCCTCAAAGCAGAAGACCGTAAGATGGAGCTGGGTTTCCGTAAGGCACACCAAGCGGTGGCTTGGGCCATCAAGGCAGCCACAGCAACTTCATTCTTTAACAGGGCTTCCCTGATCTGGCTCCGCCAGCTCCAGGAGAGGTTACCGCCCACTGATACGAGACTACACCAAGATATTAACAAATTGGTGGCCGCCACGGAGTATTCGGCAGATGCCTCTCTAACAGCGGCTAAGTTTGCTTCGCGGGCCATAGCAGCGACGGTGACAAATAGACGACTCTTCTGGCTTCGCAGTTGGAAGGCTGATAACAAGGCGAAGTGGAAGTTGGCGGCGGCCCCCTTCTCTGCCCCTTCTCTCTTTGGCGCCTGTTTGGACCCGATTCTGATTGAAGATAAGGACAAACGCAAGGTCCTACCTTCCTCCTCTTCTTCCTACCGCAAACCTGAGCGAAGATTTCAACCTTATGCTCCGCACCAGTCCTTTCGGTCTTACTCGGCGGGCGGAGGCCAATACTTTCCGAGATCGTATTCCCAGACCTCTGACGGAGCCTCGGACAGACAGTCCTTTCGGGACAGGGGTAGGTCCCTTCCTCAATCGAAGCGTCCCTTCAGAGGAGCCGGGTACCGTCCAGCTCGTAGAGGCAAGTGACTCGCCACGTCTGGGTCCCATTGGGGGTTGTCTCCAGCACTTCCATCGCCAGTGGGACCTCTCGACATCGGATGCTTGGATACGCAACTTGATACGTCACGGCCTCTGCATCGAGTTTCATACTATACCACCGAACAGATTTCGACGCTGCCCTGTACCTCGATGCCCAGCTCAAAAACGCCTCATGGAGGCAGAAATATCACACCTTCTCTCGATCAACGCAGTGGAACTGGTTCCCAGGGGTCAGGAGCATACCGGATTCTACGCTACCTTGTTTCTGGTGCCCAAGTCATCCGGGGGCCACAGAGGAATACTGAATCTAAAAAGGCTCAATCAATTTGTGTTATATCGAAGGTTCAAAATGCAATCGCTCAGGTCGATTCTGGCTTCCATCAGACAAGGGGACTATCTACAATCTGTGGACCTCCGCGAAGCTTACTTCCATGTCCCGATCCACCCACTGCATCGTCGCTATCTCAGATTCGAATACAACAACATGCATTTTCAATATTGCGCGATGCCCTTCGGCCTTTCCTCTGCACCCAGGACCTTCACGAAACTTGTAGCAGTGATAGCAGCCACCATCAGAGCTCGCTCAATACGTCTACTGTGTTATCTAGACGATATTCTGGTATTGTCTCCCTCCCCTTCCCAAGCGAAGACCGACATAGAAGAAGTTCTACAGGCCTTCCAGGCCCACGGCTTCTCTTATCAACCACCAGAAAAGTCACTTGGTCCCTACGACCCGCCTCCAGCATTTGGGAACGGTGATCGATTCAAGACTGGGCCAGGTGTTCCTATCCCCAGATCGCATTCTAGATATAAAGACTTTGGTGGGGCAGGTGCAGGCCCAAAGGAAAGTATCGCTCCTCTTACTGACTCAATTGTTAGGGAAGTTGATCTCGTGCATATCCGTCGTACCTTGGGCACGCAGGCACTCCCGGCCCCTTCAGTGGCTGTTACTTCCCTTTCAAAAGGCAAACCGCAGTACGTCCACCTGTCAGATTCGGCTACCTCCGCAAACACGACTGTCCCTCACGTGGTGGAGGTCCCCTGCGCTTCAAAAACGGTGCTTCTTCCTGGAGACAGACCGTCTTGTGCTGACCACCGATGCGAGCCTCCTGGGTTGGGGTGCCCACCTCCAGAACGATGTGGTTCAAGGTCAGTGGTCCATGGCAGAGCGGTCGAACAGCATCAACTGGCTGGAGTTGAGAGCTGTTCGTCTCGCTCTGCGCCACTTCAGCGAGGTCTTGGAGGGACAACATGTGCTAGTCCGAACGGACAACGTTACGACCAAGGCGCACATAAATCGGGAAGGGGGCACACGATCCAGAATCCTGATGCTGGAATCGGAAAGGCTGTTGGCTTGGGCAGAACGCCACAAGGCATCCCTCGTGGCGGATCACATCTCGGGACACGCAAATATCACTGCAGATTGGCTCAGCAGGACACACATCGAACCTGCAGAGTGGACACTGAATCCTGCCATTTTCAAACAGATAGTACGACAGTTCGGTCTCCCACAGGTGGACCTGTTTGCGACTCCCAAGAAGGCACAGCTTCCGAGATATTTCACTCGCTACCCAACCGCTGGAGTGGAAGGCTTCGACGCTCTACATTGTCACTGGCCTCCAGGTCTCCTATATGCTTTCCCTCCCTTCCCCCTGATTCCACGACTCATTCGGAAACTTCTGCTCGAAAAGGCCGAACTGATCCTGATTGCTCCCCAATGGCCTCGCAGGCCCTGGTATGCCGACCTCATGGACCTGTCCATTCTGCCACCATGGACGATTCCTCCTGCAACAGACCTCCTCAGCCAGGGAGTCATATACCATCCAGATCCGCAGTGGCTCCGATTGACCGCCTGGCGCTTGAGCGGCTCCAACTGCGGAAGGACAGATTATCAGATGATGTCATCCATGTGATTCAGTCCGCCAGGCGGCCGTCAACCACTAGGATTTATGAAGCGTCATGGAGACCATTCTCCTCCTGGTGCTCTACGCATCATGTGGATCCGACTTCAGCGGATATCCCAGATGTCCTGGACTTCTTGCATGGAGGCCTGGCTAAAGGTCTGGCCCCTGCCACGCTTCGACGCCAGGTGGCCGCTCTTTCAACAGTCCTCACATGTGAAAACCACCGTACTCTATCACAAAATCTGCGAATTAAATCCTTCTTACACGGGGCTGCCAACCTCTCACCACCAGTGGTTCATCGGTACCCGTCGTGGGACCTTACCCTCGTACTTCAGGCTCTTACCACTGCGCCCTTCGAACCCTTGGCTTCGGTGTCTCTAAGATTTCTGACACTGAAGGTCACCTTTCTTCTAGCCATTACGTCCGCGAGGCGTGTTTCTGAACTGACTGCTCTTTCGGTAAGGAAGGACTTGTGTATCTTTTACAGCGACAGGGTGGTGATGCGCTTGGATCCGACTTTCTTGACTAAGATAAATTCACACTTCCACAGAGCGCAAGACTTAGTCCTTCCTGACTTTTGTCCGAATCCTCGTCATCAGTCTGAGTCCCTCTGGCATACTTTGGACGTTAGGAGGGCCCTTCGCCGTTATATCAGACGCACCAAATCCTTTCGTCAGACAGAGTCCTTGTTAGTTTCGTTCACCCCCTCTTCAATGGGACGTAAAGTTTCATCGGCTACAGTAGCCAGATGGATCAAAGCGTGCATTTCGATCGCCTACGACATTCAGGCCCGTCCTCGGCCAGCTAAGATTTATGCACATTCAACACGCAGTGCGGCGGCTTCAGCGGCTTGGGCCACTAATGCTTCCGTCTTAGAAGTGTGTCGGGCGGCCTCGTGGGCCTCAACTTCCTCATTTATTAGACACTATAAAATTGACAAGTATGCTTCAGCCGATGCTGCCTTTGGACGTAGGGTTCTACAACAGGTGGCCACGACCCAAGGAGGAAACGACAGTCAGCCCCCCGCCCAGGGCAATTGAACTTGGGTACATCCCGTCCATGGATTGGAGGAGCAGCGCAATGGAAAACAGACGTTGCTCACCTGAACGTCCATTTTCAGGGCACTGCGACTCCAATCCATACCCACCCTGGGTCTGCCTGTTTTACTGTTGGTTTTGCATGAGTTCTCGTTGACTTTTATTAATTCCTTAGTTCTTTATCTTCGTGAGGAAAGACTGGAGATGATTGGACGCTGTGGGCGTGGCCAGCCAATTGGAAGTGATCTGCACTCAGTTCTGCCCAGCAACTAGAAGATACTACCCGTCCATGGATTGGAGTCGCAGCGCCCTGAAAATGGACGTTCAGGTGAGCAACGTCCGTTCTAGTCCCATTTTAGGCATGAAACCTGACTGTATAACTTGAGCCAGTCTCTCAGCCCAACCCACTTCATAAGATTGTTGTTGTGAGGAGGAAGGAGTATTATTATGTTTACTGCCTTGAGTTAAAATAAACAGGTAAATAAAAAGTTAGTCCTTAATTACAGATCCTAGAGTGGGATATTAAGAGTTAACTATTTCCTAAATTGGACTAAAACTATTGTAGCTCCAACTTCCAGTTAAATAAATAATGCTATTTGGGAATCCAAACTGTTATTTATGTTTATCGTGCTAAAACCTGTTTTAAGTGCTGCACATGTTTAAATATGTTTTTAACTTCAGGTAAAGAATTTGCCTGTATAGGCAAGGGATACTTCATTCGTTCTCTCACTTGGCTGCACTGATTCTTTCTTTTTAATGAGGTGTTCCTTTTGTGTTTGTAAGATGTGGCCTGCCCTAGGTTTTCTTATAAATATTTTATTTAACAATGTGAATGCCCATTGTATTTATGTTGTAAAATTTTAATATGCACTGGCATGCAAAGAGCTACCATAAGCTACATTGCCACTGTTGTGCAATACTGAATATTTAGTCTATGACTCACTTGAGAAAGAAGTAAGGTCAAAATTATGGTGAGACAAGCCTGAAGGATTTGATTCCTTTGAAACAATATAAAATATGCATATATGGAATGATGAATGGGACTTTGAGTTTTTTTTTTTATTCTAGATAAGAAAAGTCAAATCCATGGCAATTGAATGGAAATTGTGAAAAGATATTCACATATATCCAATTCTAATATAAAATTAGTTTGTGACACACTAGTATTAAGTCATTTTGTTCATATTTAGCTTGTAGACTGTTTCAAAGTCTGAACATTTTGAGGTTGGATTCAAAATAGATGAGTTCCAACCTTAGCACAGAAATGTTCCTACTATATCAAAACTGTTTTAGGCTACTTGGGACATTGCTGTTATGGTCAGAGGAACATTGGAACATTTCCACTAAAATTGGAAAAACTTTTCAAAGTTCAGAATGGTTTGTACACCCCCACAATTTAGCCTACAATCATTGGTACAGTCATTGGTAATTGTAGGAACAAGGTCAACATCTGGAAAAGAAAAATGGTGTAAACTGTGCAGTTGGTGTAAATAATTAAAAGCTATTATCTAATACTTAAGAAGTTGAAGAAGAAGCCAAAACCAAAATAACAAAAGTAGAAAGACAAAAATCTAGACTAAATTCCACCCTTGGATAGATCTGGGTAAAGATTCTGAAAAGACTTCCTTTGCTTGGTCTTTTTGAAATCTGTAGTCATCTGTTTTATGAGTAAAACTTGTCACTATCGTGAAAAGAAAATAACAGTTCATTCAGTTTCTCTTTTTTTCTTGGTAGCACTTAGACATCTTGGTTAATTTTGAAAGTGAAGCCGGTCAGCTTTGGTTAATTGGAGACTAAAAGGAAATATAAGGACTGTAAGATAGACTTGAAAAAGTTAAAAAAACCATTGCAGAAGAATGCAATGACAAGCAACTTCAGTATTATTGGGAATTAATTAAGTACAGTATATGGATGAGTCCATGAACTAACAAAGAGTCCAGGTTGAGTCAAAGCATTTGAACTGACCTTACCTTCCATCTCTTAGGCTTGAAAACTCACTGGGTGACTTTGGGTCAGTCATTCTTTCTCAGCCCAGCTCCTTGCCTCATAGGGTTATTGTGGGGAAAATGGGAAGCAAGACCACTGTGCATGCTTGAGTTGTACAAAATAAAAAAAGGGTGTGTGTGTGTGTCTTTCTATTAGCTGATATGTGAGTTGGTTAAGTTTAATAGGTCTCTGAAAATAATTCAAGCAAAGTAGACCTTGTTACTCAAAGGCTTGGTGCATCGAGGCTTCCTTAGGTGTTTGTATAAAAGACATGAAAACCAAGAGGTAATGTTAAGAATGGACCCAAAGTGAAGTGTCTTATCAAATGATCTGCATGCTTCCATTTTTTAACAATATGGACAGCATTATGGACCTGTACAAATAATAACCCATGCCCAGAGCAATTTAAAACATGGTTACTGACTTTCAAAAAGGCAGAGTCATTTTTGTGAGATAGGAGGCTATATGAATTTCTTATATAAATAGATAAATAAGATATGAACAAAGGGAAAAGGAATAGGGAAGAAGAAGAATAGTCAAATATAGATACTGATTTTTAAATATATAAAACTTACGAACTAACTTGAAACATTGTAGTTGTCCAGATGGGAATGACTACTAATTAGCAACAGATGAGGAAAAAAAAAATAAACAGTTGGTTTCCCACCAGAACCAATGGAATAAACTCGCTTTCCCTCCCTCCCTTTCTCCTTCCTTCTGTGGCAATGTTACTGTAATTGACGCTGCTAGTTAACAATATTGCCCTAATTCTTACTTAAATTTTCTAACCCTTAATAGTCAGGGGGAGGGGGGGGGGATGTGAATGTGAATCTTTTAGAAGTACTGCATGGTTCTCATGGTGAAAATTTGTATTTTGCTCATAGATTTTTTTTTTTTTAAATTTGATTTATATGCCGCCCTTCTCCGGAGACTCAGGGCGGCTTACAATGCGTTAAGCAATAACCTTCATACTTTTGTATATTTATACAAAGTCAGCTTATTGCCCCCACAAACTGGGTCCTCATTTTACCTTCCTTAGAAAGGATGGAGCTGAGTCAACCTTGAGCCTGGTGAGATTCGAACTTACAGTAATTGCAGACAGCTGGTGTTAATCACAATGCTTTTAGTCTGCTGAGCCACCAGGCCCTAATTAAGAGAGCCGCAATAGATTTTGCATAGATTCCTCATCTGTATGAATCCTGCTTAACTACTAAAACAAAATATTTTCAGCTTTATCATATGGGAAGTATTATCTGCGCTGAGTGCTTCTGAAGGTCAACAAAAATGGATAACCAAAAAGGACACAAGTTCTATGACAAGTGGAAAGCTTCCTGGTGAAAAGAATCCAGTTCAATAACATTTTACTGATGGCCGTGAGGTTACTTAGAATGAAGCTTATTCTCTATTTTAAAAGTTTTGATTTTACATTCTCGTATCTATCTAGAAAACAAAATCATTTTCATCGATTTACTGTAATAGTATAAAGGCCTTTTCTTTTTCTTTTTCTTTTTCTTTTTCTTTTTGCAACAAGCTCTGGGGGGGGGGCTTTATGAAAATGGGGAGGGGGAAGCCTTTCTTTTTCAATTTTTTGCAGTGCGAAGCCAGCCCCTTACAGCTCAGGAACGTGGTACAAAGGGGAGTGTTAGTCTGCTGCATCCCTTCCTGCTACTTTGTGCTTTTTTTTCCTTCTTATTTGCCGCATGAAACCAGTCCCCAACAGCCAGGCCAGACATGCCTCATCAGCAGGAACAAGAAGATGGTGGTGAAGATTAGCAGGGATGGCAGGGGTCACGAGGTGCAGGGTAGCAAGGATGACTTTGATTGGGTGGGATAGCTGCAGATTCCCGAATTGTAGCATGTAGTCCCAGAGCCAAAGGGCAGTAATATGGGGGAAATAGGTGGCTAGGGGGAATCAGTCGGAGGCAGTTCCTTACTGGGTTCAGGGCTGGAAGGGACCAAGACAGAAATGGCTTTGATTGAGGTGGATCATCAGCTAACAAATTATGATTAAATTATGATTTTATTGTACTTGTTTCTTAACTTGTGTTCGCCGCCCTGAGTCCTTTGGGAGAATGGCGGCATATAAATACATTTAATAAATAAATAAATAAATAACAACTGATAAAAAAGGTAAAGGTTCCACTCGCAAATATGTGCTAGTCGTTCTCGACTCTAGGGGGCAGTACTCTTCTCCATTTCAAAGCTGAGGAGCCAGGGATGTCCGAAGAAGTCTCTGTGGTCATGTGGCCAGCATGACTAAATGCTGAAGGCACACGGAACGCTGTTACTTTCCCACCAAAGGTGGTCCCTATTTTTCTACTTGCATTTTTTACATGCTTTCGAACTGCTAGGTTGGCAGAAGCTGGAACAAGTAACAGGAGTTCACCCCATTACACGGCACTAGGGATTCGAACCGCTGAACTGCCGACCTTTCGATCGATGAGCTCAGCGTTTTAGCCACTGAGTCACCGCATCCCTTTTAACAACTGGTAGATTACCTTAACAAAGGTAGCTGGGATTGCAGCTACTAGGCGATGCAGTCACATGACATTTTTTTGCTCAGCAACCAAATTTCAGTCCTAATTATGGTTGTAAGTCAATGACAGGTAGTCCTTGACTTATGACCACAATTGGGATCAGAATTTCCATTGCCTAAGTAAGATGGTTGTTAAGTGAGTTGTGATGATTTTACTACCTTTCTTGCCATGATTATTAAGCGTATCACTCCAGTTCAGTGAATCGTGTGCTCTTTAAGTGAATCCAGCTTCCCTTATTGACTTGACTTGTTGCCAGCCAGCATATGGCAATCACATGATCCCGGGATGCTGCAATCTTTGTACATGTATGCTGGTTGCCAAGGGCCTGTATTTTGACGATGTGATCCTAGGGATGCTGTAATGGTCATAAATGCAAGGACTGGTCGTAAATAACTTTTTTCGGTGCCATTGTAATTTTGAACGGTCAATAAAGGAATGGTACAGGACTAATATAGGACTACCTCAGTGGTGGGTTCCTCCCGGTTTGGCCCGGTTCCACTGAGCCGGTAGCGGTGACGATATGACATCACCAAACCGGTTCTGCCCCCCCAACCCCCATGTTATTCTTACCTTTTATTTGGCCCCACCCCAATCTATTGCTGCCTCTTGAGTCCCAGCTGATGGCTAGAGGGAAGAAAACTGTTTAAACTCTTACCGCGGGGCTTCAAAAGGCCGCCCTACAGCTGATCAGTGTTAAAAGAAAATAAATGGGTAGACCCGTGCCTGCAAAAATAAATCGATAGACCAGTGCCTGCAAAAATACATGAGTAGACCAGTGCCTGCAAAAATAAATGGGTAAATCGGTACAGCTCTGCAAGCAGTTAAAAGCCTGGTAGACCAGTACCTCTACTAAATCCTAAATAATTGTCACATGACCATCAAACCATGCCCATAAAATAAGTCACGCCCACAGAACCGGTAGTTCTGTTTAGAACCCACCCCTGGACTACCTGTATGTGCCGATCTATCCAATATGCTGATAACCACTGGAAGCACCACTGCCAATTTATAATATAAAATTTGAACTTACATTTTCAAATGTTGGTCCTCTGAGATCTAACCCATTTGTTTGTGTTGTACTCTACTGTCCCCTGGTACTGTTACATCAATTATCCACACTTTCTTCTATTACTATATTATTATCCCAGTATTTTGACTTTCTGTAAATTGTCAAAAACCTGGTTGTTCTCCCAGGTCTTGGGCTAGAATAATAGTTGAACCCTTTTGGGTTTTATACCCCCCTATTTTGGTCATCTGTATTCTTTTTCACTGATTGTTTTCATTCAAATTTATTTTACATTTTTAATTTAAGTTGCGCAAAACTGCTGGGGAGTCAGGTGGCTTGAAATTGGATGAAGGCATTAAGTTATTACATATCCTAAAGGCATGCAAAGTTTCACAAGCCCAACAGTAGGAAATTTAATATAGAAATGTTGTGATGTATGAAGTAATAGCAAGAAAAAATATGAAAGGATTTGGGGTGAAGGAAGCGAACTATCAAATTTTTAGCTAGCAAATTCTTAGATGGATGGGAGATATCAAGGCAATCCAGGGTCAAAAATCCCAGAAGAAGCCAGCGGCTAGTCATTGGTATTGTTATCAACAAAGCTACAGTAGTCTTTGACTTACAACCACAATTGGAACCAGAATTTCCATTGTAAGTAGTTGTGGTCATAAATTGAGTCAGACCTGATTTTACAACAATTTTTACAGTGGTTGTTAAGCAAATCAACAAGGTCATTAAGTGAATATCATAAATGCAAGCTAATTGCCAAGTGCCCAAATTATGGTCACGTGACCATGGGGGGGGGGGGGTATGACAGGCATAAATCTGTGTACAGGTCATAAGTCATTTTTTTCCAAAATGTTACAACTTTCAACAGTCATTAAACAAATGGTTGTAAGTGGAGGACTACCTGTAATGTATTTGTTTATCTCAGTTCACCAGGAATCAAGATAGACTCCGAGGACCCTTTACCTTCACCTTACATATTTATTCAGGGCAGCCAAAAGTGTCACTATGTCATGTAAATTAATGTGTAGACAGTAGACACCATTTTCGGTTCAAGTGATGACCTGCTTTTAGTATCCTAAATTATGTTTGTAAAAAATCATGCTCTGGTTGTTTTCCTTGGCAATAGAGGACTGGCAAAAGTAATGCACAAGCCACATCCTCTGCAAAGTATGTTTGCAAACTTTGTCAAGAAGAGTATCAGTGGAAGTGAGAGCTCAGTTTTTTCCCTGTATTTGCCTTTTTACCCATAATTACTCGCTTTCAAAACCTTTTCTCCAGAGAGAATTCTGTCTGGGCATGGAAAACAACCTTGTTTTTAGAAAGAAAAAAAATATATGCCCACTTAAAGTAGTTTTGTGGAGGAAGGGTGAACAGGAAATTCAGCTCTTCACATTTTGGCCATATTATACTTCAAATTGTTCCTTTCCCCCACCTTCCTAGAGATTTAGCCACTGATCCAATTTTGCTGCTGTCATGTCTAATTTGATCACAAAAGTTCATGTTGGAATATTACAGATCCTGAGGTAAAGTATGTTCTCTTTCTGAAATTCGGATGTATTTTAGAGGTATTATTCTATTAACTGTTGCTGTTTCTTTGTTTCATCGGTTTTTCATAATAAGCCTTAACAACACTGCTTAATCTTTTCCCTGAAGCAGCCATTCATCATTAAGGTTTCAGACAAAAGCAGAAAAACAAGCCTCTCTTTGCTGTAATAGGACATGAACGAATGGCAGCATTGTGGCTTAGATTTGTGATTGGCTGAAGGAGATCACACCCTTGGAATCTGTTTATCCCTAAAAGCAAGATAGAATCTTCTTTGAATTTCAGAGAACCTTTTATGCAATGCTTCATATTCAAACAAACATGATTACAGTATTTGCAAATTATTTGGGTGGGTTAGTAATGAATAAGGGGAATGAATAAGTGTTTCTTTTGAGAACAGTAAGTCCTTTGACTTGTTTGACAGTACAATTGTATACGTGTGTACTTGAAAATAAAATCTATTCATTTCATGGTGATTTGCTTCCTGGCTATCACATATATAGGATTGCAGCTTCATGTTTTGGGTAGGGGGTGGTGATATAAGCATGCTAAGCTTTCTTTATTTTAGAAAGAAATTTAAGATTATTTCTCAAATAGTAAAGATGGCCAGAGAGATACGGCAGTATAATAATTTACAAAGAACATAGTTGGTTACATTTTTGTGTATTCATGCACAAAGTTTAAGCCTCTGCTATTTACTTGCAAATAGTGCATTTGTAGAAGCAAGCAAATAATACAAACACTTTATTAATATTCTTAATTGGAAATTTTATGAAGTTTTCTGATTGTGGGTGGCTAGTGTAGGCTGCAATTTCTCAAATATCCCTTATTATACTTGATTTTAAAACAAGTGCTTTTATAAAATGCTAAAGTAATACTGTGATTGTGTGAGTGAACAGTGTTAGGTTTTTATAGACTGGCCTCTTTTTAATAATATGGAATTGTTTAGATAGCCCATAGCCCAGGAGGAGGCTTTAATTATGATTCATGTTGTATGCATGAGTGGTAAGTATTACAATTCTGTAGTTGTTTTTAGGGACACAGCTTCTTAAATTTCTCTTGCATTTAAAAAAACAATTTAGGAATAATAGCTGTCTAGGGAAAAATAACTGCCAATGGGCGCATATTATTTTTCCACTGAATTTTATTTAAATTGTTCTCACTCCAAGTTTCCAAATTGTTTCTGAGAATAATGCAAGTAAATTTTGTGCATAGTGATAGTGGTCTAGAATTCAGAAGGTTGCACATTTTTCTGTGAAGTCTCAAATTTCAAGACCAGACTTTGTTTGCTGCCATATAAAAAAACCTGGATTAAAGGCATTGAAATATAGAAAAAGAATTGTGTATTGGTGCATAGAATACATTAATATTCTAGAATATATTAATAAAAATTATTTTTTAAAAAAAGAAATATAGAAAAAGAAAAAGAAAGGGAAAGGTGAAAAAACTACTTTTCTATTTTCTTCTTCATATTCTGCTTTAGAGAAGCAAAATAAATATTTCCCATTTTATTCTGTTTTAGAAGCCAGAATATAAGTATGTATTTGTAGCAAGCAGAAACACTGATGCAGTGTTCTGTTACAAAAATATCAGATGCCATTTTGTAAGAGATTCTCTGTTTTACTGATACCATTAAAAAAAAAAACCTCAGGCCTTTTTTGATTGTCATACTAAATTTGCAGTTCTCTGCATTTTATTTTTCATCGAATTAAATTCTTCCTTAGCACAACTCCACTAAAACTGAGGAGCCTAACTCAAGCACACTTCTCTAGGACAAGATGTAAACATTACTGTGATATCTATGTCCTACATATGCTAAGTCAACCCAAGTGGCTTGGACAGCTGTCTCTTAAATAAGACAAGTTTTCTGAAGCTTTTAGGACCATGGTGAACCATGTCCTGTGAATCTAACATCAAAGAAACTGCTCTCCTTGGAAGCTCTTTGGAGGGAGTTTATAGTGGTAGAATTAGGGCTAAGAATTTGGAGTTTTAGTTACTTGCATATCTAATAATTGAATTAATTTTCTTTCCACTTTCAAAAACCCTTTATTCTAAAAATATTATCCCCTCCCCATTTTCTGTAAATGATGTTTTGTTTCTTACCTTACACTGTTCAAATATAAATGTACTTTTACCCATTTGATTAAAGGATTCATTCCCATTTTTTGTTGTGATCCTACTAGATTAAAATGTAGTTTGTTAAAACGCTTTGAATTTTGGTGGCAAGCAATAAATACTGTTTATTATAATCTGCCTATATTTCCAAATTAGTTATCTTCCATTCTCCCAAGGTTGGTAAAACGAGGACCCAGATTGTTGGGGCAACATGGTTAAATCACTTAGAGAGGGCTGTAAAGCACTGTGAAGAGGTATATAAGTCTAAGTGCTATTGCTATTGCTAAAAGTCTATAGAAAAATTCTTTGGATATCAATATGATACCAAATGATACTTTGAACATCAGTACAATACAGTATAATTCTCTTCCCTCAGTATCAATATACCTTCCTCCCTGTCTTTCCCACCCTTCCTTTCTTCTTTCTTCCTTTTCAAAGCTTAATACATTCTTCAAACCAAAAGCAATACATAAGAGTTGAAAGGTTAAAAAAAGAAAGCGAGCCACTTTTTCCAGATCTTAGTGGATGGGCAAATCTTATTGCAAATAGTGGTCTTTAGACAGCAGAATCTAAAGTCATGTAGGGTCTTAGAGATGGCAACAGCACATTAAATTGCACCTGGAAATCCATTGGTACACTACATGTTTGGCCAGATGTCCAACTCTATACCCAATGGCTTCAAGTAAATATTAAAATACAGAGGTAGAAGTGAATTCAACTCCCAAAATTCCCCAGCCAGCAAGTTGAGGAGGCACACCTGAACAAAAACATTTCTCTTTTCCCAGGCATTTCAATTTATAAATATTTTGACTTGTACTCACTACAATGGAAGAATGGATTTTACAGTTTTAAATATTAATAAACATGTCATTTATTAATTGTATTTTGCTGTTTTACAGATGTTAGTTTTTAGATAAGGTTTTAAATAACTATCTATTTACAAAATTTTCAGAAGGAAAAAGCATTGCAACTTTTTATTTATTAAGGAAGAAAAAACACATTTGAAACAAAATTGGAAGCTTTATGAAATTTAATCTCATTGATGTGCACAAAAGGAATTTTAATTTGTCAGCAGAAGCTATTCATAGAGACCATAAAGTTATGTAAACCACAAACACTGTTGCAGATTGATGAATGGTGAATATTTATAGAATGGAGAACTAGAAAAATGCTTGTTTGGCTAGTAACATATTTGCCTTCTCCAAACTAAATGTGCCTCATTTTGAATTTCTAATGTAGTTTTAAATAACCTTTATTGTAATTCATTGGCTTGCTCATTTCAGTAGAAAGTGTCTAAAGTGCTTACATTCTAATTAACCCTGTTAAAACCCCCATCACCATATAAATACTGTTACAAAATCCTAATTAAGAAATAATTTATATTCTTACCCTTGGCTTAGCCAGTGCTAGTTTGAGGTTTTAGAGTACATTTAGAGTAGACCAGTTGAAATCATGTATCTTAAGATGTGTTAATGGGATTTAAATAATGATCTTCCTTGTTTAGGTAGACATCATTTGGATTTTTGATGCCATATTGATATGGATACAACCTAGGATTAAATTTCTCCTTTTTGAAGATGCCTCACACAGTTGACTCTTGCTTACCTGATGAACCAGCAAGAACCTCATTTTTTTCACATATACCGTTGACCACTGTTGTACCTCATCCTATACTCATACCTTTAATTTATCCTACCCAAATGTAGGACTTTGCCTTTGTCTTTAAGCTCAGTTTGCTGGGTTTTGTCTATTTTTTCAGCTTATTCTCTATTTTTGTGTTGGCTTCAAATATGATATCCATATTTTTTGAACCCCTCATTCAAGTCATTAATAAATATGATGAATTGCAGAAGGCCGAGAAGGGAACTCTGCAGTGCACCACTCAGCACTTCTCCCCAGCTTGACCTCGGACCCATTAATGTACAGTCAGATACAACTGTTTAACTAGTGCTGTACTGATCAAATGGTAACACATTCCTGTTATTTCTACCTGTCCATTCTTTCTGGACTGAGTCTTGCTCCCCCCAACAGTTCTAGCAAGAGAATAGAAGGTTGTCTGACTAGTGTTAAGCTATTTCCTTTGGCTCCGGGACTAAAGGATCTACTTAGCTAGCCCCTGGAAAACAAGGCAGTTCCCACCAACCTCTTCTTTCTTCTTCAAGCTCCCACCCTCTATTTGGGTAGAGGAAAGATGGCCAGACAGCAGCAGAATTAGAACTTCATTCTCCTTACTGGCATTGCCATTTCCTGACTGAGCATACAGATAGCTTATCATTGGGTATGCATGGAGGAAGAAGTTGAAACTCCATCTGGATTTGATTCCATAAAATACGGCCTAGAGCAAGGGTGTCAAACTTGATTTCATTGAGGGCCACATCAGGGTTGTGTTTGACTTTGGGGAGCTGGGGTGGGAGTGGCCAGCTTGATGTCACTTGGGTCGGGGGCGCCTGTGGCGGCCCTGAGCGCTCTGCCAAAAATGGGCTCCCGAGTACTGCCCGTGGTCCTCGCAAGTTTCATTTTCGGCTGTGACGGCCTCCTGCAACACATTGCCAGTGACAATGGAGCTTGGGAGGGCTGCATGCAGCCCTCCCGAACTCCGTTTTCACTGGCAGAGGCACCACAGGCCAGTCCTTTACTTTCCAAGGGCGGTCCCAGTGGTGGGTTGCCCCCGGTTTGCACCGGCTCTATAGAACCGGTAGTAAAACTGGCAGGAGGCTCCGCACACCGACCTATCACCAAAATACTTCTGCGCATGCGCAGAAGAGCACAAGTGAGCGAAGCGCAAGCATGCAGCCCCGCTGCAAACCAGTAGTAAAGGTAAGTAGAACCCACCTCTGGGCGGCCCCCATGGGCCAGATCTAAGCAGCCCATGGGCCAGATCCATCCCCCAAGTCTTGAGTTTGACACCTCTCGCCTAGAGAGAATTAGGCACCAATGAGGGATCAATAATCCTGGTGTATGGAAAAAAATGGTCTGGGATATCACTAATTGCTTCTGAATCCTTTACAGTTATAGCAGCTTCATCTGTCTCTGAAATGCTTAGGAAAACAGGATTCCATAGCCCAATCACAGTACTCTGTGCTATCTACACAGTACTGTACTGCTACACAGTACTATCTTATCCTTTTTCTGTAGCACATGAGTTCTGTGAACAGTCTGAATGTAACATTAATCTCATTTCTGAAAACAAAAAAGAAGGAATCACTTTTCTCTGCCTATTGTATGTAGGTAGACTGAATATTTTAGAATTTGATCTTCAGTAACAGTTTAAATTTTTCTGTGAGATGCTTAGGCTGATGGTTTAAAAAATTTTTTTTTAAATTATAGGTTTTTAAGTTTTATATTGATCATTAATTACTTTTAAGCAAACACTCTGCTTTATTGCCATAAACATGTTTTCTAGAAAGTAAAAGTGGGTGTTCCCCACTTAAAATAGCTGCAGTGCTAAAGAGGAGTGGCTGGACAATTATACTGCAAAGTGTCAAAAAGATTCTGTGCAGTTTTACTAAATTTCAGTGGAAGCTGATTATAAACTGGTTGGACAGAGAAAACTCGATTCATATTGTATAACTGATTCTGAAACTTTTTCTTTCCTAAAGAGCTTATGAAACTGGACTACAAAAATATAAACATTGAAGTGTCTAGGAACAAAGTACAAGTAGGTGTGCAATGAGTTAACTACTGAAAATGAAGAGTTTGAAAAAAGAAAATATTCAGAGGAATGAAATGAGTACAATGAAACAGTAACTTTTTTTTGCTAAGGTCCAACAGAAACACACACAGGGAGTCTTAATCAAAGGATGGTTAAAGAAAGAGACTGCAGTTTTAAAAAGCTCAATTAAAAATCAAATAGTCTTGATTTTGCAGGCAGAGGAGACTATCTCTGAAGATTGGTAAGTTTGTATCCCATTTCAGTTTATGAAACTGCAGTTCTTTTTTTGTTGCAAGGCATTGCTAAGAAACTATTGGAGGAGGCTGGTTTTTGTGAGGTTTTGAGCTGAGCCTTGTACCTGTATCTCTGATTGGATAAGAACTGTTGCTAGGCTCTTAGTTCCTGGGCAAATTAGGAAGTTGAACAAGACCTGTTTGAAGGGCTGCCTTGTTTTTCTCAGTTGTCTGCCTCTCTTTCAAAGCCTTTGTTCTTTCCCCAGAAGGTACAGTAAATGAGATATGTTCACATCATTTTTTAAAGTTGCAACACATATAGTAAAGGCTGAGTAGTCTCTAATCACTAAACATTAAATACATTAAGCTTTAGAGCTGTAAATCAAAATGAAAAAAAATGTTTATTTCACCTGGCAAGGGCACTATTTAAGTTAAAGATTTTTTTTTTCATTTTATAGCATATTTATAGGCTTGTATAGTTCTTTAAAGAAGAATAAAATTTTGATTGCATAAGCTGTTGAGGATCACTCACCACCCACTTCAACAGAGTTTTTATACATTTGATGAAGTGAATTGTGATCCACAATAGACTACACAATTGTATTTTTTTTTACACTTTAAGGGTTCTTTGTTCTTTCTGTTAGAGAATGCTACTTTGATTCTCCCTTTGAAAACTACTGAAAAGTATTTCTGCCACACACAAAAATATAGTGACTTAAAAAAAGCAGCTGATGGTTATTATGAAAGCTAGCCTTTATATGGAGTGGGTTTACATGGCTCAGAAATATATCAACACTAGGCCACGGTAGCAATAATTACAATAATGTTACAATTATAACAATGCAATTAGATGGTACATATAATTAAGGCTATTGGAATACATAGAAACATGGCTGTCTCTTAGGAGGGCATGGAAATACAAACAATTTAATGAATATTATTAAATAGTTAAGCTAGTAGGTATAATTGTGGCTCTAAATTTTCCAAATAAAATGTATTCTATAGGGATCATGAGGAAGGACGACCCATTATTGCTGAAAGCAGCTATCTCAAATTGAAATAAAATACAGGACTTTTGACAAATAAACTAAAAATGAATTATAAATAAGGCAGTTATAGATCTTAACTAATAAAAGAACTGTAAACTCAAACTGTTTGCTGCAGAATGAATCTTTACACTTTCTGACAATAATACATTTTCCTAATTTCCCCAAATTTACATTCTATTTCTATAAGATGAACAACATTAGAATTTACTCTGGAGTTATTAAGAACAAGCCGTGTATACAATTTAGGATATGCTTTATACCCACTCTCCTGTCCTAAAGGAAGATAAGATTTAGTTTATGATATGAGCTTTCTAAATTCTGCTTTCTAGATTATGGGTAACCGTTTTCTTAGAAGAAGAAAAAGAAAACATCCCTGTAAAAAATGACCTCTGTTATTTCCATAAATTAATAGTGAAGGAGCTAAGCTTTTTGTCTTCATAACACATAATCTTGGCTTTTCCTTACTTTAACTATGAATTAAGTTTTAAATAATTATTGCATTAAACTGTAGTAACTGCATGAACATGGAGTAGTATAACTAAAGATAGTCCTCGACTTACAACAGTTCATTTAGTGACTGTTGAAGTTACAACATCACGAAAAAAAGTGACATGACCATTTTTCACACTTATGACCATTGCAGCATCCCCATGGTCACATGATCAAAATTCAGATGCTTGGCAACTGACTCACGACGGTTGCAGTGTCCAGGGGCAACCTTCTAACAAGTAAAGTCAATGGGAAAACCAGTTTCATTTAGCTGCTGTGTTACTAATTTACCAACTGTTGTGATTCACTTAACAACTGTGGCAAGAAAAATCATAAAATGGAGCAAAAGTCACTTAACAAATGTCTCACTTAGCAACAGCAGTTTTGGGCTCAATTGTAGTTGTAAGTTGAGGACTACCTGTATAAGAGGAAAATCTGACAATTTAGTACCTCTAAAATACTGTGGTCTCTTTTGTAGTGAGCTGCCAAACATTTTAGTCTATTTACAGAACTTTTCAGTATCAGAAGTTAAGCAATAAGTTAAGCAATAACATGGGCACTTTTTTAAAGTGATGCTACACTTGCTCTCAAAAAGGAGAAGCCTACCTCAAGATGAGGATTTTCCTCACGGCTTTTCACACAAAATGATTGAGAACATTATCTCTCTGCTGTTGATTAATGGAGTCTGGCTTTTTCCAGGCTTTCATGGAAGCCTGGAAAATGGGCTGCTTAAATGTTTTCCTAACTTTAACAAATAGATTACTTAAAGGTGCTACATATTTTTCAAATTCTATTAAAAGCATGGAAAGAATCAGAAATTAGTAGAGAGGTTCTATATTCGGGAAAGAACCAAAGCATTTCTTCTGAATCCTTTTTGAAGAATGTGCAGCTCTAGTTTCCATGCCCACTGTCTTTGTACATCTCCAAATCAGCTAAAGGAGGGGATTAGGGTTTCCCCCCTAAAAAAACCCCATATGTTCCCGGAGTTAAAGCAAATGGAAATGAAATTCAAAGGGGAATTGTGGATGTGGTCTGTAGCTGCCACATAATGATCTGTTCTTAGAATACTTAAACACAAAGTATATAGCCGCAATCAAATAGATGCTTTCCCAACTCATCCATAGTGGTGGTGTTGTCTGAGGCAGCCCTAATAAGTAGCCACATTGCTCTGTTGAAACAATAATAATAGCGAAGTTCTCTTCTCATGTCACACTAAATCCAGCAATTTCCGGAATACATGGTTAATTCTATGTTTTAAAAACGTACATGTAAAAGATAACAATATTTCAATTTTGCAGTTTAAATAGTTCCTTTTCTTGGGAGAGAAAAGTATTATTAATATTGTCCACTAACTATACAGAAGCCCTCACACAGAGTTTATATGAGAACAAAGGAAATATGTGTTAAGTAAACTGAAATTTTAATTTCTGTAATTTATGTATTCTTTAAGCACAAAGAGACATGGCTCAGTTAACGAGCCCAAGAATTATTAAACAGATTGTCAAGAAATTTAGAGCACTTCTCTGAATAGGTTAAATAAGATAATGTGAGCAGACCCATTGGTATGTACACCAAATATGTTTTTTAGTTAAGAGGGAAAAAGATGACCAATTTGGTCCATAACGCTACATGTAAAATGATTGGTCTAAAGATATATGGGAATTCCCATTAGGTTGTTCGTAGGAAATTTTTGCTATGGCTGACAAAAACATAATGATCCTAACAACAATGTATTTTGCATATAAAACATCCTTTGGCATTCTCTAGGACAGGCTGGGAAAGATTCTTGTCTAAAATGCTGGGAAAGTGCTGCCGATTGGACCGATTTGCTATAAAAGTTGTTATTGATTTCAGTTGCATCACATAATGCAGGTGACATTTTATGAGGAGAAATGCTCTCTGGCCTGGAATACAGAAAGTTGTGGGACGGCCTTTGGGCAGAGTGCCAGGGGAATTCCCAGCAAATGCTCTTTCTTCTGCATCAGGTGTAGGTGGAAAAAACTGGTGCTTGGAAGTCACTTGCAAAGGGTGTGCTACATATATTATGGGCCTTGTTTGGTAGCAGGATCATCTTCACTATGCATTCCCTTAGCACTTGCTTTACATGTGTTTTCTACCCCAACAAACATTTGCACTGGCTAAAACTGAAAGATTTTCCATTCTTTTTTACTAGACGGATTGGAGGGTTGTTACTATCTCCAACGCATTTTTTGGGATCCAAATCAAATACTTCAAATATTGCTACAAGCATACAGTATTTTTTTTTTTTTAAAGAGAGGATATTGATATTGTCTCTCAATCCAGCACTCCTGTACTTGGAGAATGCTGAAGCCCTTGAGATAATTTAACAGATCTGGACACTGGAAGGCTGGGGACAAGAGTCCTTTTTTTACTCTTCCGCTGTTGCAAACAATTCTTCCCTTTATTTGCAGAAGGAGCGGCCAAGTGATTCTCATCAGAGTCGGGCTTCCTGGCGCTGTACTGCAAAGAGGCCTTTTAAAAATAGCCTGCTCTTAATGTTGCATAGGAACAGGAGAGGAGGACTAAAAGGACCAGAGGCCTTGCTTGCCGCGTTTCTGCGGCTCTCGGCCGGCCTGGTTGAGAAGCTGCTTGAAAGTTCCACAGGCTTCTCCGCCCTCATCCCAGAGTCTTCCGCTCATTCGCTCCCCTCCCCGCCAAGGTAGCTTGTCGGGCCCCGCCCCAAAACCCTCCGGGCCCGCTCATTGGTGGGCGGCGGGCCAAAAGGCGGGGCTCCGTTTCTCTTGTTTGTACCCGGCTCGGGATGCCCCGCCCGCCAGCTGTTTTTAAAGTCTCGGCCGGCTTGTGCTCTGGAGCTCTTTGGAGTGCTAAGCGGTGCTCGTCGGTGGCGAAGGGAACGACGGCGGCATCCCCGATTCGCGTTTAGGCATGAAGCTGGCGAGCAGCCCCAACTCAACTCGGCACCGCGAAGTAGGGCGACCGTTCCGCTGTACTAGCCGTGGGAACAAGGTAAAAAGACCCGAGCCGGGACAGAGAATCCGGGGAAGCGCCGTGTTATCGTTTGAGGACTTGGCAAGGATCAATCTTGTATGATTTGATGCTCTTTGGGTTTTTCGCTAGAGAAGCTTAATGGAGATGACAAATGCTGAGCTGCAGGGTGCCAAGGCAAGCATCAAATATATTATTGGAAAATAACCCAGACCAATTAGAAAGTTTGTTGGCAATGAAAGGGTTCAAAAATGACTGTTGACAGATTTGGACTCTGGTGAATCAACACCGGTATAAATCCAGGAATGGATATAGGGAGAGAATGAAATTGGTCCCTAGGATAGAAAGGTATGGTCTTGTTAGAATCCTTCTAAAGTATTTGAAATATTATGATTTTAATATTCTTTTTTATCATGAGGTTAAAAATATATCCTTAAACTGGTGGTTCATCATAAATAATGGGGATAGCAGTGAGGATGGGTAGCTTGGCTTAATTGGTAGTGCATTCCTGTTTCCCTGGTTTACAGGAAGATTTTTCCATACTGTTGCTTGTTTTGCCATCTAGTTTGCTTTTGCCTTAAGGCTGAACACTACTTGTTCCTATACATAAAATATAATGGTACAATTGGAAGTGTAATGCTACTCAGATTTGCTTTGATGGTAATTTTGAAAATCAGATTTTTTTTTCTAGTTTATGCTGTTAAAGCTCCTAATTAAATACCACTTTTGATCCTTGTTGCCATTAAATACCTACTAACCAAGGAGAACAGACTGGGTTAATGCTTTTTTGCCATTTCAAATCCTAAAACGAGTGATTGGAAATTGCAGAGAAATAAAATGCAGTTAAGCCATGCAAATAACTTATTTGTGAGTAGAGCTTCTTGGCAGCAGACCAGACTGCTGTAAAAGATGGTGGGTTGTTTGTGCAGGAGCTTTGCAAGCAACAGCTAAATGCTTTTCATCTGGCAAGAATACTGTAAACTCATCCAGGGTCTCTAAATGTCCTTATTCTTTTGATAACCTGGACTTCTAATATATTAGCATTCTATACATTGTAGTCTCATGTTCCTTCTGTAATTGAAATGTTTAGTATGTTTTGTTCATGGATATCACTTTTGCAATCAGAAATGAGTTGCCAGTTCCATGAAAATATGACATATTGGGCTATAATGGTGTTATGAGTGGGTGCTTACCATTTTCAAGGTGTCTATGTATAGTGTGGGTTGTGCTATCATTTAATCAAAAAAGCCTAGAAATAAGATTTAAGGAATTGTACATTAATTTTGGAGTGAAATAAGAAAAAAATAGAACAGGCAAACTCTACTTATGAAGACCTTTTACTAGGAAATTTAACATGTTATATGAAGTCAGTGGTGTACCTCATAAAATTTTTTATAGACAATATCAGTTTTGTATAATCTCTTATACAATTTGGCATCAGCTCACTTCCTCAATTGGTTGTTTGGAGGCTGACTCAAGGAAAATCTCCAGTTGTGTTGTTGTCCAGTTGTAAAATAGAGAACAGTATGTGGGTGGAAATGGTTTCTGTGAATGTTCCCACCCCTAAAAATATTGCTTAGCTCCAGAGATCCAACTTGCCTGTCTTGTCCACTTCAGTAATAAGAGTAAAGAAAAATCTAATTGTTTTAACCGTTCATTGTACTTAAAGGGAAATGTACAAACCACCAATACAAATCTTACCACATGAAAACATAATATGAAATCATTTATTAGAAATTGAAAAGAACCACAGAGATTTAAAGATGAATGTTGTTGCATGCCAATTTTAATATCTAAATTGACCAGAAAATGTTTCTGATAGAGAGGATGAGGGGAATAAGGATGGATCCTTGTCCCAAGTGGATAAACAATTAAAAAAGGTGAGTAGGCAGGTATAAATGATGGGGGGGAGGGGAAGCCATATATTGAATGCAGATGAAAGCAGCATATGAATTAAGGGGTTATTAAAAGTCTCATGGGAAACATAGTTTTGAGGGAAGAATTTTAAAAACTGGAAGATCTTTCAGAGCGTAAATATAAACATACAGAGAGAAAGGGCAAAGTTGTATGAGGAAACCTACTGAGGAAGGTAGTGGAGGAAATGAAAGTTGAGAGATGGTACAGCAAACCTTTTATAGTTTTAATTGTAAAGACAATAGATTCTGAACTAGTTAGAAGTTCAGTGCATGGACTAAAAGAACTGTGTTATGGGAAGTAATGAAACAGTTCTGGATGAAGGTTTAGCAATAGAAAACAAAAACAAGAAGGCTTCAAGAAGTGTAGATATGAGAGAGGCCAAACATGATAAAAAGTACAATACAATACTGTACTGATAAGACACCCCGAAGAAAGCTTTAAAGCAAAACTATTTTGGGCTGAAGAATCGAGGTGGGGTCCAAAACCTATGTACTGATTCTCTAATGTTTCTGTATTTTTGGCAGCCTTTGACTTTTGTCTGTAGTGAAGAACTGCTATTCTTGTACAAACTGATAAAACCTGAAAGTAGAATAAGGAACATTGAAACAATGGGGTATTTCAATGTTTGCCCATACTGGTTTGAGAGAGGCTGCAGAAAAGATTGGGCGTCTCATGTTGCTTATATTAGACCTGCATATTGTCTTGCTTACCTGTTACATTTATTCAAACTGATCAAAGAAAAAAAAATAGCAATGCATTTTATCAAGTAGATAAATAGACTATATGCCATTAAAAGATAAAGGATGTGCGCCTGTATTTTTTCCCCAATTCAGAAAGCCTGTGCAAAAATAATGTGGATGCCAATGATTCTGTTAAGTGTCCTGCCACCAAGCTTATGTTGACCCTCTGCTTCAGAGTAGGAATCTAACTGCATGATACTTTCTGATATGGACACTTGCAGTGCTGTTAGCCATTGCTGCTGGTGTCCAGTATTGGCACAGCTAGTAGATGCAGTGATAACCATTCTCTAGTCCTCCAGGTATTTTAGTGGTGCTATCAAAGTTCAAAAAGCAGTCGCTGACTGCCATATTTATAAACTCCAGCATATATTTGCACAAAGAGTGACTGGGACTCTGGAGCAAGGAAGTTATTATATTCTCATAAAAAGAAAGCTGCTGCTACATGGCTTTGCCAGGGTGAATGAGCAGTGATGGTAGCAGCTGTGGTTGTGGGATGCTTATAGCTTCATCACAGATGCCATGTTTTCATTTATTGTAAATTTCTAAAATAATTGGTGTGAGTGTATGTGTCTGTGAGAGAGGAAATAATGTATAATTCATTTAACCATCCAATCATCCTTTTTTTTAAAAAAAAAATATCCTGCCTTTATCATTTTAATAAATAACTCAAGGCAGAAAATATATCTAATATTCCTTCCTCCTCTTTTTTTCCCCACAACAGCCTTGTGAGGTGGGTTGGACTGAGAGAGTACGACTGACCAAAGTCACCCAGCTGGCTTTTATGCCTAAAGCAGAAGGATTAGAACTCACAGTCTTCTGGATTCTAGCCTAGTAACTTAACCACTAGACCAAACTGCCTCTTGGGTCAGTCTTTCTTTTGATTATTTGTTAAGAGGGCTTGGTTCCTGTTCTCCAGAACCTGTTGTAAGGTAATCACTTTGCCCACATATTCATTTTGCTTTTTCAGTGGGCAGCCAAAGCTCCAGCAGTGCTTTTCAAAGGTCAAGTCTTGCTTTTTTTAAAAAATTGCTAGTCTCTTCTACTTATTATTTTTTAATGGATGAAGATACTTATATATCATAACTTGATATATATTTTTCTGAACGCAGGAGAAAAATATTTTGTTCTGACACAGAACTTCTTTTCTGGATGAAGTGATTCTGCATGAAAAAAAAATAGAAATGATTATGTGACTTAGGTCTTGTTCCCAATAACAAAGGCAACCAGCTTTAGTTTTGTGAATTTCATAAGGTTATCTTTTTAACTGCATAATCATACAGTTGCAAAATTGGTTCATGCAGTGTGTGTATAAAGGTGTTTTTAAAAACGCCACTTGGGTAATCTTGGGTAATTCACTGCTTTTGTAATATGTTTAAAAGATCGTAGCTGAAAACATTTTAGTTGTGCAATGGGGCTTGAAAATTAATTCAGCGAAAGTTTTGCGGTGCATAAAAGTTTCAAGTTGACTATAAATTCAGTCTAAGAAATTACTGTTTGTTCTTTGTCATTTTTAAATAGACATATAAAAAATCCTATTGCATGTATTTTTGTGGCTTCCCCCTCAAGCCCTGATAAAATTACAGCCCTGTTAACTTCCTGAAAGATACTGAGAGATTTCATACATACTCTGTTTTGCGGATATGCAGATGTACTTCAAAAGCCTCCAGTATCGCTGACATTACCCTGCTAGCAGCTGTGTACTGAACTCCTTGTTCTTGACCCTTTGCCAAGTACTTTATGCAAAACTAGGTTTTTTACTGAACCAGGTTTCATTGTTTTTAATGGCAGCAGAATGGTGCACTGTAAACAAGTGTGGCTTGTTATGAAGCATGGGCAGAACATTTCCACTGATTGCACTTTTGAAATACAAGGCTGGTTCTGTTTCAGTGGTGAAGCATTAATTGCTCTCAAAGCCGCAGCTGAAATGTTTATAACTAAAAAGTTCAGGTACTGTAGTATAATATTCTTTTCTAGGAACTTGGAATTAGGATCCCCAGACCACTGGGACAAGGACCAAGCAGATACATCCCAGAAATGGAGGTATTTAAGGCTTTCTGTTTTTCATGAAAACAATGAAATTGTGACATTTTTGCCAGGGTTGGAAAGGATTTTCAAAGTTTAATGTTGACTGAAGAACAGCTGTTAATCTGCAAATCTGTATTGGCCATCCGGAGTGCAACAAATCATTAGTAGTGTTTGGCAGCAGGAAAAGATGTTCATGTAGAGTCTTGGTGGCGCAGCAGACTAAAGTGCTGTTAAATAGCACCAGCTGCCTGCAATTACTGCAAGTTCAAATCTCAACAAGGCTCAAGGTTGACTCAGCCTTCCATCCTTTCGAGGTAGGTAAAATGAGGACCCAGTTTGTGGGGGCAATAAGCTGACTTTGTATAAAAAAGAACACCACTGGGGGGGGGGGGCGAAAGCCCTACTAAGCAGGTATATACAAAAGGTATGAAGGCTATTGCTTAACGCATTGTAAGCCGCCCTGAGTCTCCGGAGAAGGGCGACATATAAATTGAACCAATAAAACAATAAACAATAAATGTAATTTTAATACAGGTAGTCCTTGACTTACAGCAATTCACTTAGTGACAGTTCACAGTTACCACAACACTGAAAAAAGTGAGCTTCACAGTTACAACCTTTGCAGCATCCCCATGATCATGTGATCAGAATTCAGATGCTTGTTAACTGGTTCATACTTACGACAGTTGTTTGTCCCAAGATCATGTGATCATCTTTTGCAACCTTCTGACAAGCAAAGTCACGATTCACTTGACAACCAGGTTACTAACTTATCAACTGCAGTGATTCACTTAACAACTGTGGCAAAGAAAAGTCATAAAATGGGGCAAAACTCACTTAAGAAATGTCTCATTAATAACAGAAAATTTGGGCTCAATTGTAATCATAAGTCGAGGACTATCAGTATTTAATTGGCCATTTTAAACTGGTTGCCCAATTCTTTTGGGCATCAAATATTGTTTAACCTGATCCATAATTGTAACAGACATACATGTTAAATAAATATAATTAGCTGGTGAACTTTAATTCCAAATTAAGATTCACAAGTGGCCTTCTGAGAGTGATTTATTTTCCACTACTTAGCAATTTGGAAGACTTTATTGACTATCACATTGTTGATAATTAAATATATTAAATAACAGACTAAATGCGACCACATGTTTATTGGACCCGTGTCCCTCCTGGTTGGTACTGGCCTCCCGGGAGGTGACGCGAGGCTGGCTCCAGGAGATTATAAATGCTTCTTTGAGTGAGGGTGTCTTTCCCACCGTCTTGAAAGAGGCGGTGGTGAGGCCCCTCCTCAAGAAGCCCTCCCTGGACCCAGCTGTGTTAGCAAATTATCGTCCTGTCTCCAACCTTCGCTTTGTTGCGAAGGTTGTTGAGAGTGTGGTTGCACGACAACTGCCTCAGTACCTGGATGAATCAAATTATCTAGATCCGTTCCAGTCGGGCTTCAGGCCCGGGTACAGCACAGAGACAGCATTGGTCGCATTGGTTGATGATCTCTGGAGGGCTCGGGACAGGGGTTGCTCCTCTGTCCTGGTCCTACTAGACCTCTCAGCGGCTTTTGATACCATCGATCATGATATCATGCTGCACCGGTTGGAAGGGTTGGGGGTGGGGGGCACTGTTCTACAGTGGTTCTCCTCCTTTCTCTCTGACCGGTCGCAGTCTGTGTTGACAGGGGGGCAGAGGTCAACCCCGAGGCCCCTTATATGTGGTGTGCCACAAGGATCAGTCCTCTCGCCCCTTCTATTCAACATTTATGTGAAGCCGCTGGGTGAGATCATCCGTGGTTTTGGGGTGAAGTACCATCAGTACGCTGATGACACCCAGCTGTACATCTCCACCCCAGACCACCCCAATGATGCCCTCGAGGTGATGTCCCGGTGCCTGGAGGCCGTACGGATCTGGATGGGGAGGAACAAACTCAGACTCAACCCTTCCAAGACCGAGTGGCTGTGGTTTCCGTCGTCCCGATATAGTCAGTTGACGCCATCTCTGACTATTGGGGGCGAGTCGCTGGCCCCCACAGATGGGGTTCGCAACTTGGGCATCCTCCTGGACTTGCGGCTGTCTTTAGAAGAGCATATGACGGCCGTGGCCAGGAGGACTTTTTATCAGGTTCGCCTGATTCGCCAGTTGCGTCCCTTTCTGGATCGGGACTCGTTACGCACGGTCACTCACGCCCTTGTCACCTCACGCCTGGATTACTGTAATGCTCTCTACATGGGGCTCCCCTTGAGAAGCACCCGGAGGCTCCAACTGGTCCAGAATGCGGCCGCGCGGGTGGTGATGGGAGCAATGTGGCGCTCTCATGTAACCCCCCTCCTGCACGAGCTGCACTGGCTCCCGGTGGTCTTCCGGGTGCGCTTCAAGGTTTTGGTTACTATCTTTAGAGCGCTCCATGGCTCAGGACCAGGCTACTTACGAGACCGCCTCCTGCCACCAATAGCCTCTCACCGACCAGTTCGCTCCCATAGAGGGGGACTCCTCAGGATGCCGTCGGCCAAACAATGTTGACTGACGGCCCCCAGGGGGAGAGCTTTTTCTACGGGGGCACCTACCATCTGGAACGGGCTTCCCCCAGAGTGACGAAACATCCAAGACTTACGCATTTTCCGCCGAGCCCTGAAAACATTTCTATTCCAACAAGCTGGTCTGGCCTAACTCTCCCTTTTTAAATTGGCTTTTTAAATTGGCTTTTTAAATCGGGTTTAGACCTCTATTAGATAAATTTGATGTTTTAATCTTTGAGCAAAATTACTTAATCTGTTTTTAATAGTTTTTAACTTCTATATGTATTTGTATTTATTATGGCTGTTCACCGCCCTGAGTCCTTCGGGTGTAGGGCGGTATACAAATATGAAAAATAAATAAATAAATAAATAAATAAATATGTTTTCTATTTATTTCTCAGCTAAAATGTGCCTCCAGATAATTAATCAGTCACATTATTAATTTGTAGTTCGCATACTATTTGCCATGTTTGGGCAATAGTTAATTCCTAGAATCTCTTCTGTGCCCCAACTCAATGTGTGTACAGTATATAGACTTAACAATTTATTTGGATTATTTTTCTCATTCTCAAAGACTTTGAAGATATATGGACTTCAACTCCCCGCATTCTTCAGCCAGCATTTCTGGCTGGGGAATTCTGTCAGATGAAATCCATACATCGTAAAGTTGCTGAGGTTGAAAAACACTGGCTTTGAATTATTAAATAATTTAAAATTATTTAAAATATGTTATTTTTGCTCCTAGAAAATATTGTTGCTATGGTTTCTCTCCCCCCCCCCCTTCACACAGATTCTTCAAGTGAGCGCTGAGGATCCTCAGATGTCTTCTTTGTTTGCTGAGTCTTTCACAACTTTAGGGCATTTGGATAACATTACATTGGTGATGGTTTTTCATCCACGGTATCTGGAGAGCTTTTTGAAAACGCAGCATTATCTATTGCAGATGGATGGTCCACTGCCTCTTTGCTATCGACACTATATAGGTATAATGGTATGTTGAATTATGACCCATGAAACATTTTTCTTACAGCATTAGCGTTTCTCTTTAAAGTATATGACTATGTGGTTAGAGAATCTCAGTATCTCTGTGAATTTTATTTATTTGTAAAAATAACAGCGTTCTATCTCGGGAATATTTTAAGATATCCTAATGAGTTTCTATCTGCACTAAATATACTATACATGCAAATTCTTTATTGACATGAGCAACAAACAAGTTGACTTTTGTTTACATTGTCATGTTCCATAAAAGCAGTCAATTTAGTATCAGTGGTACTGAACGAAGTGGTTTTCTCATTCGCCCTTCAATCTTTCTTGATCTAAATCTAAATCTACATGCCCTTTCTCATATTACTCACTTTTTAGCACTTGCTGAATAGAGAGCACATACAACTCTAAAGCACCAAAGCAAAACTAATTTAAAATTAAGTGGATTTTTAGGAAAATGGATTTAAAATTATTAGATAGATTTAAATAAGAGAGTTCAAGGGGAAAGTTTTAAACGGTTCCTAACTCAATACTGATGTTTTATGGCTGCATTTAAATTAAATCAAAAATGTTGTCCCACAGTCTGACAACCTGAACTGGCTTGGGCGAGCTCAGTTGTAAATTTAAATATACTTTTAATAATCTTGCCAAGGGCTCTATGATAATTTCAGTAGAAGAGTACATGTAGCTCGGAACTGAACTGTAGAGTCCTTGGAGTTCCCTGAGCTTGATTGTTTGCTTGCAGACATTTCATTACTCAATTAGGTAATATCATCAGTGCTAGTGAGTGTGGATTTGCTCCCTGTTTATATACAGTAGCTTACCCTCTCGGTTTTGATGGGGGTGTGGATTTCTACTTGGTAGTTCCTTGTTGAGGGTATTGTTTTCTGCTTGTTTGTCTGGTGTTAGTTCATGTTTATCTGGGTGTTGGCTGCTGGAGGAGATTGTTCTGGTCTTTCTTTACTTTTTAGCTTTTGTCTCTTGAATGACATGTAAATATGGTTTATTTCTTACAGTAGCTCAGTGTTTCCCAAACTTGGGCTATTTTAAGATGCATGGACTTCAACTCCCAGAATTCCCCAGCCAGTATGCCTGGTTGAGGAATTCTGGGAGTTGAAGTCCATACATCTTCAAAGGGTCAAGTTTGGGAAACACTGCAGTAGCTGATTTGACTGAATATCAAGTTTCCAGGAATTCTCTAACATTTTTGGAATTGGTCTAGGATGCTCACAGTTTCCCAGTTGAAACTATGGTTGAGTCTGTCCATTTTTGGCTGCATGAGATTAAGGGGTTTGCATTGTGTCCTTCTGACTGGATCTGCTCTTCTAGTCTTCTGCTTGTCTGTCTTACATAGTGGCTGCTACAGTCCTTATACTGTATGTAGTAGATGACTTCCGTTTTTTCCTTCATGTTTTTTCCTTCATTGTTTTGGTTTATGTAAGAGGTTTTGGAGGGCTTTAATTTAATTTAGTTTGTGTGCTATGGTAATGCCTTACCAACCACCATAATGCTATGGTGGTTGAAATAGTCCTGCTGATCGTTTCTGACATTTTTTGTTGTAATATTGTTATCTTTTTCATAGCTTGTGTTGGTTATGCTCTAGTCCAGGGGTGGGCAACTGTGGCCCTTTTACAGCTTGTGGACTTCAACTCCCAGAATTCCTGAGACAGCCAAGCTGGCTCAGGAATTCTGGGAGTTGAAGTCCACAGATCATAAAGGGGCCATATTTGCCCACCCCTGCTCTAGTACATAATCAAGCATAGTCAGGAACTTTTTGATAAAGCTGCATAGATATTCATTTTGTTGGAAGTTGTTGCATAGGCGTTCTGTTTTCTTGTTCTGATATTTGGGCCTGCTGTGGTATACGTGTGTCTGAATAATGTTCTTACACAGCTCCTCTTGTAGGAGGTTGGGTTGTAACTTTGGTAATGGATCGTTCACCTTTCCACTATCTCCATAAAGCTAAGAAAATTGTCAGTCTGGAAACTTTTTAACAGTGAAATGGGTATATAAAACAATTGAAGTGATAGAGTACAGTTTTGAATGAATTCAAACCGAAATTAGAACTAAACTATTACATCTCAGTAATGATGTCTCTATTGTATGATAGAGAGAATAGCAAAGAATAATTATTTTGCATCATTGCAGTCATACATAGTCTTCCATTTCTATGTCCAGTTTGCAAGACACTTTTTTGTATATAAAATCATTTTAATTCCTTCTGACTTACCGTGCATATTAAGTTATGCATCTTTTGCAGCTGTTAGTGCAAGGCTCCCTACAATTTTTGCATCCTGAGAATATGAACAGGATTCTTGGCTCATTGAGGTTGTCCACACTGCATGCTTGTTACATCCTGGATGTAAAAGTAGCCAACTACTAAGTGTTGCATATAGTTAGTTCTTGTCTATCCTTGTTTAACAGTGCTTAAGAAGGTAACTTTAGATTTAAATGCTATAAATATTAGGTGGCATTTTTATTAACTGCAGTAATATGTAGTGTTGGTCCAACTTTAATCTAACTTTGGTATAAAACATGGTATCTTCTGGGTTACCGTGTTGCGAGGAGTTTGCAGAGGAAAAATATTTTATTGATCCAGTTTAATTTTGATAGCATACTTTAAAAGGCTCATATGTAGCCCTTTGGCCTGGATCCCATGATTTTTATCTTGTTTGTTGACATTTATGTAAAACTGTTAACTGAGATCACTTGAAGATCAACAGTCAAATGTTATTGCCTAGGATTGCCTAGGGAATAAATGCAGAATAGTCATTGCCCCAATGACTATTAGATAATGTATTTAACTCACTTAGGTGCTAGTTGTACTTCTTTGTGGTTTTGTTCTTGCTGCTTTCAGCTTGTTGAAAAATCATTCTAACGACGATTCTGTTTTGTAAGCCACTATATATACCTTTGCTGTTTAGAGGAAAATTTGGATATCATTTCAGTCAATGAAATTTCTTTCTAGCAATACTATCCTTAAATCAGGGCTGATCAATGTACAGCCTGCCAGATGAAACTGAACACTATTCCCCATCAATCCTCACCAGTGTGATTATTAGTGAGAGATGAGGGAGTTGCAGTTCAACCTAAAATTTAACTGCAAATTGCTTTCAAATTTAATCCATTTCATTGTGTTGCTTTTCAATTTTGATCTTGCATATAAGGCATATACAAAAATGAAATAATTAAAAGAATGCATGGGTTTTTTCCCAGTGGTGTACGGTATTGTGTTATATGCATTATTTTATTTTACCTAAGCAGTGTTCTCTATAATTATGTTTTTAAATGACTATGGAACATCTCTGTTCCGTAATTCTTGCTTGCACATTGTTTCCCAGGCTGCAGCGAGACATCAGTGCTCTTACTTGGTAAACCTTCATGTCAATTATTTTCTACAAGTTGGAGGAGATCCTAAATGGCTGAATGGTCTAGAAAATGCACCTCAAAAGTTGCAGAAGTTGGGTGATTTGAATAAAATCTTGGCACACAGACCCTGGCTCATTACAAAGGAACATATTGAAGTAAGTATGTTTCTTGAATCTATAATGATCTTATATTTTTGAAATAGCTGCCATTATTTGTTGGTCCATAATTCTTAAGCTACCAATTTAATGTTTGTTACTCAGATTTAAGTTATTGCAGAATCTGTCTCTAATGAACTCAGCAGGGGTTTCCCCATCACTTGTTGCAATATTTTTTTTTTAAAAAAAGGTTCTCTTTTTGTTTTTACCAGTTCAAAATGAAACGAGAAAAGATCATCCATCCTCCCCAGAAATACAAAATTGTACCCATTTTGATTATATTTTCTCTCCAAAATCTTTGAGTCCCATAGCACTAATGACTAAATTGTTTCTGGATGTTTGATTTTTACAGTATTTAAAGTAGTTAAACTATATTGTTTCAAACACTAATTCCTGCATAGACTTTATGCTTAGTCATCCTTCACCACTGCCTGCTTTTATTTCTAAATTACATTGCTGTCCTAGATCCATAGAACAAACAATACACGGTATAATTCTCATAGCTGCCAAATGAAAAAGGATTGAAAAGTATTTAACATGGCTTTCTGCATTTTAAAAGGACCCTTTAGAATGGAGCACATTTAACATTAATCTCTTGCTGTAGTATTTTTGATCCACTGTGGACTTACATTTATGATATTACTTGTGGTGTGATGATTATAAGTTTGTTATGGAATATAGTTTGTAGTCCCAGAAGGGAGGGACTGCTTCAGAGGGCAAAAAGGCAACGGAGCTTGAAAATTCTGCTAGTAGTTTACACAGTACATCTATAGTTATGCAGATAGTTACTTTAATCTGGCAAGAGTCTGCCTGTAGGTGAACAATAAAGAAACTTCTCAGAAGTAACTCCACATGTCACTGTTGGTTCTTGGGGCCTGACCGAATTTGATGTAATGATTACATTCCTTCTCCCTGCTTTTTCTTTTAAAGCAACTTCTAAAAACCGAAGAACACAGCTGGTCATTGGCAGAATTGGTCCATGCTGTAGTACTCCTCACACACTATCACTCGCTTGCTTCGTTCACTTTTGGCTGTGGAATCAATCCAGAGATCCATTGTGATGGCGGTCACACTTTCAGACTGCTCTCTGTTGATGGTTATTGCATTTGTGATATAACAAATGGCAATCATGATGAGTATAAGATGTACACCCCTGATACAGATATTACAGTGAGTATTATGTTCTGAAAGGTTGAGTGTGTTTACCTTTTAAAAAAGCATCCGTTTGTTGTGGTGTATATTTGCAAAGTTGTACAACTTGCCTTCCTTCCCTTAGTCCCTCCCTTCTCTCTTTTTTTTTAATGGAGAGAATGAATACTTTAAACTATCAAGTAAATCTCTTTAGAAATGCAAGATGGATGCTATAGATGGGCCCACTGAAATGGAGTACATCTGTTACTTAACCATTGGAGGAAACTTCTGTATGACTTTGTAAACATAGTGTTTGAACACATGGACCCTGGGACACCAAAAGAAATTCAGAGAAAATTTTTGGAAGTCTCAAATATGGAAAGAGGCTGCTATATTAGGCTGAAGGCAATCTTAACTTGAATGTAGTCTAGAACATAACATTTCATTTCAGCGGCACCTTTTGTACTATTACTAATACTGTATATGTTAATATATGTTAACAGTATTTCCTGCAGCAAATGCACAGTGTTAGATATAATTGCATGCCAGGAAACCCAATTGGCTTAAGATACACGGACTTGGATATTTCTCAGTATGAGCTAGAAGAAACATCAATGGTCAAGAAATGTTTTTCTTCCAAGAGTTGGTCTGACTTTTCTAAATTACCACCTGGAATTATCTGATATATCCTCTACAAGACAAAGAATGATTATAAAATTGTTTTTATTTTTCAAGATTATATGATTGAAGATAATTATAAAGTTCTTAAGAGTCTTCTCGCAAACAGTTTGCATTATGTTGGTTTAATTAAAACAAACAGAAATAGTCACTCTTAATTGTAAGAAATTTTGGGACTATGAAGCGTATCAGTTAGAAACATGATTTGCCGCTCAGTTGAGACTTTATTAATAAAATGCAAGGCCTCAGCCTTTTTGAAATTTGATCTAACAAGTTCAAAATGTATTAGCTGTATTATAGCAATCACAATTATAGGATATTTAATGTTACTATCCTGTGATGTAGTGCCACACTAAGGAACTACAGCTAGCAATTCCTGCCCACAAGTACATTTATGCATCAACTTTACATATTCTCATTTTAGGAGATTTAAAAATTCCTTCAAGTGGTAAAACAATTTCCATGTATTTGCTATGCAGCAGAATAATTGTTCCTTTAATTTAAGCATTAGAAAAAATTGTATTTGCTTTCTTCTTAATTTTATAAATAGGCATTCTAAAAAAGTTGCAAATACTATGTTATAGTATTAGTATAAAATAGAAAATCTGGTCTTTATCATAATAGAGTATCAGTGCTACATTGCAATTTTAAAAAATGTTGCTATTAAAGACTCCCGAGCCCTCCTGTGAAGTAGAAGCACTTATGGAAAAAATGAAGCAAATACAGGAATGCAGAGACGATGTTGAAGCTAGTCAAGAGGAAAAGGCCACCCGATTCGAGAAGGAGAAGAGAGAAAGCATGTTGGTGGGTTGCTCAGGTCAGAACGTATTTCATATTTCTTTATTTTTTTAATTTCACATATATATTTATCAGTTCCGGTATTTATACTTCCTCATTATTCTATAACATAAATAGTTCATCAGGGCAACAATAACTGCTTCTGAAACCAGGGGTAAAAATGGGTCAGAATTATCATCAACATCATCATCATCATCATCATCATCATCATCATCATTCAAACCTACATTCAACCCAGCACACTCTAAAACGTTCTGACAGTAATTTAGTAATCGGGCAGTAATTTTTAGGAAGTTTGTACCTAAACTACCACCCCTCAGTACAATATAGGCCTGACATTGCTTCCTTTAAGAAATCAAGAATCCAACTGTCCTTCAAAAAGTTGTTAAATATTTCACAGCTCAGTATAGACCTGTCCAATTTCTGAAGCAAGATGAACAATAATCCAGAAAAGAAGTGTCAGGTCTCAGAGATGGCCCATGGGTTCGTCAAAATGAAAAATAGAACATCTTAACTAAATGGAGTCTTCAGATTTGCTGAAAAATATATTTCAGGTTGGCACAAATGGGAAATTTGCGCACCCTGAGCCAGTTGGTGCAAAACTGCTGCCTTCCAAAAGTATTAGGTCTCCAGCCACAAAATTCCCAACTAACGTATCTGTTGGCTATGTGACTCACAATTCAGGGAGCTTAAAGAACACTAGATTTGGTAAATACAGTGAAATCTTGATTTATCTTGATGAAAAAGATTTTATAAGGATCAGACCAATTTTCTACACAAATTGATATCATTTGCATAATACTACACACACGAAGTAAATAATATAATTTGTCATTTGTGAAACAGCACAATTATGCAAATGACATAAATTAACACAAGTGGCATAATTAGTGTAATGGTATCAAGCAGATGATGCAAATTGTCACATTAGCACTTGCCAGTTTAACAGACATTCATTTTATAACAATCATCCTTAAAATTAATCTGTTAAAACTTAAGAGGTTTAAAAACGGAAAGCTGCATAATCACTAATAGGACAAAACAGTTTTTTTATAAATAAATGTGAATTCATTAGCTCAATGGAGCAGGCCAGCATATTTGGCTTTCTCCATTTAGTCATTTCATTTTAAACTGAAGGCTCTGTATGGGCTTAAAATATCTCTTTTCAAATGTTAAAAATGGTATTGTGTTCCACAACATAATAAGTTTTCAATAGCACTAGGAAATACTGAAAATGTTACATTCAAAACCAGAAATCTGCTCTTACATCATTTACAAAATGACAATTCCATGTGTGTAGGTATAAAAACCACAATGACTTAACAATTGTCAATAAGAACAAACAAACAAAAGAATCTGGAAAGTGGAAGTTACAGTAAATCAAGACAGCAAGAATAGGAAAGAAATAACTGGAGGAAAAAATAAAATACAAAAGACCAACAAACAGAAGTAAAATGACTGTAGTAAAAGAAAGCAAAAGTAGTACCAATAATGATAGATCCCAAAGCTTCTGGAGCACCACTTGAATACCATCACATTGACAAAATCGCCATTAGTCACTTGTAAAAGGCAGCTTTACTTGGAACAGCATCCTGTGATAATATCTTTTAACACCTTGGGAATAGGTGTTAAATAGGTGGATTAAAATGTCAAGTCAAATCTAAATATTTGACTGACCAATCAATCAGGACCTATTACATGTAGGTCTTTATAGGCATCGACCAGCATTTTGAATTACACTCAGAAGCAAATTGGCAACCAGTGCAACTCATGAAGTGGACAGATTACATGACCATATCAATGCTTTCCCATCACTGCTCATACCACTACCTTCTGGATCAGTTGAAGCTTCTGGGGTGTCTTCAAGGGCAGTCCACATAGAATGCATTATAGTAATCAAGCCATGAGATGACTAGAGAAATGAGTGACTGTCTGCCAGGCTCCTCCAATCTAGAAAAGATGTAATGGGTGTACCAGATATAGTGGTACAAATACCTTCCTAGCCACACATAATTACCTAAGAACAAATTGTATATAGATAGGAAGGGTGTGTGTTGCAAGCAATGTGTGTATTTTGGCATGCCCAAGCCAAGACTTCTATTCAGTTGGCTTGTTCTCCTTGCCCGTTGGTCCACAGAAGCAGCACAAGAAAGGCTGCTCACAACCAGCCTATAGAATAACTAAGTCTTTTACATACAGTATTTGATAGTGGAAGAACTGACGTATTTACAGTATGGAACTTACAGCTCAAAAATTGCAGTGGCAGCAATTATCGTACAGCTAAGCTTGTATAGTTGGTTCATTGCCACTAAAGCCGTGAACTTTTCTAATATATTTGTAGACTGGATGTTAATTGTATCTATCCTGTTAATCTGCTTATGGAAAGGCAACACGATCATAAGCAAGGATCTTTGATGCTAATTCCTGGTCCTATCTACATGATTGACCCCTTTCACAGTAATTAAGTAGTGGGTTCATTCTCAAGGGCTAGTTTTCTCATATTTGGAAATAATTACAGAAGAAAACAAGCTTGTCCATTTTTCATTTGCTACCACATAAGTGACATTCAAATAAGTTGCAGCCCTCCGTTTTGTAACACATACGATCAACATGTATTGATCTTTACTGTTATTAAAAGAAAATGGGGAAGAATTTCAGAACAGCATCTTTGAAGAAGCTAGATTTTATCTGCAAGATGCTTTTCCTGTATTGATTACAGAAGTCATTTATTATAATTTGGCAATGGGCTTTAAGCTATTCTTGTGAAACTACCATATTTATTACATATTTAACAGAAGATGAAGAAATAGCACCAACAAGAGATGTATCTCGTCACTTTGAGGATACTAGCTATGGCTATAAAGATTTCTCAAGACATGGGATGCACGTACCTACCTTCCGTGTGCAGGTAAGTCATACATTATCAGTATCGAATTGTAAAGTGTGCCCCAGAATATTAGGTGTATAAATTACATGCTGTATGGTTTTTTTTAAGCATAGGCAATTTGGTGCCCTGCAGCTTTGAGCATTTACTAATCATTCTCAGGCAGTATATAGGGGATTATTGTGAAAGCTATACAGATAGTCCTCAACTTATAACCATTCGTTTAGCAACCTTTCAAAGTTACAACAGCACTGAAAAATATGACCTGCGACCAGTCCTCATACTCACAATGGTCATAGCATTCTCACTGTCAAGGGATCAGATTCAGGCACTTGACAATGGGCATGTATTGAGACAGCTGTAGCATCCTGGGTTCATGTGGGAGGGATGATACTGTTCCAGCCGGCTTCTGACAAGAAAATTCAAAGGTGGAAGCCGAATTCACTTGACTGCAGTGACTCCCTTAACAAACCTATCAAAAAAGTTCATAAAACGAGGCACAATTCACTTGAAAAACACTCTTCATAGGGATAGAAATTCTGTCTCAATTGTGGGTCATAAGTTGAAGACTACCTGTAGTTGAAACCAATGGAAGAGCCTTGGTAGTACAGTGGTCTAAGGCACCCTGTTATTAAGCTGGTTATTAAGACCAGCTGCCTGCAATTACTGCAGGTTCGAATCTCGCCAAGGCTCAATGTTGACTCAGCCTTCCATCCTTTCTAAGGTAGGTGAAATGAGGACCCAGTTGTGGGAGCAATAAGCTGACTTTGTATAAATATACAAAAAGGATGAAGGTTATTGCTGAGCACATTGTAAGCCACCCTGAGTCTCCGGAGAAGGGCAGCATATAAATCAAATTAAAAAAAAAAAACCCAGAGTATCCATGCTGTTGGAATACCTAGCAATTATCTCATTAATTTGTATTTTAAAAATGCAGTGAAAAATATATATTTTTTCTACTTTGTCAAAGTTCATGAGAACTTGCTTCCATGTATCTATTTTGCTTTTAAGGACTATTCGTGGGAAGACCATGGATATTCGCTGGTAAATCGTCTCTATCCAGATGTAGGACAACTGATAGATGAGAAGTTTCAAATTGCCTACAACTTGACTTACAACACAATGGCTATGCATAAAGATGTGGATACATCAATGCTTAGGCGCGCAATCTGGAATTACATCCACTGTATGTTTGGAATAAGGTTGGTCCGGATCAGCTTTAGTTATCTATTAATTTTGGAAATTTTGCTTCCCATATTGCTTGAACACATATTATGGAAATTTATATTAAGAACCTACATCAAAAGCCATGAGCATACAATCAATGAACTGGATAAAAACATAATTGCATTGTTAACTTCTTACTAGCAAATGCTTTTAAAGGCAAATTCTGGATAACAATTGTGCTTGAGGTAAGAACCTTGTATCCCGAGAAAGCTAACTAGCTAAAAAAGCTAAAGCTAAAAGTAATTCTAGAACCGTGATGGCAAACCTATGGTGCACGTGCCACAGGTGGCACACAGCGCCCTCTATGTAGGCACGTGAGCCATTGCCCCAGTTCAGCTCTGCCATGCATGCGCACACACCTCCCGCCAGCCAGCTGGTCGGGTCTCTGCTGCTTATGCGCGGGGGGGGGTCACATGCACAGTGGCTACACACAAATTGCATTTTGGGGGTTCAGGCGCATTTGCACATGCACGCTTTGGGCACTTGGTCTGGAAAAGGTTATCTATCACAGTTCTAGAACAAAGATTTTGTGTTGCTCCCAAATCCATGGCTAGAAGATACTAAGAAAGCTGTCAGAGAAAGCAGCAGATTCAAAAAGGCAAAAGATAACTGCAGTACTCTGAAAGTCAATATCTGAACAGGACTACATAGAGTAGAAGATGGAAACAGGGCAAACCACCAGAAAAAGGGGACATGTGCTGTTTCCAACTATTGAGAATGGACAAAAATACTGAGGGTACTACTATAATTGGGATTCTAGCAAAACCAGCTTAAGATCTACCAGAAAATATATGGCTGTGAAATAGCGAGGAATAGTACAGTAATTATTATAACTGGCAACAATGTAATGCAAAATCTGAACATATTTGTTCTCCTGATTACAGATACGATGATTACGACTATGGTGAAATTAATCAGCTTTTGGATCGCAGCTTTAAAATTTATATCAAAACTGTAGTGTGTGCTCCTGAGAGAACCACAAATAGAATGTATGATAGCTTCTGGAGGCAATTCAAACATTCTGAGAAGGTATGTTGTATATGCGATGTTATACATCTGTGTGTCGTAACTTAGTAGGTTGAATAATATTGACAGTTTAATTTACTAAAGCATTTGTTTTGCTTATATTGACTTTATCTCTTTACACTTTTGCTAGGCTATACAATTTTTGTCTTTGCATTATTGCTTTTAGTAGAAATCACATTAAAGTACTGTATTGAAGAAAATTCTGTAGGTCCCTATGATTAGAGCTACCTTGCGTCACCAGATAAGATGTAAGTCATTCCAGGCCTAAAGCTTGGTGGCGCAGTGGTTAGAATTTTGAATTTTAATATTGCTTAATGCACTGTAAGCCGCCCTGAGTGTCCGGAGAAGGGCGGCATATAAATCAAATTAAAAAAAAAAAAAAGAATGCAGTACTGCAGGCTACTTCTGCTGACTGCCAGCTGCCTGCAATTTGGCAGATCAAATCTCACTAGGCTCAAGGTTGACTCAGCCTTCCAACCTTCCGAGGTCGGTAAAATGACGACCCAGATTGTTGGAGGCAATAGGCTGACTCTGTAAACAGCTTAGAGAGGGCTGTAAAACACTGTGAAGGAGTATATAATTCTAAGTGCTATTGCTATCATAGCCTAATGAATATTTGCATATAGGTACTGTGTTTTCCCAAAAATAAGACATGTCCTAAGGCCAATTGGGCTTTTCAGGACATGTGATAATATAAACCACCCCAGCAAAATAACCCCCACCACCAACTGCGCGCCCCACTCCCCCCCGCCAGGCTTAACAGGGCTCCTGCCCCTAGCTTAGCCACACGCCCCCTTTAGGGTGCAGTTTGGGGGTGGCAGGTAGGGTGGGCGAGAAGCGTCTCGCTTCTCCCCTACCCTACCTGCCATCTCTCTCGATAAAGAGATGGTGGGGAAAGGAAGCAGCCAGGCTGCTGTTGCCATTGGGATGGGACTTGTTGGGCCGCGAGACATGCATCTTACCTTTCCAGCACTTTCTCACAAGTTCAGCCAAACTCCTTGAACTCACAAGAAAGTTTTTTCTACAACAGGTCTCCCTGGACAGAAAGACGAGGAACGTGATGGTGTTGGAAAGATAAGACGTGCGTCGCGCGGCCCAACACGTCCCATCCCATCCCAATGGCAATAGCAGCCTGGCTGCTTCCCTTCCCCACCGTCTCTTTATTGAGAGGGGTGGCAGGTGGGGCGGGCGAGAAGCAGGACGCGCATCTTACTTTTCCAGCACCGTCGCATTCCTCGCCATTCTGTGCAGGGAGACACATTGTAAAAAAATCTTTCTTGTGAGTTCAGCCAAACTCCTTGAACTCACGAGAATGACACCAGCTGTGCTGGTATGATGAAGCTCGTGGTGGTGCTGCAGTTCGTGCACGCAATGGCACAAGCCTTGCAGAGTCCTGCTCCATGAGGAAGCAGCGGTGGCGGGAGACGTCAGGGCAGTGGCCAACGCGAAGAATGGGGAGGCAATGGCAGCAGTCCCAGTCCCACGCTTACCGCCTCCTGCACCCCCAAAATAATAAGACACCCCCAATAATAAGGCCAAGCTCAAAAGAAAATAAGACCCTGTCTTATTTTTGGGGAAACACGGTATTGTATGGAGGCAGCAGTTCTAATTGGCTGTTGCATAATATCCCTGCCATCATCCATCACTAGTACGTTCATGGATTCTCTTCTGGCTTCAGTTCAAATATTAGCATGCCTTAGAATACTGTAATGCACAAAAGGCACTAAACCCAACTTTTTTTTATTTTCTTTAAGGTTCACGTCAATTTGCTTCTCATAGAAGCACGGATGCAAGCTGAACTGCTTTACGCTCTGAGAGCCATTACTCGTTACATGACGTGAAAACTTTGGGCAGTAGTAATCAAAGGTGCCACAGGGGCAACTTGCCAGGGCTTGTTAAGGAGCTTCACAACCAGCAGGGGCTAAAAGCCATGAAATTATTTGTGCCATAGTCTTTATTATTATTATTCCTACTGCTACTACTAGTATTATTGCAGCTCCTTCCTTAGTGGGATATTACTGCTGATGTTGAGGTTGGTGGTAGGACAGTTGTTCAGAGACACAATCAAACGGATTCCAACCTGCTCTAGTTAGCATAGGAGGCAATGACTTCTGGCAGACAACTAATTACCGAAATCTTCATGTATTATCAGAAATAAATAAGAATCTGGAAGATAAGAATTTACTTTTGATATAAGGGTGAATAATGTTGTAAAAGTCCTGATGCTGCTGAACATGCTGGTTAAATGAAGAGACTAGCAATTCCAGTTATTAAGCTATAAACAAATGCAAGTAATGCTATCGTCTGAGCCTACATTGTATGTGATGTTAAGAGAACCTCCTTGCTGACAATGCAGAGCTGAACAGGATGTTACATTAGCAGTTTTGATTGTTAAGAGACTCTTTTGCTGTCTAGGTTGGTCTTATTATTTCAGACTGAGGCAGTGCGAGACTATCAAAGCTGCTTAAAAATCTGCAATTTTGTGAAAAAACTGAATAGTTGAGAGCAAGGATAGATAATCTTACTTTTTCAGTATTCCTAGAAGCTATCAAAGATGTCAAAATATCAATTCAGGCCTCAAATAGTTTCTTACTAAAACACTCATTTCTACAGTCTGCCCCTTAAGTAGCAGCTTATGTAGTTAAACAAGAAAATAGCGTAAGAACAACAAGAACAAAAACCCTGTAAGTGATTTTGATATACGTATGTGAGTGCGTGCATGTGTAAAATATATGGACACTTTTTGTATGAGGTCTTTGTTAGTATTACTGGGTTGTTTAAATAAAAAAATAATATTTTCCTCTTTTTTTCAGACTTTTTACATTAATACTGGTATCATTCATTACAAAATAGACGAATGAATGCTGTATCTGGTGTGTATTTCTAATTTGTGTTTGAGAGAAAAACGACAAAAGTTAAACTGCAATTCTTGACAGTTCAACAGGAAGCATCTGCTATTTCCTTTATTCAAAAATGCAAGGCAAATACTGATTCAAAACATATAAGCCAAATGTGCAATTTTAAAGTTGGCTTTGGCTAAAAATACCAATTTCATTCCCTGCTCTATGAATTTCATTTGTGAAATCAAATAACTATCTCACTTAGGGGCGGCATATAAATTAAATTAAATTAAATTAAATAATTAAATTAAATTAAATTAAATTACCAGATTGGCTTATCAATAAAGGGACAAGGATTATAATCTTATCACATAAATACATTTACAATAGTTTAAAAGTAAAAATCTGCATTTATACTGTGATTTTCAATACATTTTTAAAACACTGGGTGGCAAATGTTAGTCTGAATCATCTAAAAATTCATTTTGAAATTGTTGACCAAATGCAATACTATTCTATACATTAAAACCTAACAAAATTATTTAACAATGAATGCTGTCTGAATTCCTTGATCTATACTTGATAACCATGGTACTAATTTTTGCAATCTTTTATAAAATCTTAAATATAAAGCATAACATTATTATAAAGTTAAATCAAAAAGATACTCAATTCAGATGTTGCAATTAGTTTATTTCTATGTTTCCTAAATGCCATTGGAAATTTAAGAAAAAGGTGTTCTACAATGAATGTCTATGCTATGTAGAAAAATTAGAAAACAAAAGGCATTTTTCATGGAAACATACTGAAATGTTTTGATATCTAATGATTTGCAAAAGCAGCTACAGAAGTGATTTGTGCATTGATTGATTCAACACCCATCTTGAAACGCAGTATTAGGAACTCAAGTAATGGTTTTCAATTTTGAATTCTCTGGAGAAGTTTGTGTGCCACAGGTTTGAACTCTGTTTCCCAATAAAGTTTGTGATATTCTCTTAAGTCACTGTCAAAACTGTAAGCCAGGGCCAGTTCTTCATCTACAGCAAGAAAAAGAACACCTACAAATCAGCATTAAATATAACTTAAAACAGTTTAAGAGTTATTCACACATCTATTTGGATGTATCTGCTACCAACCCAAAGAAGAATCTAAAGCAGGGATGTCAAGCTCAAGGCTGCGGATCAGGTCCGGCCCGTGGTGTGCTTTGATCTGGCCCATGGGGCCACACTGGAAACAGCGAAGGATTGGCCCGCAGTACCTCAGCCTGACCCAGGCCGACCAGGTGCTGATTTACAATCTGGTGGCAGCTGGCAGTGTACTGGAGGCGGCGGTGGCAGCTGAAAACGGAGCTTGGTGGGCCATGCGAGTTCCGTTTTCACTGGCAGCGTGCTAGCAAAAGTGGCATTTGCTCACAGACTAGGAGGCACTGAGACATGTTTCCCCTTTTCCATTTGAGCATCCAAGAAAGGAGAGGAAAGGAGAAAGGGAAAGAGGAAAGACAAAAAGAAGGGAAGATGGGAAGAGAGTAAGGAAGGAAAAAGAAGGAAAGGGGGGGAAGGAAGAAGAAAGGGAAAAGAAAAGAGAAAGAAAGAAGGAAGGTGATTATAATGAGAGGGAGGGAGTATCTGAGGGAAGTCCTGGCCACCAGCAGCACTGCTGCCATTTCGCCATTCCCTTTTTTCCTCCTCTTGACCTCTCCTGGTGGCCTCCCATTCTATTGCTGAGGATGCTTTTGTTACAAAGCTGGGTCTCTTCGCATAGAGAGGGAGTGGGCCTCCCTCTAACCCACACACTTTGCCCTCCCACACACACCATAAGCAACATGGCCAAGGAGAGTAAGCACAGCAGCAGCAGCCTCAAGGAGGTAAGCACAGCCAGGCACCCTCTCGGAGAAGCGGAGCTGGCCTGGGGTAGCCTGTGCCCTGGTAGCCTGGGGTACCGGTGCCCTGGGAGCTCAAAGGACGGGCTAGGCGCTTACCCTCCGGCCTGCGCTGCCATCCGGGAGTCCTCCGCGTGGCCTGAGATGGCGAGGACAAGAGTTTGGCCCTCTCCCTGGTCTCGCCTTCCTCCGCTGGAGACAAAGGATCCCCCCAACTCCGCTTGGGCCACCACAGGCATCCCCAACACAAATGACATCAAGCTGGCCATGCCCACCCCAGCCACACCCACCCCCAAGGTCAAATGGAACCATGATGTGGCCCTCAATTAAATCAAGTTTGACACCCCTGATCTAAAGAAAAGAATGTGCATAAAAATCTTAAGATAAATATCCTGAGGAGTTTTGGTAGTTGGTTTTTTCCCCTGCCTTTAAGTCAGACTTGACTCCTGATTACTTCATTGAGTTTTCTAGGCAGTATTTTTGGAGATGGTTTGCCACTGCCACCTTCTTGAGGCTGAGAGGGAGTGACTAGCCAAATATTACCCAGCTAGCTTTCATGCAGGAATAAAACTCAGGTTTCTGTGCTCCTAGTCCAACAATTTAATCACTAGATCAAACTGGCTCTCAAATAATTGATAGCTTCTTTTTTTAAAAAAAAAAAACAGGTGGTTGGTAATATCATGAGCCATGGTGGCAGAGTGTTAGAATGTAGTATTGCAGGCTAACTCGCTGCTCACTGCCAGGAGTTCGATCCTGACCGGCTCAAGGTTGACTCCGCTTTCGATCCTTCCGAGAGCAGTAAAATGAGGACCCAGATTGTTGGAGGCAATTTGCAATTTGCTGACTCTGTAAACCGCTTAGAGAGGGTTGTAAAGCACTATGAAGCGGTATATAAGTGTTATTGCTAGTAATGATTTCTTGCTAAGACACTGGAAAGGCTGTAAGGAAAATAATGAGCTACATAGAAATAAAAGTCATGTAAGCAACTTTCTATATGTCCTATTTCCATTCATTAAAGAAACAGCTTTTACAGCTTACCAAGAAATGTCATAAGAAGAACTAGTAGACCGTTTGAGTCATCATCTTCAAAGCAGGGGTCATTACTTGTAACATTCTCACTGTAGTTCCACAAAGTTTTGCATATCAAACCAGCCAGTTGCCAGTCTGTGGGCCCAAAATCTCTCAAGCAATCGATTAATCTGTTGTAATAATAGGTGAATAGCTGTTATTAAACCCTTGAAAACTAGAGTCTTTGTAGAAGCCTTGTAGGAAAATAGAAAGAACAAATATACTAGATATCCCCCGACCCTGTGTGAATTTCAGCAATATCTTTTCTGACTTAGCTACTTTCTAGGACTTACTTTTTAATTCCTCCTTCTTCATTCAAAATACTCCGCCTGCTTTTATCCACAGTAAGATTGAGGAGAACTCCACAGGCTGAAAAGCAGACATCTTGGTGCTTGGCATCAAGCAAAGCAATCATGAACTTGTACACTAGATCACAGAAGAAAAAAAATCAAAGAGAACAAACTTGCTTTTAAGAACAGATAACTTATCAGATGCACCATTACAATACTGCTATGCCACTTCTAAAAGACTGACATACTGACTTCTCTTCTGTAGCAGTTATCAACTCTCTATGCAATTAATGAAAATGCCATTTTTTTCAAAGGGTTTATCCCAATAATCTCAACATGAACACTTGGCATGACTACTTTCAGCACAATTACTCTTGATTGTTTTTTTAAAAAGTCCCCTGATACAAAGCTGAACTCATGCATTGCTCTCTCGTTATATTTTGGGCTTTTAAATTTTTTAAAAGTAAAAAGTATGTATTTTAATTGGAAGGCAATCAGAGTGTAGTATGAAATGACATATGTGCCTTTGCAAATTCTGCTTAAATTTAACCATCTCCTTTTATGACCCTTGTCCAAGCATTCTCAAATAGAACTCTTTCTGTGCAGATTGTTTTAACAGCCATTTCTTTTAAGCAAAATCTAACAGGCAACATTTTGTGAATATATGATTTGTGTTACTTTATTTAACATGGTTATTTCTAATGGAATAGGAACTCACCTTTTCGCTGTATAATAAAATTGCAGATTTCATGGTTTTGAGAAAGATTACCAAAGACACGAATAGCCTCCAGAATTCCATCCATATGACTGCTCATTAACATCTTTAAAAGCACTGTAAGTGGAAAATACACTGCATTAGATATATATTTTAAGGGATAAATATCTTTTTCCAAAAACATGGCAGTTAAATATGTCTCCCAGAAGGTCAAACTAAGCAATGAGTACATCTTTATTTTAGCCTCTTAGAGTAGAGGGAAAAATTGTTGTGTGTTGTGCTTCAGGCTAAAAGTGCCATGACACCTACATATAAATACAATTTATACAATGCTATGCATAAGTCGAGTTACCCTTGATCAAATTTTAACACTAAAAACAGGACATCAACATAGTGTAGAAGTAATATCCACAGTCAATGAAACTAAAGTTTAAAACAGTTGGATACTTCAGCAAGACAATGTTCAAATCAACCCTGTTTACAGAAAAGAAAGTTTTTTGCAATGCTTCACAGTACCCACAAATGAGTATTATTCAAAATCTATAGGGAGAACTCAAATGTGTAGTTCATGCAAGGAGATCTAAAATATTTCTGATTTAGAAAAGTTCTCCACGGAAAAGTTCCCAAAAGTTTTCTTAGGTTATTACCAGAAATGTTTGAAAGCTCTTTTTTTTCTGCCAAAGGAGGTATTTCAAAATATCCACCGAAAAGGTGTCCAAACTTTTGCATCCGCAATATTTACTGGGGTTTGTTTTAAAACTTTGAACCTGTTCACTACTGCACACAAATAATAGGTGTGCAGTTAAATTTGCACAAAGATGTTGTGTTTAAACTTTGCACCATTCAGAGGTTATGCCAGTTTATTTTTACTTAGGGATTCACTGAAACATACAATTAGACCAGGACTGTATACATTCCACTAACTAGGGAAGCCTAGTTAGTGGAAGAACCAGGAAAAAAAAGCTTTAAAATATTATTTCCCTTTATTTTCTACATTCTGCTGAAACTGCCCTCATAAGAATTATTTTCTCACTTTTAATCTCACCCTTGTAAAACTTGTCATTTCTCCTGCCTTTGTTCCTTATCTGCTGACAAACCTCCATTAATCATACTGAATATCCAGACAATCTTGGCATTTTTCTTACTTAATCAGGAAGTTATCTTTCCTCATTACTGCTAAATCTCTTGTACACAACTTTTTAAAAATACCATGCATATCAGAGTTGTTGTGTTTGTGCCCTTCCAAAAGATGCTGAACTGCAAGTTCTGGCAAACTCAGCCAGCACAGCCAATTGTGAGAGATGTTAAAAGAGCAATTCAGCAATATCTACAAAGACAGAAAATCCCTATTAACATATTGTGTGTCTGAAAATTTTGTTCAGTGAGTTCTGATCTGACATCTTTCAGTGATGTGCAGTTCAGCTTTATTATCTATAGAGTCAAAGAATAATGTTTTACACTAGTCAAGCCTTTGACATGAGTTAGGAACAAAAACAAATGACCAAACTAGTGAAAGGGAGGTAATATGCTAATCTACCAGTTTACAAAATCAGCATGTTCTCCTTTATAAGGCTAATCAATAAAGGCAAACATGACAAAGATTAAGCCAAATTGGGCCAGCTTTATCATTACAAAATTGTCTGAAAAAATCATTAAATTAGATCAGCTCCTTTTTATGATTTTTTGTTCAAAAAAATCATAAGCAATACTGAGCATTACCATGTAATAGAGAGAATTAACTTTTAAAAATATTCTTACATTCTGCAATATGTAATTTCTTCTCTTGGATTACAGAATTCTTCACTTGATAAAAGGATAAATTGTTGATTGTTGCAATGGCATTAATAACCAATTCCTCACATTCATCAACTGACTTGCTCTCTAGTGATTTAGAAGAGAAGACTTCAGTCTTTTATCATGATACCGATTATGTAGCTCATCATAACTTCAGTCATTCTAGTATAAAAAGTTACACTGACATCATAAAACGAAGCCAAACAATTAACTGCTGTAATAAGGAACTGGCAACATTTCAATAAAATTCTGATGCTGAATTCAGCCTTTTTGTCTGAGGCCATTTCAAAGTGAAACCGTGTGTTTTTTATACAAGTAGATGTACACATTCATTTTACTGAAGTCCTTCATTCATTCATTCATTGATTAGGCAGCATCAAGTCAGGGTTGACTGTTAAGTGCCACACATATTTTTTTTCCAGGAGAAGCCCTTCCCACTGACATCTAAATACATGATATGCCCAGCAAGACCTTGGAAAGTTTTGAAAAAAGCAAAGAAAAAAAATTGAAGACAAAATCCCTGTCAATTCTCTTTTCTAATTTATGATCAGCTAATAAAATTGGTACAGTGTAGATGATGGTCACCATAGTTTTTAAAATGCACAGAATTAAAACAAAAAATTACAGGAATGTTGTCTCAATTATAATGGTCTTTATGGGCTACACAATTGCGATGCAGCAAGACGAATTGAAATCCATCATTTAAAATGGCCAGTTTATACAGTATACAACTAACACATATATTTCCAGGATGTAGATTAAACAGCAGGAAACTGAAAAAGTCAATGAATTTACAGATAAAAGATAAGATAATGGTGAACTTTTAACTATGCAGCTAGTTCTGTATCTCTGAACCTTCCAGCCTTTCCCAACCTGGTGCCCTCAAGTTATGTTAGATTTCAGTTCCAACTGACATGACCAGATCTGGATTATCCACTGGGCATGAATACCCAAGAACCTTTAAAAAAATTGCTCCAGAAATTCCCTAATATAATGAAAGTATTTACTTATAGTTCAGGAAGGTGGGCAAGCAACAATTCTAAGAGTGTCTGGTGCTTTCAGAAAATGTACATTGCTGCTGGGAAGTCTGACATAAATTAATGTCAGCCAAATGATTTTAACATTGATGGTTTGTCTTCTACAGATTATATATTCAAAAGCAGTTCTTACCAAGTACTGTAATAAGTAATGCCACAATGTGATGATTAGTTGCCAAACATGCACCTACATTTGGATGAATGGACAGATTGGCAATCACTCTTATCAGCTTGATCAGAATGTCTTCTGCTTCAGAAGGGTGTCTGAGGTTCTTTATTTCACCATCTTTCCACAGTTTACGATTAGGAACATTTTCACAGTAAGTCTGGAAAAGTGTTATGAGTGTATCAATGCTTCCTTGCTCCTCAAAAAATTGTTCCCGGGCTCGATTGTTTTTTGCTGTTAAATTGCCAAGAATGAAAATGATACGGATAACTAAGTCCTGAAATTGAACATAAGAAAGAAAATAATTTGCTGCAAACGCAAACTGATAAATTTCATTTCAATAAATAATTCAATGTTTGAAAAAATAATCTAACTCACTTCTGTTCATATTGAATAAACAGTTCATTCTTAGTACAAAAGTGAAATAATACATAATGCAACCAAGCATGATTTTATTTAGCTATCATATTTACACATACAAATAGCATAAAACATTCCTTGCAGAAGCATATACTCTCTAGCAATATTTTCAAAACATAACTTCTCACAATTCTAAGCCCACGTTTATAACACTGATTTCAATAAAAGATCAAAATCGAATCTCAATATACTACCCAACTACAAACTACAATGTTTATTTAACCCAGCAACATAATCATTAATTTGTGCAAAAGCAACACAGATTCAATAACTGTCTACGAAATAGTTGTTTTATTGTGTATTATTTAGGGATGTTGCTGCTGAAAATGTAGAAAACAGGAGAAGGGAATTAATTTACTTTTAGAATATCCATTCCTACTTCTTCCTCAGGCAACATTTGCAAACAAATACTGTACTTAGCGAAGAAAAACTTGTGAAAACTGATTCACTTTTATCTTTAAGTAAGACATAATTCTCTATTATAATATGTAATATTAACATAAAGATATAATTTTTGAGTGATCCCTTTCTGCAAAGAAGAATATAATAGATGCATTAAGCAACTAATGTATCAGAACAATGAACTTCAAGATGCTCATTTTCTAATGCTGTTAAAAATTATTGGCTACCTAATGAGAATTAGGAAGTACTAAACAACGATTAGTTAGGCTTATTATTAACTTCATTCTCATCTCAAAAGTTTTATATCTGTATTTACTCCAAACAACATTTACTAATAAGAATTTATTACTGAGACATCCTTCATTTTCCACATAAGAGAATCAGGGTTAGGACTTGCTGGTCAACAGAGTCCCATTATTCAGTTCTCAGGACAGATAAAAAAAGAGATACAATAGGATTGGAATAGGACTACATATATCTGAATAAATATCACTACTCAGTTGAATTGAGCACATTACCAGTTAATAAAGAGTACTGATACACTCTGGAATAATCCATACTCTGCCTTGTGTGCATCAGTACTCCTCTGCAGTAATTCATAGTAAAAGAGGGGAAAAGATTCCACTATTATGGCATAGACATCCAAAACAACAATAATAATGGAATTAGCATTAAAAAAGAAGTGTGTATTTTTGAGCCAGTTTGATTCTTGCCTAGATTAGAACCTGCAAATTTCTTGGCAAGGTTTTCCAGTGATGGTTTGCTATTGCCTCCTTCCCAGGGGCTGAGAGAGCACAACTGGTCCAAGGTCACCTAGCTGGTTTCATGCCTAAGGTGGGACTAGAACTCATGACTTCCTTGTTTCTAACTTGATGCCTTACTGACTCTTTCAGTATAAATTACATTAAAAACTGACACAAGTTAAAAATATATAGTTATGTCAATTTGTAATGAATTGGGATCTCCACATAGCAACATAGTCAAAAGAAACATTTAATCTGCTCTTGTTATGAAAAAAAATATTTGTTTTAATGCATTCCTATTATTCTAAAAATCATTCTTTTTTTCTTTTTATTTGTTGTTCTTTCATTCCATTTTTGGCCGAATACAGAAGTTTCTGGACCAAGAAGCTCCCAAGCCCTTAAATCTGTAGTTTCCCCTCTATTATTACATCTCAGTAAGTAGGAGGTTTCTACTATCTACATCTACAGATAGTCTTTGACTTACAACCATTAGCTTACCTTAATAAGTGTTCAAAGTTACAACAATGAAAAAAGTGACTTACAATCAGTTCTCGAAATGTACAACAGTCACATTATCCCCATGATGGCATGTTCAGGCACTTAGCAACTGGCATGTATTTACAAAGGTTGTTGCATCCCAAGATCATGTGATCACCATTTCTGAGTTTCCCAACAGGCTTTCAACAAGGAGGAAACTAGATTCACATAATAACCATGTGATTCATTTAACAACTGCAGTGATCGTTTAACAACCATGACAAAATAAGTCAAAAAACCAAGTGGAATTCACTTAATAACTATCTTGTTTAGCAACAGAAATTCTGGTCCTAATTGTGATTATAAGTAAAGGACTGTATTGCACCAGGAACCTATTTCTAAGTGCCTAAATGGCTGAAGGCATTCATTTCTATCTGGAAAATACACATGGAATTTGTCTCTAAAAGTGGACTAACATACATACAACACCACAGGCACATTAAAGGATTAAAATATATATAAAAAACCCAGGAGATAAAAAAAACTGACCTGCTTTGTTGGGTATTTGTTTAGCAGGGCTAAAAATAAGGCATAACATCTGGAGCAATCTGCCAAAGTTGTACAGCAGTCATTGAAGGAAGAAAGTTTGCTGCATGTTTGAAACAATAATATAGATGAGGTTTCCTTTTATGATTTCCAACTAAAATCTAAGTATTTTGTGTTGGTTTAAAACATTATTCATAGTACAAAATGAAAAGGCCAGCATTGTCTATTTTTGTAGAGTTCAATAGAAGTAACAATTAGAGAAACAAGCGGCAATGACTTTGATGACTCAAAAAAAAAAATCAATTCTATAACAAGGAATAATAACAATCAAAAGTTTACCGTATTTTTCGGTCTATAAAACATACTTCCCCTCCCCCCCAAAAAAGTGGGTGGTAATGTCTTATAGAGAGAATATTGCTGAAGCCCTGCCCACCCGCCGGCCCCCACTCTTCAGCCTCTGCCTCCCAGCAATTTGCCTCCTTGCAGCAAACAGCCTGGTCAGCTTCAACACAGCCTGATTTAATACTAGCAGCTGATTGGTGGTTGGATCGGCCTCCTGGAATACCGCCGATCAGCTGTTCCAGGCTACAGGGATCACTGCCACCCATTGCTGCTATCGCCACCCATCACCGCTGCCTATCACCGCCCCATTTTCAGCCTGTTCTAGATGGCAGGAATCGCCGCCGCTTGTCGCTGATCTCCGCCACAAACAGGACGCGCAGAGGCCGAAACTGGGGCACGCAGAGGCTGAAAATGGGATGCGTGGAGGAGGCAATAGGTGGCAGCAGCGATAGGCGGCAATGGGCAGTGGCGATCCCCACAGCCTGGAACAGCTGATCAGTGGTATTCCGGAAGGCCAATCCAACTGCCAGTCAGATGCTCGCGCTAAATCAGGCTGTGCTGAAGCTGACCAGGCTGTTTGCTGTTTGCTGCAATGAGGCAAATTGTAGGGGGCAGAGGCAGGGTTTTTTTTCTTGTTTTCCTCCCCAAAATCTAGGTGCATCTTATGGTCCAGAGCGTCTTATAGTGTGAAAAATATGGTAATTTAAGTTGCTAGTAGAAGATAACCCCAAATCCCTCTACTGTTTCTTTTGAGACCCACTATGATTTCTTGAAGACAACACAAACATCTTCAAGCACCTCAACAAGAAAGACAAAGCAGCAGCAGCTAAGGATAATGCAGCAGCAAAAAATATGAGGAAGTACCAATAAAGCAGAATATTTGTAGCTCAGGTTGAGATCCTTGGTGTTCTCTGAGTTTGGTTGTTTCCTTGCAGACATTTCATTATCCAAACTAGGTAACATCACCAGTGCACTGAAAATGTTACCTAGCTTGGGTAATGAAATGTCTGCAAGAAAACAACCAAGCTCAGAGAGTACCAAGGACCTCACATACAGGAAGTGGCTGCTGTAAAGCAAAGTGGTATTTTTATGAGAAGGAAGAAAAGATGTAACAACAGCAGTGACAGCGAAACAAAGATGGCAAGTCCTGAAGCTCTCAGCTGATGGCAAGAAGACCTTGACCTGTTTCACTGGACCATTTAATTATGGATTACTGAACAGAAGGGGGAGAAAAAGTCAACATATTATTGTATTCAGCCTTAAATGCTGCCTGCTGCCATTGGCCACTGCTACAGGAGACAGATTTCCTCTTTGATATAGTGGCATTCTTTTTCTGAAGGAATCACACAAGGGTTGGAATATAAGAAGTTTTCTGTGTTAAACAAGCAATGCCCCTAATTCATTCCTATGGGGATGTTTTTGATGACCTCTGCCTTAGAGCAGGGGTGAGTTAAGTTAGTAACCCAAGGCCGTATCTATTGGTTGCTTGCAAATACATATTCATCCACTCAAATACACCTTCACATACATTCAGACACAGTAGTATTCAGCATACGATCTTTTGGGGAGTAAGCAGAACTTAATCCCTTCCCAATAAATCAACTCAAAATTAGTACTGCACCATATCTAGCAGTGAAAACAACAATATTTAAAAGGGACAATGGAAGAGGTCTTATGCTCTTCATGCTTAATGATTTTGAGGCCAATTTCTGTTTTGCTTATGCTAAAGTCACTTTAAAAATCCGCAAACTTGAGCATGGTTGCTATGAAGGAGGAGGAAGCAATAACGTTTCTTCCTCCCTTCTCATAGCAATCCTAAGGCAGGTTACAGCATTAGAAGCAAGGAACAATAATCCTATCTGCTGGCTGGGTGAGGGAGAGAAGTACTAACACTTACAAAAACCACAAGTCAAAAAAGATAATGTACTCAAGGGCGCCCAGAAGACTGTGGGTGGCCTACTTGTGTTTAGATTGCAAAAGATTTGTGTTTACTTATTCAAAAAAGTGAGCCAAGAAAATCGTTCAGGAATTAAACACTATACTGATCCAAAGTATTTCAACAGAAATATAAACAGTATCTCTATGGAAGCAACCACTTCAATAAATAATGAGGTGGTTGCTGAAAAGGCAAAAAGATCTACACTGTATTTTTTTTAAAAAATAGTGGGGTTACCTGAATATTCTGGCCACATTGGTACATACATCCTTGTCACTCATACGTTTCTCCAATGTGAGGCAGAGCTCTGGAATTGCTCCATACTCAAGGAATTTGCACCTTGACTGAAGTAAGTCTACCAAGTTTCGTAAAGTGGCAGTGAGCTAGAGAAAATACATTTAAATATGAATTAAACAAACAGAGTAAACATAATTTTATTACGAGTACCAGACATTTTTGAAAATGTAACTAAATTTTGCACAGCGTTCCTCTGATGGCAGTAGTGTTTATGTTTATGTTTATGTTTATGTTTTATGTTTTATTAAATTTGTATACCGCCCTACTCCCGAAGGACTCAGGGCGGTGAACAGGCCCAAGATAAAATACAGAAATAGAAAAGTTAAGAACAATTTAAAACCAAATTAAATAATATTGGCCCATGACAATTAAAATCCCGATAAATTTAAAACAAATTAAAATTTAAAATTTAAAAGAAAGGGGAGAAAAAATTAGGCCAGGCCGGCTTGCTGGAATAAGAGGGTATTAAGGGCACGGCGGAAGGTGCGCAGATCCGGGATCCTCCGTATCTCCGGGGGGAGCTTGTTCCAGATAGTGGGTGCCCCCACAGAGAAGGCCCTCCCCCTGGGGGCCGCCAGTCGACACTGCTTGGCTGATGGCACCCGGAGGAGATCCTCTCTATGAGAGCGTACCGGCCGGTGGGAGGCTATTTGTGGTAGTAGGCGGTCCCGTGTGAAGGTCAGTAGAAAATAGTGTAGGTTATTTAAACTTCAAAATATGAAACAATGATACAGGCTTTATTGTTAAAAACATACCTACTTGTAAGTCACTTTTTATCTGAAAGAACTTTATTCATTATTCGGAGTTGCTATTTCTATTTTATTTATTGAATTTATATAATTGTCCATCTTACAATACAAGTGACTCTCAGTGGAGTAGAATTTTTTTTTTAAAAAAAACAATAGTTCACAAATAATAGCAATAAATATTATTATTACTGATAACATTAAAAATTATAAAACACAGCTAAAACAAATCATGGGTGAAGCGATTATAATGAGAGCCATCTTACTAGTTTACCAGTTCTCAGCTTGATGGCACAACCATTTCTTGAGAAGCCTTTAGAAAGTTAGCAGTGATGGTGTCAGCCCAACTCAGAGGACGGGATATTCCACAATGCAGGTGCTATAGCTAAGAAGGTCTACCACGTAGGACCCATCAAATGTAGCTCCCTAAATGACAGATTCTGTATCATTCCTCTCTATTTTTGACTTATTTTTAACTCTCGCTTCACAACTAGGGACCTACTAGGCTTCAATTCATTTTTCTGTGTGCCAAATGACCCAAAATATGTTTCTCTAAAAACATAACATTGGAATTCCAATTATTTTTTTTGCATGTGCTATCACATGTATTTTGATACAAAAATTTAAAGTCATTAGACATAGTTATTTCTTTATATACATTTACAAACAATTAGACCATTTAATTAGCAAAGACAGTAACAAACCTTTCAGCATTTTTTTAAACCTCAGGTTTCAGATTACATGAGGTACTTATTGTAAGTTCTTATTTCTTCAAACATAAATCCTTTTGTTTGAACTGGCCCTATCCTGAATAATAATATTCAAGATGGCTCAAATGAGAATTTTTTATTATTTTAAACTTACATTTAACTGTTATTAAAATTCAGTAATAAATCGTTCCACTAACTACAAGATAATTCTCCTTCACCATCACTACAACATATTCATTACAAATATTGCTGTTTTGGCATTACATCCACTCCTGAACAGCAATAATTATAACATTAACCTTTTATTTAGAGAAAAAAAAAAGACCCCAAACAACCTTTCACAAAACAGACCAGAACTTGGGACTCTTTTCAAGTCTAATTTAAAGCTAAACAACTTTAAAAGGTGATATTGTCTTATGTGAGGGGCATGGACAGTTTCTAAAAATAGTATTATATAAATAAGTAAGTAAGTAAGTAAACAAATAAGTAAATAAATAAACAAATAAATATTTACAGGAATCAGGAATCAATTTAAATATTTCATGATCAGCCTTATTAGCATTCCCATCCCCCATTAGTCCTAGATGGAACATAAATCTTGTTTCTCTCTACTTCAATGATTCTTTCTTAATTTCATGTCCTATTGTTTGTTCCAAGGAAAGGAATGTTATACTGACATAATACCCTGAGCTACCGTGGTTGTTGTAATCTTATCAGCAAGAAGTAACCATGCTGCCTTAATCTTAGACAAGAGGCGCTATACAAATATTTTACATATAAAGTAAAATAAAATAGATGAATGCAAGACCCAGATTCAGCAAGTATACAATTAGGGCTACTGCACATGACAGAAACTGGCAGGAAGACACAACAGGATAGGAATGCCTTATTCACTATTCCTTTGGTATGTAGTAAGAATTTTCCAATAAATTCTAGTAACAATTTATCAGTTTCCAATAACAGACATGATAGATCAGGGGTGTCAAACTGGCGGCCCGTGGACCAGATGCGTCACACGCAGGGAATGTCCACCCCAGCTCCGCAAAGGGGAAAAACATCGCGAAACATCACGTGACGGCAATGTGACACGGCGAGTTTGACACCCGTGTTATAGATCATTCTGGAACTATTAAGTTAAAGTGCCTGCTATACTTTAGGTTGCTTTAGCTAATTCAGAAAAGCTCATCAGAGTAGCACAAGGTTAGAACTGGAATAATATAGTTGCCTAGACTGAAAATGTGGAAAACGTCTCAGAATAAAAGTAGTAACAAACCATTTCCACCATACTTCTAAGAAAAAAAACTTGGACAGCCCACCAAAAGTCAAACCTGGCAAGGGAACACCATTAGAAAGCTTGAAACTTTTTTGTTGAAATAAATTGAAATAAGTGAATAATTGAAATAAAAATGTAATTCTGACCTGGACCAAGAGATGTCCTGAACTGGAAAATCGAGTATCATCTTCATTAATTTCATTAATCATTCTCATTACTTGCAGCAGGATTTCAATAGCTCCCTTGTTGACCATTTCATTAATGAGTCTTGCATTGCCAGAAATAAATTTTATAGCACCAGTGCAATAAAGAAAAGCTTCAGTGTTTGTTTGCAAGTCTTCAGTTCTCAAAATTTCAAGCAGAGAGTCTACAAAAAAAAAAAATAGTATGATGTGAATCTTCCTCTCTAGTGCAACCTGCAAACACCCCCCCCCCCCCGAATGAGGTTCAGGCCTTTTTTTTTTTTTTTTTTTGGAACTATCATATAAAGTAAAAATAACTTCTCCAACTAAGCTGCCACAGAGTCACCATGAATGAGTTGGGCAGCCATATACATTTTCTAAATTAATTAATACATAAACTATTGATTATTGTATACCAAATTACAGTAGAATTTGTGATATAGTAAGCAATATAAAACTGATCAAAGAAATAAATAATTCTGCATTGTTATTTATTTAAAGTACTTTGAAATAAAGGCATTCAATGAGACTGCAAAGACAGTTGCTCAAGATTAATTTACTAGCTGCCATCCCAATAATTCAGATAAGGGATAAGGGAAGAGAAATAGCTGAGGAAATTTGTTGAAGAGAAGGAACTTGCAACAGTGGAGCTTACGTTTATGCAAGCTATTTCTGGCCATTGTAACTATGTGAGCATATCGCAAATCCAAGGCCTGGACTGAACATTCTCCCAAACCCAGGAAAGTTTTTGATGAGGGCAAAGCAATGGAAATTTCCTTTTTGCAAATATAGCCCTCAGTGATTGCAAGAAGGTCCATTTTTAAAAAGGAAATCAGCACACAATTGAATTTGCTTCAATGGAAGTTGCATATAATGAAAAGTCTTGGTCACAATAATAAAAATGATTAGAGGCTAATTATTTCTGATTATTAGTAGGTACTAATCACATGTGTCTTATGTCAGCTAAAAAGTATCTTGTCTTCCTGATAGTAATACCCAGTTATGCACAGTTTTTACTTTTTGATTCAACTGCCTTACTTTAAATTAAAAACAAAGGGAAAAAATTAAAGGCACATAAACAGAAATAAAAACAAGTAAAAATAATACCCACATAAATACATACACATGAGAGAGAGATGGAGATGGCGATGGAGACCAACTCAGGTCCTAAATTACAAACTTTGATCACATGGGAATAATATTGGACCACTCTTTCTATTACAAACACTTATCTTCAATCTAGCATTTGAAATCGGATGTAGCAGAATCTTTCTATCAAACATCTTTTAGCTACAGAGCACACACAATCCAGATTCATTTAACAACTGGGTTACTAATTTATCAACTGGGGTGATTCACTTAACAACTGTGGCAAGAAAGGTCGCAAAATGGGGCAAAATTCATTTAACAAATGTCTCACTTAACGACAGAAATATCAGGCTCAATTGCAGTCATAAGTCAAGGACCTGTACTTCCAACATCTAGATATTGATACCTAAGGCTTGCTAAACATTCTTTAGATTACCCTATAAACACAAAAGTATTTCCTTGAATTAATCACATATTAAGATGACAGGATACAAATCTAACTTTCTTTTTTAAATTCTAGCCCAGTGATGGCTAACCTTTTCTGGACTGAGTGCCCAAAGTGGGCATGCTTTAACTAATCTTTAACTAAAAGATCATTTAAAAGTCTGATTAACAATAATCTGATTCAAAGTGTTTCCATTTTCTTGCCCCAAAATTCCAGATGAAAGAATTGTATGCAATGTATAAGCAAAGTATTAATTTCTCATGCAAATTAGGATTATAACAAGTTCCCTCCCATTCACCATTTAAATATGTCTTGCAATCTTTGATGCAGGAAAAATATCTCATTTAGCCAAATCAGGTGGGAAGGGAGAAGAAGTCAAACAATATCTTTCTAATTGGGTTTTGGAATACATTACTTAGATTCCATGATGAAACAGAGATCAAAGAATAAACCTGGTGATTAATTTTCATCTCTCTCTATATATTTTTCTTCGATTCCAGCTATAATTTTTATGTCCAGTTCCTATCCAGTAATAATATTTATATTTCTGATCAGCTAATATTAGCTTCATTAGCTTCAAAAACATTAATGCATTTAGGATAGCCAAAATCAGAAACAGAAAAAAAAATTAACACCAAAATGCAAATTGAAATCATATTTATACTGAATTATTTGGCAGTTTCATATTCCCCTGCCCACACATAACAGCAAGTATATTATCTTTTCTACATTATAAAAGATATTCTACTCAGTCACAGAATAGAATATTTACCTACCCAGTATTTGGTCATTCTCAATAAGGGAATCATTTTTTTCACTTCTGCTGATTTTAAATACTAATTTGCAAACATTAAGCAGATTCTTCCCACTCACTTTCAGCTATAAGGAAAAATGGAAAAAGAGAATATATATTAAATAACTACACCTTATGTTTTAGCTATTCTTTTAAAAGCAGCTCTCATATTCAGGTAGTCCTCGATTTACAACCATTCATTTCGTGACCGTTCGAAGTTACAACCACACTGGAAAAAGTGACTTGGTACCATTTTTCACACTTACCTCTGCAGCATCCCCATGGTCCTGTGATCAAAATTTGGATGCTTGGCAACTGCTTCATATTTCTGTGGTGTCCCAAGGTCATGGGATCACCTTTTGTGACCTTTTCACAAGCAAAGTCATGGGAAAGCCAGATTCACTTAACAACTGCATTACTAACTTAATTAACTGCAGTGATTCACTTAACAACGGTGGTTAAAAAAAATCGTAAAATGGGGCAAAATTCACTTAACCTCAGTCTTGCTTAGCCACAGAAATGTTGGGCTCAATTGTGGTTGTAAGTCAAGGACTACCTGTATGTACATGCTGCACTTAACTGAAACTAGAAATATTTGCAGCCTTATCACAACTTTCAAACATATTCCAAAACAAGTACTCAGATAAGAGCTCCAATATCAAATGATCAACATGTAACAGCCATTTATCTAATCCAAGATTATTGGAGACGAAAAAATCTACAAGAAAGGAAGTTCAAATTTCAATACAATCTTAGGAAATGTCCTCCATTTATACACCAACTCCATTCAATACTACATCATATAAAACAGGGCTTCCTGTTACATCCAACGTACTGGAATGTGATTATAAAACCATCTGCGAGATGCTGATTAATCTAATGACATTAAATCAGTTTTTCATGTTATATGCATTTGGGTAATTCTAACTGAAATAATCCTGCTTTAGGCACTACATTACAGGAAGAAGAATGTAATCACTGTTATCCACAAATATATATTGCATACCCACACACATATAGAGAATCTGAATTTCCTTAATGAAATATTCATTACTGTAGTGTATGGTATCTCTCCTAAACCATTCAAAAATTTATATAACATTTTTAGAAAGCGCTGGCAACAGTTACTATCATATCATGCTCGTGTAATTTGTGATATACTATTTAATTTATTTGAAAGTATGTTTGTCATAGTTGTAACTAAGACATTTGTCAAGACCTAATCATCACCTAGTAGCTATGTAGTAGCTATAGAAATTTATAAGAACTTGTTACTAGGTTTTTAACCATTTCCTACTTTCAACAACTTCTCCATTCACACATTCAAAATGGTACGCTGGATTCAAGTGAAGGGAAATTTCCTCAAGTTTCTTCTGCTATCTATCCCTTCGATAGTCAACCAACCAAGTAAGAAGTCAGGGAATGTGGTTTATGACTTATTCTAGGATTCAAGTAAATGTATTCAAGTAAATACATTTGTTGTTATGCCTTGAAAGCAAAAATTCTCACAAAGTGTAGCTGCTTTTTGGTATAGGTTGAACAGTTTAGTTCAAAAAATTTGACTAGAGTGAGCACATGGTATTTTTATCTACTATCGTGTGCTATCACTTGAACTGAAATTCTATATTTATTTACTTGGAAGTAAACTCAATTCTAAGTAGCCAAAGGAATAATTGCACTGTTAATCTCCTAGATTTTAAATAAATTTAACAATAGAACAAAAAAAAAAGTGTAATTTTAAACAGTGCAAAGTTGAGTTCTGCAACCTCTTATGAAAAATGATTTAGTAGTTAACATTTAGTCGTATTTCTCAGGATATAACTACCACTTTCACACAAGTAATCACAGAATTACATTCTGTAACAGGTATAACAGATTTAACTTACACCCAGAATGATTTTTGCTAATTTCAAGCCAAGAGGATCGGAAGTAACATCAACTAATTTATATAACATCTTCAACAGTAAATTTCGCCTCTTGAATCGCTTGCCAAGCATATTTCCTTCTTCCAATGTTTGGTAAAGAATAGTACAGGCATCGCAGAGGCTTTCTACATTGTTTTCTATTTGATTTGGAAAAAAACCCAGAAAGTAAAATTAGTGATCAAGTATTTTAAAGAGGAAGAAAGTAACTTTCTTTTAAACAAATACCACAAAACCTGCACTACCAACAAACACAGCTATTTTAAATTTTATGGACTCAACTGGAGAGTTCCTTTCGATACTCCTCCTGAAAATGATCCTGGAGTAAAAACTATATAAATAGCTTTTGGTCAGTATCATTCTAATAGATGTTTATGTGACTATCCAAACCTTTCCCAGAAATAGCATGCATTTTTCTTCAAATAGAGGCAACTAGACTAGAGCCATCTGTAACCTGCTAGCATCTTTTTCATATGCAATGAAGTTTTCTCAGAAATATGGGATCAAAAATATGGGCCTTCTTTGCACTGATGTTAAGATGAGGGAACTGAAGGAGTGAAATGAATATATTACACTTGGCAGATGCTTAGAACATTCATTTTACCCCTTAAAATTTCTTAAACCATTTCCATGGCTCTACTTATTTTTGAAACATGGACTCAAATAAGCCTACTGCAGATCTTGAACTCCCCTACCTGATTCTTAAACACTAATCTAAGCAAGCACAATATACAATGCTAAGACATAAAAACTGAATCACAGAATTAGTGTTGCATTTAGCAATGGCTTGTATTTGTTATGATTTAAAAAAAATCCTACAAATATGGTGGTGTCTATGTTTTGGTCTTTTAACTCCCAATATGGGATTTGTCATTCAAAACATCTAAAATGTACCAGATAGCCTACTTCTAGTACATGTCATTAATATTTACAGCTTCTTTGAATGTTTATCATATGCATTCTGAATGGACTTTTAAACCTTGCAAATATATCTTTATATCTCCATTCCACTTTGCCCCCAGTCCAAACTAAGAGCAGGAATATAGGCTATCTTGCCAGCAATGGGACTGTTTAAAATTGGTAATAGGAAAAATATTATTAGAAATAATGAATACAATGAAGCCTTGAAAAGTCTAGTTTATGGAACCCAAACAAATTTTATAGAACTATATTATTTACCAATCTCTAATATATGTAAAATTGGTAAAACTTTTATTTTCCAATAGCTTTCTTCTTCTTCTTCTTCTTCTTCTTCCATTTCATTTGTTTCCAAACTATTTTCTGAAACATATATTATTGAAGAGATACATTAACAATGATTTTCAGATAAGTCACACAACAAAACTTATGGCAAAACATTTAATAAGACTGCAATTTGTTCTATAGTAGTATGCACCACTCAGGTAAAACATAAATATTTCAACAGAATTTTCTTAGTAATCTAACTTCAACAGTCTCAGTAATAAAAAGAAGAAAAACAGGAAACTTAAGCAAAGACAGACAAGTTCAGAAGTTCCTTCTCTCGGTGGTTTATTGATATAACCACAGCTTTATATGCTGGTCACAAAAATGACACTGGTCTACATTTATTGGCTGCTGTTTTTAGCATGTAAAATTCAAGAGCCTTAGCAACACTGAGTTTCAGATAACTGAACATTAGTTATCTTAAAAATCTACCTACTATACAGAAGAGAATCATTACAATTCTAATAAGTACTGAATTGCTAGTTTTCCACTTGAACAAATTAACATTTTCTTTTGGTTCACAGAAATCTTTCTTTAGTAAAAGCACAAAAAGCTGAGGCACTGCAAAGTGCCTGTAAACACACAATAGATCAATCTGGAGAGTTTAGCCTTGCCAAATATGATCTGGCATGTCATGTCCAATCTCTATTTTCTTTCAAATAATCAAATTACATGTGTATGCATGCGTGCACATACACAAACACACAAATGACACTCATTTTTATTTATAAAATTATGTGCTATAAATTTATATGGCTCAGTATGGCTTAAAATCTCTTCCATTCCTTCTTTCCAAGTTAGTAAGAAATGTAGCAAAGTGCCAATATCAATCTTCTTAAAAGTCACATGTAATAAATAATAAAAATTACATGGGAAACAAAATTACATGGATGTGCAAAATATTCCATGCACATTTCTGTGTTTGGAACAGGCTGTATCAACTAGTCCATTCCACATGAGTTTAGTCCAGAGACATACCTAGAACATGCCCAGTATGTTCTGGGCATGTTCTAGGGAGAGTGAAAATGGGAAAACATAAAAGCCACTTGTTAGTCAGATTGTGATTTACCTGATACAGTCTAACTCAAATGTCAACAGATAACACATTTGTCACTTTAACTGGTACCCAACAAAATGGATATTAGATAATATGGAAAATGGTACCAACTTCCAAAGAGTTCCCACCTTCTGAAAGAATATAGAAAGGTAACAGTGATGCCTTCCATTCCCAACTCCCTCAAGTGCTATAAAAAAAACCAATCAATAGTGTCAAAAGCTACTGAGAGTAAGGAAAATCAATACTTCCCCATCTCTCTCTCTCTCTCTCTCTCTCTCTCTCTCTCTCTCTCTCTCTCTCTCTCTCCCCCCCCCCTCCCTCCCCCCCCCCTCTCAGGACAGATAGTCCATCAGGGTGATCAAGGTCATTTCCACACCAAACCTGGCTCTGAATCAAAAGAGTTTAGACAAGCCATTTTCTGTAAGGGTTCCTGAACCTGCAGGGCTACTGTCTTCTTTATGGCTATATTGGAAATCAGTGTCAGCTTAAATCAATTGAATCTAGGGAAGGTTACATGAGCAAGATCCTTCACCACCACCGATTATGCCAAGGAGTGCCATAGAAATAAATAACCTTTAAAATAGCAGAGGAGCTCTCCTTTATAGAGAAATATTAATTCACTCTGAAATCACTGGGCAGGACAGATTTCATGGATGCCCTTGTAAGTCAAGCTGGGGAGAAAATAGACAAATTGAGGAGTGAACCAAACCATGAATGTCTATCTTGAGACAAAGAAAGACCTTGAGACCTATACTTCACCCATAAGTGCTATGTCTTTCCTTCTCTTTCCTCCTTAATGTTGATACTTCTCTCTGTACTGGTAGTCCTCAACTTACGATACAATGGAGCCCAAAATTTCTGTTGTTAAGTGAAACATTTGTTAAGTGAGTTTTGCCCCATTTTACGACCTTTCTTGCCACAATTGTTAAGTGAATCATTGCAGTTGATAAGTTAGTAACCCAGTTGTTAAGTGAATCTGGTTTCCCCATTCATTTTGCTTGTCAGAAGCAAAGGTGATCACATGACCTTGGGCCATTGCAACTGCCATAGATATGAACCAGTTGCCAAGCGTCTGAATTTTGACCACACGACTGTGGGGATACTGCAAAGGTTGTAACTGTGAAAAACGATCATAAGTCACTTTTTTCAGTGCTGTTTGAACGGTCATTAAATGAACTGTTGTAAGTCAAGGACTACCTGTAAATGCTTACTTCTACCAGCCGGGCCATCTACAACTATGGGCAAAGCCACCCCAATTAGAATTCTGTCAAAGCGGGGTTCAGCATGATTTTTTGGGAAAGAAAAGCAGGCTCTGCTGGAGGAAGCGCTTTCTTGCTTCTCTTCCCTCACTAACAAGACATTTCAGTGCAAGACAGAAAAAATAAATGACTCCTACCCGACTTCTTCCAACCAATGTTTTCAGAGTTAGAAGACAGTCCAAATTTGAAAATATAAGGCGATCATATCATGTACAGATGCGAAAAGGGTTTACTAAAAATCAGTGAATATTAATTGGTAAGGAACATAAAAGGGAAGGTAGTAAAGTGCTCATGTAAATGCTGTGGGTTTCCTATAACCCCCAAGTAAGCAATTTAAGAATAAAAGCACATGTGTGGGGGGGGGCACTCTTAGTTAATAAAGAGCAATTCAATGAAAAACAAAAATGAATGAAATTAATAATAAAATACAACCCAGCAGATTCTACAACATAAATTTAATTGTTGCTAATAAAACAACAGGATCATAATGGTGTAATGCAAGTTTCTTCAAACCCCAGGGTTCCACAAAAGACTAAAGGCAAATTAAAAAGAGAGTCCATAGCAATTTTTCTGTGATATAACAGTAAGGACCAGCTATAAGAGCCTTGGTGGCGCAGCAGACTAAAGTGCTGTTAAATAGCACCAGCTGCCTGCAATTACTGCAAGTTCAAATCTCACCAGGCTCAAGGTTGACTCAACCTTCCATCCTTTTGAGGTAGGTAAAATGAGGATCCGGTTTGTGGGGGCAATAAGCTGACTTTGTACAAAAAAGAACACCGCTTGGGGGGGCCCGAAAGCTCTACTAAGCAGGTATATACAAAAGTATGAAGGCTATTGCTTAACGCATTGTAAGCCGCCCTGAGTCTCCGGAGAAGGGCGGCACATAAATTGAACCAATAAATAAATAAATAATAAATATATTGCCAGTTTTTGTGTTCAAGCTGTCTTATCACTCTGTGTCTGTTTGAGGTAAGCAGAGGGATTCTCGGAAATCCTTTTTTAACTAACAGGTTGTATGAAGAATTCTGGAGAAATGATTTCAATTTTGGAGCAGAACTGGGGAGATTTTGGTTCAAGAAGATAACATTGAAAAAGCACTACGCAGACTAAAACCATCTCTATCTATTGGACCTGATGGACTATGTGATATTTCTTAAAAAAGCTTTCCACTGCTATAGCAGAACCCCTGAGCATAATCTTTGAAAAATCTTTCAGGACCAGTTCCCTACCCAACCTATGGTCACTAGCCACGGTCATCCCTATATTCAAAAAGGGAGACCCCAGCCTAGTCAAAAATTACAAACCAATCTCTTTATTTTTTTTTCATTTTACTCACATTTATGCTGCGTCACCCGCAAAGTCATGGAATTAATCATTAACCAATCCATTACCCTCCACCAAGAAACAAACAACCTACTCTCTAATAAATAATTTAGTTTCAGAAAAAAATTATCCTGTAATCTACAACTTCTACATTGCAAAACATATGGACTACAAATGTCAATCAGGGCAAAGCAATAGACGCAATTTACATAGACTTCTGTAAAGCCAAACTCGATTGCAGAAAATATGACTTCAGCAACAGAGTGGTCAATGCCTGGAATACACTACCTGACTCTGTGGTTTCATCCCAAAACCCCCAAAATTTTAACCTAAGACTGTCTATTGTTAACCTCACCCCATTCCTAAGAGGTCTGTAAGGGGCGTGTATAAGAGCACCAGCATGCCTACCGTCCCTGTCCTAATGTTCCCTTTATTTGTATTCATTTTATGTATTCAATTCATGCTTATACTTATATATATATTATCTAATATGTACTTGACAAATAAATAAAATAAATAAATAAAGTCTATTTCCGCCATGGAAACACACTGGATGACTTCAAGCCATTGGCTTTTCTCACCCTAATATATCCCCTAAGGACAAAAATTGCCATATACGAATATACAAGCTCCTGATGGAATATACAAGCTCTTGATGGAATAACAGGAACTTGGAAAGTAATAGAATAAGCTGCTTGGTCTAAATGGTTTATTGCTTCAAATTTGAACCATCGGTTTTAATTGGGATTAGAAATGCATCAGTAGTCAGCACTGATAGCTTAATTTTCTACATTTGACCATTTCATCTGACCAAGTGAAATTTATGAACTGTAAAAGCAGGCTGATGTATAGCAGTCCTTGTGCATTTAATAATTTTCTCCTTAAGTCATATTAACATTATAATTGGTAGCGATTCCTAGAAGGGACATGTAAGCCACACCCAAAGATTTCCTTGACTATGCTAGTGTTGGGATCCCAGATTCTTTAGAGCTGTTTCTGGAGCCAGATCAAGTCTCATTTTAGTCATCTTCTCCACCTTAAAATGTCTAGACACTAGGGATGATAATTAATGATACTTTATACATCCAACTTTCTGGATGATAAATCTCAAGTGTTTCAGATAAATGTTGACAAACATGAGGGATTCAACGGAACTTCATATTATATTGTTTAATGATGTGGAATGGAATACAAATCCCCAATATCACTTTGATATAATTTCTCAACTAAGGACTAGAATTTTTGTAACACCACAGTTTCTAAGTCCTCCACAGATAAACCACTGGGTGACACTGCATTCCTGCTCTACAATTCTCATCATATTACAATGTAACAAAGATTGATTCTATTCTGTGATAAATTTAAAACACGATTATTCATTCTAATCAATATAATCTAGCATTGCTAGATTAATTCCAACACTTTGCCCAATAATTATGCAATCAATTTGCATAATTAAATCATCTTTTTAATTAAACACTTTGTCGCTGTCTTCAAGTTTCAAGCACCTCATTGTCTTTCATCCCATCTCTGCCAATTTCCCAGGGCAAATAAAAGTCTAAGGATCGACCTTCCAATAATTTGTACAACTTACCATCATATATTATTTTTTGTTTACTTTAGACTCTTACAAAACAAAGATATCTAAACCAGAAGAAATATAAACATTATACAAAAAATGTCTAGTCAACCATAAGCTTTTATCTTCATGAAAAAATTTCGCTTGAAAAAGTATGATCAAAGAACAAAATCTTATTTATGTTAGTGTTTATTATATGTGCAGCATTCATCCAGCATCTTCAACTGTCCAAAATATCAAGGAACCAACATCATTCTATGACTGGGAAAAATGTTTGGGATGTTTATTTATTAAATTGTTATCCCACCTTTATTATTATAAGTAATTCACAGCTGCAAACATACCTAACTCTCCTCTCTCCTCCTATTTTTCCCACAATAACAAACCTGAGAAGTGGATTGGGTTAAGAGGAAGCGACTGGCCCAAAGTCACCCAGCTGGTTTTCATGCCTAAGGCAGAACTAGAACTTTCAGTCTCCTTGTTTCTAGGACAGCACCTTAACCACTACATCAAACTGGCTGGCCACACTAAATTCAAACTGGACATTAAAGCACTAGCAGTTTTATTTTTGTGAATGACACCCACAAAACTAAAAATAAATAAGATTTTTAAAACTTAACTAAGAAAGCATACATTGAAAGGTTAAAAACTGTATTAATGTAAGATATTCACAAAAGCAATGTTAACTAGTATGCTTAGCTATCATAACGGAATGTAAATATTGGAGATAGTATATAATTGTTTTCCTGAGCTGAACAATATGCTAAAGAAATAAAGAGACTATTTCTAGGAAAAAGCAATGGCACTTTTATAAAATATCATAAAAACTATGTATATTTTTATGCCAATACATAGCAGAATAATTATAGCAATAGTCACTTAGGAACTGAAAAACGAATGAAAAAAGGTAGACATCTGAATCAAAGATTATGAAGAATACCCCAGACTACAAGAAAAACTCAATCAATCCATGCTGGAAGAAAGACTGACAGACTATTCCACTGAGGCAATAATTACCAAGCAGAAACTCAATCTTGGGCATGCAATGATAGCTGAGGATGAAAGGAGGATGAAACTAGATAAATTTACTAAACTGGTAAAGTTGAGTGATGTAGAAGATAGAAAGGCAAAGTAGAGATAGATTAAATCAGAGATAACCCTGGAATGTCCATAGAATAACTGTGGATTTTCCCCAGGAACAAATCAAGATGGAGGGTAATTGTCCACAGAATCTCCAGGAGTCAGGCCTAACTCAAGATATCCAATACAAATGAGCTTGAACAAGCCAAAGATCAGGAGAAGAAAGAAATTAACATTTAGTTTTATTTTAACAAATGTTTTGACAACATAATTCCTGCTTTGTATGTTATGACAAACCAGGACTTGTGAACAATTAGGTTAAGTCAAATATTATTTTTTGACTTTTGAACACATGGGAAGAGTACTTAAGACTAAAGCTTTGCTCTGGCTTGCCAAGGTTCATTCGCTTATCATTACATTACAATGAAAAATTATATATGGGCTAAGTATGTAATATGTACCTGATTTAGTTGCAGATTTAGTCATTTCAGTATAGTCTGGATATGATAAAGGAGACTCTTGTCTATTAAACTGGTCACTAAAAAGGGGGGGAAATTAGCAGTAATTTTTAAAAATGCCAAAAAGCCATCAAAATCATGAATACATGTATAATATTTACTCTGACCTTTCACCCACTAAACTGGGAATGCATTTTATTAAGTAAAGAGCCCCTTTTAACACTGATGACCTTGACACAAACTATGCTACTAGATCTCTCTGCATCCAAACAATTTGGATTTCCTCAGGAACCAAAATTACACACACTCTTTCTTCCTCTCTCTCATATGCCAATTGCTAAACAAACTGAGCAGGGATATTCATCAATATCTTTTATTCCATTTATACAAATTATTTATCATAACTTTTAATCAACCACTGTGACCAACTGCTGCAAGTAAATTAATAACTTTCTGACAGATTAAGGCAGGGGTGTCAAACTTGCGGCCCGTGGGCCAGATGTGTCAGATGCTGGCCACCCCACCCCCAGTTTAACAAAGGGGAGGAAAAGTTGCAATCTCACGTGACGATGACATGACAACACAACACAAGTTTGACACTCCTGGATTAAGGAGTTCACCCTTCTCTTGCAAACCAAAAAAAATCTCATGTAATCTAATTTGGTCAGAGGATGGCAACACTCATTACAGCTAACTGCAACTCACAATTAGATGATCAGTGCTCCCAAGGGGTTTGTTTTTAGCACACTCTACCAAGAGTTGATACAGCACTGAGAATGAGTGGGCGGCCAAACCACCTGTTTCTCAAGTTAAATTGTCTCACTACAACCAGTTTGGGGAGCAGCTGGGAAGGAAAGGAGCAGAAGTCTGTTTGCTCTCCCCCTGGATAAGCTGAGGAAAGGAAATTGAGCATTTATTTATATCCTCTGGTCAATGGGTATTGAAAGCAATACCCAATCCTATATGCCACATGTATTTTTTTTAATTAACAGGGGAATATAAATGGGATAAAAAACAAAATATTTTACCTCCTCTTAGACTTCTACTTTGTTTCCTCATATCAGAAATGAAACTGGTTCTTCTTTTATAAATATTATAAAAGAAGAAGAATATTAAATATTATTAATATTAAATGCATTGGCTTCATTTATTTACGTAATGTAGTTTACATGATTTCATAGTGTGTTTTAAATTTAACCTATCCATGTTGCAGTAAAAGAATTATACCACAAGAGGTCATCATTACTGAACATAAAAACTTCTGCTCAGGCTTCTGAGCCTGAGCAGCTACAATCATGTAACACAAAATATAAACCACAAGATAAGGAACAAAGCATGGAAACCTTACATTCCATAGACACTAGTTGATCAGCAGTCGATATGAATGCAACATTTAGATATTGACATTAGCTTCTAAAAGTTTTAAACTTTGTTCCTTTGTTTTTTCACAAATACGACACTTTCAAGTTTCACTTTGTAATGTGTAGAAAAGTGAAAAACCTACATGGAGTTCCAATTCTACTTTTCAGTCTTAAGCAAAACACTTTCATTAAAAAGGCACCTGATTTATTTTAGAGAAGTCTGGAAATAAGGATAATTGATATCTATTATAGAAAGGAAATTCTTAATTTTAAAATTTTTATTTCTAAATCGATTTAAAACCATTCATTAGGAACAGTGTTACTATTTCATGTTTAAATAAGCTGTTAAATGTTTAAATAACTGTTTAAACAAGCAACATTTACTATGAAGTTATAAAATAGAGTCAGTTGAGACATTTAAAATTAGAGATGTCTTGTATCATTTAACCTAGCCTACCTATGAGTGTAAATTCTATATTTAAAAGGAAATGCACCTAAGATTTCATAGTTTACTGGTACAACTAATATTGTCAGTGAATTACGCTTAAACAATTGTGGCATTTAAACAAGTAGCTTAAAAAGAGCAAGGAATACGTTGTCAGAGCATAATTAGGTTAGGTATAGTAACTGCAACAAACTGACATAATAATTCTAAAATGTAAAATACAAAAATAAATATACGAACAAATGAGTACGTTTAACTATTATCAGTCTGCAGGAGGTTTACTCTTAGCAATTATAAAGAAGAATATATGCCAATCCTCTTGCAACCAAATATTCACTTGGGTACGAAAACTAATTCTCAGTTCAGTTTTTATATACAATGAATAAAAACAAATTTTGGAACATTCTGAACTTTTTTGCATACTATGGTATTCAAATTATTTTAAAGCATATAATGAAATGATATAGATCCAACTCAGGCCTCAATCCTATGCATTCGCTCAGAAAGAACAGAGATCCGAGTGGTCCTAAAATCAACACTGTAAATTGTACACCTTGAAGTAACCTCAGTGTACTGGAGAGCAGGGGGCAGCAGCTATTGCCAGCTTCAATTAGTATATCAACTAGTTTGTCGTTTCCTGAACACAAAAAGCTACTAATGATGTCCTTGTTTTGATAATTTTGAATTTAAATGGCTATAACCTGCTCTATACGTTACTTTTTTAACTGAGGCAGAAATTAAAGCTGCAGCTACAATGGAGCAATTGGGTATTTATATATAATAGTTCTGCTGAAATAACTACGCTGGTTTGTAAAGCCAGATTTAAAATTTTGCTTTTGACATGTAAGAACCGAACCAATTTGGGACTAGATATTTTGATGGCTCGATCATACTGATCCAGACATTTATTGACAGAGTCTAAAAGTCACTTCTAGTTCTCTGTTTATATTCTTGACCTGCCCATAATTATACCTTCCCTTGATCTTGGCCTCTTCCATATGGAGGAAGTTTTCTTCCTGTTTGTTTGTTTGTTTGTTTTTCCTGTATGGTGTTTTTTTTTAAAAATAGTATTCTTAACTTATTTCTAATTGTATATTTTGAAAGTAACTTAGAGACGTTGTTGTATAGGAAGCTGGATCTAAAAATATTTATCTATCTATTTATATTTCAAATTCTAGGCCACCCAACTTCTACAACTCTAGACAACTTAACACAGAAAAACAGTAATATTTGAAATAAAACTCCAAAGTACATATTATCCAGGAGAAGCAGTAGCTAACTTTCACCCCCACCCACAGAGATAAAAAATAGATAAAACCCCACCCCGATCCTGCTTTACTCTAACCTAAGGCCTATGGAAATGTGTTTTTAATGCATTTAAGCTGGTAAATTGGGAGCCATGCAAATCTCTGGAAGAATGCTGTTCCAGGACAATATATGTGGAGAAAATGGTAAAGTTAAAAAAAATACTGACCTTTGCCTGCTGAATTGTGCTGGAAATGGTATGTTTCTCATTTGTGGAAAAAATTCTTCTCCTACTGTCTTATTATGATGGTCTATATAAGTTAGTGGAAGACAGGCATCCCTGACGCTGAACTGGACAGGCAGCTTTTGTGAAAAACTTTCATGATCACTCCTTGGAATAAAATGCTCTTCAAAATACAGCCTCTTACCTGCATTAAACAAAAGTTGCAATATTTTTACTAGGTAAAACATGCAGAAAGATAGCGTTTAACAAGATCTGTTCAGAAATAACAGTTGTTCATGTATTTGCTGTTTTTTCTAACTGCAACTGAACAACTACTGGTAGTCCTCAACTTGACAACCATAATGGAGTCTGCCCATCATACTCATAATCGTGAAAGTCAAAAATCAGACCGTCCACATGACTGACCCAATTTTAAGATCTTTTGGTGGTGGTCATTAAATGTACGCTGCCATTGTTCGGCGAACCAACGGACTGGTTTTGCCAAAAAACCGAAGTAAACCCTGGTTTTCAGCAAAACTACATTATAAAAAACATAGTCATGTGACCATGGGATGCTGCAAATGCCTGTAAGTATGGGAGAGCACACAACATGTGGTCATGTGACCTGGGGGGGGGAAGAGTTGCCATCAGCATTTTGAAACTGGGTTGTAAATACCTCCAGGAAAGTCTGTCATAACTTTGAACAGTCATTCAGTTCAGGACTACCTGCATAATGTACATTTATAAAGAACAGAGGTGATTGGTTTTTCCTTGCATCAAAGATTTTCTAAAGAAATATAAATGTTTAAAGTGTTTGTAAATATCTTTCAACAAAATTTCAACTGTGTAAAAACCTCCTGAAGGGGCTTGCCTTTACCCCTTTCTAGCAAGATCATTCACAGGCTGAAAGCATAATGGACTGATGGCTACCGTATTTTTCAGAGTATAAGATGCACTCCCCCCCCCACTAAAGGAGGCTGAAAATTTGGATGCGTCTTATACTCCGAATGTAGCTTTTTCAAAGCTTTTTTTCAGCCCTAAGGAGGTGCTAGTGAGTAAAGCAATCTTCTGTGCTTTGCCTGCTCCCTCCGACTCTCAACTGTGCTTTAGAAGCTGTTTTTTATCCCCAAGTAGGGGATAAAAAGCGTGCGTGCTCAAAACCAGCAAACTAATGTGCTAAAGCTGACCAAACTAAGGACGCTAGCCAGATGAATACCTGGTAGGCAGATTTTTCCCCCTATTTTCCTCCCCAAAACCTAAGCTGCGTCTTATACTCCGGTGTGTCTTATACTCCAAAAAATACAGTACTAATATATGGAGATTATAATATCATACATACATCATTACCTGGGAGTGAATCTTACTAAATTGAACGATGCTTACTTCTAAGGTGGAAATATGAGTAGGGCTGCATTGATTAAATCGGCAATAGGTTTATTGATGGAAGAGTGAAATTTAGATTCATATTGAAAGGCTACCTTCATTATTTTAAAAAGGGATTTGTGTTATAGAGAAAGTTATGGATTAGTATTCTTACAGTCATTGGGAAGAAATAGTTTATCTGGAAGCAGACTTCCACAGGAAACAGTTTTGAACAACTTTGCGCGAGCATTGCTGACTTTTCTGATCTCCTCTGAATCCACTGGTGATAAAGGTGGAGAAACACAATAGTCTTCATAATTAGAGGCTGATGACAATAATTTTGGCTTCTGTTACAAAACAAAATTTAATGTAGCGTATGAATAATTCAACCACATGAGTGCAAATTCCTAATTCCTTAGAAGATATTCTCACAAAGGTTTATATTGGACATGACAAAATTTGAACCAAAACTAAAGAGGACTGTACTGAGTAAATTCTGTAAAAATGCATAGACATTAATCATGTTATTAACTCCCAACAGGCAGAGCTATTTCTCCAGTTTTAAGATTTTTTTTGCAACCATTTTTCATATCACTCGCATGATATATGCCGCAGTCTTATTATATTGGGTAAAATTGACAAAATGTGCCAATGCACACAGAATGCACTTTTTTTTAGGAATGCAAATGATATGGGAAATTCTTGTAAAACAATCTCAAAATGAAAAAAATAGCAAATGATTTCTAGCAGAGGGTGGGATCACAACTCAGGACTTAAGTACTCTATAACTAAGTCTTCTATTGATTGCATCCTCCCAAAATGCAAGAACCAATACTGTATTTTTTGCACTCTAAGACACACTCCCCACCCCCCCAAAAGTGGGTGGAAATGTCTGAAGAGCGAATATTGCGGAGGGGGGAAGGGGGGTTGGGGCAGCAGTGACTAGTTCACCCTGCCACTGTTTGCCACCACCAGGGAACGCTGGAGCCCTCGCTGCCGAGCAACTGATCGGCGGTTGGATTGACCTCCTGGAATACTGCTGATCATCTGTTCTAGGCGGCGGGGATCGCCACTGAATGATGAACGGTGAACAGCGAAGGCAGCAATCGGTGCTGGTGATCCCTGCCTAGAGCAGCTGATTGGCAGTATTCCAGGAGGCTGATCCAACCGCCAATCAGCTGCTTGGCAGTGAAGGCTCCAGCATTCCCTGCCGGCAGCAGAAGCTTAGCTCAGTTGACCAGTGGTGGGCACAATGGAGCAGAGCCCTGACAAGCCACATGCTGGGGCTGCAATAACATGCTGAAGCTGACCAGGCTGTCGGCTGCAAGGATGCTAACCAGATGAATACCGGATGGATGCTGGGAGGCAGAGGCAGATTTTCTTTTCTTGTTTTCCTCCTCTAAAGCTAATGTGTATTTTATGGTCTGGTGCGTCTCATAGTGCAAAAAATACAGTATTTAGTCCTTCTGAGCGGGAGCTATCTTCTTTACCCTCATGCTCGATCATATAATTAACAAAAGGTGCAGTTGTTCTTTGAATCAAAGGAATGGAGCTCAGGGTTTTTTTCTCATGAACAAGAGGATTCTTTAGCCTACCCACCATCATCACTGGGGAAGCCAATAGTCACAGAAAAAGTATACTACATCTTTTATAGCGAATGATAGCTAAGGGCTCTGGCCTAGATATGAACTATCTGGTTGCTTTAGGCTAATTGTGGAATATATTTTTCTGTTCTCAAATTGCAAATTCACTCTCCTGTTTTGAACCTACAATTTATTGCCTGGTAATAACAATAAAGATGGCAACTCTTCAATTTTCTTTGCCCCTCCTGTGACCTAAGTACCTTCCCCTTGATGCATACCCCCAGCCAGGTCACAATCTTGAGCAGATGACAAAATCTCCAGTGGACTATGGCAGTAGGTTTAAGCATCACACTACATAATCCCTACAAATTACAGGTTTTCTTAGTGTCAAGATTTAATTGGGCATAGAGTGTAGAAGCATTGCCAAAAATAAATACGCACATGGTCCAGTGGGCTGAGGCGTGCACAAGAGACAGGTCTTGACTCAACTGACTCAAAGCTTGAAGAGTGGAGACTAGAATGAAAAACAAATCATAATAATCAATGTGTACACAGCTGTTTGTGTGTTTTTCACCACAAGATTTCCTTCTGTGTGTCACTAATGCAGTGAAAATATTTTTACTGCCAAGTTGCTTAATTTACCTCAAACTTCTTTCTTGGAATAACATGTAAAGGATAAAAATCCTTTGTTATAAAGAAAAACAAAAATATTCGTTTTATCTCATAGATTCCTAGCTGGTAAATTCAGTGGAAGAATTAACGCTGTTATTGTTTTGGTCCCTTCTGTGTGTGGTGATGAATAATTACAGTGGTTAGCCATTCAGTGACAAAGCTTCTCCTATATAAGCAATTGTTTCTGGAATCACAAAACCAACAGAAAAAAAGAAAAGTTTTAGCCAGTATATTGCAGCAGCTTTAGCTTCCTACACACAAACCTAGTAATGGTTTTGGATTGGAATTTTCATTTTAGAAGTGAGTAACTTTAAATATTTCTAGAGGATCTATGTTGTAATAAGATATGGACAACTGCAAAATTGTTTGTTTTTTTTTTTTTTTTGGAATTGAGAATTATGAGAAATATTGTCATGCCCCCGTCAGCGCCTGAATCTGCGGGGGAAGATGAGTTGGAACAGGAGCTGACATAGATCAAGGGGGTGGCTCCGTTGGCTTTGAAAGAAACTGGGGAAGGGCAGAGCCAACCCGGGCAGGGCGTTTCATGATTAGAAAGGCTTGTAGACAGGAAGGAGCAGGAGAGATAGATCTTAGGCAATGAGCAAGGACAACCCCCTTCTGATTCTAGAGCATGAAGAGAAGAGAGAAGGCAAGAACGACACAGACTTAGCCAGCTATGAGGTAGGAGAGTGCCCTGCCCCCCTTCACAAGGCACAGCTGGGGACTGAGATGTAAGGAGATGCCGGTGGGAGGGGCATTTGTCGGGAACAAGCATTGAATCTGTGGAGCCTCGTGTGCACTTGCCAACGCCTGGAGATTACTGTGCTCTGGATCTTGCCCAGATTGCCTGCTTCGATGAACTTCTTGCTCTGGTTACTGTTTTGCTCACCTTGCTTATTGGACTACTCGCAGCCAGAGGCTGTTGAACATGCATGTGAGAGCTTTGCTCCAGGACTTGTAGTAAATGTTGGGGAGTTCTAAAGGGGAGTTAGACCTGTTCTCTGGCTGTGTTGCTTTCGTGCCACGCCCCAGGTCATCACAAATACTCAGGTAAGTTTCAAGCCTATGTTCAGTATGAACAAGAGTATCCCTCCCCCCCCTTTTCATACCTAAAAGCAGAAGGTGGTCTATTTTCAGGTGTTCTTGAAGAGGTGGAACCAAAAAGTTTCCTTCGCTCATCTCTTGGTGTAAATGGCCTTTGAGTTCTTATCGTCCTTAGTGTACTTCGTGCTTCATTTATGATCTCAGCACTAGTCTTTTGGACAGGTAATATAGGCTTATAGAATGCTTCTGAATAGTCTACAATTTTGTTCTTTGAAGACTGCATATTGCTGCACAGAAAATTATTAAAGACAGGATTATTTCCTATGTAAGTTTTTAGAGTTCAGATTACACAGTAATGTACATCTAATCCTAGTAGTTCCCAATATACTGGACATTAGTCCATGCTGCTTAGCCATCTGTCTGCACTGCAGATTAGCATAATCAGTCTAGTCTATACATAAGCAAAAACCATACTATGACAGGGTTCTCCAATACAGTACGCTGATATACATACATTTATGATATACAACTTCCAACTGTAATGAATATCCTTCAGCAAGTAATTAACAAATACACATAAGACATATATACCACGATAAACATTTCTGATAAGTTTGAAGCACATAGAGCTTATAAAATAAAATTGGACCCTGGCAGGTTCACAGCTGAATATCAAGACAGTCAGCCTATTAGTTAGCTAGAGCCCTAAGCTATTCAAAGCTTTAAAGCTTAAGACCAACATTTAGAATTAACTCTGGAAAACAACAAGCAAATGGAATCAGTGAAGATTCCATATTGGAATAAAATTCCATACTGGAATAAAAACATCGTAATATTATTTGTTAATTAACAAGCATAATTGCTGCATTTTGCAGCAACTTATGGAATTTTGTTCCAATCTCTGGAACCTATTCAATAGTAGAGCTATTTTAAATAGTCTTAATATGATCTAATCGAAATATGGAAAACAGATCAGATTCCTAGGTTCCCCACTAATGCTAATCACAGTGTTACGGATTTTTAAGGTCTCATTTAAATATCTTTATGTTGCCTAACTTTATCTCATTTCTGAAAAAATGTGGGCTTTCATTTTCTTTCTCTCATATTAAAGCTTTATGCGAAAAAGCATCTTGATTTTTGCTGTTCTGCACTTATCAGTGGAAGAACTGGGCCAAGCAGGACAGAGTTAATAAGACAGAAACACAACAGAATGCCTTAGAAGTCGAAGTAAGAAATAATGACTGCACATCTAAATTTGATAAAAGACTTACAAGTAGCAAAGCAGCATGTCATCTTAAGTCTTCTAATACTTAATACCCCCAGAATAAATGTTATAGATCACTTAGACCTACAGTACCAAAGGTCCAATCAAACCAGCATACCCCCTCTCTTACTATGTTATTAAAGAAAGTTTACAGACCATCTAAATTGTTCAGAGATAAGAGTTTTTGAACCTGCAAAAAGAACAGCAATTGTTCCAACTAATACAAAGCTTCTTCTGATACTGGAGCTACAATTATTCTTGCCCTACTTAATGACAAAAAACCCACGCAGAAGTATAAGAAGCACAGAAAATCTTTTTACAAAAATGAAAGATACACAAAAGCCACTCATTGAAAGCATCTCTGTTACATGCTCTCAGTCAAACATGGTAATTCTCCAAGTTGAAATAAAAACTACACTGATATCGCTTTATAAAAGCACTTAAACACCTATTAGTTTATATTTTAGTGAGTGATGCAATAATGACATTTTAGCAGGATTTGAATGATAAAGAGAAAAATCTAGTTTCAAAAGAAAGAAGGCAACACTATATGTATTATTAAACAGAGAATAAGCATTGTTGATTAGTATTTAAATATTAGTCAAGAAAAATGCTAATATCCTTTTTCTTCCTAGAAGAATAAACAATCAATTTAAAAAATAACTACGATCCGTTTCAGTATATATATATCAATAAAACCTATTTTAATGCATTTATAATTTTTAAAAAGCACTGTATTAGTCAGCAATCCATTTAGAATATTTGATTTGTTACTGCCAAGGCATAAAAAAGACACACCAATTTCAATGTAATTTCTGCAGTTCTTGTTTCCAAATCATTTCTTTTCAAGCCCAGAGATCAGAAATATATTTCATCACAGAGAGCTGGCTTGTTTTACATATCTGCACTTGATTAAACCCAAACCTCTGTAGGTAAATGTGTGTGAACTGGTTCCACTGGAATGCATTATGTTTAAGTAACAAGGAAATATTAAAACCTAGTTGTAATAGTATATCCATTCCTATATTTACTTGCTAATGAACTTGTGAAAAATCTTATTCTACAGTTTTTGTAGAGAATTCAAATAAATTTTCTAGTATCAAGCTGTTTCTTTCCTTCTTTTTAGCTCCATTCACACAACTATTCCATTTAGTTCGATTTGGTCCATTTCGTCTGTTTTTAGCTTCTGAATTAATTATTTTGCACCTTATTTAAGCAACCACTTAAATAATAAGAAACAAAGAATAAAAGCAAGCCGCCCTGAAAAAACTTAATTTTTTCCAGTTGCACTCAGTAGTGAGAAATCCAAGAGGACTTTAGTTGGAAATTTTAAATAATAATTCTTCAATCAACAGAGAAGACTATTTTTTACGCTCAATAGATTTTTAGAAGCAGTTTGTAAATTGGCATCAAAAGCAGTATATATTTTATTTAAACAGAATTCTGACTAGATCTTATTAGGCATTTGGTATCCCTAAAGAATATCTAGCTAGAAAAATAGAACACAGTTTAACTCTGATGTGTTTAATTTGTATCATGGTGACCAAAACTGGATATAGTATTCCAACTATGGGTTTCCTAAAGCAGTATAAATCTGTATACTGCAACATACTGCTGGCTCATATTTAAGTGGTTGTCCACTAGGATTCCTAGATCCCTCTCACAGTTATTGCTGTTGAGCCAGGTACTACCTATTCTATACCTGTGCATTTAAATTTTCTTGCCCAAGTATAAAACCTTACTTTTCTCACCACTGAGTTGCATTTTGTTGTATATGGCCCAGTGTTCAAGTCTATCAAGATCCTTCTGGATCTTCAGCCCATCTTCTAAAATTGAATTCCTGAATGGTTTTCACTGTCATGAATGTTAACACAAAACACAGAAACAATAAAATGGAGAAGTCGCTAAAGGCTATTTAGTCCAATCTCATGCTCACATTCACTAAGCCATCCCTAACTGCTGAGTGCTGACCATATAACCCCCCATTTAAAGATCATCAGTGATCTGTTTAACAGAGATTAGAACACTCCTGGGTCTAAATATTTTCCTTGTGTACAATTCAAAATTACAGTATAAGATTCCTAGTAAGCAAAGATATATAAAGTGTTAATTTCCTCATCTCAAAAATAATTCAGCAGATGCAGACATTTCTATGTTTAGGTAGAAATATGTGGTGCCAACAGTAAAGAAGCCCTTGAGTCAAGCTAACTTTGGGATGCTTAAATACAGTTTCATTGGCAACAGTTACAGAAGCATCCCTTTCTTTGCAAAGTTTTTCAAATTCCCAAGTTTGGCTTATAGCCTCCAAATTCTTTGATGGTTTCATTTAAACACTACCAGCCTTGCTGAATTTTCATACTCAGATAAGCCAAACAAGTGGTGAAATTTATTTCTGAGCCATAACCATTTTTTTGTAATGCAAGAATTACAGAAACAAAAAGATAGATGACCTTTTTCTTGTCCCATCCTCTTTAGTCTCTTTGTTTTTGTTTTGTTTTTTTATAAATTTTATAAATTTTCTATTAATTACATTTCTTAGTGCTTAATAAACACCGTGTTATCTGGGTATTTAATTTGCTTAGCAATACAGATTCTATTCTATCTCCACCCCTTTTTTCCAACCACTGCTAATAGTCTCTTTGTTAAATAACATGGAAAGATAAACCTCATGGCCTTAAATCAACACAGGTTATAGAGTAAAGAACAAAATCATCTTGAGAGGGACAATTGTGTTCATACCTTTCTTTCATCTTGTGATAGTTGAATGAGGATTTGAAAACTCATGACATACATCACCTAAATTCTTATCCCTCCTTGTAAGAAATTTAAGCACCAAAAGGTTAGCAGCCCTTCTATTCTTCCCAGTTCAATTTCCTCTCTTCCCTCAACTGATACTTACAAGCAAACAGATGCTTGCTGTGCTGTTTTTAGTTCTTGTGGGTGTGAGAGGAGGTTATATGATGTTATGGTGAACTATTTTCATCAAAAGACATAATGTGGATTATTTGGTTTGACTCTGCTTCTGTGCTTTATAAATCATACTTCGTGATTTAAGAAGATGGCAAACACTCAGATCATATGGTAGTTCCCCATTTTTACACCTTCAGAATCTGCAAACATCTGAACAATAGCCATGGGAACTGAGGATTCTGATTCTCCACACATCTGAAAGACACTATGATGCATATGGAGAAAACAGATTGAGTAATACATTTGTGATTAAAAGAATCAATATGAGATTCAGCTCTCCTACCCATCATAGTTTTAAATCAATTTTCTATTTAAGCCTTTTTCTTAGATATATATTCCTCTCAGCCTATTAAATTCTTAATCCCTGAAGAAACTGTCCCATATGGGGGACTTCATTACAGTTTTGTTAAAGAAATGTCATAAAGTTTAACAGATGAGCTCAGAATTATTCCAAAATTACTCTATATTGACAGGTGTTTCCCCAACATATTAGCTCATGGTTAACTAAATCAAAATTTACTTCGTTTTCTGGACTGGTACAAGACAGTAAACTACAACATACATAAACCACCTCACCAGCTGATCATGCAAGATGCTAGACTAAAATGCGGCTGGCTAGGTGTGTTTCTGCATGGTTTGTGAGCATTGTCGTTGTCATACTAACCTGGCAACGTATCTGTTGTACATTCTGCATTAACTTCTGATATAAGGAAGCACATTCACCATTTGCTTTGTTGCAAACTCGCTATTAGCTATTAATGACAAGCATCACGATGAAATGCAAGTTGATTCCAGCATTTGTCTAAAAGAGAAGAAAGGTGAAATAAATAGGGTCTTTCCTTTCCTACGTTTCGGAGACTGCCCCGCTTCAATTATATATTTAATGTTCACTATCTTCTAAGACTCCGTGGATCCTGGTAGCTGATGGTTACTGTATATAATCACTGAATCTCACCAACATCAGTCATTCCCATCAAAGTTTCACAAGCGAGAAGAGTGCGAAGAGGCACCTGCCATAGTAGATCGGCCAGATTCCTAACACGCGCTGGCCATACCAAGGGACACACAACTTATGCCCGCGCACGCTCAACCCACGCGCGGGAAACCGAATGCAATTCGCCAGGCTTCCGCGCGGCAAGCTGCCGGCGACCCGTTACCATAGCAACCGTACACGCACGGGCCTCCCTTCATTACAAGCCTTCCCTTGATTCTTCGCTGCTTAGCTTAAAGCTATCGCGGGAAAATAAAAGCTTTCGACCGAGAACGCTACGAGAAACGGGAGGTCCTCACGTACGCAAATCAGAGTTGCTTTTCTTCTCTCGCCGTAGCTGGTGTAGCATGAAAATTGGCCCCCTTTTTTTATTAAATACTGCGCAAACTCAGAAAAGCTGAGCATGCCCAATAGCGTCGACTGACGCCTTTGCCCTTCGCCTATTGGTAACTAGTGAGCCGGGAGTGAGCATGCTCAGTGGCATTAAGTGAAGCCTGTATTGTGCCCGTAATTTGTGCTCTTTTTATTTTGTGGTGCGCCCCCAAATAAAGGCGAGTAGTAAAATATTCAGAAGATGAACAGTACTGTATATTCCTTATATAACTCTAAATGTTACTTTAGCAGCACTATCTGGTGTCTATAATTATTTTTTTTCCCATAAATATTTCTCTTTCTCTTTTAATTGCCATAACATACAACTGCGATCATAGAATATTGTAGCCAGTATTACACAGCCCAAACTTCAGCAGATTCATTTGTCCCAAATATGAATTACGTAGCTTTCCCTTTTAATTTTAATCACATATAAAGCCTGACTGGTTCATGCTAGTCCACTAGTTTTCAAAATAATTCAGTTGGCTGTGTTCTCATTTAATGAAAATGCTTTATCCTAAAATAAGTTTATTGGCTTATAAATAAACATCATTTACATTAGGATTGTTTCCCCCACCCCCAAAAAGTAGCAGGATTTAAAATTGATACACATTATTAAGTCCATTTTATACATCAATCCATTAGTATTTCCTATCAGACATCAATTATACAATATTAATATTGAAAACCAACATTTAAATGCAAGTTACATAGGGTGGATTCAGGTTTATTCATCTACCTAGACAACAAACACACTAAAATCAGCAAGGTATAAGTTATTCATGACCAACTTATCTCACTGGATTTCACCAGTCAACACTAAGCATTAAAATCTGGAATCAAGCCAAGCCTAATATCACAAAGTGAACATTATTTTCTTGCTTCTCATATATATTCATCCATGTGTCTTCTCAATTAAAGAGATACCACAAAGGAAATTAAATACCATCTGCGATGAACTCTTTTTTTTCCCTTAGTATTCCATTTTGAAGCACTTTTTGGATTAGGAACCAAAGGGAATTTTTTTTCCTAAAGTCATTTTAAACATCGAATGGACGATTCATTATATTCTCTGGCATCCTCCCCAGAATCATTCCCTTACTTATGAGGTGGCGCAGACAAAACCTCTGGGTCTAATGCCATGATGCTGCCAAAATAATGAACATGAACCTTTTCCCTGTGATTATAATAATGTAACATTTAATTGAGCCACTTTTGTGTAAGAGTCACCAAGCTTTCTTGGCTCTTTCTCTAACCTCTTTCATAGGCACATTATTTCTCTTTTCCCCATTCTCTAAACTGTCAAACTCAAGAGTTAATTTTAACTTTTGTGCTTAGCTTTCCTTTATAATTTTCTCACTTAGCAGTCGCAGTTCCTTACTGTTTAATTAAAAGGAAGTTCCAATCCTTTCCACCCCTCATCTACACATAAATAGGTAACTCCTTTGAGAATCCTGATGGCTTCATGGACACATTTACATAGTTTTCCTGGCAATGATACAGAACTGATCATGTATTTTAAAGCCAAGTTGTAAAGAATTTTGTAGACAAAAACACTACAGTAGAACCTCTGGTCACGACCATAATTTGTTCCATAACTTTGGTCGCAAACCGATTTGGTCGTGACCCAACCTAATTTCGGAAATTTGGCAGAAATTTACAAAAAAATGGCGTGGAAGGGGAAATCGGCTGTGAAAAAAAAATGTGAATTTTTTGGTTGGAACGCAATATGGTCGTGGTCAGAAGCATTCATGACCAGAGCTTCTATTGTACTTCGTAATCAGAAACTGATTACAGTTCAATATTCTCAAGTCTGTATAAAGGATCATACAATGGAAATGAGAACTTTGGAAACTAATCCATGAGAACTTCATTAAGGATTCTCACCCTAATTAGCAATGACATGTGGTTCTCTAACCCTGACACTGTAATGAGTGAATGAAGTAACCAGCAAACCCAAGTAGTCCTTACTTAACAACAGTTACTAGGAATCAGAATTTCCATCATTAACTGAGCAAGTCGTAAAGCATGATATTATATAACCGCATTGCTCAGTGATAACAATTCTGGCATTCTCTGTTGCCATCATTAAGCAAGGATTGTGTATTGTTAAACAAGACTCAGGTGGCTCACAAGGAGACCAGCAGGCAGATAAGTGGCTGCTGCCAGATGGGGAAGAGTACGTGGGTGGCTGATGAGGCATGGCACAAGTACAGCTTGGCCAGCAATGGCAGCTGATGGATGGGAGAGGGCGACTGAAACTTTGAGGACCAGCCATAAATACCACTCATTCAGGGACACTGTAATTTTAAATGGTCACTGAAAGAGTGGCTGTTAAACAAGCACTACCTGTAGGTTTTATATTGCAGTCAGGTAGTCTTCACTAATTAGACTGGAAACTCTAATCCACTTATAAGTAAAAAAAAAAAAAACCAAACAAACATGTGAACACACTGCAGTTGTGAACACATAGATGTCCAGCAGTTACCATTATTAAGGACTGCGTAGGTCATTAAGCTATTGACTTCCTTCTGACTTCCCCACTGACTTTGCTCGTCAGAAGCTGGCAAGGAAAGTAGTGAATCACAATCACATGACTATGGGGTGCTGCAAGGTTGTAAATAGAAGGACTGGTCGTACCTACAACTTGCTCAGCATCATCATAAATTCAAATGGTTCCTGCATGACTGATTTGTTAAACAAGGACCACCTGCAGTGGTTAGTACCTACAAGCATCCTAACTACTGCAATTTGAACTAGTTTTAAGTTTCTGGGCTGTTTTCAAAAGCAGCTCCATTCATCTAATAATATAGTAATGAGAGTGTGAATTACAGTCACCAATGATGCATTGTCCAGATAAACTTAAAATTGTTTCACCAACAAAAGCTCTCCTAGTCACAGCCACTTTCAGTGTTTTTGTGGTAATTAAACATGTAGGAGAGCCCCCAAGGTGCAAATCTGCTCCCTCGAGGTGACTTCATTTGTAATAATCACTGGGGATGTGTCTGAGCCAAAGTGTTTATGTAATTCTGCCTTGCTATCACAAAAGTTTAGCTTGTTTCTATCCATCTAGACTAGGCTGGGGAATTTTGGGATTTGAAGTCCACAAATCTTAAAGATGCATAGACCTTCACAGCCTCCAAGCTTGAGTTTAGGACTTCCACAACATTTTCAGCTTGGCCTGAGGTGGATCTGGCAATCATCAGCATACTGCTGTGACCTCACCCAAAACTAACTTTTCTTAGCAGCTTCATAAACAGCAGGAAGGACAGGGACATGTCCTGTAGCACCCAATGGTACAGTATATATTTAATGCTGAATGCACAATGTTTTCTGCAAAAGCTTCCCTCCTGGATTTCTCTTCAGCTTTCTTTGCTCCAGCAGTTTAAATTACAGGTAGGGAAGCCTTTTATCTTTTCTATTATTAAGCCTTTTCTATTATTAATATTAAGTCACCACACTATTCACTGTCAGAGTAAGCAACATTATGCAGAGCACAGAAAAAGAATAGGCAGTAATAAGCTTAAAGAAATGGAAGGCAGATGATAAAAGGGGATTTAGCTACATTAAAACCTCAATTTTACAGACCAACTGTGGGGAAGGGACCTCCATAAAAACAGAATGCCTGTTAAATCCAAATTGTCATCATTAACATATTTTGATCATTTGCATCAATTTACATCATTTGCATGAATACTTAATTGACATAATTTACATCATTTGTGTTGATTTATATCATTTGCAAAATTTCAAACTTATATGCTTACACAAGTGATGCAAACTGATGCAAATTATGTAATGATGAAAATTAAATCAGGACTGAGCCCTCATTTGCGGGATTGCCCAGTGTTCTCACCCCTCCTGCTTAAAATAACCTCAAATCACAGGGTGGAGTCAACTGTTAACTCAGAATCTGATACTTGATCCTGTGCAACCTGAGCAATCCAGTCAGTAATGTGTTTCTGTGTCTGGAAGTTGAGAGAGTCTGGGACAGTCTTACAGTCATCAGCTTAATCCTGACAAAACCAGATAAGGGCCTTTTCCTTCCTATTCCTGGGAACTGTCAGTCTTTAATTGTGGATGGGGTCACACTTCCCCATTTGAGATTAGTGCTCAACCTGGGGCTTTCTTGAACCTGCAGTTCCTGCTTATAGAGCGAGTGGCAGATATGGCCAAGAAAGGCTTTGTAGAGATTCATCTTATTCACCCATTATGCTCATTCCTAGATTTTATTTATTATTTATTTATTATATGTATTTATATGCCGCCATTCTCCCGAAGGACTCAGGGCGGCAAACACAAGTTAAGAAACAAGTACAAAAAAATCATAATTTAATCCAAATAATTAATTAGTAGTAAATAATAAAACCCGGAATCAGTCTCAGCCTATTTGTTTGAAAAGCCAAGTCTTCAAGTCCTGAAGGAAGGAGCGGAGATCAGGAGCCATCCGGAGCTCAGTAGGTAATTCATTCCAGAGGGTGGGAGCACCCACAGAGAACGCCCTACCCCTGGGCACAGCAAGGTGACATTGGCTCGCCATCGGAACCCTGAGGAGAGCGGCTCTACGTGAGCGAACAGGACGGTGAGAGGCAGGCAGGAGAAGGTCATGCAAATATCCCGGACTTAAGTCATGAAGGGCCTATTCTTATATATTGATTCTTATATATAGATTGAGAGATCTACCTCCTAGGTGGATTATTGCAACATGCAATTGAGGTTTCATGGGGTTGATCTTGGAAGACCACTCAGAAGCTACAGCTGCTCCAGAATGTGTAGGTAGTAATGGGCTTGATTCAGTTTATTCATGTGACACCACTGCTCCATGAGCTGAACTTGTTGCCAGTTGGCTTTCAGGTGTAATTCAAGGTTTTGGTTACCAACTATGAAGCCCTTCATGACACAAGGCCTGACTTTTTGAGAGACCACCTATCTCCAATAGTTTCAGCCTATCCTGTACAATCAGGCAGATTAAGTATATGGCAGTCCCTCCCATTGTTATCTAGAGACGCCCAAGGAAATAGTTCTCTCTCATAGTGCCTCCTCTCTGGAACAGCATTCCTACATTCCTGATTTGTATGCTATCTCTCTCACAATGTTCAAGTAATCTTAAAAAGTCAATATTTCCTAAAGCCTTGGGTTAGGACAGGTAGGATGTCCAGACCCTGTAGGATTTTTGTTTAATTGTGAGTCGGTTTCTTTTTTCAGACTCTTGTGGTTTATGTTTTTATGATACCACTATTTCATTGTTTTCAATAAATTGCAAATGGCTCAGAGTCTTGTGCAGTTGGACAGCTTCTTAAATAGATAAATCAGGTAGTCCTCAACTTATGAGCCTAAAATTAAGTGAGACATTTGTTAAGTGAGTTTGCCCCATTTTACAATCTTTCTTGTCACAGTTGTTAAGTGAATTGCTGCAGTTCATAAGTTAGTAACCTGATTATTAAGTGAATCTGGCTTCCCCATTGACTTTGCTTGTCAGAAGGTTGCAAAAGGTGATCCCATGGTCCCGGGACACAGCAACAGTCATAGATACGGTATGAACAAGTTGCCTCGCATCTGAAATCTGATCATATGACTATGGAGATGCTCCAAAGGTCATATCTGTGAAAAACGGTCATAAGTCTCTTTTTTCAGTGCCATAACTTTGAACGATCACTAAACAAACTGTTGTAAATCGAGAATTTCCTATAAATATTTTCATGACAAACTACAGAAAATAATAATATGGAATAAGCTATACAATAAGGTAAAAATTAGGATTTGGTTTTTTTGTCACTAGTGATTTTTAGCAATTTTGGCTGTGCTAATTTTATGGCTTGTTCACAATATACACTCCCTATTTTTATCCTCATAATCCCATAATAGAAATAGCCTCTTCCTACAGTTTTGTGTTACACATGGCCATGTTGCATAAATTTTGCCACACAATCCACTTCTCTTCTAAGGAAGTGTGTTTATGTGAACAGACCATAGCCTGGATAATCACTGGTATATTCCTCCACCCAGATTACATAGAAAAAAGAAGGTAGCTGTATCATAGGGGGGAGGAAAAGACATGCAACTGATGCAAAATACGTGCGATACATGCAGTTTACTGATGAAACACAGATGGAACTCAAAACATTCAGTCATATCCTTCTGTGCAGACAACATTCATATAAAATAGCAATGAAAGGCTACCTGATATGAATTTTAGCCACCTTCCTGTCCTGGTTAATTCCAGTTCAAAAATTGTCAATGAAAAGACATTTCTTTCCAAAATAAACAGCAGGGATAAAATGCAAATACATCAAACCTGAAGCCATAATAAGAAAAAAGTTAAATCTACTTGTCTGGTTCAGCTCTTTAATTGGAAAAGTATAAGTATTTCACATGCAGTTTGACCAGGGGTGAAATTTAAAATTTGTTACTACTGGTTCTGTGGGCGTGGCTTGGGGGGGTAATGTGACTGGGTGGGAATGGTCATTTTTTTTTTTATTTTACAGCCTTAAGAGGTTGCAGAAAAAAATGCTTTTAGAAGCCTCTGACAATCAGGCAAGTCATCTGGGATTGCCAGAGGCTTTTAAAGGCATTTTTTTCCCTACAACCTCTTGGGCTGAAGACGTGCAGAAAAAAATGCTTTTAGAAGCCTCTGATGATCAGGCAAGTCAGCTGGGATCACCAGAGGCTTTTAAAGGCATTTTTTCCCTACAACCTCTTCAGCTGAAGAGGTTGCAGAAAAAATGCTTTTAGAAACCTCTGAGTCGCGCGATAATCAGAGGCTTTTTTAAAAAAAACTTTTAAAAGTATTTTTTCGGCTGAAGAGGTTGTAGAAAAAATGCTTTTAAAAGTAAAAAAAACAGCCTCTGAAGATTGTGCGGCTCAGCTGGGCATAATGCGGGGGGGCCCACGGGGATTTTTGCTACCGGTTCTCCGAACCACCCGCCGCCATCGCTACCGGATCGGGTGATCCAGTCCAAACCAGGAGCATTTCACCCCTGAGTTTGACCCTGAGATTTACACTAAATGATCTATTTATGCTAAATAAAAAAAAGTCAAGAACTGATTAGATAGAAACCTCTATTACTATAACTTTTTCACTTACTTATTAAAATGCAATCTTAGTCTTAATTAGATAATAGTAAGTCACTACAGGGACACGGTAGCGCAGTGGCTAAGATGCTGAGCTTGTCGATCGAAAGGTCGGCAGTTCAGCGGTTCAAATCCCTAGTGCCGCATAACGGGGTGAGCTCCCCGTTACTTGTCCCAGCTTCTGCCAACCTAGCAGTTTGAAAGCACATAAAAAATGCAAGTAGAAAAATAGGGACCACCTTTGGTGGAAAGGTAACAGCGTTCTGTACACCTTTGGTGTTTAGTCATGCTGGCCACATGACCATGGAGACGTCTTCAGACAGCGCTGGCTCTTTGGCTTTGAAACGGAGATGAGCACTGCCCCCTAGAGTCGGAAACAACTAGCACATATGTGCGAGGGGAACCTTTACCTTTAAGTCACTACAGTGGATCTGAATCTACCCAGGGGTGAAATGCTCCTGGTTCGGATCGGCTTGGCCGAATAGGTAGCGATGGCGGTGGGCAGTTCGGAGAACCTGTAGCAAAAATCCCTGCCCCCGCCCCCCCCATGCCCAGCTGAGCCGCGCGATCATCAGAGGCTTTTTTCTTTTAAATGCCTCTGACGAGCCAAGCTCTGACAAGCCAAGCTCTGATGATCCCAGCTGAGTTGCCTGATCGTCAGAGGCTTTTTAAAAAACCCTCTGACGCTCAGGCAACTCAGCTGGGATCATCAGAGCCTTTTGAAAGCATTTTTTTACATGCTTTTACATGTAAAAAATGGTTTTAAAAGAAAAAAAATTGGCCACGCCCACCCAGTCACATTACCACCACCACCACCAAGCCACGCCCACAGAACTGGTAGTAACAAATTTTAGGTTTCACCACTGATCTAACCCTTATGTAAGATTTGGGAGCATATATGTATATATTAAGAGAATGAGTCCTCTAAACAAGATCTTCTGGTTACTACCAATTTAAGAGGAAAAGCATACATCACCAGCAAGGATGACCTTAATTAGGCTCCAGAAATCTGAATGACTGCTAGTTGGCAGAAATGTAGTGATTATTCAGAATTTCAGAGCCCAGATATGGTAGTTCTATTGATCAGTTCAAACCGCAAAGACTGTAATTCTCCGTGTATTAATGAGAAGTTAAACATTTCGCTGGTTAAAAGCTAGGGACCTGGTATACTGGAAATGGTCTCATTCCACAATTTTCAGCAGTCCCAAGAGGAAAGGAAAACCTGACAGTAATCTTTGAGGAAAAATTTTAAGGAGATAAGAGGAAGAACAACATCAGGAGGACTGAATAAGCTAAAAAAAATGAAGATGAAGAAAGAATTTTGATTTCAAAATCTTGCTCTTGATTGCTAAGAACCAAATTGCTAAAATGTAGCATAGATTTCCAGGCAATAGTTTAGGCAATCTCCCTCAAACTGTGCTCTTGAGATGTGTGCTAAGCTACGACTTCCATTTCAGGAAATGGCCCCTTTGTGCTTGTTCAAAGAAAATAAATACAGTTGGGAAAAACCCCAAACCAGCCCTGCCATATGTCAAGAGGTGTCGATCAGGTTTGCTCATTGTTGCTTGGGTTCTCCACACCAATTCAGCTTTGGCTAACGTTGAAAAGGGAACCATTTTAGTATTCGGATGGGAGACCACCAGAAAATTCCAGGGCTGTTGACTACACTTGAAAGCTGAGACAGGGGGATGGCAGGAGGAGAATCCAGAACAAAAGACCACAGCATTGTCATCACATAACTGGAAATACCTAAATGGCAGTCTCCCTTACTGCCAATCTTTTTCATCTCCTGCAAAGATGTGAAGGTCATTTCAAAAAGAGATTGGGAGAAGATAAACCCATCCCCAACCTATTTACAATGTTCTACATCAGCTTCCTGTTGAAGACAAGCAGGAAATAACAGTTATCAATAGAAGGGAATATTTGTAGCTCAGGGTAGAAATGAGGGGTCCTTGGTGAATTTGGTGGTTTTCTTATAGATATTTCATTACCAAACTAGATAACTTCATCAGTGCTCATGATGTTATGATGCACTTATGATGCTATCTAATTTGGTAATGAAATGTGTTATGTAAATAGGTTTGCTTGGTGGGAAGTTCGAATTAACTGACCCTCAGCTGATTGGCTGACCACCACAGCTGCAAGGTATATAAAGGGAGCTGGCTCCCTGGGTCAGTTGCTGGAGTCTCACTATATAATAAAGAGCTGTTGTCACTAACTACTCTGGCTTGCTGCGTCCTCATTCACCCAACTTAACATTGGCGACGATGGTGGGATTTGGAGGCCAGAAGCAGAGGAGAGCTGAAGCCACACTCGAGAAAATGAGCTAAAGCCACGTTCAGAGAAGGGGACCAGAGACCGCATCCGAATCCAGCCAGGCGAGCGAGCGGAGCACAGGAGAATCCCGAAACGATGTCTGCCTACACCCCGCCAGCGCCTTTCGACCCCAAGGAAGAGAAGTGGGGATCCTACATGTCTCGGTTCGAGTGCTTCATGGTGGCAAACGACATGCAAGGGCTACCGGACGTTCGGAAGAAAGCCCTGTTCCTGAGTCACTGCGGGCCAAGGGTCTTCGACACAGCCGAGGCATTGTCGGAGCCGAATTCGGTCCACAACATTTCCTGGTCGACGCTACAGACCCTGCTGAAAGACCACTATGCACCAACGCCATCGAAGTACGTCCAGCGCTACGATTTCCGGCAACGGCTCCAGCAGGAGGGCGAATCGATCAGCGAGTACGTCGCTGCCCTGCGTAAGGCCACAACCCAATGGGAGTACCGAGACCTGGATGAGATGCTCCTAGAGCAACTAATTTGCAGAGTGAGAGATAGCCGGCTCCAGAGAAGACTACTCGCGAGGTCAAACCTGACCCTACACATCGCCCTGGATGAGGCACGAGCGCAAGAGTCGTCAGTAAAGGCTGCAGAGAAACTAAAGAGCTCCCACCTAACCAAAACAACACAAAAGATGGCGCCAGTGCACCGAGAGGCCGTTAGCACCGCGAGCGAGGGGGAGTCTGAAGAAGAGGTCTACCGCACCGAGCAGTCCCGCACAGCACGGAGGGAGCCCAGAGACGGATGCGCCAGCTGTGGAGGGTCCCACTCATGACAAAACTGTAAGTTCAGGGACGCCGTTTGCCGTTCCTGTGAGAAGAGGGGCCACATCGCTCGGGTCTGCAGATCCAAGACACACCAGAGCTACAAACCACGTGGCCAAACCTTCCAATCCAAGCCAGCGCCACACCGAAGGCCCAACAGAGATGGCGGAAACCAGAAGGGCGCGAAATTTGAAGATGCTGGGGCCTACACCATACGCATCGCACAGACCTGCACCTCACCCGGAGAGAAGACCTACACCACGGTCGAGATCGAGGGACGGGAGTGCCAGATGGAGATCGACACGGGATCGCCGATATCCATCATGTCTTGGGAGAACCTAAAGAAAGTCATCCCCAGCGCACACAAGCGACAGCTCCAGCCACAGCATCGCAGACTGAAGGACTACCAAGGGAACCGCATACCCATCGAAGGAAGAGGCGAGTTCCAAGTACAGTACGGGGAGTTTACCGAGAAACTGCCCCTCACCATAGTCAGCGACAACCTCCCAAGCCTCCTGGGCATGGACTGGTTTAGAGCCCTAGGCATGGGATTCACCGGAGCACCCTGAAAGAGGACCTGATGCAAGAGTTCCAGGACGTGTTCGACGAAAGGCTTGGCAAGTATGTGGGGACCCCAATTTCGTTTAACCTCAACCCCAATATTGCACCCATCCGTTTAAAGCCTAGGCGGGTACCGTTCGCCCTGAAGCCCAAAATTGACATTGAACTGGACAAATTAATCAAACAAGGGGTGCTCGTTCCAGTCGACCACGCCAAATGGGAGACCCCAATTGTGACACCGGTAAAGCCGGTTGGATCAGTGCGCATATGCGCTGATTATAAATGCACAATTAATAAGGCCCTGCAGCAGAGCGCCTATCCAGTGCCCATCGTTCACCATTTGTTGCATTCCCTGGGCCCCGGCAAGATCTTCGCAAAACTCGATCTTGCGCAGGTGTACCAGCAACTGCCGGTAGATGGCGCTACCGCAGAGGCACAGACTATCGTAACCCACAGAGGGGCCTTCAAGTGCACCCGCTTGCAATTCGGAGTAAGCGTAGCCCCCAGACTTTTCCAAAGTACCATGGAGCGGCTACTACAGGGAATCCCCGGGGTGGTGCTCTATTTTGATGACGTGCTCATTACCGCCGACAATGAGCAGCAGCTAAGAGAAAGGCTGAGGGAGGTCCTAAGGAAATTCAGGGACGCAGGACTCAGAGTAAAACGAAACAAATGCATGATCGCAGTCCCCTCAGTCAAATTCCTAGGATACAGGGTAGATGGCACCGGCATACACCCCACAGAGAGCAAGATCAGGGCAATCAGAGAAGCACCCACCCCCAAAGACAAGGCAGAGTTATAGGCCTTCCTGGGACTATTAAATTTTTACGCCATTTTCCTTAAAGGCAAGGCAACAGTGGCAGAACCCCTACATAGACTGTTAACCAAGAAAGCCACTTGGAAATGGGGGAAGGCTGAAGACAGGGCATTCGTTGGCATTAAAAAACTGCTATCAGCTGAAAGCTTTTTAATACAATACAACACAACGCTTCCCCTTGTTCTAGCATGTGACGCGTCCCCGTTCGGGGTAGGAGCCGTCCTGAGCCATAGACTCCCGAATGGCCTAGAAGCACCTATCGCATACTACTCCCGAACTCTATCAAGCGCCGAACGAAATTATAGCCAGCTCGACAAGGAGGCCCTCGCCGCCGTTTCAGGAGTAAAGAAATTCCACGAGTACTTGTTCGGGAGGGACTTTGAACTAATCACCGACCATCGACCGCTCCTGGGTCTCCTCGCGGGAGATCATCCAACCCCGGCAGCACTATCGCCCAGGATGACACACTGGGCCATCTTCCTCGCAGCATACTCCTATCGCCTGGTACATCGACCAGGGGCGGACATGGGCAACGCGGACGCACTCAGCCAATGCCCACTACCCGACAGCCTAGAAGACCCCACACCCGGCATCCCCATCCTGCTGATAGACGTTTTGGACTCTGGGCCCATAACATCAGCCGAGGTTGTGAGAGCCTCAACCAAAGACCACGTGATCAGGACAGTTGCAAGTTGGGTTATGAGGGGGTGGCCGGAAAAGATTGGGAGCGGGAAGTTTAAACTGTTCGCGGGAAAACGGGACGAATTGACAATGCAAGGGGGTTGTTTGCTATGGGGCGATCGGGTTGTTATTCCTTCATGTTTAAGGGAAAAAGTCTTAACATTGTTGCATGAGGGGCACCCTGGGATTGTAAGAATGAAGGGGCTAGCCAGGAGCTACGTCTGGTGGCCCAGCATGGATACAGACATTACCGAGTGGGTGGGGAGATGCCAGCCCTGCCAAGAGTCCAGATCAGATCCACCAACGGCACCCGTGAGGGAGTGGGAAAGGCCCCAGGGACCCTGGTCCAGGATACACATTGACTTTGCAGGCCCATTTCATGGACAGACCTTCATGGTCGTCGTAGACGCATTCTCCAAGTGGTTGGAGATCAAGCTAATGAAGGCCACTACCACCGACGCAACCATCAGGGAGCTAAGACAGTTATTCGCCACCCATGGGTTACCGGACGTCCTAGTGTGAGATAACGGGCCACAATTCACCGCAACACAGTTCGAGGGTTACTTAGCGGGACTTGGGATCAGACATGTCCTTTCGGCTCCATTTCATCCGGCTAGTAACGGACAGGCTGAGAGATTTGTGAGGTCAGCAAAGGAGGCCCTTTCACGTTTAAGCCCCGGAGACTGGCAGGAAAGGATAGACAAGTTTCTAATAGCTCAGCACTCCACACCCTCTACAGCCATGGGCCGAAGTCTGGCAGAACTATTAATGGGGCGGAAACTCTGGGGAATACTAGATAGGCTCAACCCCAATTACTCCCCAGAGGTCTTCAAGGGGCGGGGAGAGGAAGCTTAGAGAGTTCACCATAGGAACACCGGTACACGCTAGAAACTATGGACAGGGCCCACTCTGGGAGCCCGGGACAATCACAGAAATCACAGGTCCCAAATCATACAGGGTAGACATGGGGGACGGGAGAGTTTGGCGCAGACATATTGACCAACTAAGAAAATGGGTAACTGCAGACACCGACGACAAATCAGACGACCCCATCTCTGACCACGACTACCAACCAGAAACACAAACTACGAGCCTGAGTGGAGCGGAGGACTTAGCTGAGGATTCTGGTATCCAGCGCCACCCCATCGAAGTAGTCCAAACAGCCGGAGAAGTCGCTGCCCACGAGGAGGTCCCGGAGGCCTCATTGGCGGAGCAGGGAGAAACAGAAAGTCCCTCCGACCTGCTCGACGCCGCCCCTCCGACTGAACTGCGCAGGTCAACTAGGACTCGCACACGCCCTAGTCACCTGAGAGACTTTGTATGTAAATAACACCCCAAGTGACTTCTGGGAGGGGAGGAGTGTTATGTAAATAGGTTTGCTTGGCGGGAAGTTCGAATTAACTGACCCTCAGCTGATTGGCTGACCACCACAGCTGCAAGGTATATAAAGGGAGCTGGCTCTCTGGGTCAGTTGCTGGAGTCTCACTATATAATAAAGAGCTGTTGTCACTAACTACTCTGGCTTGCTGCGTCCTCATTCACCCAACTTAACAAAATGTCTGCAAGAAAATCACCAAGCTCAGAAAGCACCAAGGACCTCACAAATAACAGCCAATCATCACAAAGGCAATAATCCACAGGAAGGGGAGCATTCCCCAGGGGAAGAGCCTTCTCTGTGGGGGCAACTGCCCTCTGGAATGAGCTGCCCCCGGAGATTCGTAGGATTCCCGACCTTCGCACCTTTTGCCGCGCCCTCAAAACGCTATTGTTTCACCAAGCAGGGCAGGCCTAATGCTATTTTAATGGGTTGTCTTTATTTTAGCTTTTTCGGCCAAATTATTTAATACTTTTAATTCGTCTTTTAACTTTTATATTGTTGTGGGTTTTATCTCTGGCTGTACACCGCCCTGAGTCCTTCGGGAGAAGGGCGGTATAAAAATTTAATAAAATAAAAAATAAAATAAATAAAATTTGTAAACAAGTGTCAGCAGCAGATGCCCTTTCCTCTGCAGCATGCAACATGGCACATTAAGCTAAGCTAATAACACATGAGAAAATGTTCATAATAAACATAAGAATCAGATTCTGTGCTCCTGGATGTTCTTTCTGACATCTTAAATGACATCTTCCCTTTTATTTATTGTTAATTTGCTTGCTGAGGTTGATCAAGCTATAATCCAACCCTGCCAAAGGGCACCCAAAAGGGACATTTACCTCCTGGTGTTCTCCAGTTGTGCAAGCTACCACAAGTTCAAACTGGAGTCCTAATTAGATGCCATTTAAAAACAGTTACAATAAAAGCATGTTCGTAATTGCACACTCTGTCTTATGACATGGTTGCAAAGTAGAAGTGCCATTGCTATTACAATATAGCAATGAAAGAAGCAAAATTTTAAAGCATGTGCATTACGCCTCTACAGTTTGCATCATTTCTAAAAATGGTATGTTCTTTGATGGAAAAGTAACTTAAATGTCATATTTCGTTTAAAATGAAAAATTGGTGTCTGTGAAAAATAAAGTATTTTTCTAACTAAATGTTAAAAACGTAATTTCTAAATGCAGCTTAATTTGCAAATAATAAAAATAGCTTTTAATGCTGAAGTCAAAAGTTCAATCTCAATTTTTTTTTAATTCTTGCCTGTTATGCAAGAATAAAACCAAATCAGTGCTAGTTCAAAATGAGATGCAGAGGTTATTATTTGATTTATGTTTTTGTCTTGAAAATAGGTGAAGAAATGAAAGTTTTTCCCTCTAAGACATGGCAAAAATGTCAGGAGAGAGGTCTACTCAGATGTTATTATCATGCTGGCTTTTTGTCTCTCACTTCAGTTATGCAAAACTATAATTTACTTGCTTATTTGATTTATATAGCTGCCCATCTTAACAAGTGGATCTCAACAGCTACATAGTCCCTATACACATAGCCATGGCCATCCGGTCACATGACCAGCTAGCCACGCCCACCCAGTCACATGACCTCCAAGTCACACCCACAAAATAAGCCACGCCCACAGAACCAGTAGTAAAAAAATTTAGAACCCACCCCTGATCTTAAGCCATAAAAATAATTAAACAATTAAGATAGTACAAAATAAATACATATGGCGTCAAATAAAACTGTTACTATGGAGGTTAATACAACCAGGAAACAGGGCCCTTAACACACTCGGGGACCAGGCTTGGATACAGAAGGCCAACAGGATCAGGGTCACTCTGGTATCTGAAGGGAGTATATTCTAGAGTAGGGTCCCCAACCCCAACCCCAGGGCCATGGCCTGTTTGGAACCGGGTCACAGAAGTGGCGGGCACTCATGCTCACACACGCAGTTCCACTTGCATGAGTGGCAGGCACTTGCGTGGGAAGCTCCACTTGTGTGAGCGGTAGCTACTTGCACATGAAGCTCCATTTGTATGAGCACCCGCAATGGAGCTGTGCGTGCTTGTGCGCGCATCTGCCACTCACATAGAACCATTCATTCTCCCCCACAGATATTCTTTGCTGCCAAAACATGTTCCCAATCTGCTTGATTAAATTGAAAGGGTAGGAATAACTAGAAAAAGACAGTCCCTTAAGGTAACCCGGCCCCAAGCCATGAAAGGAGTTTAAAAGTGATAACCAGCACCTTCCATTGCACCCAGAAACACACTCTCAACCAATGCACTTCACAAAGCAATGGTGTTATATGTATTGAATTCTCATCTTTTACTCCCTTGTAGCCATATTCTGCAGCAATTGAAGCTTCCAAATGCTGAAGGGCAACCCCACATAGAGCACATTGCAGTAGTTTAGATAAAGGTCGCAAAAACATGGTTTGCCATGTTCTAGTCCAGCGGCCCCCAACCTTTTGGGCACCAGGGACTGGTTCCGTGGAGAGAAATTTTTCCATGGGGTGTGGTTTCATGTGATGCCTGCATCTCATGGATGGGACTTTGCTTATTTGTGAAACAGGCATGTCGGAGCCCTGTGCAAATCCACAGACTGGAGGTTAGGGACCCCTGTTCTAGTTCCCCAAATCTTTGTGGTCTGTTTTTTATATATATTATAAACTATTAGCTAATTAATTATTAGCAGTCCCAAGAGTTGCTTTGTAGGCAGGAAACAAATACATGAAAACTCTTATATATTTTGCAAATATATATATTTGGATCCTAAATAGTTAAACTGCAGGGACTTTTCCAGGCAGTTATCAAGAGTCAACAGTGACTTGAAGGCACCAAAAATATGCCAATATATCAGGGGTGAAATCCAGCAGGTTCTGACAGGTACTGGAGAACCGGTAGTGGAAATTTTGAGCAGTTCGGAGAACCGGCAAATACTATCTCTGGCTGGCCCCAGAGTGGGGAGGGAATGGGGGTTTTGCAGTATCCTTCCCCTGCCACGCCCACCAAGCCACACCACACCCACCAAGCCACACCCACAGAACTGGTAGTAAAAAAATTTGGATTTCACCACTGCAATAAATAAGACATTTGGAGTCCTAAGTTACACACTGCAAGGCAGGCAGAAGAAAAGAGCAGCCCTCTCTTCCATGCATACCCCTGCCCTGCTTTGTCATTTCTCAACACTCTAGTCAGCATTTTACCAGGTTTGTTTGTTTTTTTAAATTAGATTTATATGCCGCCCTTCTCCGGAGACTCAGGGCAGCTTACAATGTGTTAAGCAATAGCCTTCATACTTTTGTATATTTTATACAAAGTCAGCTTATTGCCCCCACAAACTGGGTCCTCATTTCACCTACCTTAGAAAGGATGGAAGGCTGAGTCAACCTTGAGCCTTGGAGAGATTCGAACTTGCAATAATTGCAGACAGCTGAATGTTAATAACAGGCTTTTAGTCTGTTGAGCTATCCAGGCTCCTGGGCATATTTTCTGGGCATATTTGTTAGAATACCAGTCAATCTTCCCTTTCAAGGATTTTACTGCCATTAGGAAAATACAAGAAGCTGGTGCAAGTACAAACAGCTCTTGACTTATAATAGTTCACTTAGTTCAAACTTACAAGGGCACTGAAAAAAGTGAATTATGACTATTTTTCATAGTTACCTTTGAAGCATCCCCATGGTCATGTGATCAAAATTCAGATGCTTGGCAACTGGATCACACTTATGACCATTGCATTGTCCCAAAGTGATGTGATCACCTTTTGACGAACAAAGTCAATGGGGAAGCCAGATTCACTTAACAATCAGGTTACTAACTTAACAACTGCGGTGATTCACTTAACAGCTGTGGCAAGAAAGGTCGTAAAATGGGCAAAGCTCTATTAACAAATGTCTCACTTAACAACATAAATTTGGACTCAATTGTAGTCATAAGTCGAGGACTACCTGTAAAGAAGGGGAAGGGAGGCTTATGCCTTGTCCACTGACTTGCGATGCATTCCACAAACATGTGAGCAGGCTTAAAGCTACAATTCTATGTGTATTTCCCAAATAATGCATGTGCTCAGTGATCACAAAGTCTAATAATGAGTAATCCCCAACTTCCTGCCAAAGCTGAAGTATTTTTCCCCTAATCTTCCCTTCAGGAAGAAGGAGTATGAGAAACTGGAGATGTACCAGGGCCTGAAGAAGGAAGTAGATGGGATGTGAAAAATAAAGGTAGGAGCACTTAGGACTGTGTTTCCTAGATTCGTACAGTGCTGCCAATAAATTCCAGGAACAACATCAGAACTTTCTGTCCAGAAGAGTACAGGACTAAGAACAGCTAAGATCCTGAGCAGAACCTTCAAGCTCCCAAGCTTTTGATAGAGGAGCCAAAGGTGTTTTTTTTCAAGAGGCAACTGGACTTTCTGGTTTTTTCTTTGAAAATGTTTCACTACTCATCCAAGAAGCTTCTTCAGCTGTGACTGGATGGTGGGGAATGGAAGGATTTATATTCCTTGCAGACAGCTGGACATTTGCATTCTTTAAGGTTCTTTAACAACCCACTAAAAGAATGCAAATGTCCAGCTGTCTGCAAGGAATGTAAATCTTCCATTCCCCGCCATCCAGTCACAGCTGAAGAAGCTTCTTGGATGAGAAGCAAAACGTCTTCAAAGAAAAACCAGAAAGTCCAGTTGCCTCTTGAAAAAAGCATCTTTGGGACAACCATGACTTGGATGACTAAGCATCTCCATAGACACTTTGATAAACGACTCAAGATTGAAGAAGACACATACCACCCGTAAGGGTGAGATTTGTTTTTTTAGGGTACACTGCACTTAGATGTAAGTGATCTTGTAATCATTAAGATGAAATGAATTCGAAATTCATTACATCTTAATTCAAAATTAGTTATTAATGAATATGTGGGATTTCTGAAATTGTAATAAATCAATCTGGATTGATTATGGATTGACTGATTGTATTTTTACACACTGGACTTTTTGAAAAAAAATTCAAAAAATTAATAAAAACTAAAAACAAGTACTAGAACCAATAGAAACTACCAATAGCAGCTACCATTTTTCCCCCTTCTGTTCAATAGCAAGCCACCTCTAGAGATAAGTAGTCCTATTGCAGCCATCATGGCTTTTAGTCAAAATAATTACATATTTAATAGTTTGCCTTGCTCAATTGGCAAACTAGTTACTCTCACAAGAACACATTAAACGACAATACAACTGCCAATAAATATTGTAATAGTAATTTACAATGTTTTCACTGGAAGTGACAACATTTATTTATTCATTTATATATTATTTGTATTTCTATGCCACCCAACTCTCTGAGGACTCTGGGCGGCTTACAACAAAGACAATATAAACAATATACAATAAGAAACGTTAAAAAAACCCATACACACCGCTCATGGCGGGATCTCGCAAGATCACAGCGGCGAGATCAACGGCCTGCCGGAAAAGCCAGGTTTTCACCATTTTCCGGAAGGCCAGTAGGGTGGGAGCGGTCCGAGCCTCAGGAGGTAGCTGATTCCAGAGAGCCGGGGCAGCCACAGAGAAGGCCCTCCCCCGCGGACCCGCCAGCCGACATTGTTTAGCTGACAGGACCCAGAGGAGGCCAACTCTGTGGGATCTTACCGGTCACTGGGAGCTATGCGGTAGAAGATGTTCTCGAAGATAGCCTGGCCCTAAGCCATATAGGGTTTTAAAGGTAATAACCAACACCTTGAATTGTGACCGGAGATCGATAGGAAACCAGTGCAGCTCACAGAGGATTGGTGTAATGTGGGACTACCTAGGTGCACCCATGACCACTCGAGTGGCAGCATTCTGGACCAACTGTCGTCTCCGAACACTTTTCAGGGGTAGCCCCATGTAGAGCGCATTGCAATAATCCAACCTTGAGGTGACAAGGGCATGACTGACTGTGAGAAGAGCCTCTCGATCCAGGTAGGGTCGCAATTGGTGTACAAGGCGAACCTGTACAAAGGTCCCTTTAACCACAGCTGCTAGGTGTTGCTCTAATCTCAGCTGTGGGTCAAGGAGGACACCCAAATTATGAACCTGTTCTGGGGGACAGCTTCTCCCCCACCCCAGGGCTAAGGATGGACAATCGACATGGTCCTTGGGAGGCAATACCCACAGCCACTCGGTCTTGTCTGGGTTAAGTCTGAGCCTGTTGACTCCCATCCAGACTCTCACAGCCTCCAGGCACTGGCACATCACATCCACTGCTTCACTGAAATGATGCAGGGTAGAGATATGCAGCTGGGTATCATTGGCATACTGCTGATATCTCACCCCGTATTGTCGGATGATCTCCCCTAGCGGTTTCATATAGATGTTGAATAGAAGGGGAGAGAGGACCAAGTCCTGAGGCACCCCACAAACGAGGGGCCTAGGGGTCGACCTCTGTCCTCCTATCAACACCGACTGAGACCGACCAGAGAGATAAGAGGAGAACCACCGTAACACGGTGCCTCCCACTCCCAACTCCCTTAGTCAGTCTAGTAGGATACTAGACTGACTAATGGTCCCATCATACAGATTTTGTCCAGAAGCCCTAGATATTTTCAAGTTTGCTTCAGCTCATGAGAACCCTACAGCTTGGATATCCTACCTGCAACTTTAAGAGCTCCAGAGCTAAACATGCTGCCAAGATCCATCATCCTTTTAATCCCTCCACTCTTACACGGCATGATAAAATCCTATTTGTTCTTATAGAATTAAGGGGAAGATGTGAGCAAGCTTGGATGTGATGAAACACAAGAAAGAATTTAATTTATATTCTGTCTCATACCTGCAAAACATTTAAAAAGACAGATGGGGTTTCTGAGTTGTGCCCTATTTGGGAATCAACATTTTATGGGCTTAGTGGTAAATTTAGATTCTCACAACCTCTATATACTTTTTCAAGCATCCCAAGAACAGCTATGTCAAATCACAGTAAGAATGATATATTTATATTGGCTAAATGCTTTTGCTTACCTAATTTGTATATAAATGCAATAAAAGTGTATTCCTTATAGAAAAATAAAAACTGAAAATTGGAGAAAGTGGTGTTATTTTTTTCAGCATGACTCTTAAAATTTCCAATTTCTGTCTTTTAATGATTATTTATATCCATTATAAATAGACAAACTTCATTTTTAGTTTATCTCCAGTTCGTACATTTCTAATAAAATTTGTATATAGATGTTGTATTATAAATCTACCCTGACAAAAAAAGGCTAACATGTCACTAGTTGAAAAATGCATTTTAAAAACACTATAGTATATTGAAATCCATGAAGAAGACTGCATTCCAAGGCAATTAGGTATATTATATATACATATATAGCAGGGGTGAAATCTACTTACCTTCCTTACTGGTTTGGAAGTGCATGCGCTGCTCGCATGCGCAAGCAGACCTTCTGCGCAAAACCACCTGTGCATGCGCAGAAGGTAAAGAACACATCACTTCCTGGTTAAAACCAGGAAGTAACGACACCCAGGCAGGTGGGCGGAGCTTCACTCCGCCATCACTACCAGATCGTTGAACCACCCGGCACAATCACTACCGGATCGCCCGATCCGGTCGGAATCGGGAGGATTTCACCCGATATATAGTTATACTGAAAAGGTACTTAAGATTTTCTAAAATTGGCTCACTGCAAAATCACCCACATCTCACTAGAAAGCAACAAATATGGTAGAAAATATTACTTTAATTAATTATTTTACATCTCTCTATGTACTGTAGATATGGAATTCTGGCTAGTTAAACTTTATTCAGGAAATGCTAAAGCATAATTTCCTTGCCTCCAAAACAAGCATTGTGTGTTCCTGCCATTGAAATAGCATCCATGTATAGAATGCATTTCCTCTGTCCAACTAATTGGAGTGCTTCTTAGAGCTTATTGGTGGGTGTGGTCAACTAAGAGGGACAGAAAACTCCTCCCAAAACAAATCATATGACTACATGGCATGTAGTTTGGGATGATTAAGTGGGCTAAATGACCTTCATCACAAAAAATGAACCACCTTAAATATTGCTGCCCCAATATTTCCCACTGACAGGGAAATGTTTTGTTTCCATTCTTTTGGTGAAAATGTAGTGAGATTCAATATTTTCTTTAATTTTGCTTCAGGCAGCAAAATTAAGGCTTGCCTTAAACCTTATTAACAACATTTTAGCCACGATTTCAGTACTCGCCATATAGCAATATAGCATTTTTGGTTGAATAAGCCCAATTCAACTGATCCTGAATAGAGGGCCATTCACAAAACTAAATCTCAGAACAAGCTTTGTTTGGGCTTGATATGGTGGACAAGGAAGGCAGAGAAACAGGCAGCTTCAAGAGGAATGCATGGGGCAAGAATCTTAATATATCAAATGTACAAATGATCAGAAAAGGGAAAAAGTAACTAAGGACAATTTTAAATGACCATATAAAACTCTTCTTAGGTAAAGGTAAAGGTTCCCCTCGCACATATGTGCTAATCATTCCCACCTCTAGGGGGCAGTGCTCATCTCTGTTTCAAAACCAAAGAGCCAGCGTTGTCCAAAGACGTCTCCGTGGTCATGTGGCTGGCATCACTAAACACCAACACTGTTACTTTCCCACCAAAGGTGGTCCCTATTTTTCTACTTGCATTTTTTACGTGCTTTCAAACTGCTAGGTTGGCAGAAGCTGGGACAAGTAACGGGAGCTCACCCCATTACATGGCACTAGGGATTTGAATCACTGAACTGCCGACCTTTCAATCAACAAGCTCAGCGACTTAGCCACTGAGCCACCACGTCCCTTAAAACTCTTCTTATCCCATGGCTAAAAAGCAATCAAGATTAAGTCAATTATATTGACTATTTCTAAGAATATCGGGACAATGTGAGAATTCACATGCTTGTAAGTCTACTGAATTGGCCAAGAAACAACAATTAATACTTGTCCCTCTGGACCAGGATAGCAGAACTAAGGACACAACCAAGCATACCTCCCACATTTGCTCAAAAATACATTCCTAACCATTCTTGAAGGATGTTCCTGCATCACTTAACGTTCCTCTCATGCCCACCTAACAGACCAGGCATCCTTGTTTTCTGTTTATCTGATCCAATGTTGAAAGCATGTTTTCCATCTTCTTTCAACACAGGCAATGAAGTGCACATGATATGGAACTTTCACAGACATTGTGGTGAGAGTGAGGCATAAGTTGGGATCTGTTCAGCTCCCATGGGCTGTTTTTTGCCACCCTTTCTTCCAGGCACTTGTGACCTTCCACCATGGCCATTCAACGGCAATAGCAAGATAATAAACTACTACAGAGTCATAACAAGATCAGGCATCTGCTCACATAATGCCTTTGCAAAGTTCCATTGTGAGCCATCGTGTGGTCCCTCCTTATCTAAACAGGTCTATCAGTCTCATATGAGACCACTAGACAAATGTAAAAAATAAATGCTCTGACAGGTAACATTGACTGATGTGGTTGAAGTCCACCTGCCAGTGTTTGTCAAGAGACCCCTGTCAGTAGTTGTTAAACAGAGCAAGAGTGTGAACAATTGAGAGAACGTGGAAGAACACAAATGAGGTAGTAGAAAAAGAATGCAAGAGACACACATGAGTGAGCAAGACAAATAAGGAAAAGACGAGCTAATAAGAGAGACGAGTGGGATCAAGAAGTGAAGGACTGAATGAGCATTAGAGCAAGAGACTGTGAGTAAAACAGACAAGCAAGAAAGAAGAGAGAGAATGAGAGTATGAGAAACAGACAAGAGAGAGTGTGAAAGTAAGAAAGAACAGTGAGCATAGATCATCCAAAAGTAGGTGGAGACTTCCAAGGAAACTTGTCCAAACTCACTTTCCATTCCCACCCACCCCCCCCAGCCCCACTTGTTGGGGAGAATGATTGGTGGGTGTTTTCCCACATGTCAGGAAATCCACCAATCATTGTCCTATAACAAGGTTTGTAGTAAAGCGCCACTCTGGCTGAGGCTAACTAGCAAACTATGCTGGCAAACTTTTGTGCTGCTCCACAGATTGGAGGAAAGCACATTAAAGCAGATACCTGGATACTCCTAACAACCAATCAGTGCTTGGTTGCCGGCCAGAAACAAGTTACTCTTCCTGCCAGCATAATTTTCTTTCAAACATTCTTCCCCTTCCTTTCAGAAAAGATCACAATTGTGGGTACTTGTGTGATCACCATAGAAACAAGCTTCCTCATTGGGCTGACATTACTATAATACTGGGTGGTACCAGATCATCATAGTGTTTCCTAAAGGGCTGGAAGGTGAAACAAACGAAGCATCTCTTTCTCTCCACCTCACAGCTGTGAGTCTAGGCTGAAGATGCCATAATTAAAGATGAAGCAGGCACATAAACAGAGAGAACAAAAAGTCAGCAATTTTGTCTAAAAGATCCTTTCAAGGAGGTAGGTAAAAAGGAAACAAATTGATAAGAAAACATAGGGGAAAAATGTAACCTGAACCAAATAAAGGAAAGTGGGTCTGAGCACACAGAAATCCTCCCCCCCACCCCCCAATCCTATCAACAGACTTGTAAATGACAAGGCAAGAGTAGCTGCTAGTCCTAGGAATCAAGCAAGCAAGAACTTTTGGGCATATTAAGGGGTCATGAAACCCACTGACTCAAGCCATCTTTGGATCCAGACTTGGTGGCTTCTGTCCATCTCGCTATTGCCTAGCTGCCTAGTTGAGAAGGACACAGGTAAATGTGGATGAATGTGTGAAGGTGAAAAAAAGTAAATACACATTGTAACCAGTAAAATTTTACTGTTACTTTAAATTTACTGAGACCCTGTGTATTCCAAAGAACCTGATGGGAAGCCTTACAAGATCTGAATACCTCAACAGGCTGTGAGTGACGTAGGCTGAACCTAGGTGTGCGTGTAACACAGCATAACCCAGATAGTCCTTAGCTCAGGAAAACATCTTATTCACTGCTATGAAACAAGAGTTTTCCATTTAATAAATGGATCAAACCTATTTTATCCTCTGGGGACAGCTCAAAGGTGGTTCTGTAATGGAATAGTTAGTACCCTTGCATGGAAGAATTCTAATGGAGAAGGTAACAATGGGGGGTTATGTAACTATTAATGGTATAAAGATTAAGTAAAAATAAATGTTTCACTTTCATATAGCTAGAAGTCAGTATTATTCCCTGAAATGGATGGACAATAAACATTAATAGCAGGCAAGGGCTTTCGCCTTTATTCACAGTTTGAAGATTCATAACTGGCATTTCTGTCCACTGTTGATAAGGAATGCTGAACTTAATACATAGATTCATAAGGTTGAAGGGACCTTAGAGGTCTAGTCCAATCTACTGTGCAGAACAGGAATACTTAGATCATCCCAGACAAATAGCTATTCAACTTTTATTTGAAAACTTCTACTGATGGAGCACTGACAGTTCCAGGAAGCAGGCACTTCCACTGCTTAAGAGCTCTCACAATCAGGAAATTATTATTTTCAAGTTTCAATCTCTCTGTAATGTTTCCATGCATTGGCTCTTGCCCTACCCTTGAGCACAATGGAAAATAAATCCACACGCTCTTCCCTGTGAGAGCCCTTCATGTCCCAGAATGACTCAGTGCTTAACTTTATTCTAATAAGTGAGCATTCCATGATACACCTCAGTGGTAGGATTAATTTTTTTTTACTACCGGTTCTGTGAGCGTGGCATGGTGGGTGTAGGATGGCTTGGTGGGTGTGGCTTGGTGGGCGTGGCAGGGGAAAGATACTGTAAAATCTCCATTCCCTCCCCACTCCAGGGGAAGGTTACTGCAAAATCTCCATTTCCTCCCGATCAGCTGGGACTCGGGAGGCAGAGAATAGATGGGGCAGGGCTAGTCAGAGGTGGTATTTACCGGTTCTCCAAACTACTCAAAATTTTTGCTACCAGTTCTCCAGAACTGGTCAGAACCTGCTGAATACCACTTCTGGTACATCCGTGCACACAAATAGTAGATTTGCCTCAACACCTTTGCATCTATGGGTTTTGTTTGCAACAAAAATATGTTACTGAACTACCTTGTTATTTTTGAGATATTGGCCAGAAAGTGAAAAAAAGGATTTTGAGGCTGTGTATGTTCAGAAGCCAAGCTTGGAAATCAAGGCAGAACCTTTCCCTGTCCACTTATGGCTGCCAGACATAAACCCTTGATCTTTCAAGCCCACTTTGTATCTCATATGAAACTGTAATTAGCTTTTAAACACTAAACCTATAAGGAAGTCACTTCACCAGGTAAATTCTCACAATTACATACGCACAAGTATAGTGTAGTCCAGAGTACTATAGTGTAGCTATGCTGGCTGGAGAATTCTGGGAGTTGAAGTCCACAAGTCTTAAAGCTGCCAAGTTTGAAGACCTCTGGTGTAATACTTTAGTTTCAGGAACTAGACAAATCTCATCAAGTAATCATCACTCAATCACTCACTCAATCAGTCAATGCAATGACCTTAAATTGGGCAAAAGAATAGTTTGATTGTTTTAAGCCATTAACAATTCTACTGTAATGAAAGTGCTGGAGAGTTTTCCCAATGACTGACTTTTAATTTTTCAAATGTTATTCTCCACACAAGTAGTCAGTTCTGCTATTTGGGGATATATTTATTCTAAAGAATTATGCGAAGAAATAAACTATGCTAAAGGGAACCATTACGTTACACAGGATTATCATCAGAAGCAATTAACTTGTTCCAAGTTTTCCCAGTTATAAAGCTCTGCCCAGTTCAATGAATTTCCAGATACAATCATATGCAGAACTCATCAGGATGTAGCAAAAAAAAAAAAAAAATAGTCCAATTTACTTGTTCTTGATGACAAGTACAAAGAACAAATCACTACTGCTTTATAATGGGGTGGAATAATTAAACCACCATGAAAGGAAGAAGTGTTGGACTTTTCGAACTTGCATGCGGATGGAATTAAAAATAGATTATATTGTGATGGATCTTAAAATACATTCCTATTCCATTCCATTCCTATAACTGACCATAATTCTTTGCAGTGCTACTCTTGGACAAAATAGTGCCCTCAGAAATACTGGACTTTTTATTTATTTAACTTTCTATCTTTCTCTGTATGAACTTTCTATCAACTCAACTAGCATCCTAAGGGGAACCAGGGTGATTTAGTCAGCACATCTGGAGACACTAGATTAAGAGATCACTGCTCTGAAACAAACCATTAAGCAGAATATCTATACTACCACGCTATCCTTTTTAGCAATGCACCGGCATTATTTTTCAAAGATAGAGCAAATGTACTATAAGAAGATTGACGTTTCCTTACAAACGTGTTTTAAAATTGCATCCTGCAAATGAATCCCAATGTTTTAAAAAATATAACCAAGGAAGAATGGTATCTTTGAACTACAGGTAGTCCTCAACTTACAACCACAATTGAGTCCAAAATTTATGTTGCTAAGTGAGAAATTTGTTAAGTGGGTTTTGTCCCATTTTACGACTTTTACTGGCACATTTGTTAAGCGGATCACTGCAGTTGTAAATTGGTAACATGGTTGTTAAGTCAATCTGGTTTCCCCATTGACTTTGCTTATCAGAAGGTCGCAAAAGGGGATCACGTGACCCAGGGACAATGTAACTGTCATAAATGTGAGTCGGTTGTCAAGCATCTAAATGTAAATCTTGCAACAATAGGGATGCTGAAACGGTTATAAATGTGAAAATTTTTTAAAATGGTCTTTTTTTTTTGAACTGTCACTTGAAAAGAATAACAGAGTTCCAAGGGACCTTGGAGGTCTTCTAGTTCAACCTCCTGCTTAGGCAGGAAACCCTATACCAGTGATGGCGAACCTTTTCGGCACCAAGTGCTGAAAAGGTTGCACAAAAACATCACACACTCATCAGGGCCAAGCTCCGGAAAAGCCAAACTTCTGGGTTTTAGCTTGCATGTGTGTCTGACGATCAGCTGGCTTGCATCCATGCACATGCCGGTTTTCAGCACTGCCACGCACGAGAAGGGATCGCACTCCAGAAAAGCCGAACTTCCGGGTTCTGGCGCGCACGTACACCCAACAATCGGCTGGCCAGAGTGCATGTGTGCACTGGTTTTCGCCACTGCTGTGCACTCAAAGGACAGTTGATCATTGCGTGTGCATGTAAGCCAGAAACCCAGAAGACAAGCAGGCAAGGCTGTGCATGCCAGGCGACATGGCTTTGCGTGTCACTTTGGGCACACATGCCATAAGCTCGCCATCATGGCCCTATACCATTTCAGACAAATAGTTATCCAATCTCTTCTTAAAAACTCCCAGTATTGGAGCATCAACAACTAAGAGCCTTGGTAGTACAGTGGTCTAAGGCACCCTGTTATTAAACTGGTTATTAAGACCAGCTGCCTGCAATTACTGCAGGTTCGAATCTCGCCAAGGCTCAAGGTTGACTCAGCCTTCCATCCTTTCTAAGGTAGGTAAATTGAGGACCCAGTTGTGGGGGCAATAAGCTGACTTTGTATAAATATACAAAAGGATGAAGGCTATTGCTGAGCACATTGTAAGCCGCCCTGAGTCTCCAGAGAAGGGCGGCATATAAATCAAATTTGAAAAAAAATAAAATAAAAAAATAAGTGAACTGTTGTAAGCTGAGGACTATCTATTCCTTGGTCTTACGGAAAGATTAGTAAGTTCTGTGCTGATGGAGGGAAGGGTGCCCAAAAAGCATTTCAGTATGGATTTATGGTGGTGATGTGGTCCTTCACATTTTGCCTCCAAAAGTCTATAGAGATTCAGTCACCCAGGTCATGGTTGTTCCAAAGGTGCTTTTTCAGGAGACAACTGAACTTTCTTGTTTTTTCTTTGAGGATGTTTCGCTTCTCATCCAAGAAGCTTCTTCAGCTCTGACACGATAGTAAAGAACTGAAAGATTTATACTCGAGAAAAAAATTGCAGACTACAGGAACCAAGAGCACTTCTCAGGTGACCCTGAGGACACAGATAAACCTCCAAGAACTTCACAACCCTCTAAAACAGGACTGTCAAACTCGTGGCCTGCGGGCCAGATGCGTCACGTGCTGGCCACACCCACGCCCAGTTTAGCGCAGGGGGGAAAAGGTCACAATACATCACATGACACTGCCGTGAAAGACACAAGTTTGACACCCCTGCTCTAAAAGAATGCAAATGACCAGCTGCCTGCAAGGAATATAAATCCTTCCATTCCCCACTATCCCATCAGAGCTAAAGAAGCTTCTTGGATGAGAAGCAAAAAGTCTTCAAATTAAAACCAGAAAGTCCAGTTGCCTCTTGAAAAAAGCACATTTGGGACAGCCATGACTTGGATGACTGAGAATCTCCATAGACACTTTGATAGAGGACTCAAGATTGAGGAAGACACATACCACCCATAAGGGTGAGATTTGTTTTTTTTAAGATACACTGCCCTTAGATGTAAGTGATCTTGTAACCATTAAGATGTAATGAGCTCAAAATTACAGTAGTAGTTATTAATTTGGAAGCCAAATTAATTTAATCATGTTTTAAATTATTTTAATTTTCATATTGTATGTATTTTAATCTTGGCTGTTCACCCCCCTGAGTCCTTCGGGAGAAGGGCGGTATAAAAATTTAATAAATAAATAATAAATAAATAAATAATGACTATGTGGGATTTCTGAAACTGTAATAAATCAATCTGGATTGATTATGGATTGACTGATTGTAAGAAAAAACAAGAAAGTCCAGTTGCTTCTTGCAAAAAGTCCCTTTGGGACATTTTGCCTCTAACCATTCCGATTGAGTTCGGTCAGGTGTGTCTCTTGCACCGGGGCTCTATAACTGCTCCAGCTCGCTTTTTGCCTATACTTTTTCTGCCCCTTTGTAAGAGCGCGCGTTTCCCCGGGCCCGCCTGGCCTCCAGCGCTGACATCACACTCGTAGGATCGAAATAGCTCCTCGTGCCATGTTTCTCCTGGAAACAAAAGACGCGATTGGCCGGCCTGACCGCCAGCCTTTTCCCTACCAACAGAGCTAAGCTCAACCCGTTCGGCCAATCGCAACAGAGCTTGCGCCGCGGCTGAAAACCAATGAAACGTCTGTCACTAAGGGAGGGAAATACATAGAGGCAATAAAAGGTCTGTCGGGTGTTCTGCTTATTTTCATGGCATGTCGGTGATTTTATTTTCCTTCTGATCCTCGCGTCTTGCAGAGCGTAGATTAAAGGCTTAAATGAGATCCTCTTGTCAGCCAGAAAGCAGAATTTTCTAGGGATGCGAAGGTGTACTATTTTCGGGTTGTAAAGGGGGTGGGGGAAGGGGGCGGAAGTCAGCACGAGTGGGTTGTAAACACAATTTTCTCGCGTGCGTTTTCAGTCTTTTAACAGGGGCTTTGGGCTAAATGGTAGCGCGATGTCGGGCGGAATGTATTTGCACTGTGCTTTATTTTCCTGCCATTTTAGTTTTCTTGGAGGGTTTAAAAAGGGCAAACAAAACACAAAACAACCTAGTGCTGACTTGTGTGGTTTGTAAACAAACAGCTGGGTCTAAGTCCTACAGTGAATGTTATGCAAAGAAGACAGACCGAAGGTAAATAACTTGTTTACATGGAAACGTGCGTTTGTCTGTGTGCGTGTATGTGTGTGTGTGTTATTCTGTGTTTTGGGCAAACGAAGGGAGGGAGAAGGAATTCATTCAGTATATTTGTATATATACTAACAAGTATTTTGGTGGCGTGTTTTTAAGTAGAATAAGGAAGAGAAATGTGCACCATCTTAAGTTATATATAAAAAAATTGAAATAATAATTTGCATTAGTTGAAAACATGAAGTATAATATACAGACAGACAGACACACACACACACACACTAATTCACTCACTCATAACAAATCCAGACTAATAATATTGATGCAGGCTAGCACTGAATACTTTTTTTTTTTTGCTTTATCTTGTTTTGTTTCCAATTCAAGGCAGCAAGAAATAGATATGTGTTTAAATAGGTAGAATGCATGTAAATAGAGTATGTATAGATAGATATAGTATGTAAATACAGTGCTGTATTTCATTTAGAATTTCTCCATCAAGACATAATGTAAAAAAAGGGGGGGCAGAATTGTTGCAAAGGGATTTTTAAATCCTAGAAATGAATGCATATATATGCAACGTTATCTGTGTTAACACAGATTTAATTCTGCTTACCTGTCTTTCAGAGATGTGCAGTTTAATATGGATTAAACTGTAAACATAATGTTTGGTACACTGCACGTACCAAACGAAGTGGAGATGGCAAAGCTTTGGTACTTACTGTACAATCGCTAGAATCCTCAGGCAGGGTTGTGTACATGAGTATTGCTGATAAATGATAAGGGAGATCTTTGATAAAGAGGGATGTGGGAATCGGGACTCCAGCTACACCATCTAAATGATTTTGGTGGTGTTTTTCCCCGCTAGATTGTGTCCCTTTAATCCTTTTACTTTATCAAAGAGGCAGAGATAAAGGCCATAACAATAGTTTTCCATAACCTTAACCTGGATAAAACAAACATTACTTAAACAATATTAAAACAACTTAACCAATATTAATAATAATGCATAAATTCTATTTGCACACATACAAATGAAATGTTAGGAGAACACCATGGCTAAATTAAAAATCTAGGGTTTTCTTCCATGACTCAGCTCAGCTTCTTGAAAAGATAGGCCTCGATGAGCAGAAATACATTCCATAACTCAATGAAGGATCTGGGCTTGTAATCCCATACCAGTCATATTTATGCAGTCTCCCTTACTTTGAAATGTGCTGCAAACATCAACAGTACTTAGGACTAGATTGGCCACTTGGAAAAGTTGTTTGGAATGCTGAGCATTTATAGAGCAACAACTAGTTCTCTGCTTTTCTCTCTGTCTTCCCAAATGTGTTCATCACATTTGAGAAAAGCAGAAACAGGACTACACTGAAGGACATACGTTTACTAGGCATGTTTATGTTAAATCTATATAAACATATTTGTATTGAAATTGGTACAAAAAAATGAAATAGAACATGCATGTCTCTAAATGAATAAAGATCTTTTTCATGAAGCTTTTATCAGAATAATAAAGTAATCTTACTCTGGTGTTCTAAAAGACGACTTGGGGCTTGTTAACAGAACGTTCTCTGCATGCTCTTTATAAGTCTAGGAAATAATAATGACGTACAGTACATGAGAAGAGAGAAAACTTGCATTGGGGTGGAATGTGTGTAATGGACGCAAAGTGAAAGGGAGATCCCAGACAGCAGGCAGTCCTAATTTTCAAGCCTTCAATCTTAGAAACCTCTAAGAAAAAACTTAAGCAGTACTACTTTGAGTGTTGATTTCTTATCTAGGCACTTTGTTTTCTGAAGTTACCTATTACTCTCAGCATGAGGCATGAAATGCAGTTGGTACCTGCATTTAAAAATATGCAATAATTCCAAAGGTTAGAAATAAATTGGGACTGGTGATAATAATTCACAAGCTTTTTATACATTGCCAGTGATTAAAATGAAGAAAAATATAATAAGCTCTTATATAAGTGCATCCTATATTCTTCCTCTAAGAAAAAACAATGTACTTGGGCTATGCTACTTTTTTTCCCCTTGCAGTACGTGGAAATGATTTTTTAGAAATGTGTGCATACAGTAAGTAAACCGAATGTATAAACCAATATTAGTTTAGTTCTGCTTTATGGAGAATTATTTAATATGAAATTATTTCAGATGCCCTACATGCATCATGAAAGGTTTAGAAATATTGAAGGGCTATTTTTAATCTTGAACATTTCCTCATATAGTTTGGAAGACAAAAGATATGCATTATCTTCCTCCAATATTCCAGTCAATGGAAATTTAAAAAGTAGGAAATTGTGTTTAGCAATGCTGATAGTTTTTTGCCCATATACTATATAATAAATATTTGTGATCTGTAGTTGTTGAGGCCAAATCACATTTGGTGTCATTCAGCAATATTTGATTAAACCACTAGGGGATCTGTTGGCACTAAATATGAGCAGGTCTTAGGAAGGTTGGCACTGTTAATTTCTATTGCTTACAACCTAACTTCATTCTTTTGGACTATGCTTTTTACAGGAAGGTTTCTATAATAAAAGCTTTTTGGTAATTTATTCCTGCAATTTTTGGGAGGCGGTGTCTTCCCCAAAGGAATTACTTAGTGAGATTTGGATTTCACTGTGCTCTTCGGTTCTCCTGTTCCTTTTTTAAAAATTTAATCCATTTTGAACTTGGATTAAAGTGTGTGGGGGAGGGTATACATTATAAACACCAAATTACATTGTGTTCTCATATTTCCATGTAATTTCTTTCTGTGCATTTTCTATAACACTTTTTCTTCCCTAAAGACTATTCTGGTATTTCTATTGCATTTTGAGCACTGGAAGAAATCATAAATGTGATGAGGCCTTCTCATCACAAGATTTTTTAAAATTATCTAACACAATTCTTACTTTGTTTTGTAATTTTCTATAATGCTTTCCTACTCCAAAATAATACATAGATTTTTAAAAATCACTAAATATGCAGCTCAATTCATGACTACCTGGAAGCAAGTCCCAATAAGGTTAGGAGAAGAATGTTAGGAAACATTGGATTACATGCTGAAAAAATGAGAATACAATTTAAAGGCAATTTAAACATGGGTAAATGCCTGCTAAGGTGACATAAATATAGGAATGGAAGGAAATATAAAAGCTTGCCAAAAATAAAATACCCTGGACATTTGAAAGAGTGAGGAGTCCTTGGTGGTCTCTGAGCTTGCTTGTTTTCTTGCAGATATTTCATTAATTTAACTAGGTAACCTCATCAGTGCTAGTAAGGAATGCTGTTTTCTATCAGTTTATATTAGAACTTCTTTGCATTTGAAAGCCTGTCCATGCGGGTCTTAGAGATTTTTTGGTTGGGCTGTTTACTGATGGCTCTTGATTGTTGGTCTGAAAGAGTTGCAGAGAGATGATTCTCAAACTGTAGTGCCACTGTTAAGAAGGCCCTGTTTTAAATTGTGGGGCGCACACCTCATCTTCTGTTTTGAAATCTCTCTGAAACAGGTACTGAAATAAGGAACAATTTATATGGTAAAGTGATAAGTACAATTTTTTCAGCCTCAATCCAGACTATACTGATGATAGAGACTGATGTAGAATTAAAGGAGCTGTGCGCTTTGCACGCTGGATGTTATGCAACGAAGACAGTTATATAAATGGAAAAGATGTCAGCTTTTCCCAGGACACAAGGAAGACTTTTCAAATATAGGCCATAAATATAAGAAACTCCACACACCCTTCAGCATCCATTTGGCCTCTTACAAGTTTCTTTTATTTCAGATCAACAAAATGTTGCAGTAAGGCTGGCAGTAAAACAGAAGATGCACACCAAGGCACAGATTTTATTATTGTGAATCAGTCCTGCTATACAGGAAATACCCAGGTTAGATCACTGCAGAAGTTTTCCTTCATTAAAAATGACAATAGACACTTTCAGACAGATTCAGATTTCTACAATAAATTTCATTCTTCAGTTTACAGACGTTTTTTAAAACATATATCTGTCCCCTGTTTTATAGTTCTAAAAGGAAAAAACAGAGATGGAGAAAACCCACAAATCTTTAACTGTCATTTATCTTTAATACATTATTAGATTATAAATATTAGACACATATATATTCTAGAATATGGGTCTATGCATGATTATATAGTTATAGACATGTTCTTTTTATGCAACTTGCAAAAATGATATGCAATTTGATTTTGCTAACATTGCATGTGTTGTGAAAGAATCTTGTTGCAAAGAAGTAATTAACTCTTGCACCCTAATAAAATCAGACCTAGTTGTATACAAATATCATTCATGTGCATTATCTTTTAAATCTATTCATTAGAAAATATAATATACATTTTATATATTTAATAAAGTAATTTTAAATTTTATCTCTGTCATATACAAAATATAGCAATTCAAATACCATTGAATGGAAAGCTAACATATTCTTTACTGGTGGAATTGGAAGTCTGAATCATCATCTATATCCTCTTGTTGTATTAGAGGTGAAATAATTATTTTAGATACTTTTAGTAGACTTTGTATTGATTCAGAGGTAACAGATCAGCTTTCATTTACACAATGCACCTACAGTTACTATCACTGAATTCTTTGCTAAATTTCCAATAATTGTTTTATAACAATTATATAATTTCCAATAGTTGCTTTAAAACATAGTTTCTGAAATGTATCCGTTTTATGTTAAATTATTTTAGCTTATTAATTGTTCTACAGAATGTGAAGAAGCATATAGATGTTATCCTAACAAATTATGAGACTATCTTGTCTTCCAATAAAATGCATTATCATATATATGTTATACTAGCAATTACATAAATATGCTCAGTTGCAATATATAGAATCAGCTTACATGTTATGGAACAGATTTCATTAGATTAGAACTTCTTTGCATTTGAAAGTAACAGTCTAGTTAATCTAGAAGCTAGCTATGCGGCAGTTGAAACATTGTCAATGATGCAATTTGGCTGCCTTCATAGTTTGGAAAGAGGAAGAGATCCCTTTTTTTCCTTAATTAAAATATGAACAACCCTGACCACAAAATATTTTCTAAAATGTTTAAATTTATTTTTAAATCTTGGACACAAATGATTAATGAATTGGTTTTGTAATTACAGCGTCTCTCTTTTAATGTTTGTATCATTCTTCAGAAAGAAATATCTAAGGTTGGAGATTATTTATATTAATTTTATGATGAAGCCAAATTGTTCTCATTTTTCTCTAAACCTCCTTTCCTATATAATACAGACACTACATGGTTATTTTTTTCTGTTAATATATTTTTAATTTTTAGTTTACATATTATCCCCTTTTTTGGAAAATTTCTACCATGTTTTGTCCTTTCCAAAAGATACTTCTCTCTATTGGAGATTCTGATCAGACATCCAGCAAATGGATTGTTCTGTGCTTTGCAGAAGTGTTGCCACAAAGTGCTGGTGACTAAAAGGGCATATGTTACATTGACATAACAACCATAGTGGCTAATGATGGTTTTTCCCCCCAGAATGCTTAATCAACTTTTGTAAAGTTGATTATTTACCAAATAAGCAAAATCTATAATATGAAGTGCAGAGGGAAGATCCAAATCTAAATATTAGAACTGAGAGAGATTGTCTCAGAATGCATCTAAAAATTATATGGTAGCTGGAAAATTTAGCTAAATTGAATACATGGCTCTTGTGAGACTTTTAAATAAGAGAACCAAGTCAATAGGGATTGGAGGAGAAACTGATTAAAGCCAACAACGTTTCTGTAGCCTATATTTTTCAACACAGATTTGGTAGTTGTACTTGAGACTGGCTATAATACTGAATGGAATTCTTCATTACCCAAAAACATATAACATTATACTTAAAAATTGCTATATTTTTTCCATAATGTTCAATTAACAAGTTTAATTTATAAACAAGTTATTATACAGATATTTTCATCATTTTATTTTTTAAATCTTCTAGTAGTGCCCATTGTATAATCTCGCCAGTTTACTGCAGTGCAGTTTTTTAAAAAACCCAGCTACATGTTATTGTTCTCAGATCATTTAGAAATTAATTGATTATCAAAGTATATTGCAATCATCCTTTTAAGTGGAGTAAAGCTAAAATTATATTTTATTTAACTATTTGTTGACTTCCTTTTTGTTAACAGTAATAATGTGACACTTTATACAACTTGTTTTCTTGTGTGCCTCTTTTATCTCCATTTAGTTTTTGATTTTATATGTAAAAACTCAAGATGAAAGCAGTTCCTTATCTTTAATTTGCCAAGGCATACTCTATATTCCTGTCAGAATATAACAATAACATTATTGTTATATTTTGACAGGAATATTTCTGATGCATGGAAAAATATTTGCTGCATAAATTCAGTTATGGTTATGTAACGTATGAACTATTCTTAATAAATATCCAATCTAACTTTTTGAATACTGCTGTTTTCTATATCTTGCTTACTTGCAGAAAGCAAAATCTAAATGTTCCTACCACATTTTTGTGTTTATTATTTTTCCTATTCCCAGCATATGCAAGTGGAAATAATATACTAAACATTTGAATTTCTGTAGTTGATGAAGTAATTCAGTACATTTAATGCTGTTTATATCCAAATAAATTTGAAAATCGTGGCCTATTATAAATCCTATATTTTGGAGTATGAAAAAATGGCCTTGTGGTAGGTTGTTTGCTAAGTCTTAACTTACACCCATAGATGGCAGTCTGATTTCACTATAGAAAACTTGGACTCTTAGTTCAAAGTGTACACAAGGTATGAGGGAAAATTATGCTGATTATCTGTAGGGTGCAGGTACCGTATATGTTTAGACTGGAGGAGAATGAACAGTTCTGTGTTTATGAAATATACAAGAAGTTAAGTGACAGCTTATAATTATCTTCATTAATGAATGAGGATAAAATGATCCTTTGTAAAACTTACTGTGGACCTCATTTTACTTTAAATGTTTAGTGGGAAAGACTGAAATGTGATTATGGAATTTCAAGGTATATATTAAAAAGATAAGTTACTGAAAACGAGGACTCCCAATTCTTATAGTCATACTACTAACTACTTGCTTGCATAAACTAAATTTTTATGTGATGTCCCCAAAAAATAAAAATATTGCAAAGCACTCTTGTGCAAATGTTTTCCTATCTTTTCCTAAATAGTCACTTACAGAAACTATGTTATTTTTCTTAATTCAGTTCTCTGGACATTATTTTTTGGTACTTCTATAGGAGAAAAAAGAGCTAAGGCAGTATATTGAATTAGCCAATTTAAGAGTGCTTGGGAAAAAACACCTTTGGTGAGATTAGGGCCTTTGTCTGTACTTTAGATTATCTATCCAATTGTCTGTCTGACTGTCTGTCTACACTTATGTGTGTGTGTGTAAATATAAATATAAAACACAAAAAAATACAAACATTAAAGGAAAAAAGGGAAGGGGATAAAAGGATAAAGTTAAAGAGTGACTAAAAATCATACATTAAAGCAGATATATATAAAAATGTGACCTCTGGCTTTCTTCAATACAGAGACAATAAAATACAACAAACTCCTCTAAATTCAAATGAATAACATCAATATTTTAAAACCTTTCAAATACAGATAATCAAGGTTAATAATAAATAATATTCATACATTCTTAATTTAAATTTCATCTAATGCATATATAAACTATATATAAATATATGATTTATCAACTATATATAAATCATAACCATATATAACAATTCATGATATTTCTTTAACCAAATCAGATCTAATTCTCAATCCCAGAGTCAAAAACTCATTTTTCTCCTTTTCTTGTAGGAAATCTAACAATGGTTTTCCAAGCCTCAAGAAATTTAGCCAAGTTACTGTCTCTAATCAAAGGGATCACTTTGATCATCTCAGCTGGTTCCATTAATTTCAAGATCCATTCCTCCACTATGGGTATTTCATTCGTTTGTTTGTTTGTTTGTTTGTTTATTCAGTTTCTATAGCCGGCCATCTCGCTTAATGATTCTGGTTGGTTTACAATTCAAAAAATACAATTACAATTAAAATACTAAAAACATTTTAAAACAATAAAAAAGATGTTCCTCTTTCCATCTTTGTACATATAATATCCTTGCAGCTGATATCATGCATAAAAAGAAAGTCCTATGTTTTCCCCTGTTTGTCAGCCATCCCTAGGATCCCCACAAGTATTGAATCACAGATATAATTCTTTATTGGCCAGGTGTGATTGGACACACAAGGAATTTGTCTTGGTGCATATGCTCTCGGTGTACATGAAAGAAAAGATACATTCGTCAAGAATCATAAGGTACAACACTTAATGATAGTCATAGGGTACAAATAAGCAATCAAATCATATTAGGAAACAGTCAATATAAATCGTATACGAGCAACAAGGTTACAGTCATACAAATCTAGGGAACTGGCCAATCTTCACTTTTCCCAATGCTGGTAGTCCTTTGTTTAGCAACTGTTTCATTTAGTGATCGTTTGCCATTATGACAGTGATGAAAAAGTAACTTTAAGACCAAAGCTCGCATTTATGACCTTTCCAGGTCTATAAAGCAAAGGAAAGCTGAACTAAAATCGTAATAAGCACAATCACAGTTTCACTTAGCAATTGCTTCATTTAATCAGTGAGTTGCTTTCCCCAATTGTGGTCACTAAACTAAGAGTACCTGTAGCAGAACAGCCTTCTACTCATTTCTATGCGGTGCCATTAGAACTAGCACTTAGACTTATATATCAGTCCATAGTTCTTTACAGCACTCTCTGAGGGGTTTACAAATGTCAGCATATTGTTCCCAACAGTCTGGGTCCTCGTTTTACTGTCCTTGGAAGAATGGAAGGCTGAGACAACTTTGAGCCCCGGCAGGATCAAACTCCAGGCTGTCAGCAGAATGCTGTGTTCTAACCACTGCACCATCACAGCTCCATGCATCATGATGTCAGACACATCATGCATGTTTTGGAGAGATTGGTATATTCAATAAGCTGATATATTATTTTTTCCTCCCCTCCACACATACACCCTATGGAAGAAGAACAGCATAAGTAAGATACGCATTATACAAGTCTCCTGCTTTATGTACCCAGGACATGCAGGATTGAAGGAAGATGCTTCTACATCATCATCTACTGTGTTGATCAGCCTTTTCATCCATATGACATGCAAACTATTACGTTAGTTTGATTAATATACTACATGCTTGGTACTACACTTAGTGTGTTAGATATTACATAAAATGTACAAATTCCATTGCCAATCAAGAATGCCAGTACAGGTAATCCTTGATTTACAACCACAATTGAGCCCAAAATTTATGTTGCTAAGCAAGACAGTTGCAATACAGGTAATCAACCTTACGACACCTACTGTTCTTGCTTGCTTCCTGCCCTGTCACTTGAGTTTTGCTCTATTTTAAAACCTTTCTTGCCACACTTGTTAAGCAAATCACTGCAGTTGCTAAGTTAGTAACATGGTTACTAACTGAATCTGCTTCCCCATTGACCTTGCTTGTCAGAAGGTCAGAAAAGGTGATCACAAGGCCCAGGGACACTACAACCATCATAAATATGAGCCAGTTGCCAAGCATCTGAAATTTGATCAGATGACCTTAGGGATGCTGCAACAGTCATAAGTGTGAAAAACAGTCATAAGGCGCTCTTTTCAGTGCCGTTGTAACTTTGATCACTAAACAAACTGTTGTAAGTTGAGGACTATATAGAAAGGGCAGAAGTGAGCAGAAAGGGCAGGAAGGAAGGAAGCAAAAATAGCGTAGTAATGTTGAAAGAAAGTAAAAAAAATACAATATATACACTGTGTCTTCGTAAGATCTTTGCCCCCCCCTCCAAAAAAATGGAAATAGGAAGCAGATGATTTGAAAGACAATAATGAAGAAAAGGCTATTTTAGAATTAAAGACATAATGACAATCTGAGGACAGACAAAGGGTGAAAAACGTAAGAGGAAGACAGGGAAATATCCGCGATTTGTATTTAAAATAAGAGATTGCATCCACTTAAATGAAAAGAATAAGAATTTGAAGATGATTCATAAAGTTGCAAAGTGCCAATGAAAAGATTAACAAAAAGAGAGAGAAAAAATGATAGGAAAGATTAACACTAGCGGTTGTCATCTAACCTCATTGTCCTGAAAGTCTTTGTATTTGGCTTTCCCTTGCCATGTAGTCTTACGGTGTAAAAAGGTGTACTTCTACATGAATATTCCAAGAACATCAGTAGAACAAATATTACAGCCATGATACCAAAGCATTTCCATACACTTCATCAAAGATACCTAGAATCTGATGGTAGGTACTGTGCTTTCTTCTTTAGATATTTAAATTGAAAATGAGATTTTATGAGGATTGGGTGAGGGTGTCTATTGCTTTATATGTTAGAACCCCAGCCAACAAAAGAGAATAATAATTTTGAAGAAAATGTAAGAGACATGTATTTATCTTAGTTTTCCTAGAGATTCTTTTTTAATGAAGTTTTCATACAGATTTCCTTTTTGCTATATAAATAAATACTAAAATTAGACACAAAAATGAAATCTGTTCATTTTCATATAATCAATAATGTTAGAATTGTAGGATATTTTTTTGAAGGCCCAAAAGACATTAGTGAGAAAATAAAATCTTAGAATTATTTAACTGGCCAAAGTATATCCCTTTGTGCTATTACAAGCAATAGAAACAAAGTATTTAGAATTAAGACACAGAGCCAAGTTGTTGTTTAAGTACAACTGAACCATGAATAAATCTGACCTGGTAATAGGAGCTTTGCAGCTTTAAAAATGAAAGATGAATAGTTAATTATTATTTTATTCTTCACCAACTTAATTCTAAAACGTTTTGTTACAAGCAGAATAATAAAATCATTTATATACTTCATTTATAAATGACACATTCTTCAAAAAAAGTTATTTGATTCATTTGTAAGGCTATTAAACAACCTAAATTAAGAAATGAACACAACATAAAAATAGAGATCTTTCTCTTAATTATTTGTGGCAACCATGTTCTATTAAATGTATGTGAATGTTAGTTTATAAATTATATTTATATAATTTATAATCTTGGATATATTAAGATGCAGTCAAGGGATCTATACTTGCAATTATTTTAATTCATAAATGCAACACTAAATACATTTGAAGGAAATTATACATTGTATTCAGCTAAGTACAATTTATATCTTAACATAAGCAGAATTGTTCTGTAAGATAATGTTCTGTAAGGTAACAATAATGCATGTCACATAAAAATAGAAGGTTTTGTAACAGGAAATTCTGAATTAGCATGGGCTCAAATGTACTTTAATATCCTGGTACGACCGCTTATTTATAAATTGTTGCAGAATTTTAAAATTTGTACATTTGTAGTTTTGATAGGCAATAGAAAGCTGCTTAAATTCTGAAGGACATAAGTTTTGGGTGCTTACCATTTTATTTGCATCTTAAGCTGACACTGAATATCTTGAAGCTTTTAAATGTTCTTTATTGCTGATATTGATGCAATGTATGAATTCTAAGTATTTCTATGAAAAAGCAAAGGTGACAGTAGGTTTTCTACTAAGATACCCTGATATAATTTCCCCATCTTTGGAGAAAAAAATACATACTATTATATAGTTGACGTGTTCTGCAGGATCGAGTTGCATGATACACAGCATCTCAGTTGAAGGCATATTCCTGCCTAGCTAAAAGAGACCTCATTTCATGTTCACTGTTACATAATGAAATATAGACGATCATGAAATAGCAGGAATAGGAATCTTGTTTAAATGTAGCCATTTGTTTTATTTTCCAAATTGAAACCATATTGTAGGGGGCTTCTTTTGAAAAAATAACAAAATTGATTTAAATTTAAAATAGGTAAAACTGCCCGTGTCTTCCTTATACTGAAAAAGCTATAAAGGCTGGGATTTTCTTAATTTACACCAAATTGAGCATTGCTCCTTTGGACCAGAAGTATTTGGGAAATATCAGACATAGCTCAGTAAATTGCCAGATTCACCGGGATATATTTCTTCTTATTTATCATCTTTTTGATCCATATGTCCTGCACAGAATTAATTACTAAATTTTTAGCTGCTGTTCATTGGAACATTGGAAATTGAATCTGTGACATGTTGTAATTTTCCTTTTTTTTCTTTTTGGTGATGTGCATTTTAAAAAAGCCATGTTCTTCAGTTACTGATAAATGAAAGATTTCATTTTTTGCAATATATCCATACAGTCAATAAGTTTATAGCTGTGTTACAACATACCTAAACCTAAATTCAGGTTTATGGAAAAAATAACACAACTGTAGCATATCCATATGCATCCCAGTATTTACCTCAAAAATTGGTAGTAGTTTAAACCCTTACATTGATTTGCTTTTGCTTCTTCCTATTATGTACAATGGTGCCATGCTTTGAAAAACCTTCTAAAAAAATTAGTTGTACCTAATTTTTATGCATGCTTAAGCTTTAATCAAAACTCATTTTTAAAAAACATTTTAAAGTACAGTTGTTCGTACCATTTAATGAACTCCTGTTTTTTTCAAAAACATTTAAAATTATGATGTTTTAATATATTTGCTTCTGTATATATAAATCAAAATAAGAAACCTGGAAATTGTGATGATAAATTTTAGTGTAGATTGCTATAGTTTAAAAAATATGGATTAGAGTTGATAAGGAAGCATAATTATGGAGGATAAAATATCTAGTTGGGCTAAATAGTGTTTAAGAGTGAAAGCATGTTTAAAGGATAACAGCTCTGTATTTTAACAATGAAAAATAATATATACTTTAAAAACATTTTTGTTATGTTATCAGTCTCTGCAATTGTGAAAATTTTATTTCACATAAGAAAAATAGATCTTGCAACAATTTATAAATCTTATCTCTTTGAATTAAACAATTTTTTTCTTGAAATTTGCCAAAGCTATTCATATAAATATAGAAAAACCATATTCTTTCCCACTGAAAAGGTGAATCAATGACAAGACCGTAAATATTTGTGCAATATGGGCTGTCAGATTTTTTAGTTTAAAGGGCTTTCCTTATTTTAAAGGTTTGTTTCTTATTCCAGAACATTTTAGCTCCATTAACATAATCCTAATATTCATTTGAGTTTCATAAAAATTCAGACATTTCTCTTTAGAGGTCTGTTGTGCTTTTGAAATGTTGATCTGACAATTTAATTAAAATAAAACTTACAACAATTGTATCCAGGATTGAACAAAAAAATAGCTACCAGCCTTCAGCTCCTGTACACTTATGCCTCACTTTTCTAGTTTAATTTTCCTTCCTGTTTTCTAATAGTGATTACTGACACACACAAACACACAAAACAATAGCAACAACAATTAACACTTACATTCTTTTCTATTTGCTGCTAAACCTGGGAATTCACTCTCAGATGCCTTAGTTCATTATAAAAGTTCCCAGCCAAATATTGTTTTCACTTCATTCTTTCTATGTAGACACAGTGAGGCTAAAAACACATTGTTGTCATGATGGGCAAGCTTGAAAATATAATATTTTTGGCTACAATATCTACAATATCTATAATCCTACTTCAATTTTAGATATGTCAGTCATAAGTTTGATATTGAATGGATGATCTGAATTGTATATCACAAACTATTTTTGACTCCTAGCTTCAAGCTAGAGGTAGTGTGTAGTAAGGTTACTCTCCAGAATCATGTTTGTCGTTTCTTATCACCATTGCATCTTTTTTGTTTCACTATAGTATCTTACTTTAAATTGCATTTCTTTGGGAACTATAGCATTTTTCCTGAAATACAACAGTTATTGAATGGCTAAATTGATATAATTTATTTTCTTCCACAGATTTTTTTTTTAATTTGAGAATATTGTTTCAGGAGTTTGTATTAAGTACAATTATATTCATTTGGTGCAATAAAGTAAATGGAGCTCCTATAAGGTAAAAAAAGTAGAAGGTTGAAACCCCAAACCTCACTTTTAATGTTTCTTTGAATGCTTCCTTTCCAGCTTGCCAAATAACATAAAGTTAGTGCGCATCATCCTTTTTTAAAATTTCAACAAGCTTCTACTTTTTTTAAAATCAAGAATGGAATTGATGATAGAAAGTGAATAGTTTTAATCTGTGTACGCATACGCAGATAAAATTGTTCTAATATACTGTGTATACCACTTTTGAAGAAGAAATCTTCGTAAGAGTGAAGAGCAAATTGAAATAAAATTATGTTGATAGTTCTGTTACCCCAATTATCGAATGGCTTCAAGATTTCCAGGGTGCTTTGAGTAGTTACTGCAAAGTAAAGTAATAATGAGAATCCTGGATTCCATATTTATTTTGGGTTTAGTCTACAAAAAATGGTATGCATTAGTTTCTTGAAATTTATTTTAACATGGTAAAGCAAATATTACTGTACTGGGAATATAAGATTAAGACTGCAGTTTTGAATGCAATCTATTTGATTAAATTAGTTTATATAAAACATTGTTATTCTGAGATACACGAATAATTAGAATTTATAAAATTAACAAGAGAAGGAAAAACACATCATTTTAGAAGACAGCCATTTCCTGTTTCCTTTCTCATAGGTTTCTGCTGTGATCTGTTTAGGCTGAATTTAATGATATGTGTCTTCCATATCAGTCTGCTAGTCCTATGCAAATTTATATAGATTTAGTTCCCAAGTGAAATTAGTTCTTAGGTTAAGTTTGTAAGAAGAATTTAAATAATATTTTTATGAACTGCATGAAAATGATATGAAATCTTATACTGCAAATAAGATAAACTTTTAAAAACATTTTATCAGCAAATATAAAAAAGTAGGTGGTTCAGAATTCCCAATTTTACAGTGCAAATGTGTGCAATGCACAAAATAACATAACTGTCCTGTAGATTTTTGTTTTTACTATAGGGTTGCTCTCTTTGCAGTATTGAATTAAACTGTGTGTTGCATTGAGGCTGTAATCTTATACCAATTTACTTAGAAGAAAGAGTCCCTGAATTCAATGGAGTTACTTTTGAGTAAATGTACTATATATGGAAATACATCTATAGTATAAAGCATAAATAAAACTGTAGCACTTTTGAATTTATAAAATTAATTCATATATTAAATTGCATTTATTCAGTTTTATAATAGAAAATACTGCATCTACCTATGTACACGCTATTAGCTGAAAGGGCCATCAGAATTAATGTCATAGCTATTGTATAGGATAAACAGCGTGTTCATTTTTATCATCTGATCAGCTGTTTTGAATATCTTGCACCATATATGCACCTTATTTATGCACTTAATGGAATTTGCTGTTCTCTGTCTCACACTCAACGATGGTGCAGTTTGGTTCAACAAGCTTTGTTCTATTTAAAGACAGAGGGCAGCAGAAACTAGCCAGTTATGAAAGGCCATAAGAAAACTAATTTTAATTAAGCTTTCCCCAAGCTTCCTTAATTTATAAGAGATATTGCAATAGTTCTGAAGGGCATCAAACTGGAGAAGGTGGAACAAATTATTCAGGCAAATCCAAATGATTTTGCCTTCTCTTGTGTTTCTTGTCAAGGAACTCAATATCGTAAGTGATAAGATATTGTGAAACTTTGCCTGTGGCCTAGCCTCCCAAATAAGGTACAGGTCAGTCTAAGCAGGCCCACTGGGCAGCTATCAGCAAATGCTGATTGTTGTCACAATGTTGGCCTGTGTTTAGTTGGATTCACTTTGTCTTTTTCCAAAGTCACTTCGGGGATTGCTTCTGGTACTCTGTCAGGAAATCAAGGTACACTGTGGGATTGGCACATAGAGAAATGCAGCACAGGAACAATCTGGTTCAAGGTCTCAGTCATTCACCTATTCCAGGCTGCAACCAAAGCCTTGTCTGAAGGGCCCAACAGATTTTTTTGGGGGGGACCCAAAGTCCCTTTAGAGCCCCATGAGGTCCATCAATCACCCAATGTGGCAAATCTAAAGAGCTCTGTCTCATTTAATCATCAGAAGAAGAAGAAAGTAAATCTATAAGGGGCTAAACTATATGAATAATCCCGATATCCTGATTTTGGCATTGTGCAGCTTGATGCTTCCAAATAAACCAAGAGAAGAGCACAAATAAATTAACCACATGTCTCTTTTTTTTCTCTTAACAATGCTCTGAACTATGTATATAAATTTAAAATGCAGGCATACACATGCAAGCACAGTCCATCACCAATTTGTGTATCTCGAAAAAACAAGATGCAATCCAAGACTAATTCTGGATTTTTTTTCTCTCTCAAAGCTTAAGTTTAAAAAGATGTACATAAAAACTTCATTTGTTGTCCTTTTTCTCCCATAACACATCTCTAACTTACTACTGCATAATCTTTTTTGCAGTTCACAGAATGTGGTGTGAAAAAATGAGCCTGGCCAAAGTAATGGGATGTAACTGGAATAAAAACCAAATTTTTTTGTAGCCACATTTTTTCCCATAAAGATGGTTTCCTCTGCATCATTTATTCACCCTCTGGTCTGCAAATTTCTAAATTTAATTCAATCTTTTACTAAAATCTGTTGTAGAGACCATAGAAAAAGCATAAACAGGGAACAGACATGTGATCCCAGCCTATGCTACTACGTAATGTCGGTGGCAAATCGGCAGGCAATCTGCTGAAAAATATCAAGATGGAGTTCATGTAACTTATGGGTAGCCTACTTGAGATCTATAATAAAACAAACTTAGAAACAGGCAGCAGTTTAGAAACTCCTCTTGTACCAAACAAGAAAGAAGGGGAGCAAAATGTAATCAAATCAGAGTGGCACGAACAATTTCAGAAATAAGAATTGCCTCATCTTTTATGTTCTAGAGCAATCTGTTCGAGAGTCAACTTTCCCTAGGGACCACAGGAGATGCTTTCATGCCCATGAAACTGACTTGAGGTTCAGAGAAGAGAGGAAACACAACATTCAAAAATCTCTAATTGTGCAGAAGCCTGTCAAGTCTTCCATTTCCTTGTAGACAGATTTAGTTGACAAATGTTCACACATTTGGAGCCTCGAAGGAAGAATAATGACCACACCTCCTATTTTCTCAGATGAAACTACACATAAAATATTTAATTGATTCTTCAGCAGTTGCGAGCAGGTGACAAAAGTAGACAGGTTGCAGTGGCCTCCTTTTAGCTGCAGTTTGGTCCACACGCTCCACCAGAGGAGCCAGTCTGTCAGGCTAAAAAGGAGCTGAACTGGAAATACCAAGCAGCCATGAAGAGAAGGGTCCCTAGGAGGCACGACTCTTTAAAACCCAAGGCACATTTTAAACCTTCCCTCAGGCAGCTCATAGTTGATGTTTAATTATTTAGCAGACCACCTAAACTGACAATAACTTTGGCATCAATACATGAGGAATAGTCACAAAAGAACGAAACTTGTATCTTTTAAAACACCCTCTAATATACTGGATGCAGATGGGCTTTTCTTGATCAGAAAGCAGGCTTGGCTTGATGAGGCAGCAGCAGGGTTGCTCTTGTACAAAGGTAGCTATTGTAGACCCAAGCGATAAATAAAGAAATGCTTTTCTCCCTTTAAGCCTCTGTTTTTCCCTTTCTTACACTTAATGTGTCCCAGAACACTGGTGCCAAAGAGAAGAACCTTGTTTTGTATCGGGCCTTCGTTCTCTCTGTGTGTGTACACACACTTGCAGGCAGGCATTCTTTTTTGCCTTTTAATGCTTTCAGTGTTATAGGACACTAGAAGGTTTGTGAAGCCCTTGGTGTGTTTGAAACACTTTGTGCCTTCGCTGTTTTTCCCCATAAAGTAAACAATGTTGTTTTGCTACCAAAGAGTAAACAATTTTTTGGCAGCTCAAGATGAGGCGGTAGCAGCTCCTTGGTGCTGGGGAAGTGGGTGCACCTGGTCCATGGCCTTGAATAGCTGCTGAGAATTTTCTCACACTCTGCCAGTGAACCCTCCACTTCATTTAGCAGCCCCTTGACAAGGCTGGCCTCTGTTCCCCAGGCAAAAGGGGCCGATGGGGGATTCTGAAAGAATTGGCCACTTGGATGAGTTTGGGACTGGTGAGAACAAGCAAAAGAATAACGTTTAAATGGCAAAGGGAAAGGCAGCCTTGTGCCAAGTATGAGCCCTGTGGTTGCAAGCTCCAGAAATCACTTCTGATGCTCTTCAGAAAATCCATGACTCTTGATAAGGGATCGCTTGGTTTGTAATTGAAGGCATAGGTGCTTCCAAAATGAAACCTATTTTTTTCCCAAATACTTCTCTAGGTAACTCCTAAGAACCTAATCTTGTGGAGGGATCTCAACTGCAGTATATCACAGGCCAAAACCATAATTTCTGAATCTAGAGAATTGGCCCATTTTTAGAAGTGATGCCAATTTCTTTTTACAGTATGCAAGCACTGAAGATGAAGAACAGCTTGGGCCTGAAAAAGATGATCAGACAATTTATAAAATATCAACTATACTAAACAGCTAGCTCAAATTCTGGAAATTGTAATTTGATGATAATTGCAGCTCTAAGTCAAAAGCTGTTTTTGAATCCACTCTTTAAATTGTCAACAATGACCCAGTGTTCTATTTTTACATTTTTGTAGTAGGTAAACTATATGCTCTATCAAAACCACAATTTTCGATATACTGATTTTTGATATACTGATCACAGTATAGATTAAAGGTCATACTGTTCAGAACAACCAGTGATACAAGGGCAAGATGGAAACTGCTGAAGTAAATTGTTAAAAATAAGCCACAAGCAAGATCTCCCGCACCCCAAAATTATTCTGTGCATTTAATTTTAGCATGGCTTGTTCCTGATCAATTTTTTGTACTGGATAATCCAGTCGAACTGGGTTGTTGTTGTTGTTTTTTCATTTCTGGAAGAATCCGAATCCAGAAGCTTTCCAACAGCAACATTCACCAGTTCTTTCTTCACCAATGATCTTTATATCATTGTCCCAATGCTCTAAATAGTATCCAGTCCTCTGGAATCACGTAGCGGGAATATTGGGGGTCAATGGCTACAGTGCAACAATGAGAAACTGCTGTTTTGCTTTCTTCCTCTGGTACCAGAGGATATGCTGTTTAGATCACGAATCCTTCTGAAGGAATAAAGTTACAGTGGAAGGGCTACAAAACAAGACCTATTCTAAAAGGATATTGCTAAGTACATGCTAGGCTAGAAACCAATAAGATATACAGCACTTCTATCAAGAGTATTAGATATCTGGTAAGCATCAGGAAATGTATATACCTATAGTACTGCAGAGGCAGTGGAGGAAACTGTCAAAGAATTCTGTATACAGTACAATTTTTGCATAAAATTACATGAAACACAATACATAGGAGATAGATTAATAGGGGTTTGAGAAGTGATGGGGTTTGGGGGTTTTTTTGGCTTATTGTCATTAATGCTTATATTGCTTTGAGGAATATAAACACGGCCTTTACATGCAAACTTCATTGAATTGACAACAGTGGAACCAAATCAATTGCCTAATAGGATACAAATATGAAGAAGTACAATCCAGCCAGCCAAATACTTTGGGGGCAGATTATTGACAAACCATTAATTATTGGTGTTGCGTAAGTAGGTTAAACTTAGAGAATTACAGACAGCAGATGTGCCATTAATGTATGACCTAGAAAATACATAATCAGAATATAAGATCAATGTTAGAAATAAGGTCCCATATGGTTAACGTAAGTGAAAAAGCAACTGAAAAGCTATGGGAAAAGATAAGAAACACTGTCCATACTACCAAAGCAAACCAACATTTTAAAAAGAAAAAACATCTTAGTGACTGGCAGAACAAGCCAGCATGACAGTGAGGATAAAACAAAGCTCTGGACAATGACTGACTACAAACTACCAATATCCGACTAAGACATCTTCAGCAAGAATGCTAACATGCAGAGGAACGTAATAATAGAAAAGTGAAAGATCTTTTTAAGAAGATCAGAAGAATCATAGGAAAACTTAACATCTATGTAAGGAATACTTAAAAGAGTAATTATGGAAGAGATCTAATAGTGGCAAATTATTTTAAAATAAGATATAAAGAAACCCATTATAAACAGGATTATAAAATGAAGGAAAGATGAAAGATTTTGGAACCATCCCTAATAAAAAGTGAGGAATAGAGGAGCTGTCAAATATGGAAGCATCCAGAATAGATGAGAAATGAAAATATTTAAATATTTAAGCCTGTGGAGTAACATCTATATAACACTTACAGAGAGCAGACAACAGAATTTCATTTTTAATGTGTGACAGAGTGCCCAAAGAAAAAATGACAATAAAGGTTATTTTACAACAAATATGAACAAAGTTGTGTAATAATCTAGCTTTTTTGACATAATTCCATTTATTTAATTTTGGCCATGCTTGTAAGTGGAATGTTGCTTAAGATTTACAAAGAAGAGTAGAACCATGCAGAAATAACACCCGAAAAAAATAAGACTTTGAAAAAGGCAGAGGGGCATGAGATCAGAAATGAAGGCATTAAAAGGCATCTTTGCTTTATTGAGAGGTCTTTGACAAACAGCATCTGCAGGGGTGGGTCAAAGACAAAATGGTGGTTACAACATTACAATTAAAGCCCCACCACTTTTGTAGGACAATAATACTACATTCCCCAGAATAGCGCGGTTTTACTTTGATCATCATCTTGTCTGTTTTGACACACTTCCCCTGCCCCTGGATGCTGTGGCACTTGAACTGTTTGAATCACGCTAGCATGTATGTTAAAGTTAGTGGCCGTGACTAGGGCTGCCAGGTCTGTTTCCAAAAATTAACGGACAAGCGGGGGGGGGGGGATTAAGTAGTAAAAAATTTTTTAAAAATTTACAATTAAATTATATATTTTCTTACAAACATTTTAACACGTATTAAAATAATCACTTCAAAACTTTACTTAAAATTCAAAACATCAAATATAATAATATGTAAAATATTAAATTACATTTTACTTTGCTGTCATGTGTATTTTTTATTTGACTGCGCAGCTTTGATCAATTCTTTGTGTTTAAGGAATAATTCTTTAATTTCAGTACAACGTTGAGAAATATTAAACAATATACAATCATAAAGCTTATGAATAAAAAAAAGTCCACTATTTTGTGAAAAAAAATAGTGAACATAATGTGAAAAAAGCGGACTGTCCGCTCAAATAGTGGACACCTGGCAACCTTAAGGTCCATGACAGAACACCTGATTATTCTTCTAGGGAATCTTTACAGTGAGCAAGAAGCCACCATAAAAATTTAATCTGGACAAAAACAGAATGCTTTCGAATATAAAAGGGAATGAGACAAAGATCCTTATTGTCCTCATAATCTGCTAAACCTACGCAGTGAATATACAGCATGAGAACTAGTAGAGATGAGAGCTAGTAGGGGCTTCTGGGTGAATGTTACAGCTGGTTAGATGACCGGTGTCTGTGCAAGCAGAGGCAGCCCAGCAGTGAAATTCCCAGGCAGGAGATGGTTCTGGTTGAAAAATTTCTCCAGAGGAAAGAGAAATTAGGGATTACCTACACAAGCTCTGGAAGAGCTGCTTCTCTCAAGGAGGCTGCAGGACATTACTTTCTTATGGTCAATCGTGAGGCAAGCTGCTTGGGAGTTAAGGGATTTACAATGTGCCCTAAATTGCTGCACAGCCTTTATAGTCTTTTGACCTTCCAAAAGCCTCACCTTCTTAATCACTATACAATTTAATTGCTTTACAACATAAGAGAGATATTCCAAATAGCATAGAAGATCAAAGACTCTCTGAGTGCCTTCTTTTTGAAATTTAAGAAGAGAAAAATAAAACCCTGATATCTTAGAGGATTTTAATTTAAAAAGCAAAACACTTAACAAGATTGTGATATAAGAAAGTTTTACATGGACAAGGGGGACATTTAAAAAAAAATAAGAAAAACTATTTTTTCTGATGAAACTGCCTTTGAAAATAGAAACACTAATTAGACTAAAAAATTGGATCTTTACGGAAATATTGATAGTTTATTTTAAAGGACAGTAATAATGGATGGATTTTACAAAACCAGAAGATAAGAATAATATGAATTGGACTGTATGACTGAATATGGAGAGACAATTGGGACTAAAATGTTAAATATAGGGAGAACAAAATAGAAAAAAGAAGCCTGCCTTTTACGTTCTCTGTAGTAATTAACATACTTTTACTTTCTTACCATGGCAACCACAAGGAAAACTGTCAAATTGGGAGAAGGATATGGGGGTTCATTGGAACAATTTACAGATAAGGACATTTCATCAGATTTGTTGCAGAAATTGTTTGAACAATTTGGTAAAAAGTTAAAAAGGTAAAGGAAGAAAGATTTGCATGGATGAAAAAAGATCAGAAAAAAGTTAAGAAAATTGAAAAATCTATAGGGCCACTGGCTACAGATTTCAAACAAATTATTGACAAGGTGGAAGATTGGGGAAGTAGGATAGAAGTTATACAGAGAGTTGGAGATGGATTTGGACAGTTTGGCATTATTGGAACTTACAGAAAAAATTGCTTAAGATTTAGAACAATTCTAGAAGAACATGGAGAGGATATCAGAGAAAAGATTGGCAAGTCTCTGTTGATTTCCTGAGTTGAGATTGGGACCTTATACAAAAGTCAAGAAATACTGCAGAAAGATTCCTGATAGTTGGAAAGAGATTATAATGTTACCTAATGAGGGACAAGAAATTATCAACCAATGTCTTTATTGAATAATGATTACAAACTCTTTTGGCTGAAAGACGACAAATAATTTTACAGGATTTTATTAATGAAGATCAATGCAAATTTTTACATAAAAGGCAATTACAAAATAATGTTAGAAATGTTAATATTCTGCAATAGTTGGAGCAACACATAATGAAAAGTAACCTGCATTGATCAATACAGAGAAGCTGTTTGACAATTTGAATTAGATTTTTTGTTGTTGTTTAGAATTCTGGAACATATGAACTTAGGAAATAATGTTATTAGGTGGGTAAGGTCAATTTATACTTCTCAAAAAGCAGAAATAATTGTTAACAGAAAACTAATAAAACAATGCTAGATTTAAAAAGGGACAAGACCAGGATGTCCGCCGTCTGCACTTTTGTACATTTTGGTTCATGAGGTATTGAATAGAGACATAAGACAATGAATTATGGGAGTTAAGATGAAAAAAAAATATATTCATTGAAGACATTTGCAGATTATTTTTGATAAGATCCACTTGATGGACTGGCAATAGAAAAATTAAGGGGGTTTGGTACATTAGCAGGTTTCAAGATTAATAATCAGAAGACAAAGATGTTCAGAAAAATATGAAATTAGAAGATCAAATAGAACTGATGGAGAAAACTGGTTTTAAGATTTGAGAAAAAAGTAAAATACTTGGTTATTACTATGCTAAATATGAATTGTATGCTATTTCAAACTAATAGTGTTAAGACATTGTGTGAAAAAGGTATTTTAAGATAGAAGAAATTAAAATTGTTACTGTTGGAAAGAATTTATGTGAAAAAAATGAATGTTTTGCCTAGAATTTATTTAAGACCATACTAGTTTTGGCAACTGATATACCATTTAAACAGTGGCAAAGAAAAAAAAATACGTTGGCTTTGAAATTGTACTTCACTGATAGTTGTTTTGTCTGAATAAAGGAATGGGTATTGCTGAGAAACAAGAGACTTTTACAGTTAAAAGGTCACAGCCTAAAGTTTGGATGAAATGAATATTTATGCTATGATAAAGTTAAAATTAATGTGGACACTAAAAATAATTTTATTAGATATGTCATCTTGACCATATGGAATAGATATAAACCCAAGCTGTGTCTGAAAATATCTTTATGGATCTCTGTTCAAGAAGCATATAGTAGAAAAGAAAGGGTTAATAAAGATAAATGGTTGAAGTAGCGGAACTTATTTGAAAACTATCAAAGGGAGAATTTAAAATCAAATCAATAGAACAATTATCTGAAAGACTTAAAATGAATAAAAAGATTTATTGCATGGAGCAAAGTAAGAATTTGAAATACAATTGTGTACCTTTGATAAACCTTAATTGCTAAAATGTACAAACTGTTGTTGAAATTTGAAACAGGAAGAACAGGTTGATCAATGTATGATAAAGGGGGTTAAGAATTTTGGTTATAGTATACAGATGTATCAATTGGAAAATAAGTGGTTAAAGGGGTTGAAATTTATACTATATTATAATCTCAAAGAGAATTTTTATAAAATGATATACTGCTGGCACACAATATAAGAGAAATTTTCTAGAATGTGTAAAGGCGTTTCAAATATATGTTTGAAATGTGAACAACATGAAGGGATATTTTATCATAGTTTGTTGAGATATCAAGAAGTTTTTTTAAAAAATGGATTCAAATACATACCTTGATATAGAGGGTTTTAAAGATAAAGATTCAATTAAAACTAGAACTTTTCCTTTTAGGACTAATGGATAAACAGATAGAAAAAGCCATGGAAGATTATTTCAATGTATGATTATGAAAGCAAGATTACCATACACATAAAGATAGAAAGAATCAACACTACCCATTCTAGAGAAATGCTTGGTGGAATTGTCAGATTTTACTGAAATGGATGAATTGACTTCTTTGATTATATAAAAGATATTACCTATTTTTACTGTTGATTGGAAGCCCCTTACTGAAAATAAATGAATTTGTGATCTGTGGTTTGGTTAGATAGGATATAGAAAGAAGAGTAATATGACGTAAATTTAGAGAGAGATTAAAATATGTTTGTACTTATAATTGCTGTGAAGAACATTGAAAACCATTTCTTTATAATTTTTTTCTTTCCTAGTATTCATTTTTTGTTTTTTGCACTATTTGCTTTTTCTTTCATTTATTTCTTTTGCTTTTTTTCTTCCTTTATATTAGTTTGTGTTACTTTTTATCTTCTTGTTTCAATTTTAATAAAATAATTTGGAAATTATGCAAAAAAGAGATGAGAGCTATTAGAAAAAATGGATATTGAATCAGTAAGTTTGAGATACATAGGCAATTCCACTTTATTGGCTAAATATAAGGAAGACTGAAAAGCGCTAATTATCAAAATAGAAATGTAAAGTGAACATCTAGGATAAGGTTAAATATTAAGAAAACCAAAGTAATATCAATTTACAGTACATACAGTATTTAATAAATTTACAGTTTATGGCAAAGAAATGAAGGTAGTAAATTTTATTTTCTTGGGCTCAAAAGCTGAACAATGCATGAAATATCAGAACAGTTGATGCAGTAGCCTTTGCAGTATAATTTACAGTCATGAAAGGATGAAATATTAAAAAGTGAATATATTTCTCTGATTAATTTATATTCTGAGAATTATTCTAACTGATATATCTATAAAATATTTTCAGAAAACAAATTCTTTGTTTAGAACATTTCTATGGGGTTCTTTAATTCCGATATAGAAAATGCTATTACCAATTAATGAGAGACGATTCTGATTCTGGAGTTATATCATGAAGCTTACTAACCAAGTTAGATCAGTAGTAATGCCTTGGGGGTTAAAACTAATATATGACAAATTTGCATAAAGGAAGGTGTATGTTTTCATATACATGTATCTTTTCACACACATGTAGTCCAGAGTTTGCTTAAGGATTATGTTATAATTTACAAGCTTTACAGAAAATGTTTTTTAAAAAAGGAAGCTATAGGCTATAGGCTCTTAAACTGTCATGTTCCTTAAGAATTTAGTATTTATATTCATGCTGTTACCCAAATTAAAATTGCTTATTTCATAATATGTTTCTTTTGCAGCTGCCTCTGTCATTCTGACAAGAAAAACATCTATACAGATTGTACCATTTTTGGGAAACTTTATGCCATATGGAAATGTGTACCATGTTTTTTCAAGTTACACAATCTCAATTTCTAACCAAAATGTAATGAACAACCAGCAAAGTACTTTCAAAACAAATGAACCAAAGAGCTGCTGTTTTACTCTACTGCTACAAGTTGTGATCTCCTTGATCAACAACCTTTTGGATGAGAAGAACACACTCTAATTTGTTCAGAACAGGGGTGGGTTCTACTTACCTTTACTACGGATTTGCAATGGGGCTGCGCACGCGCACGCACTCTTCTGCGCATGCCGTTGGGGTTGGTGGGCGGAGCCTCCCACCGGTTTTACTACCGGTTCTATAGAACCGGTGCGAACCGGGGGCAACCCACCACTGGTTCAGAAGCATGTCCCTTTAGCCATCTTCCTAAGGTTGAATCCTGATACGAAGAATGGAATCCATAGAATCCATCATTGTATCTTGCTGAACTTTAGCCCAAAAGAAATACTCATTATTTTCTTTTAAAAATTATCAAATGCAGCAGATGTTCTCACACTGTTTTTTCACCAAACTTTGTTTGGAATACAGGTAGTCCTCAAGTTAAGACTACAATTAAGGCCAAAATTTTTGTTGCTAAGTGAGACATTTGTTAGGTGAGTTTTGCCCCATTTTACGACCTTTCCTGCCACAGTTGTTAAGCGAATCCCTGCAGTTGTTAAATTAGTAACAAGTTTGTTAAGCAAATCTGGCTTCACCATTGACTTTGCTTGGAGAAGGTCGCAAAAGGGGATCACATGACCCTGAAACACTGCAACCGTCATAAATATGAGTCAGTTGCCAAGCGCCTGAACTTTGATCACGTGACCATGGGGATGCTGCAATGGTCGTAAGTGTGAAAAACGGTCACAAGACACTTTTTTCAGTGCCATTGTAACTTTGAATGGTCACTAAATGAACTGTTGTAAGTCAAGCAAACAGTTCTGATACAATCAAAGAGAATGAACAAAGTTGGGCCCATAATTTCTTTTCATTAATTTAGTAAAATAAGCCAAGTTAAAAATAACAAACTAAAGTATTCATATTTGAATGCCATCTACTCGTATGACTTGGGGGATAACAGAATGCATGCATTAAAATATCCATAAAAACAATTCTGTACTAAACTGTAAAAATAAGGCCTGTTAGGTAAAGGTTCCCCTCACACATATGTGCTAGTCATTCCCAACTCTAGGGGGCGGTGCTCATCTCCATTTCAAAGCCAAAGACCCAGCGCTGTCCGAAGACGTCTCCGTGGTCATGTGGCCGACATGACTAAACGCCAAAGGCGCATGACTAAACGCCAAAGGCGCACGGAATGCTGTTACCTTCCCACCTATTTTTTCATGCTTTCACACTGCTAGGTTGGCAGAAGCTAGGACAAGTAATGGGACAAGTAATTACGTAGCACTAGGGATTTGAACCGCTGAACTGCCGACCTTTCGATCAACAAGCTCAGCATCTTAGCCACTGAGTCACCGTGTCCCTAAGGCCTGTTAGTGTTCTCATTTAAAAGGTTCCTCACTGAATGCCCTGGGAAATAAGGAGGTTTTGCCTGCTTCTATTAAGATAAAAGGGTGGAGGTTAATCTAACCTTGGCGTTAATAAAGAGTCTGCCATTGAGAATACTATTTACTGGGTTCCTGCCCCCTGATCTCTCTAAAGATGGGCACCCATAGCCTACATTCTTGGCTAACTTATGTAGAGAAGGCAGATTCTGGAGAAGATGGTCCCAAAGATAACAAGGGCCCAACTCAGCAAAAGACTTTAGAGACTGCAACCTCCTGCTTGAAGTGAAGCCTTCTGGCAATCAATGCAGCTTCTCCAAAATAGATATTACTCTGCTGGACTGATTAGTGTTGGCGGCCAAGCAGACAGCTGCGTCCTATGCCAGCTGGTGCTTCCAAGTCATCTTCAAGGGCAGACCCATACAAAATAAGGTCCAGACTTCTGTGTCAGCTATACAAACGTCATAAAATGTCAATCAAAAGGACATAAATAGAAGGAAAAGAAAAGGATGGTTTCTAGTGATGATATCCTGGTAATTCATAAAAACTTAATAAAATTTTAAAATGTGGAGGGTGCTCAGGCCACACGATTAGTTTTCTCCTTATATAGAAAAGGACCCAATTAGAGCTAGACCAATTTAGAGAATTCATTCAAAACAAGATACAAAGATTGCAAACAATGTGCCTTGAATTTGTGATCATGGAAATCCATGAATGCCTGTATTTTTGGAAAATCAGAATTTGATAAAATTAACAGGCCACTTGCCGACTTCCACAAATTATTACAGGAGTTTTTTTTTTTTTTATTGAAAAAGTTTTCAAATACAAGTTTTCCCCCCTTTCCCCCCCCTCTTCCCTAACCCACCCTTTCCACCCAACCCCCCCTGTGACTTCTTCACAACAATAGGCTATTTCATAACTAGTTACATACATAATATCTTTCCTTTCCCTTAATCCCTTCTCGAAATACTGACCCTTAACATGTTAAGCTTATTGAATATTATTACAATTTAACCTTTAATCTTTTATATATATTAATATAACATTTTAAATCGACCTTCTCCCTGCATCCAAATTTAACATTTATTCAATTCTGTCCAATTCCTCCACTCCTCTAAATATATGACTTAAAATCATACAGTACAATTCTAGATATAATCCACTACCCACTTTACTAAAATATACACATATCTATATATGCATCCCATTTTATAAAAAGAAGAAAAAAAAAGAAGAGAAAAAAAATATATCTTCTTTAGTATCTTTCCACTGAATTGTTAAGTCCTCCACTCCCCTAAATATATGACTTAAGAATCCTTTTTCTTAAACTAATCAATCAATAAACTAACCTATTTCAACCCTTCAATTCCTACAAAATCATGCAGTACAATTCTAGATATAATCCACTGCCCACATTACTAAGATATACACATATCTATATATGCATTCCATTTTGTAAAAAAGGAAAAAACAATAACTTTAAATTTATAATCCATATAGTATCTTCTTTGATGTCTTTCCTCTGGATTGTTAAATCCATCACCCATAATAGGGTAAAATAACATGCTGGTGCAACAGTTTGTTCAAAATCTCCAGTCATCTTCTGCCCCCATCAGTAGTAGATATCCTCGCATCTGTATAAAAGCAAAAACAACCACCCGAGTGACATTATAATTATAATTATATCCATATGGTTATAGTTGTGGTATTCATCAGGATTATTAATTCCCATCATCCTACTGAGTAACATCCAGATCTTCTGCATGCCCCAGCGAAACTCTCCTGCCTTATAACTCAAAATGATTATAATATATTTACCAAAAAAAAAAAAAAATTTTTTTAGATGATTCAAATCCAACAAAGTGAGGCTCTTTTCACATCCCAAAATCATGGCCTTGCAGAGATCTGCCACAATCCTCAGGATAGTATCAGACAATTGTTCGCCTCCACTATCTTTTCAAATATTCATTCATTTTTTAAAGTCCCTGGCATCACTGTTGCATAGTTTAGAAATTGCTGTTTCTATGCGATCTATTTCTTTTCTTTTTCTTTTCCGGGTTGAATTTCCATCCTCGTTTCTTGCCTACCAATTGTGTGTCTGCTAGTTGATTTTCATTCTGCTTTATGTATTGTTGTTGTTGGGTTAGTTTTATCATCTCATCTTTCTTCTCCGTCACTTGTATATCAACTGATTGATTTGCGCACTTGTCTGTGACTTGATGGTTCATCACATTGGAGTCGGATGACACTGCTCTCTTATTTATAGACAGTCCAGCTGGGGTATCCAAGGAGTCCAAAGACAATTTATCCATCACAGCCTCTGTAATTTGATGTTTTCCTTTTGTTTCCAACTCCTTTTGCTTATCCTGTATTATGCCTAAAGGTGTTAAATTCATTTTTAAAATTTTTTGATAAAAATCTTCCGCTTTTTCAACAGTATGCAATTGATATCTTATTCCTTGATATCTCAATATTAGGCCAACTGGGGTGTCCCACCTGAATAGGATATTTCTTTTTTTTAATTCAGTCACTAGAAAGCCAAATTTCTTCCTCTCCATTAACATCTTGGGCGGGAGCTCCTTAAAAATCCAAATCTTTCTTCCATGAAATTGCAAGGTAGAATTAAAAGAGTTCTGCACAATATTATTCCTAATTTCTTTATCTGTAAAATAGATCACCACATCTCTAGGCAATTGCCTTTGCTTTGCCAACCAGGAGTTTATTCTGTAAATTCTATCAATCCTGCAATACACTTCATCAGGTTGAACCTTTAAGATCCCAGCCAGAATTTCAGAAGATATTTTCCTTAGATCATCTCTATTATTTTCCTGCAAACCTCTCAGTCTAATTGCATATTCTGTAAAATTATATTGAATCATTAAAACTTCTCTTTCAATCCTCTGTTGTACATTTTCTTCATTACCAATCTTTTGGTCAGTCTCCATTTTAGATTTGTCTTCCGAGCTATTATCCTGAGTGTTTATCAAATCCTTTTTAATTTTTTGAGTCATGTCATCCAAATTCTCCTCAATTTCCTTCATTTTAGACTCTAATAATTTAGTCTTTGCATCCACCTGAATCAGAAAGCCTGATAAACCATTAGCAGCTTTTAAAATCTTTTGATTCAAAAAGTCAAACTTTGATTTCACCAATTCACCAATTTCTTTAATTTCCTGCTTAAATTTTTCAAGTTGCTGGTTCACAATCTCATCCCTTCTTACAATCTCTTCAAGGATAAATTCTAATATATTAAAATCGGGTTTCTGACGCTGGAGAGTTGAAATTTGTTGGCGCAATTTCTTGAGAGGGGAAGTTCCCCCCCCCATTTGTCCAGCTGTGTAAGTCCCGATGCCATTTCCCACACAGACAAGATTTAGCAAAAAAAAAGAGAAGAAATAGAAAACGAAAGAACTTTCCCTTAAAAAAGGAAAAAAAAACTTCTTTTCAATCAACAGCACAGGAGCGAGGTTTTATCTACAAATGTAGCCAGTGATATTTATTCCGCTACATTGTAGTAAGAAGAAACGGAAGGACTTTCCCTTTTAGCCCTTCTCCAGCCACAGCAGACGCCATTTTAAAAGGTTCTTTTTCCCTCTTTTCCTCTCCTCTTTTCTCTTAGATAGATTTTGGAAGGGTGAAATACTTGCAGTTCAGTATTAAGGGTCCAGCTCGTCATTTCTTTAATTATTCTGTTGAATTCGCAGGCTTGCTCTTGACGCCTGGCTCTGCATAAGCAGAGGTCTCCCAAAGCCCGGAGCAGCGGCAGGGGATATGGGGCTTCTCATCCGCTCCGTCCCAAAAGTTAAAAAAAAACTTTTGGGACTCTGCGGAGAGTTCTACCCACCCCTGCCGGCTCTATCTCCGTTTCCTCTTGGAAACGGAGTTTTTTCGAGCCGCCATCCGCTGTAACGGCGGCTCTGACAGGGAATGGAAGCTGACGATCCCAAAGGAACGTCTGGCGGCGGCCAGCAGCAAACCGGAAGCCTATTACAGGAGTTTTTGTGTCAGCTTTTTAAAGTAAAGTTTTTTAAAGTTTTAGTTTTTATATTGAATTCCATACCATCTGCAGTCATAGTTATCTAATTCTATAGGAATAAAGACAGTTTTACATTTCAGACCCATATAAGTTTGTTTGGTTTTTAAACGAGAAACAAATGATCAAAATGAAAATACGGTTCCAGTCATTCTGACTTTTGTTTAACTGGAATTAAGTTATGAGGGTTCATAGGATTTTATGAATGACATAGTAAAACAACAGTTTTCTTTGCATTTTTTTGAAGTTATTTTTTCTTTATTATGAAAAGCTAACGACATTAGCTTTAGTTCCTCCAGTGTAAATTCTGCAAGCAGAATTTACTGTATAACGAGCTAAATGCATTCCAAAGTGTTTTTTTGTTTTGTTTTCCCTTTTTTCCCCTTACCATCTAACGATGCCATTGTTTGTCTTTTTCGATTACCTCTCTACATCTGGATATCATAACTTGTGATTTCTTTAACTGCATGTATGATTGCAAGCTATAATATTGCTCCAATTTGCTTGTGCATATGGGCTATTTATAATTGCACGCCTCTCTATTTACATCCTACTTTAGAGATAAGGAAAGGGCTAAATATATACTGGCCAGCCTTCTTTCTCTCCGAGACTGGCATATGCTCTGTTTTCAGCATTGACTGAGAGAATGTTCTGGGATCCCTGAGATGTCATCTGTGTTGAGTGGGCAAAATCTTCTGCCAGATCTCATCCAAATCTTCCCTTCAGCAAAGTTCTCCAGATTTTTTGCTTGAATTAACAAGCTTTCCACATTTTAATACAGGCCAATTCAATTTAGGTCCAGCAAACAATATTATTTTTTATTGAAACCAGTGTAACATTGTCTGGATCCATTTTTCTTTGTGCTGTCCATAATGCATGGACACACTGTCCAAGTTCTCTTTCCATTTTTTTCCTCCCAGTTTCTGTCTGTTGTTTTTTTAAGAATCGACCTCTGATCCCTCTTCTAACTTCCTTACCAGAAAGTGTTCTATTCTCTCTCAATTTGTACTTATCTGCAAAGTGTTTCAGTGGATATATGAACAGTTAGACGATAGCAATGGCTGAATGCAGGCTGTCAGAGGCTAATTTCATGGCCTCTTACTATAAAACAAGTCAGATTTTTAAAAATGATAATTTCTTGTACTTCTGTACAATGAAATGCATCCAGATTTACTTTGGTACTGAAAGAGAATTTATCTACCCCATTTTGAGCAGAATTAAATGCAGTCTATGGACAGGCATGATGGTACGCCATTGTTTGGCAATGAAAAAAGAAAGAACATGATAAATAGGTAGAATGAAAGGATATTACAAAAATCTATTCACCCTGTGCGCATTCAAAAACAAATTTAAGTCCATAGAGACATTTTTGAAGTTGTTTTGATTAGAAATGAAAATCAGAATATCTCAAACCGATAAATCTACATATGACTGAAGACCATGGACAGCATTTCAAAGGCAATGAGATTCTTTTTTACCATATTATGATAAAAGAATTGGATGAAAAGCATTAATATAATCCTGTTTACTGCCTTCTATACATTGGCAGCAGCATTATACTACTGGTACTTAGAGTGATTTTTATTGAGGTGATATAGAAACATTTTTAATAAATAAAATGATGCCCCTGGACAATTCGGGAATTGGTAGCATCCATGTAGTTTACTGGCCACCATAATACTGCATTTTGGTAGCCTTTACAAAGAACTTCAGGTCACTTCTGATATGATACGCTGAATTTCAGCTAAGTTTAAATATTGTTTTGTATGTGTACTTCAACATGTTTTCTCCACCTAGTCCATGTGATATATAAACTGTGATTGAAGTTTTATTGAGCTGTATGCACTCACACAAATTATGTCTTATTTAATAAATCTGGTTGGTCAGTCATTGTTTAACATGATCCATAAATTCAGTCAAAGGAAATGGAAAACAGGAGCAGAAGAAAGAATTAAGCATCACGTCAATGGCTGTGTTATTACTCAATTTTCTGAGTTTGCTGGTTACATGCACAATAAAGTAACCACATTGGCTGAATTCACACAACACACTGAGGCACAAGCTAGCTAATTGCATTTTAACCTAATATGTTCTGCAAACTGAACCATTCACTAGATTAACCTGTATTTCCTTGTCCTGAGAATGTGATCAACTAAATAATGTTACCATTCTAAATCAGGAAATACCACAAAATGTCAACCAGGTCTAACTTGACAGGAAAAAGAAAGAACAGAATATGAAATGTCAGTCTGTGTTACACAGGTTGATAAAACAGCCTAATTAACATTGATATTATGATCTTTGAAGACTGAAGGCAGCTATAATTTAGCTCTTATTCACATTTTATTGTTCTATTCCTGGGAATTAAGTGGAGAAAGAATTAGTAGAAATAATTCTTCACAAGTTTTAAATAGTAATGTAGATCTTTTAAACAGAGATAATGTAACACAGATGTGACTTCTAAAACTAAATGCACTTTATATTAATACTTTAGGAGAAACTAGAACAGGGGTGTCAAACTCAAGGCCCAGGGGCCGGATCCAGCTGGCAGGGTGTTTAAATCTGGCCTGCGGGGCCACCCTGGAAACAGTGCAGGACCAGCCCGCAGTGCCTCTGCATGCAGCCCTCCTGAGCTCCGCCTTTGCTGGCAAAGGGTTGCAGGAGGCCATCACAGCTGAAAATGGAGATTGCGAGGGCTACGGGCAGCACTCCCAAGTTCTGTTTTCGCTGACGGAGGGTTGCAGGAGGCTGTCACAGCTGAAAACGGAGCTCAGGAGTCTGTTTTTGCTGGCAGAGCACTTGGGCCACCATAGGCGCCCCCGATATGAGTGACGTTGATCTGGCCATGCCACCTCAGCCCCCCAAAGTCAAACATAACCCTGATGTGCCACTCAATGAAATCGAGTTTGACACCCCTGAACTAGAAGGTCCTATTTTTCTAATCTTTTTTAAATATACACTATCTATCTGAGACCTCTGGAAAACGAAGTATCCAATATACAGTTTTCATTGTATGCTAATACCCGATAAGCCTCTAAAATAAAGTCCCATTCCTCACAACCTGAAAAGAGATGAGCTCTTAATGGAATTAATTTCAAGAATCACTAACTACAGGAATAAAAATTACAGTTTGTGCTATCACTTCGTAAGATCGTGCTGTCAGGTAGCAGATTTGATATGAAACAGAAGGGAAGTGAATACAATAAAAAGCATGTTCTCTCAATTTGTATTAAACATTTCTGTTGCAACATAAAAAGAGTGCCAAGTTCAGAGATAACTGATACTCAGAAAAGCAGACTAAATTTGCAATAATTAGTAACAAAAATGTAGTTATAAAAGTCTTACAGTGAATAATGCTCTTTTTAATTAATATTTCAGAAGGTTCTGGAAGGATTTACTGTCCCAGACTGTATTTCCATTAAAAAACAATACCAAGGGAGATTAAATACTGAGAACCAAGAGGATGTAGCCTGACATGGCAAAACTGGCGTATAATGTAATAATTGCTGTAAAATACCACTGATATTAGCGATCGGCGTTAGTGCTCTCGGCAGCTGAGCTCTCAGAGTTTAGCATCAGCATTCCTAACCTTTTCAGCCTCTTCTCTCGAAGATGGTGGAGGTGCAAAGATTAGGGTCATACGTTATCCTAAATGACAGTTTCCTTACCCCACCAAAGCTTGTTAAAAACAGGCTACCAAAGCTTGTTTTTAAACAAGCTTTGGTGGCCTGGTTCAAAACATGACACATGGCCCAAAGCGTGAGTACCATCATTTAATGCTGGAGGGAAAGGGAAATGAATCTACACTGCTTTAAATTGTAGAACATCAGGTCTGGCAAGAGAGGTATGGTAAGGATCCTGTCTAGCAAGGAATGTCATCTGATGGGACCTCGGAGGAGAGACTTTTCTGCTGTAGCATCTGTCCTTTAGAACAGGAGTCTCCAACCTTGGCAACTTTAAGACTTGTGGACTTCAACTTCCAGAATTCTTCAGCCAGCAAAGCTCACAAGTCTTAAAGCTGCCAAGGTTAGAGACCCCTGCTTTAGAACATCCTCCACCTCTTCCCCCATAAGTGAAATGGGCCCCAACTCTGTGGGCCTTCTAGAAAGCTCTTAAGATGTGGTTTTCTCATCATGCCTAGTGGTCTGGTAGTGGTAGAGAGCCTGCTGATTAGTTGCTTTGGTAGCAATGTACTATACTCCCCCAAATTAGTCATATTGTTTTAATTAACTTTTAATTATTTTAATGACTTTTATTGTGATTGTATTTTAAATTGTGTTTAAAAACTATTTATTGCATTAATTATTTAATTGAGTCACCCTGCGTCATTCAGGTGAGATGGGCGGCAATATAAATTGAATCAATAATTAAATAAAATAAGTAAATATATTGCTTCCATCCACCAAATCATTTCTTTCATGGTGAAGAACTGAGCACAGATCACCTGGTGTTCTATTTATTTCTTTATTAATGAAATTTGTTTGCCACCCACTCTAGGGGCCACAAAGACTGTCTGTGCCTCACTCACTCTGCACCAGTTGAAGCTTCCAAATGCTCTTCAAGGGTAGTAGCCCCATGTAGAGTGCATTGTAGTAGTCCAAGCGTGAGATAAGCACACTGAGTGCAAGGACTCCTGATCCAGGAAATGCCACAACTGGCACATAATCTGAAGTTGTGAAAAGACACTCCAGGCTGCAACTGCCACCTGCTCTTCAAGCAAGAGTCACAATAAAGGAGTTGCGGACAGGATCTGTCCGGGGTACCTGGGATAGGATGCCACCCCATCCAAAGTTAAAGATGTCAAAGTCCCAGATCTTGAAGCTCCATACACCCAAAGCCATTCAGTCTTGCCAGGATTCCACTGAAGCCAGTTGTCTCCCATCCAGGCCTCCACAGCTTCCGTGAGAGTGCAGTGATAGCAGCACTTGGGTCACCAAGGGATATAATAGAGATATTTTCCATCTCTATTTGGCGGTTGTTACATTATATTGTCGTAAAGCTAGAATAACCAAAAGTCATTGTCTTTGGAACTGTTCATGCTACTTATCCACGATATGATTTTCAGGGCCTCTGGAACTTTCTGCCCTTTTTTGATATTTAGATCTCAACATACGTAATGCAAATCTTTGCTTCTTGTTCATGTTTCTGTTTCTCTGTGGTTTTGCCTGCTTTTTACCCTGTTTTTCCCACTTAAACATCGTTGACATTTGCTGATGCTTATTAAATAAACCTCAATCTATATTTTTGCTAGCTGTATTGAATGACATATGTGCCAGTCTAGATATGAGATTCATCAGGAATGTGCTGGGTACACTAAATGAATAGGTACTGACTTTTCAGCAAAGTGCTGAAAATATTGGTTGTGTGGTAGAGCTTTGCTGAGGAGAACCTTTGTCTATGAACATTGTTTGGAGAGTTAATCAAGGAATTTTACTTCTACCTTCCATACTTCCTTTAAAGACAATAACATTTCAGGTATCCGATAAAACTTCCATTGTTTTAGTCTCAAAACAATTCTAACATACACGTAATGCAATTTTGTGTCTACTCAAAAGTAGTAAATCCCACTAAATTTACTTATGCCTACTCACCAAGATCTGCTTGAGGCAAGACAATTGAGGTAGAAGAATCTATTGACTATTTCTGCAACACAGTTCATAGATCATTCCCACACAATTGACATTTGTTGGGTTTTGACATCCCCCCCTCGATTCCTAACCCATTTAAACCCCTCAAGTTTGTTTCTTTATGGCTTCGCTTAATTGGTGACCTCTGTGCTGTAGTTCACTCAACAAACCACAATTAAGAAATGGTGATTGAGTTCAATATATCAAAAAGATAGTTACTTTGGAGAAGAGATTGATGTTTTCTGATGGAAAAGGAGAATAAACCAGTGACTTTGTGAAGCTGGAGGGGGAAGAAACCAAGCCCATATGCTGTTTTTTTCATGCCACAATAAAAAGAGCAACGTGCCTAAAACAAAAAACCAGTACAAAATCATGAAGTAGTAAAGAGAGCAAGAAGAAAGGATCAAGTGTCCGAAATCGGGAAAAGCAATGTTTTCCTGTTTCAGTGTATCGTAAGTGAACAGGAATGAAACCATTCTTAAAATTACAGGATTGAACCAAGTACAGAGATATCCTGATGTTCACAACAAGAAAAGATGTTGCTCAACCTTCCCCTACTATTGCCCAAATATACCATGATGCGTGACATGGAACTATGTTATAAAAACTAGACACCTTGTGTTGTTTCCATGAATGTGTGTCTACAGTGAAATAGCATAAAATTCTGTTCTTACTTGCAGTAATTATGAATCACAAAATCATCTTTCACTCTTCTTACCCTCCAAAACTCTTTCCCCTTCAGAAATTGAGATAATTACTTGAACCTGGTCCCCTGTGATCGGCCAACAACCGGGCCAAATTTTAAAGCAATCCGATAAAAATTGCCATTGATATAGCAAGTTATAAAACTCAGAAATTGACTCAACTCTTCTTTTACTAGCAGGCATCTCATAATTCTGAGGAAGTCCAAGGGGCACTACTGATGTATTTCATGCTGACCTGTATGGATTTTAGTTTAGATATTCCTTTAGATATCTAAAGAACAGTTCAAAAACCTCTTGGCCTAGACCAGTGTTTCCCAAAGTGTGGTACGCGTACCCCCAGGGGTACGGGAAGAGTTTGGTGGGGGTACGTGTTGCACTGGAGTTTGGTGGGGATCACGTGGGAATATCCACTGCACTGTGCTTAGCTGCACCCACAGAACAAGGAAAGAAATAGGCGCGTATCGCAGTTTTTACATGGAACTGGGGCCATCGTACATCGTATCGCAACTCATTATGGCGGGAACTTCTGCGCATCCTTCGCGCAGCTCGGGTTCGGCCATTTTTAAACTGCGGGAACATTAACAGTTGACGTTGAGCTGCGGAGCTGTTTAAACGCCGGAGAATTGCAGTGTTATCTAACGGTTAGAGTTAAAACATATATTTTTTATGAGGGGTACTCAGCGTTACGAAAATTTAGAAGGGGTACACATATGTCAAAAGTTTGGGAAACACTGGCCTAGACCGTTTTAATCCCTCTCCCTCAGCATCAGTCTCCCATACAGTGATTCTTACTACGGTAACCTGTAAACTGTACTTTGTTCAATGGGATAAACCACAACAGCGCTGCTGTTTCCCTTCATATTCTACAAGCACAATTTGTATGATTGCACAATAACATCAGGCATGTCTCCTATGTAATCAATTTTAGTGTCTCTTTTTCTGGCTTTCTGCAGCTCCTGTCAACATGAGACAACCTTAATTTTACTGCTAAACTGCAGGAATGTATTTTTATTTTGGTGATTGAATATTATCAATTTCTTTTGAAGCAACAACCACAGCAACAATGCCTCATTTAAAAATAAATAAGGTTCTTGCATAGATTTTGCCTTCTCTTTATTGAAAATGGAGCTGGAATATAACTGCAGCTGGTAAGGTTCAGGATAAATCAATTAATATGTTAATTTTAAATATGCGTAGTGTGGAGGAACTCTTAAACTATGTTATTTCATCATTATTTTAACATATATTAAAATTATAGTGTTTTATGATGTATTTTGATTGTTTCAGTATTTTATTTGGTGATTTAAATGTGTTGCAAGCTATTCTGGGAAAACATAGTTTTGAAAAGCAGCATGCCCATTTAAAATTACATGAAATAACACTATAAGTAATCATCTATTTTCCAAATAAGGACTGGACTCTGTATATTTCTGATCTTGTGTAAAATGTCTTATGTAAAACAGCTCATGAAGGAAATGTGTGCTTAATAAATTATCATTATAATTGTTATTAAGTTTAATTATTTTGCATCTTGTTATATTGCTAAGCCCCTCCCCCCAAAAAACCCAAGTATTTATGCAATGACAGACTACAGGTAATTCCTTGTAAACCATAATGTCCTGCATTTTCATTCTTCATGGAAACAGCAATAAATGACATTTATAAGATAGGAATATATGGCCTGCCAGAGACAAAGAGAAGGGCAACATCTAAATGAGAAAATGGCTTGCAAAATGCATTTCCCTGGTTTTCCCATTTAGTGAACTTTTGATAATCATTGCATCAATTAGGCCTAATCAAATATTATTGGCATAAGCACTGCTGTCTCCTAAAGCTATTTCACTTCTGTGCCTTCAATAGTAGGAAACATTATCCTTGAAAATGGCATGAAATTGTAGGCTCTTTCAGCTCAGTAAGAAGGGCAAGGATGAGATAAAAGATAATTACAGCTGATAAATCCAGAAAATACATTTGAAGTCATCTGGTATTTATTGATGGCCAAAGGTACAGGTTAATAAAGTCTCCTGGAACCCTAAGAAATGCAGTTTTATCCTTTCTCTCCTTCTCTTATACTGGATTTGAACTGCATTTTCTTTGCATTTTGAAGAAAATTATGATTTATGAAATGGATCCATTTGGCAGGGTGTTTGGGGAAAATCCTGCACCAGAATTAGAAGAGAATTATTGCAGAGAAACAGTGAAAAGAATCACACTCGTTGAATGCGTTACAGCAATACGTTCTGGTTTTGCCTCTGCAAATTTTAGATATACAGTATAGGGTGTGATTTATTTATTTTTTTGGCTGATTTTTCACAGACCCAATCTAGAATACAACTATGCCATCCTTAAGTCGATAGCCTTGACTATGATCATCATTTTGGCCACTGAAGATCAAAAGCAGCTAGGAGAGGATTCTCTCAGGGACTCTCTTCTTCCCCTCATCAGCATTTCAGCTTTTTGGCCTATCATTTTCACCACCACCACCAGGGGTGGGTTTCACTTACCTTTACCACCAGTTCGCCCCGCATGTGTATGCTCACTTCATGCACACGTGCGCTGTCCATGCATGTGCCCGGCTTCTACACATGTGCTTTGCTTGCTCGTACGCCTTTCACGCATGCGCCTGATCTCAAAAACGTGCCTAAATAGCACGACTTGGACCTGGGGCAGATGGGTGGGCCGGAACCCATGAGAACTGGCTGAATACCACCTCTGACCATCACCATCAGAATATTTTAGACTCTGCTCCAAAGAAGGCCCATTCATGCTTTCTTCCCCAAAAACATTTGATGTACTAAAATAGATACCTTATATTTTTAAGTGAAATCCAACTTCAGAGTGCTAACAATGTAAAGAAAATTAATAAGTCGCTGTGTATAACACATATATTACAAACAATAATTTTCCTCCCCTTCCCTCCGCTGCCCTCTTCTTCCCTCCCCTTTTTCTTTTCATTGTAATTAGGATGTTTAACCTGATTCAATTTCCTGTCATGTGATTTTAACACATTTGATATTTTTTGCTTTTGTTATTTTAAATTGGTATAAGCTGTTTTACTTGACTGTAGCTCAAAAGGGTATACAGTTTGAAATAAAGGTAAAAGTTTCCCTTGTCTAGTCCTGTCTGACTCTAGAAGGCAGTCATCTCCATTTCTTGGTCAAGGGAGCCAGCATTATCCGAAGACATGGTCTTCGTCATGACCATGGTCCATCATGGTCATGACTACACATCAAGGAGCACAAAATGTAGTTACCTTCCTACTGAAGTGGTACCTATTTATCTACTTGCATGCTTTCAAACTGCTAGGTGAGTGAGACCTGGGACAAGTAATGGGAGTTCATCCCATCACACAGTGCTCGGGTCTCAAACTCAGGCTGTCAGCTTTCCAGCTGACAAGCTCAGCATCTTTAACCACTGAGCCATCATGGCCCCTCAGCTTAAAATAAACATTTACAGATATTTTGTTTCGCTTGATTAAAAATGTCTTGGAGAAAACAGTAAACTGAATACTTACAACTAATTATACCCCACCTCTCCGAACTTTTCAGGACACATATTGGACTGGTGGGCTTCTCTGCTGGCAGGGCTGTTTACTTATATAGACAACACTGACCATATCCTTGAAGGATGGGGAAGCTGTGTTATAGCTCCCATACATAAAATATGAGGCAAGGAAGACCATAAAAATTACAGACCTGTAAGTCTTATTGACATAACAATAAGATGTATGCAAAACATCTCTTGAGAAAAATCAAGGATTGAGTGATTGAGAAAAACGTATTAGTGGAAGAACAGACTGGATTCAGACCTGGGCACTCCACAGTAGATCCGTTTTGTGCCAGACCAATTTATTACTAAATATGCAACATATAGTAAATACCTGTTTACATCTTCCGTAGGTCTGAGCACAGCATTTGACGTAATAGAGATGCCTTATGGAAGAAACTGGCCAAACTAAATATAGAACCTAGTCCTGGTAAACACCCTCTATTGCAGCAATTCTCAACCTAGCAACTTTAAGATAGGTAGACTTCAACTCAACTTGGGCTCAGTGTTATTTAACCTTTATGGCAATGACATCAGAGGTGGAATTCAGCTGGTTCGGAGCGGTTCAGTCAAACCGATATCACCAACAATCAGTTCTATCCTGTCCTTTATTTCCTGCTTTGTAGCTCATCTCAATCGCACAGCACAGCTGATTCCCCCCCCCTCGCTGTTCTACTTACCGTTGCTGACTTGGAAGGTAAGCAGCTGAGCTTCTAAATGCTCCATTTTTAGTGCTGTGCGCAAGTGCCTTAGGCACGTGTAAGTGCGAAGCGTGTGTGTGCGTGAAACACGCCCTCACCGAACTGGTTGTTAAACCAGCAGCATTCCACAACTGAATGACATCTCTGCTGACGTTCACGGGCCAAAGAGCCTTAACAGACAAAGACAAATGGCATTGTTCTGATGGCACATTTACAAGTAGACCTGAGAAGACTGGTGGGGAAATCCAGTGCTTTTTTCACTTCTCATTCTTTGAAGATTAATAAAACTAATTCCAAAGTGATGTTTTTTTGAAAACAGTGGGTCTAATACAACTGGCACTTGAAAGGGAAGCCTATAGAACAGTGCCTTTCTCATATTTAGGAGTCATTTTTTACAAACACAAGGCCTGGAGCTAACACTTCAAATGAAGTTCAATAAAGACCACAGCAAGTTCTAAAATGCTAACTGAATTACTCAGTTATAACTCCCAAGCACTCCCCCCTCCCATTTTAAAGATCCACAAGGCAAAAATCATATAATTGCTAATTTATGGTGTACAATTGTGGGCCCTATCAAAGGCTCGCCTACTTGAACAAAATCAAACACATTTTTTAAGTTTTATTCTGGAGATCAACAGGAATACACTGAAATAGGCCACCACTCCATTTATTGTCTAACAGTAATCAAAATCTTTAACTAGTGTTGGATGATACTCCAATAGAACCTGACAAACTACCAAAAATTAGCTTTGAAGAACAGATGGGGACACTTCAACACACCACTTGGATGCATCAAAGTCTCCAAATCATCTCACAGCTCACAGCTTGGCTTCTGAATGCAGCTTGGCTTCTCAATCTACTCTCAGCTGGACTTCAGGCCAAGGAAATATTCAAATAAAAAGTTTTGGACATTAACATCCAAACCAATATTGAGTCACTTGCAAACATCAGATTGTTGAAATAGTTAGCCAAGAATAAAATGTCTTCAAACAGAAAAATACCTGGCAACGAGTTACCATAAATTCCCATTAGATAGTCTTTACCAAAGCAAGATTTGAGAAGCTAGGTTCTATGTTTAAATATAGACAATTCCATGAAGTGCCATATTATGAGAGAACGTGTGTTTATGGACCACCAGAAACAGAAATAACTGTGAATTACATGCTCCAGAAAGAACTCAGTCTTTACCAACACTACTTGACAGACCCATATATTGAGATCATAACAACAGATAGTCTTATTCCCATCATTATAAACATTTTACATCTGATTTTTGCTGCCCATCTTTTAGAAGAAACACATATTAGCATTCTTTCTAGGTAGTATTGGAGATTTTTTTTAAAAAAGTATCTAACTAGTGGGATCTACACTTCTGAATCGATCAGATTTTGTCAGTCCTGAACAAATCAGTTTCTCAGTATTAAAAGAACAAAAACTAAATGCTCTATTATAAGATTCTAGAGGTTAAGAAAGGAACAGGGAACAAACACATATGGACTATTTTATCTTACACTATGTTATCTCATTCTTTTATCTTTATTTTATTTTATCTTACCTTATTTTATTTTATCTTATTTTACCACATCTTACCTTATTTTATTGTTGCTTATTGTGGTTGACACCCATTGTTTTGATGTGGTCAATTGACTAATAAATGAGGTTTACTACGACTCCTACAGTCATTATTCACCCAAGAAGAGATTACCTGATTCCAGTTCTAAAAGTCTGGGCCTTTTAGGGAATTTGTTTTTATTACTTTATTGCTGGCTCTGGTGCAATGAATAACTTCATTCCTTTTTTTTTTTATTACTCACTTGCTACTTTAATTTTGTTTATATATTAGTTTTATTGAAACTTTTCTACAAGAAGATAAAAGTAACATACTAATATATAAAATAAGGAACAAAAAAGAAAAAGAATATAAAAGTAGAGTACAAAAAAAGAAAAAAGTTGAAGAAAACTAGAAAAGAAAGAAAAAAGATATAAAATAGTGGCTTCACAGCAGTTATGAATATAAATACTGTATATTTTAACCTATCATATATATTAACTTGTCATATTACTCTTCTTTCTATAATCTCTATCCTATCAAATCAGAAAAACCAAAAATCACAAATTTATTTTTCCCCCCTTTTTAATCTTTATACAAAAAGTCCATTTTGCCCTTGTTCAAAATAAGATGGTTAATCTGTCAGTATAAAATGACAGGAGATTGACACTTTTACAGCCAATAGTAATGCCTACTTTGATTTCTAGTTCAAAAGCCAGCAATGGGAACTATAGGGACAATTCTAGATATTGAATGCAGCCATTAGTGGTCACCACCTATTCGATCATTTCTTCAGATACCAATAAACAGTAATCCCTTACTTCGATTCAACAGATTTCTGTGATAAGGGAAATAGGTGGCCTTTCCACCACCCTTTCCAGGGATCCCAATCTTCTACTCAGGTCATGGTTCCAAGGTTGAAAAGACACAGGGCCAACTTGCCATGGCCAACTCGCCACAGGACAATTCAGCAATTCAACTTAATTATTTAAAATAATTTACAAATTATTTCAATTTTTTGTCCTTCACATTTCATTTGTCTCTCCTTTTGCATCCTTTCTTTAATGATTCTATTCCACCATTTCTTCAATATTATGTAACTTTTGTCCTGCGGAGAGTTGTCCTGCAGTGAGTTGACTATAGCAAGTTGGCCAGCAAATTGGCCATGGTGAGTTAGCCATGGCAAGTTGGCAGTGGTGATTTTGCCATGGCAGGCTGGCTGTGGTGAGTTAGCTATGGTAAGTTGGCTGTGGTGAGTTTGCCATGGCAGGCTGGCTGTGGTGAGTTAGCCATGGCAAGTTGGATCAGGGGTGAAATCTACTTACCTTCCTTACCGGTTTGGAGCGCGCCATCATCACGTCCGATTTTTTACCCTCTGTGCATGCGCATAAGGCTTTGCGCATACACAGAAAGTTAAAAACTAGGAAGTAACAACATCTGGGTGGGTGGAGCCTCGCACTGCCGCAACTACCGGTTCATCGAACCACGGGCCCCCGGTGCTACTGCTTCGTGTGAGCTGGACAGAACCGGCAGGATTTCTCCACTGAGTTGGCTGTGACGAGTTGGCTATGGCAAATTGTCCTAGACCCAAAAAACCAGGTCTGCTAGGTGGGTCTTCCTCTTCTCTAACTTGAGGAGGAAGAAAGACTCAAAACCGGTGGGAGGGGGAGACTGAATGGGAGGAACTCAGCTATGGATTTGCCATGTCCTAATTGGGAGGATGAGATGTAGGTTGGATTGTTGTCCAAAATCAGTCATTAATTTGAGCAAACAAAGGAGAAGCTGATTCTGAAGGCATCTTTCCCTGCTTGTATACGGAATGAAGATGCCATTATCTGTGATCCAAGCATTTGCCCCTGATGCCAATTGACATTGCCTTTTTCCTTCCTGGAATTGTGGGCTAGTTGGAAGAGGGGGGGCGGGAAGGTGGCGAAGAGATTGATTTTGTTAGGTAGCAGGAAGAAACTGATACCATCTGTGGTCAACACTTCTTAGTTGGAAATAAGTACGTCAGAGACAGATAGCAACCACACCCAAAGGATGGGCTGGGCTGCTTTGTGTCAGGCAGCACACATACACCCACGCCACCTTTTTCATGAATGTTCTGGAATGTGGTCCTGGTCTGGTCACAAACCAGCCTCTTTGCTAGGGCCCAATACATTAGCATTTTTACCAGACCCATAGCTGTCAAAAAGGCATCAGATATCGTCAAGTTTTTTTTCAATTCCACTGAATTGATTTCTCAAAGAATTTCCAGATTCATGGTCATTTACAAAGAGCCAGGATTAAATACAGGCCTTTCCTTTTCTCCTGCCAACCCTCAAGGATGGATCGAAGAGCATTTCTACACAGCCACTCATATTATTCCTCAGATGTTTGGCATAAGTTTTGTATTACTATGCCGGTATCTTCACTGCTATTTTCTAGCCAGCCAGTGGGTCATCAACTGGCCAATGCAAAATTGGTGGGGGGGAATTGACCTTCACCAACTCTTTTGTTCGTCTTTTCCCATATGGTTTTTCTTTTTCTAAAGGAAGCACAGATGGAAGGGAACTTGAGCTATGTAGAATTGAGTATGTAGCAAAGATGTCCCTTAATCCAAGTACGAAGGATGGAAGGACGATGGCTAGATGCCACATTGCCTTGACTATAAGAGGGAGGAAGAAAATCCCAGGAGCTGGATGAAAAGATGTGGAAAGACTTCCCACTAATTAAAATGCTAGGCTCTACAACTACCTTTGCAAAACTGTCTTTGCGGCATTCAGTTGGAGCAGGAGCTGAGCCAACAGTTAAATTAATTGGCTCAGTTTCTTAAGCCTTGGTAAGCCCGATGGTACAGTTGGGACAGAAGGACACAGCTCCAATCTTGTCAGTGCAGTGCTTCTATGTGCAAGGAGTCTATTTTTTACACCCACACCCACACCCTACAAATATAGGTCTTGTTTGTGCTTTCTTTGAATTACCTAAGTCGTGCGCAAAACCGGATCGAATGGATGACAACCTTTCCAAACATTACACAAACCATTTGCAGACTTCAGTTCAAAAATCAGGTTATTGGGTTCCTCCTGCCTTGTACCACTTTCATTAAATGAACAGCAAAGAACAAGAGACAGGAAGAAAAATAATTCTTGTCTAAGTACAAGATAATTGCTTCCATATGCTTACACACACGTGCATAGACACATGCCTACACACACTCTTACATTTATACAATACCCAAATAATTGGAGAAAAAGACAAGGCAGATAGACCACTTCATGAATAACTAGAAAAAAACAACCATCGTTGTAATAGATGCTTTGTGCAGGAGAAGCAAAGGAGAAAAATACGCTTATTCAAACATTCAGGTGTGTCGCCAAATGAAAATGAAGCCCATAGCTAAAATTGGACAGGTTATACAGAGTCCTCAGTTTTCTTTCATTCTCTTCTTGAACAACTTGCAGTCATGAGCCTAAAGATGCAGAGATAGCGGGCAGCAGGTCATCTCTTTCGTACCAGTTTCTAAGGTCATGTAAGGACAGTGACAGGGAAGGCTGTGGAAAGAAAAGAAAAATCAATAATTAGCCTTGAGCAGTGGTGAAATCCAATTTTTTTTACTACTGGTTCTGTGGGTGTGGCTTGGTGGGTGTGGTGTGACTTGATGGGTGTGGCTTGGTGGGCGTGGCAGTGAAAGGATACTGCAAAATCTCCATTCCCACACCACTCCAAGGGAGGGATACTACAAAATCCCCATTCCTTCCCCACTCTTGGGGGAAGGATGTTGCAAAAACTCCATTCCCAGCCCATTCAAGGGGAAGGATACTGCAAAATTCCCATTCCCTCCCCACTCCTGGGGGAAGGATATTGCAAAAACTCCATTCCCACCCTACTCCAGAGGAAGGATACTGCAAAATTCCCATTCCCTCCCCACTCCTGGGGGAAGGATATTGCAAAAACTCCATTCCCACCCCACTCCAGAGGAAGAATACTGCAAAATCCCCATTCCCTCCCCACTCTGGGGCCAGAGTGCTGGTTCTCTGAACTGCTCAAAATTTTCGCTTCTGGTTCTCCAGGACCTGTCAGAACCTGCTGGATTTCATTCCTGGACTTGAGGGTTTGAGGAAGGTATGTCCAGTGACAGATGTCTGGTGTGCTTGCATGATGCGTTTGGGTATGTTGTGTGTCTCATGACATTTTTGACTCCAAACCTTCAGAAGGTAGAAATACCACAAGATGAAGAGATAATTAAGAAGATATTATATTGTGCAGAAATGGATAGACTTACATTGAAAATCAAACAGAAAGAAAACACAGGATATTATCAAACATGGAACTTATTTTGCCAATGGTTGGAAAAAAGGAGTGGAGAGTAAGAAGGGAATTGGTATTGCTAAGCAATCTAAATACCCAGACAACACCATGTTTATTAAGCACTAAGAAATGTAATAAATAGGAAATTAATAAAATGTATTTAAAAAGAAGAAGAAGAAGGTAATCCTGATGGGATTGGCCTGGTGAGAAGGGATCCCTTCTTTCCTCTTTTGCAGAAGAGCCTGTGGGCCACGTGCAAGGAGTACTTGTTCTCCCAGCGAGTCCAAACACCGCAAAGACAAGCGGCCTCTTGGCAAGGCAGGTTTGGAACAGCAGATTTGCTGATGAGGCACTATTTAAAAGATTACGGTGAAAAGAGAGCGAGAGCAAGGGAGGCGAGCAAGAGGAGGAGGGAAATTGAGGTTAAGAGCTTGGGGGATAACGTGAGAAATCTGGAATGAACAGAATGAAGACTTTTGAGCCCAGTTTGTCCTAACATCTACTGTGTAAAATAGTCACTAATTGGTGTAAGAATAGCCTTGGTTTATTTTTCTTTTCTTTTCTGGATATTTTCTTTTTCACATGCCCTGCCTGGCTGTTTTATTTACAATGTAAAGTTGTTAAGATTCTATTTGTATGTATCACAACTTCTTTTTAAAAGACTCTGTGTACTCAAACAGGTTTAGTTTCATAGAGAGGAAATGTGTGCTTAGCCATACAGTATATCACCTAAGCACATATATGACCAAAAACAGATGCACACCCTGAGCAGAGCAAACCAAGATTAATATGGACCATTCCAACACTGCATGGCAAAATCCTGGTAGGACAAAAAGAAGAAGCAATGAGCAACAATTACCACTCTCCCTGCTTTTTCTGTTGTCTTCCCTTAAATCCCATTGTGAACAATAGATGGGAATTAACGTGGGCCAATCAGGAGCATCTGAATCGGGGCATTGGCGAAATGAGCTCATTTTCAGAGAAAAGTCCAGTTTGGCTCTGATGTAGCTATAAAGGATCCACTGCAAGACTGATGGGAGACCTGAATTCCAATCCTGCTTCTTTTTTATTGGGGGGATAAGTTTCTTCTTTAACGGTCCAGGATTCCATTAAATGGGACACTGTGGAGACTGACAGTGTTCCCCAACAAGACTAACTCTTGTTCTGTTGCTGCTCTCATGAGCAGGATAGAAAGCAGGATGAGATCAGACTTTTACAAAGATTCTGCAAATATAAAATTGTCCCTAAACTCTACGATAGAAGGAGATCATTTAATCTAACTGCTTGCCCTGTTGCACAGGAAACATTCCTAAAACATGCCCAACAGACATTTAAATATCTCCAGTAACTCACCATCTCCTGAGGCAGTGTGTTCCGTTGCTGATCATCTCTCACTCTTAGGAATGTTTTTCTTGCTCTCCAACTGACATATGAATCTTTGGGAATTATGCGGCATTGCAAGTGGTATTGATCTTCACTTTCAACAGCCTCCTAGACCAGGAGTCTCCAACCTTGGCAACTTTAAGCCTGGAGGACTTTGCTTTGCTGGCTGGGGAATTCTGGGAGTTGAAGTCCTCCAGGCTTAAAGTTGCCAAGGTTGGAGACCCCTGTCCTAGACCATTTTCTATGGACTTCTGGACTATTATGTTTTGTTCACATGGTCTTCTTTCACTGGAAAAGCTTGTTTCCTTGCCAGAGGTATTGAAACAAACCTAGCTGCTTTGAACACAAAGCACAAGAGCCTAACAACTACTCATCTTTCATACAACTGCAACATTTTTACATTGGATTTTCAGGATTTACCAAACCACCAACTAGACAACCACACTTTTAGCTTAGTGTGTTTTCTGAATGCATTCCATATAGTTAGTTTCTCTTCAGTGTGTCGTATAAAAACTGACACCCCCCCTCAAATAGAGCTCTTCAAGCATGACTCCATTAACATATGGATACATGTGTAAACATAACCTCCTTCCCTTTGCACTATCATAATCAGAATCAGATCAATGTATGAGTGTATGGGAGAAGGGGCAAAGGGAAGAATTGATTAAAACCATGATCTGACATCCTTGTACAATAATGAAATGATGTAATTAGCCTCAGTCATCTCATATGACACAACTGAGGCAAATTAGATGAACATATATGATATCATGATGTGCATGTCGTCACTTTGATGACATGATGCCTTCTCATGGATGTGCATGGAAAGGAACTCTTGACCAACCTGGCTGGGGATGATGGGAATTCCAGACAACATATGAAGAACAGGGTAGGTTGAGACATGTACATTAATCAGTACTCTATTTTGATATAAAGAAATCAAGCACTTACCTGAATGAAGTCAGTGGTTCTGATTTTATTATTTAATTAGCAGAAGCCACATTAGCTTAAAGACTTCCATATTCTTTCTACTTGCAGGTTATGTTTACGGCTCATACCTGAGATTCAGTGTTGGTTAACCCATGTTGCTTCATTCAGCCTCAAGAATCATTTGGAGCACTTTCCATTTGATTTTTAGAGTTGGGCTGAGCTCATAAAGCCATCGAACTTAGACTTATATAGCACTCCATAGTGGCTTTACAGAACTCTCTGAGCAATTTACAAACTCAGCACATTGCCCCCAACAACCTGGGTCCTCACTTTATTGACTTCGGAAGGATGGAAGGCTGAGTCAACCTTGAGCCCTGTCAGGATCGAGCTCGAGTCTGTGGGAAGAGTTTGCCTACAATACTGCATTCTAACCACTGCACCACCATGGCTCCTTAGGATTAGTTGTGTGGTACTTGGTGTTTTTTCATTGAAAATACTACTGTCCCTTCCATAGATACCAAAATCTGGCTCTGGCAAAATGAGCGGATGTTCACAAGGTGGAAATTCAGTCAACTCAGAGAGCTTGTGATCATTGATTTCTGTTTGTAGTCAATAGCCAGTGTCTCTCTGGATAGACATGTCGGTTTGGTCAGCAAGCAAAATCACCTAGCTTCAAGACAAAATGGCTATTCAATACAGAAAGGGCAGGAAAATAAACACTAACATAATCACCACAGGTATACAAAGGGCTTGCATCTTCACGTTGAAAAAAGAGCAATCCAACCATTTGCAGAGGTCTTTCTTATCTATGTATATTGTGCCTTGGATGAGGGTGCAGCATTGAATTACAAGAGACTTAACAAGCTATTGTTGAGTGTCTGTTGACTTTCTTGTCAATGGGGCAGACATTAATGCTGTTGTCATACTCATGGATGTGTCCTACTAAGAGCCAGTTCACCAATGACTACCATGCTTCCCACTTATTCACAAAGGTAAGATAGTTTATTGTCATCAAATCACCAAGTCATTTTTTTAAACTTTTACCAGAAAATAGGCACAAATTATTGTCAGATCTGAAATCACTGAAGCCCAAGGTCTTTGCCTAAAATATCTCAAGTGTTTCTTGCTGACCATTTTTTGTGAAAGGATAGGCAATTCTTTATTTCATTAATTCTCACACCACTGCCAATTGAATGTGTAACTTTTTTATCACAGCTCTGTGTCCTGGTTTCCTTCATGATATGAAATGTTTGCAGGTGACGTCTAGATTATGGTGCTCTCCTCACATCTGTCTGAACTTTGTCAGTTCACAGGATAGACAGCTGAAGATACATGTTGTGGAAGAACCTGTCAGGGCAGTTGCATTTTCTCTTTACTGGGGTTAATTCATTTTGCTGCTGACGTTGCCTGGGCTTGGTTTGATCAATATAAAACATGCAGAAGTGTGCTCTAGTGTTTCCTGTCTTCACATGCCCATCAAGGTGAGTTATTAATGACAAAATTAATAAGCAAATGGAAGAAGGTCAAACCAAACTATTTTGGAAGGAATTAATCTTGATCCTCAGCAATTAGATTGACCTGGCTACATTTTTAAAAAAGCGATGCAACCTAATCACTCCAAGTAGATCACAGGAATAATTATTCGTTTTTATGCACAGTATAGAAGACAAGAAAGTTTTGGATTATTTTCCCGTTTTTGCTTGAAACAATCAACACAGAATTTTAAGCTTGGACAATTGAGTTAATGAACTGGCTGAGTTAAAATATTTGGGCTGAGATATTTTTTGTCATTGACATCTCTGCGTAACAACCTGATTCACAAACCTAATTATACTGGAATGTCTAGATTTAAATCACATTAGTTCCATTGACGTAAATGGGTGTAAAACTGGCTTCTCTCCAAGCATTGTGGTATAACTAGTTTTTGTATTATAACCGGGATAATCTGAAATCAAAATATGCAGGCTTAAATTGCTTGTGGATTTAACTCTGGTCCTTATCCAAAATATACGTAACGAAATCATTTTTCAGAAATTTGTTGGCGGTTGAGAAGATTAAATCAGCTCCAAGACCCACATACTCTGTGTCACAGCCTCCTTCTTCAAACATTACATGGCAATGAGGAAACACAGGGGGCTAAAAATGCACAAAAGATTAGCATTGTCACTTGCAGACAAGAGAAGTCAAAGTCCTCAAGTGAACTCATGAATCACTAAACCACAAGTCTGTAGCTGACGGAGTTCATCTTTAGAAAACCGAGGGGCCAACTTGCCATGAATGCTGACCTCTTGAGATGCCTCACAGGCAGATATACGTGATATTATTGGTTATCCCTCATGGAGAATCAAAAGATTAAGTACAAAACAATGGAGGAAATGGTTAAGGAACTTTGGCCCATGCTTGAAAGATGACCTGCACCAGAATTATATAAAGGTTTATGAAGGCTGAATGGAAATTTAATTCCCTTTACGCACTTGAAACAGAATATTTCTTGAACTGCAAAAAAACAGACACTGGGAGTGAGGTGAAAAATATGGTAAATTAATAACTTTTCAGCTGAAACAATTGCAAATCATACTACTAGTTATGACCAAGTAAAATACATAATGATTCTGATGCAATAAATGCATAGGCTTAACAGTGTAACACAAAGTCAAAGGTAACTGGGGAAGAAATTAATACATCGGTATATAATCTTGCTGTTCCTAAAATTAGGCATGATCAAGATCTACTGATGTATCATCATGTCTTTGAATTAAAACAATGTAACATCTATGAAAACAGGAGACGCTCACAGTCTGGATGGTTATGTCACTGAGTATGATGTGACATGTTGAATGTGACATATGTTGAACTGATGATTATATCACATTATATTGGAAGAAGGAGGCCTCAACCAGAGTTTATGGATCTTGAAACTAATTTAATCTTCACAACTGCTAGCAAAATTCTGAAATTTTTTTTTGTTGCATGTAATTTGGATAAGGACCAGATTTAAGTCCACAATGTTTAATAGGTTGAATATTACATTGGAGATTTAGAACTGTCATCTTCATAATTCTTTTCCAACCTCCTTCAGTGACGCTTATATAATTGTGATTTTGAAGACTGGTAATAACCCTGCTGACTATGCAAGCTATCATTCAATTTCTTTATTATATGTACATTGGTGCAACGTAATTGATGTCCCTGTTATATAGATTACAGATATTATCCCTTCTGCATAATCTCATTCTATAAAAGATTACAAACATCTGATATTGTTAGATTACAATGTGACAATCTGCATATACATGTTAAAAAAATAGGAATTCACTAGTGATTTTGGATGCAGAAAAAGCCTTTGATATAGTACAATAAAATGTGGATTTTGATTTTATTTATTTTGATATAAATGTGGATTTCCTCCTTTTTATTAATTGGTGGCACTCTATTCCTTTTGCTATAATAATTATAAATATAATTATCTTTCCTTCTCTTAAGATATTTTGTGAAACTAGTCAAGGATATCCTGCTATCTTTTATTATTAATTTGATATGGAAAATGTTGATTTACGTTTCAAATATCAGAAAATATTTCAGAAATGTAAAACTGGAGTTTAACAGAAATATTATTTGTTAAACATAGACTATGTGTTTTGATAATTAAGTATTGATATTATACAACAGTTTCATAATTTATTGGGTTATTAGAGTAACTGGGGTAGGCCAAATTATAAACTCAAGCCTGTGGTCTTAAATATTGCTATTAAATTTATAGTAATTGGGGATTCAGTTGTTGTTGCTTGGATTATTTTAATTATCTGAGAAAAGTAATTCCAGGGCATTTTTCCTCATTTTTGATTGTAAATACATAAACTTTTAAATTTCAGATTAAAATGGACATAAATATCGTATTTTTCAGAGTATAAGACACACCAGAGTATAAGACGCACCTTAGTTTTTGGGCAGGAAAATAAGACAAAAGCTGATTGGTGAGTGGATCGGCCTCCCAGACTACCCCCAATCAGCTGTCTCCAGAGGTGAATTTTAGCAACAGGTTCCTTGGTAGTGAGCATTGTGCCTTGCTTTTTTTTCTGCCTCTGAAAGCCTCCAAAACAGAGCCTCAGAAAAAAAAGGCTTTTTTTCTGAAGCTTCCTTCAGTCCTTTTTTCTGAAGGACTATCTGTACTCTGTTCAATCTCCTTTATTTGTTATTGGTATGTAGATTTATCTCTTCCGATCTGATGGTTATTGTGTCATTCTCCAGATTTGTTAACATAGCTTGCTTAGAACCTTTACTGATTCTTCTTTTGTTGCTTGCCATATTATTTTAGATAAAAGCCTTTCAGAGGCTTTTTTTCTGAAGCTTCTTTTCTGAGGCTTCTTTCAGCCTCTGAAATCTCCATTTGTGAGGCTGGCCGGGGCTACATTCGGAATATAAGACGCACCCAGATTTTCACCCTCTTTTTGGGGTGGAAAAGGTGTGTTTTATACTCTGAAAAATACGGTAAAAATCCCACTGAGTTTATAGGGAGCCATAAATGTTATTAATATGAATATAACTGTAGTATTGCAGGATTGGTATGCTTAGGCTAATAACATTAACTCATTTTATGCAGATTGGTAAAATATTAGGATTTTTCGGGAAGTCTACAGTAGCACATTATTTACAGAATGGTTGCTTGAATGTTATAAGTCTAAGAGAAACTTTTACATTCAGCTTAAAAACTGCAGGTGGGCCTTTTTATGAAACAGAAAAATCAAGTAGAGGTATTAATATTTTAGTCATCTTATTCCCAATCGACTTTTTTATACCATCCTTTTTTATTGCAAGAGGAACTTGGATTGCATAAAATTGCAAAATGACAGGATATTTAATTAGAATATTTCTTGCTTTCACAATTTGATCAAATGCAGCAACAATCTTTGGAACTCCTGAATTACTATCAATATTAAAATGTGCTTTGGATTATTCCAAACATTTCAAAACAAACCATAAGAGTATTGCTAAGGTAAACTTTTGTTATTTGCAAGAATTTTGGAATAAAGAATGATGCTTTCCCATATTAACAAATTAATGGTGAAAGGTTTTAATATTTTCTTATTGTGGTTTGTGCCTTATAATTTTAAGATGGGATTAACTCAATAAAAGATGATTTCTCATATTTTCTAAACATCTCATGAAATGTTTGAAAGGAGTGGCTGTCAACTTTATTCTGCTGGAAGCAGGGGTGAGTTTCACTTACCTTTGCTACCAGTTCGCTTCGCACTTGCTCGCATGCACCACTTCTGCACATGTGCAGAAGCTTCTGCGTATGCACATATCGTATTTGATGATGTCCAGGCGGATGGGTGGAGCCTCCTGCTGCCGCTGCTACTGGTTCGCCCGAACCAGGGCGAACCAGTAACAACCCACCACTGCCTGGAAGGGAATACAAATTTCACATGGGCTGGTCTCACTATTTCCTCATTGTAGTGTAATATTCACATATTTCTTAATACAACGTTTCAGAGATAAGCACTGTTAAAAATTGTAAATGTATTTTTGAATTAGATAACCAGCATTCACAATATGTAGAATGAAGGATTTATCCAGCAAGAGGGGCAGAAAGAAAGATTTCTTTTCTGCATTGGAAAGATACCACAGCCCAAAATTTATAGATTTGAATGTTTGCTCTTGGCTTATTGATGGGCTTTCTATTGATGTCATTGAAAGATGGAGCATTATTATTTTGTGGGTTCAAGTTTTGGTGATGTGTTAAAAATTGCCCAAATGATTTCCTTTGTGTAATTTGTTCCCAGTTTTGTCTTTTTTCCTTCCTTCTTTCTTCCTTCCTTCCTTCCTCCCTCCCTCCCTCCCTCCCTCCCTCCCACATGAAAGTAATAAAACAAATTAAAACTATTTTATGTTGTAAATTGAAAACGTTTTTATTATTGTTGATGCTACCTCAAACACTCAAATACATTTATTAAGTGGCAAATTAGATCCAATACAGTTTTATTAGATCAATGGGAAGAATTCTGCATGGATAGAAGTAACCTGTGTGACGTGGCAGACATGTGCTTACTATGAGATTCAGACATGCACTGGTAGGCAAACAAACCCTAGAAGAAATGGAAGTTATTTTTTTTTACTACCAAAGATGGTACGCTATTGGGTTCACCATCACAGCAGACAAGAAGACCTCACCCCTTCTGTACATCATTCCACGGGATGTTTAATGAGCAGTATTTGCAAGTGCTAACTTGGCTGAATCCACATTGTAGTTGACAGCGGTTATTTCATCTAGAATGGAGAACTTGTGTCACACAATATTACCTTAGATGTCATGTGAGGATTTTCCTTGGTAGAGAAGCAAAACTTTCATTATGGTCTGTGGTATTCCTTATGAAGATTGACTGCTAGTCTGCACTGGGTCAGCTTGAATTAAGCATCAGTTTTTGCCACTGGAACAAGCCACACAAGCATATGCCTTCAACGAAGCAGAACCATATTTGGAATCTATCAGCTGGCCAAGGATGTCCTAATGTGGCAGAATATATTCCTATGGTTCTGATGTTACATTGACTGGATTCTGACATTTCTAGTTCAATCATGATATGTTGAATAAGCTACAATCAGGTGATTTCTGCATGAAATCCTAAATCATCAGTTATGATTTACAAATCACAATTGGGCTCAAACAATTCATTGAGCTAGATTGAGCCAACTACAGTACCACACAATGTGTGACTGTTGTAAGTGCTTATATAAATGATTTATTTAAATAGGAATATTTTTATCACATGTTTAACTTGTCCATGCTTCATGTTATCCATCTGTAAAATGCTCAGATACTTGTAGACTTCATCTTGGTGGCTCCAGGTGGTTTGATTTTATCCTGCTTATTGCTACTATAGCATATTTCTCCAGACCAAATTTCTTTGCTATATCTGTGCTAAAAATTCTTATTTGGTATTTGTCACTGGTATTTCCCAGGGACTGGATTTTGATTTCTGATTTTCTATAAAGCTTCAGATCATCCATTTAAAGCAAATGTGAGATTTTGTTAGCGTTTTTTGCTGTTTGGAAGGCAAGATTTGTTTTCTTTAAAATAGTTGAAAGTAGGGTCACAGCAATGACAAATAGTAAGGTAAATAATAAGTCACCCTGGAAGATGACACTTGCTTTTTTGGGCACTACTTTCAATATTGGTAGTTCTCTTTCTACTGGTAATCCTACATGGTGGCACAGTGGTTAGTGTGCAGGCTACTTCTCCTGACTGCCGGCTGCCTGCAATTTGGCAGTTCAAATCTCACCAGGCTCAAGGTTAACTCATCCTTCCATCCTTCTGAGGTGGGTAAAATGAGGACCCAGATTGTTGGGGGCAACATGCTATAAACCACATAGAGAGGGCTGTAAATCACTGTGAAGCGGTATATAAGTCTAAGTACTCTTGCTATATGTCATAATTTTCTCTTTTAATTCTTCTTGTCAGGGGCTCAGTTCACAGGTTGTTTCAGTGCTGGCATGTATTGGCTCTGTTATTACTACTTCCAAGTTATAATTTCTGTAGTTCATATCAGCTTTTTCCTTTATATTTGCAATTGTTATTTGAGTTTCTTCTACTATTGTTTCAAGGTCTTCCATTTTTACTATTTTTCATTATCATTTTGCTAATTTCACTATTTTTCTGAATGCCTTCCAGTTCTGCATCCCTGAATATTTTATTTCTGATAATGAATTTGAGTCTGGATAAATTATTTTCCGATGTTTACTTCATTACTTCATAAACATTTACTTCAAGCATCCACACTTTGTTGGACCCTATTGATAATAAGAGACCATAATGGCACAATTTTCAAACACAGCATACTTTTGTCTTTTCTGTGGTTGTTGTTCTTCCAGTAATCTTATAAGGGTAGTCCCTGGTTGCCCAGCCACCCCACTGCCCATTGATTGAAGATGCTCAGGAACTCTTAACATCTGACATGATCCTTGTTGACCTATAGAGAATTGGTGACCACCAATTCTGTATAGGATTCTTTTTTTGTTTTCTCATCGTATTAAATGGGTTGATGGATACACTTAATCTGGCTCTTCTCCTAAGACCTGCCTGGTTTGGGTGATCCTTTTGATAGAATACACTACCACCAGCAGAGCTCTCAACTTCTTCAGAATGTCACAACCTTCCCTCCACTATTAGCGCACAAGTGCTGGTAGCTACCAGTCTATAGGCACAAATTTACAGAAGGTTCAGGTTAGCCTATTTTTTCCACTCTCTCTTTGGTTGGGGCAGCAGAGGGAGGAGAAGACAAGAAGGCCCTCTGCCTCTTTGAGAATATATGGAAGATAGAACACACATGTGTTTCCATGTTGCTTTAGCATTTTCAGAACACTTTATACTTTTATTTACAGATATGAGTAACAAGTTTGAAAGTTGAAATAATAATAATAACAACAACTAGATCAATAAAGCTGAAAATTGTAGAGAACTACAACACAGAAGAAGCAAGATTTGGATAGGGTCTCCCACTTCATGTTCTTAAATATTTATGGCACGTTATTCAAATATGAATATGTTTGCCTAGCAACGTAGGGATTCAACTTTTCATTAGCCCTAATTTAATTTAATTTAATTTTTTTTTTTACAATTCCTTCAGCACCTTTGACTTTGATTACACAACCTCACATCCCTGAGGTCTTATCCAAAGCATCTTGAGAGAAGGTTGCTTAAAAAAATATGTGTGTTTTGAGCCATCTGGGTGTGAAGTTAGGTCAATGTCAATCATACCTCAAGGCCAGAAGTTACATGAGGACACAGCTTGATGGAAGACTACTGAAGCCATTTGAAGCACGTGAAAAGCTGATGCATGTGTAAAGTCCTGATGTGGTAAGGCTAAACATTTCACTTACATTGTTTCAGTCTTCATTATTTTAAAATTATTAATTAATTAATTAATTAATTAATTATTAATTATTAATTATTTCATTATTTCAAAAGTAAACATTTTGAACTATAGAAATAGACTAAAGATCTACTTTCTATCTCCTAGAAAAGAAGCTCAATCATTTTGATACTTTTTGGGTTAAACATTGAAAGTAAACATCTTCGGGACTCTATTCAATGCCCCAATTCCATCAGATGAGATTCAGTGCATTTTTCCTAATTTCATTCATCCAAGTCTTCTAAGGAGTTTTTCAATTCTTACCTTATTCAAGGGGAAGGAGTCTATGAAATGGGAGAGTTATATAGATTATCATGGTACTTCAGCAAACCAAAGTGGGATTGGAATCCAAATCTAAATGAGTTTGGCTAAAAAAAAAATAAGAATATAAATGGAAAACAGTAGGTCATCCTCCTGCTTTCAACATGCAGGAAGTGTCAAATTGTAAGTAGTGAAAAGGTTAGTGCCTTCCACAGAGTTACCGTATCAGTCAGTGTGTTTGTTTTTCACTACACAGATTAAGCATGAGAATGATACTAATCTATAATAACAAATGATGCATTCTATCCAATAATTATTATTTCTCTCTCTTTCTCTTTCTCTCTCTGAAGAGATCTGATTTCCACAAACACAAACTAAATAAAAGACAAATGAGTCTATACTTTCAGCATAGAGATCCATTATGCTTTATTTACATGCATCACACTTTATTTTACAAATTAGATTACTGTTGAGAATGGAGTACACAAGGCAATATCTACTAACATCAAGTGGAGTTAAGCTCTGCACCACTATTTCATTTGCAAAAGGGAAAGATTTCCAAATCAAACTGACATCCAATTGCTATGTAGTAAGGTAGTATATTCACCTATGTCAGCATTTGGTTTCAGAAAAACCTCCTCTAAGTTTATGACAGTGCCAGCTTTCAAATGAAAGTAGCTCATACAAAAAGTAAAAATAGTGTACCCCTGTAAAAGATGGCCATGTACTAAGGCAGTGATAGAATATATTCTTCAAAAGTATGTGGCTCAACAGTGAAAGAAATAATCCAGACAAGACAGTTTACAGATACTGTATACATGTTTTGTCCACTCATACAACTTTTTTTTTAATTAAAAAAAGTTTCATACATGAAGCCAAAATGTACAATATATCCCGCATCTCTCCTGATAGCAAGTATCTGGTCCCCTTCCTTATCAGCTGGTATTTCTGATATACATCATGCAAAGAATGTAATGAACGGAGATTGATTGCCAAGAAGTTATGTTGTTTTCAAAAGAAACCTATTCCATTTTTTTCCTTAAGATAGATATAATGGGCAGCAGGTTGGTTAACTTACAATTTAGAAAAAAAGTATTCCTGCAACAATAAAAACAGAGAAGGTGCAATCTAAAAAGAGAATGGTATGAGCTATTCAGAAGGCAGCTAAAAAGAAATTGCTTTTGTATCTGTGCCAACCCTTATCACAATTTTTAACGGGTTCATAATTCAAAAATTAGGGTGATGGGAGTTAGTTATTTAATTCTATTTTACAGGGATAGTCCCACTAATCAACCAACGGTCTTAGACTAATGGAGTTTAATTTATGTACATAAAAAGGAAACTCAAGAGTGTGATCTCATGTTTAAGTGCTTTATAGCACCAGAGTAGTCAGAAATGTTCAGAAGTGAACCCTACGTATTAATTGATGGATAGTTGGGATGATATATCGTTTGCAAATTCAAATCATTTATGTGGAGCTTTGGGACTACTGCACTATGAGGTTACAGGTTGACATTTGCCTTTTAAAAGATGGAGCCTCGTTGTAAAAAGTGTCCCAAGCAACTGATTAGCTTTCAGTGAATATGAAATCATTTGGTTTGATGGCTGAATTTAAAATTTTGTGGTTTAAAACACATTTGTTTTAATTCTGCAATTCTGATTTGTACTGTACAAATCAGCACAGTGCAAATCAATATGTTTATTGGATGATTGGGGAATTCTGGAAGCTGTTGTTCCCCATACATCTGGAAGGTATCAGGTAGGGGAACTTTGGTTGCTCCTTGAGCCTGGACTCCTCCCTTCCTTGCTCCTCTTTCCTGTACAAAGCGAGGGGGTGAAGCAGCTTTCACCTCATTGTTTGTAATGTTTTTATCCAATAATGATTTTCAATTTGGCGTGAAAAAATGTTATAGATATAAATGAATAAATGGGGATGTTCCACCTGATCCCAACTTAAAAACTGATTTATTCCCACCATGCTTATGCAAACAAACAAGGACCAAATTCTGCAGACTTTTTGGATTTAAAAATGTGATGGTAAGCCATGATGTATTCCACACTGAAAGTGAAAGCTTTTGTCTCCTGCACTGCTGGTAAAGAGGAAGGAATGTTCACAACAGCCCATCCCCATAATGCTAAGCCATAATTTAATGCAAACGGGCATAAACCTTTTTGGTCTGAGGGGTTGTCTGATGATTTTCTTCCTCTAATAAAAGCCTCATAATATGTGACATATTGCCATTTGACCTGTGGGCCATACACAGCCTCGAATCCTTGGTTTAGTATTATACCTGAACTAGACCAGTATCTGAGGATTTATTGGTTGCTTGCTTTTGTCTAGCACCTGACTCCTTTAGGCCAATAGAAACAGCATACTTATAACTAGGGAAGAAAATTGGGTTAAGTCACTGTATATTTTGTGGCCAGCCTACTGGCAAAAGACAATACAGAAAACTTAAGGCTATAGGCAGCAGTCTATTGGCTAGCAAGTATCCTTGAGAACAAAAATTTGCCATTGGGTTCCCAGGTGGGGACAGTACCTCAAATGTGGAGTTATTTATATTGTGAGAGGCAGAGGTACAAACAATAGGAAAAGAAGCGACATAGAGCAAATTGATGGATTTCCATGCAGTTGCTTAAAGGTTCCCATGACTGAGGAAATAGTGCAGCATACCATGTTCCCTAGCTTGGTCTTCAACTCTAGAAAAATATTTACTTGCCAATCAGCCTAATCAAGAGCCTGTTAGTTCCAATGTTGTGAATCTAATTCAGAGGGAGGAGGATGGTTTGAGAAATATTTCTATAGCCTCTGAGACACTTGTGGGTAAACCTGGATAGAATGAGGCTTACATTTGCCCATATTGACTCTAATAGCATCTGAATTTCAAATTACTGTGTTGTTGTTTTTTCCAGAAAGGTGCAGTTTTATTGCTGTTGTCATCCCTGGGATGCTAGGATCTGAACTTATCCTGTTGAAGCCAATGTTATCAAAATGCCGGTAGTACCACAAACTTGGCTGAAGAGGTTTGTAATTTTGCTATTCCCCGCCCCACCCCCGAAGGATTCTTTGTTACCTTCATCATCACTTTTAATATGTGCTTGGGATGCCCTGATTGTTCCCCAATCTCTCAAGGAACTATAAAAATTCAGGTCACAGCTGCCTTACATTACATTAAGCCAAGGATTTATATAGGTCAATATTATTTGCCATTGATGGGCCGCATATTCCCAAGGATGCTTTAGGGCAGAACCTGGAACATGTTACATAAATGTCCGTGCACTATCACTTTGCTTCGGTTCTTCCCCCCCTCCCCAATTTGCTTTTTATGATTGAAATAAAAATATTTAAACAAGTACAGATGCTAACTGAGCAGATGGCAGTTTTCCTATTGAAATCTATATGTGAGCATCCACCAATACAAAAGCACCATTAACTGCTTACTATTACAAACGTGCAATCTGATTAATGCATGCTTACTGTAATGCCATATTGGGTTTAATAGGACTTTAGTCTCAGGACAGTCTCAAAGCCTTACTGGTATTTATGATGAGTACTGAATTTGATTGAAATCAATGTGATTTAAAACCTGCATAAATTATGGCCAAGTTAAAAATATGGTACTTTGTTTTATGTCTATTAATCACCGGGGGCGGGGGGGGGGGGGGATGACAAAATAGCTGTGGCAATATCACAGAAAGATTGCATCTTATGTACTTGTGTCAGATGTTGAAATGCAAGTACATAATCATGGCATTTGTGTGATGATGTCACTGCATACTGGCTGTCATTTTGGTGTCATTGCATCCTGGTCACCTGATTAAAATTAAGAGCTGAGAAATGAAGAATCTATTCCTTTTTCTGCATCAGCTTCCTGATATATTGCATTTTCAAGTATTGAAAGGAAACCCAGTCAAAGTAGAGGAAACCATAAACTTTGTACAGTACCAGATTTTTTTTTTATGCAGAGTTTCTGTTGAGAAGACAAGACAGAAACTTGGAAATAAATTGTCCATCACCAAATACATTTCCATTTCAAAGAACAAAATAACAACAAACATCCCAAAATATCATCATTGGCTTAATTCACATATAATGATGTGCCAGATACTCATATTTAGTAAAGGCATGTGAGCACATTCTTAACTAGCTTTGGTAATAGGTACCTGTAACTGAGTCTCTCAAGATAAGTCAATACTTTTCTTAAGCCCCTGGAACAGATGACATTTTTATAAGGTATTCCTTTCAGGGAAGCCCTTTCCAATGTGAAGAATGAGCACACACATTGGTTCTATATAATTAAAGAAACATGATAAACTATGCCCTGCCATAGACAAATATACCACCTTAATTATTAAAAAAATAGTCTGTATTTATTTGGAAAATGATAAAAATCATTTAACTAGTCTGAAAGTGTATATTCTATGAGCTATTTAGAACCACAACAGCACAGAATTGTCATCATTTGAAGTTATGAACTGCATGGTGGACTTCATTTGTTGACCTAGAGAATAGCGCAGCACGAGGAGGAGGCAGCTACAGTACAAAACAAAACTTTCATCACACAAGGAGCTGTTATTTCACCAATATTACCTCAGAAGTTGGAAAAGAAGAGCAATACGGGGCCCACCGATGTGTGTGTGTGAATGTGCTTGAATGCCTGCATGTGCACGCGCAGTGAAAGGTGGCAGCTGAGAGGAATCACACCACGCAGGTACATGATTCACGTGCTGGTGGAAACTCATGCACTGAAACTTTGGGTTAAAATGCTAGTCTGTTCTCTTAACAATCATGCATAATGATCTGTTTCTGTACATAATAAAATATATTTATATATTTATATGCATTCTGCTTTTATGCCAAAAAAAGTTCTTCATATATCACTTTGGAGAAATATGTATATGTTGTCCTAAGCCAAAGTGTCTTCACACCATTAAAAAAAAAATTAAAATTAAAACGTACCATCAGATTTTCCCCCTAATTCTTTCTTTCCTTCTTTGCCCTACCTTCACATGAAAAATACCAATAAAAAGTAATTAAACAGGACTTGCACAGCACCATAACTTTCAGTCATTATTACTATATAAATTTACAAAAAGAAATTCCTATAAGCAAAATATATAAAAACTACTTTGTTTTTCAATGGAATTTATCCAGTTACAATCTACGCTCCTATGAAAAGCTCTCAGTATGGATTTTCCCTCTCTGTGTCTCCTTCCTAACCACCTTTTTTCCAGTTTCCACCATGTATCACAAGAGGAAAAGAATAAGGAAGAGAAAGATGAATAAATGATTATGAATGAAATAAATCATCCAAGCCTTGGATATTACAGATACATAAAACTCCGTTCTCATGCAATATACTCATTTTTTTCTTTTAGGTTTTGTGTTGTTATTATTAATAAGAGTAATAATTTGAAAGCAAGCCGTTGCCTTCTATGTAGTTATATTTGGCAAGTGGTAAACAATGCACCTCAGATTGGCCAATTGCTAAGCTAGAGGGACAAACAAAAAAGCAAAAATTTACTGCAGCATTTGGGCAAAACTGCTCACATAACCCTAGGCTAGATTTAGATAGAGTTACTGATTCTCCCCACAATGAAATGCCCTTTTCCCCTCACACCAACTGAACCTTGGTTAGGATGCAACATTAGTGGTGGCTAATTTTGTGAGGTAAAATCCACCCTCTCTTGGTACCAAAAATAAAAAGAAAGACATACAAGATTGGGAAAATATTTGGTTGGAGAGTTGTAGGGACTGGTTGAGAACTAATGAGTTAGCTAGCCAATCCCCACATTAAAAACACCAAAGGAAATACAAACGTTAAGTTATCTTTCAAACTAACTCTTGAATTCAACTGATTGGTTGTACTCTAATGATTGCAGGAGTCCACAAAGAGTTCAGTGGCATCTTAAAGAACAATGTTTCACCACATCCTCTGTCATTGCATACCTGGAATGCTATCCTGAAGATAGAAACAAAATGCAGAGGGCATTGGTGCTTCTTGCATTGCATTTCTCTCTCCCCTTACTGTTTGCCATTCCTCGCTGTCCTTTACCATCTTATCCTAGAACCCGATCCATGTCATATACCCAATTTACTAAGTCTTTAAAGTGCCACCATGCTCTCACTTGTGTTGCTGCAACAGTTTAACACAGCTGGAAACTGTATTGATATTCAAGTGCTGTTGGTAATTCAAGCCTATTGTTGTGTATTTAATTTTCATGAGGAATTGGCACATTAGAAGGGGGCAAGTAAAGGATTACACAGAGAGGAAAAAAAAAAGCATCCCTCACACCTTAAGAAGGGTGGGCTGGGGGGAAAACCCTGAAGAACGAAAGCCAACCTAAAAGCATCCTGCAACCCATCACCATTTTGGAACGCCATATACTGATTGACAAGCACACTACTGTAAAGGCTACCCAGTGTTCTGAAACAGAATGGTGGCTGAACCAACATATCCTCAAGTTGGTGGTGGATCACCCTACAGTAAGAAAAATTTGCATACTTCAAAATGAGTTCAGTTCCAGATAAGTCAGTTCTTTCCTCAAGTTCTGGGGCTCGCTAACAGTCTGTTTCATTAGGAAAAGAATGCAGGGTTCACAAATGCTGTAAACGATATCCCTGTCTTTGCTGACAGTTGATTTTGGCAAGGATTTTTTTCTTTAGGATTCATATTGGATGAAGGGCCTGGAAGGAAAAAAAAAAAGAGAACAATATAACATTTCGTTAGTCATTACCCACAAACGGTTGAGGAAAGCAAATAATCCTAAACATGAACGTCCAGAAATTTTCAAATCATCTTGAGGAAACCTACATTTGTTATTTTGCAGGTATCTTTGATACTGGTGTAAAAGCATATATCAGCACAACCCAAGACTGATTATTATATCCTAGCTCTACGATTGTTGTTTTTGTTGTTTTTAATTAGGACATCATGGAAGAGTTCTACTACTAATAATGTTTGGTTTGAAGGTTCCTAGTAAATGAACAGAGTTATGCAAACTGTAATACGTAATATTCGTTATAAGCTATGCTTCTGGGAGCATAAGCATTTAATAAATAGCTTCAGACATTACACAATTATGTGCAGTTCTGTTTTTCACACTTCAACTGCCTTAGCTATTCCTTCAATACAAAGGGCGCACCTTCAAGTATGACAACTACTTTCAAATGCATCCTGTAAGAAATCTGGCAAACAAGATTGAAGAATAATAACAAATATTGCATATTGGTGTAGTCAAACTTCATTATTACATTTTTTTCATTTTTTTTCTCTCTTACATTTTAAAACAATTTGTTATAAGACCAAATGTAAGCATCAGAGAGAGATGGGTTGGTTAACAAGAATTCTTTTTAGTATATGATAAATATTTATTCACTCATATAAATCAGTAGGAGGATATATCTGTTACTTCTTATGTACCTTGAGTTATCCTAAAACTCAATTAGCCTCGATTCAATTTTGGGGAGAAATCTTTTGACATTTCAGCCCATTAATTTCTGCCTCATCGCACAGAACAAATCTCTCTCACCTTCTCCCTAGAATCCACCAACGTCATTTGACTTTCTGAGGTCCATTTGCTGTTTTCTTGGATCAAAAAGGTACAGCAAAATTGATAGTTTTGATGCTCTCTGAATGCTGACTGGGAGAGATTCTAAGGAGTCCTACTAAATTTGTGACCCAAAGAATTCAGTTACCTGCTAAACTCCATTAGCTTGGGGATGGCTAAGAGAATGAGAAAATGAGAGGTAATTCTGGAGAAGGAAACTAAGGATTGGTTTTGGAAAGCAAAACCACTCCTTCTTCAACAGATCTCTCTATATATAGATATATAATCTATGTTTATAACACATAGATTATGTATTCTGATCAGCTTGCACCCCACCAGTTCTTATTTTTTTGACCAATGTAAAACTGTTTTAAAAACAGCATGTTGAAAAACCATGCAATTAACAAAAACATTGAGGGTTACAACTGCCAGCCGGCCAATGAAGTGATACATTTTCTCTTCACTCCTAAAGAAAAGGAAGGGGGCCACAGGAAGGAAATCAGGTGCTATTTGAATGAACATGAATAATAGTGAAAAAGACTTCCTTGTCTCCAACTAGTTTTTGCCTGCTCTATCTGTTGTCCTCTGAATTGCTTGCTGTGAATAAGTTGGGAAATGAAATCATTTTTCAATAGCTGTTGCAAGAATCCCTGCATTTTTCCTCACTTATGAACACACTTCTGAATCTCATCCATCTGGCTGGGATATTACAGACACAATGTTATAGACAGAAAATTTGTATCTTCTCAGACATAATGCTTCTAAGCAGCTTTAGTCCACAATGCGGCTACCTGATGAGTTTTAAAGGGATGTTCTGCAGTTTTCATTTGTAAGATGCAGCTTCCTATCATATATTTAGCTAAAGAATACAAAACATTCTCTCTGAATATTGTTCATTTAATGTTAAACCAGTGCTGCAAGTTAAATTTTGGGGGATTGTATATATGGTAACTGTAGCAATTTCACTACCCTTAAATACAGGAAGTCCTCAACTTACGACCACAGTTGAGCCCCAAATTTCTGTTGCTAAGTGAGACATTTGTTAAGTGAATTTTGCCCCAGTTTACAACCTTTCTTGCCACAGTTGTTAAGTGAATCACTTCAGTTGTTAAGTTAGTAACATAGTTGTTGAGTGAATCTGGCTTCCACATTGACTTTGCTGGTCAGAAGGTCACAAAAGATGATCATATGACCCCAGACACTGCAACCATCATAAATGAGTCAATTGCCAAGGGCCTCAATTTGGATCACATGACCATGGGGATGCATCAAGGGTCATAAGTGTGAAAAACGGCCACAAGTGCCTTTTTTCACGCTGTTGTAACTTCAAAGGTCACTAAATGAACCATTGTAAGTCAAGGACTACCTGTATGTACAAAAATAGAGAAATATTCAAACACCCACAATGGAGGAATGGATTGTGAAGGCAGCAAAATTAGCAGATATGGCAAAAGTGACCTGTCTGCTCAGGGAGTTTTATATAATAATGATTTTTATAATGAAATAATTTATAAAATAGTAAGGACTTTTATAAAAGACTTTTATAGATGTTTTACCGAAAATGGAAAAAAGTGAAATGGTGATTTCTGGATTTGACGATTCAAAAAAGACTGAATAAGGGGCTAAAGAGACTATTGTGTGTAAAAGAGGGAAGAGAGATTATGAGTTTGTAACCGCTATAAAGAAGAAACATTAGGAGAATTGAATGATAATCTTCAATTAACTTTTTTTTCTTTAACTATATTGTTCGCTTCATTTTTTTCTTTTTTTCCCTCTTTACAAATTTCTATATTCGTCTTTCATCAATATAAAAATGTTCAATAAAAATATAAATTTTGGGGAAGACTAGTATATGGCATTATTAACTGCATCAGGCTTGAAGCCGACCTGAATACTGAAGCTCAGTATGATCTTCAATAAGCTTATCAGAACACTAACCAGAAAAAAACACTAAACTCCAAGTAATTCTGTGTGTACACACATTTGTAGTACAATAATACTCTATGTGGGTGAACCATTCAATAAAACATGCATATAATATGAAAATTGTAGCTAAGACTATTGTAATTCTAAGCAAATTGCCAGAAGGAGAGGGAAAAGCAATGGCCAAAAGATTTTTCAGTTGATTTTGTAAGAGCTTTGGTGATTAAGGGGCTGCTACGTCTGTATTAGGCAGTACTGAAAAGTTCTGTTGCCTTCTGTACCAACAGCTACACCTTGCTCTATCTCTTAACTTACAAGGTCCTTCCAAAAGGCAGCATCACCTGTTGTTTTTAAGTACTTTTTTTAAATGGTCCAAGAGACCCTAAATACAATCACAAAAGTGGGGCTGGTATACAGGATAATTTCACATAGGATGACTTGATCAGAGTTCATATGCACTGGACAGGACAGATTTGGATGGATAGATAGATAGATAGATGATAGATAGATAGATAGATAGATAGATAGATAGATAGATAGATAGATGATAGATAGATAATGAGTTTATAAAATACACCTGAGAAATAGCAGTGGCTACAAGTTGTGGTTCCCCACCATGCTTAATTCAATCCAAGCCAGTGGAGTAAAACAATACTCTGGCTAGTCTATATTTATGCTGCTTGACCTCAAAAGCTATAAGTGAACATCTCAATTCATTCCACAATGTTCACTTGGAATTAAAAGTCTGAGGTTCTGATCTCAACAAAAGTGGCAAAGAAAGAGTCCTTAAAATACTAATGATGTAGATTAGCACCCCATTTAGTTCCTGGAGTCTTTAATTATGATGTATTAGAAATTACAATAGTTAAAAAAGGAAAGATGATCCCCTAATGTTCTCCAAAGTGAAAGAAATAGTAAATGTACTGCAAGTAAAACTGAGTTTCAGCCCACCAACAGGAAAGTCCTAACACTTTATGCTACATAAATTCTTAGAAAAAAGGTGATTTGTGTGAATAGTAAGATCATAGTGTAGGACAGAAAACATAGGAAGAACTAATGAAGTACAATTGTGTTCTTTCTCACCATTTTCAGGGATAAAACAAGTTATATATTAATAAATTGTATTCAATCCACAAATTATTTCTATTGATTTATATACTAGTTTCTTTGATTTATGCCTCTCACTAGGTGGTTGTATTAATACCAATTACTTTAGAGCAGCTCAATTGTTTAGTTTATTCAGTACTATTGTCTAAAGTTTACTGATACAGTTGAATGATATAGAATGGATTTCATCAGCTGATAGGACATACGAGCAATAATTTAGAGGAATTAGAGGACTTGTATTTCCACAGCTTATAAATGTTAATATGAACATATATGTCCATTTCCTATATAAGGAATTAGTTTTCCACTAATATTTCATGTCTTTTTTCCAAACAGCCCTTTAAAGAGCATGATAATGATTTAAAAATAGTTTAATTTCCTGCTGTAGTATTATACAGTTATGAACTAATTGATTTCATATCGACCATGAAACTCTCTGAATGTCTTAGGCATGCCAGTCTCTTCCCCTTGTATTAAAAAAAATAAATAAAATGCAAGGAAAAATTAATTTATAAGGATGTGCTGAACAAGAGTAACTGCAAACTACTTGTATACCATTCCTAATATAGGAAAAGTGGACCTTCATTGAAAAGGAGACAGAAGGAAAAATCTTAGTGGCCCAATTCAAAGATTCCAAGTTAATCTATAAAGGTATTACCAATTTCAACAATGATTGTATGAAGGTGACACTGCTTGGGTAAATAAGAGTGTGTTTCATTTGACATGAACCATTCAAAATGCACAAATGTTAATGAAAACAGGCTACAGAATTAGCCTTTATATTTCCAATTTGTTATTCCAGAGAATAATCAGGCACTCCTTTTTGCTATAGGCATTCCTAGCATTGTTTTTCTTTCTCTGTTGTCTGGGAAAGCATACATCTTTATTATGGTTATCATGAAAGCAATTCTTCCTGTCATGAAGAACCCTCATTTGCTAATGTTGTTAAATGAATTTGACAGGTCAGAAAGCCAAGACAAATCATTTAAAAGGAGCCAACACTGTTGTGATGTGTCATAGGACATACAAAGCCCCCAAGATGCTAAATAATAGACAGCTCAAGAGGAAAAGTGTAATAAAAGATTCTCCCGTAAATCAAACCCCTTCAGTCCTCCTCAAATTCAATTACTTCTCCAGGAAGATTAGAAAAACATTATTTTAAATGAAGAGCAGACAAAAAATTAAAAAGACTGGAAGATGCCAAATAAAAGAGAGGAAAGATTATATACACTAAACATATATTAAATACTATGCTATCTTTGCATAGTAAAAGTCAGTGTAGCAAGGTATATTAGGGAGGATATTTGTAAAATACATATTAGTGTAGGTCTGCAGTTATTATAGTGTATTAATTACAATCCGTGTTCAATAGCAAGAAATACAGGGGTGAATTGTCAAATGCTATATTGAGCTCCTAAAGCCAAAAAAAATATTGGCTAAATTCATACATGCTGCTGAGCCACAAGCAAATTACTACATGGCTTGATTTATATGTGAACACAAGCAATTTTGGCAAAGATCATTCAGCTGTCAATTCTTTTACTCTTTTTCAATACCTAAGGGTAAAAAGTTCAAAAGCAAATTAAAAATGAAAGCACAGGTCATGACCATTTTTTACAGGTGAGTCAAGAGCTATATAATATTTCTCCAGGATCTCTTAAATAGGCATAAGGTAGAAAGTGTAAGTTAGAGCAAATATAATATTTGTGATATATATCAATTCAACTATTCTAAATTTTAAAATTAAAAGTATTTCAATTTGTTCTTGAAGAATTCTCAATACTGTGTTACTCCATGATATGTTGCAAAAAGGCAACAAGTTTTCTGTTTGTGCAATTCTTCTTTATAAATACAGTAATCCGGTCATTTCCATTCAGTGCTTCTACTCGTACAATTGGGCAAAGCATAATGTTTTAATTCCTGGCCTCTTTAGTGAGCCGGCAAAGTTAATATGGCTCCGTCATCCATGAACTTTTGGGTTATCATCAACCAGGATACTGGACTGTTCCAAATTCCTGATTTAGAAGTAACAACTCTCGGAGAGTTACTATGGTTGTTGGATGGTTAAAGGTAAAGGTAAAGGTTCCCCTCGCACATATGTGCTAGTTGTTCCTGACTCTAGGGGGCAGTGCTCATCTCCGTTTCAAAGCCGAAGAGCCAGCGCTGTCCAAAGACGTCTCCATGGTCATGTGGCTGGCATGACTAAACGTCAAAGGCACATGGAACGCTGTTACCTTCCCACCAAAGGTAGTCCCTATTTTTCTACTTGCATTTTTTATGTGCTTTCGAACTGCTAGGTTGGCAGAAGCTGGGACAAGTAACGGGAGCTCATCCTGTTATGCGGCACTAGGGATTCAAACCGCTGAACTGCCAACCTTTCGATCGACAAGCTCAGCGTCTTAGCCATTGAGCCACCGTGTCCCATGATAGGAATGGTTACTCCTACTCATAGAATGAATTTGTGAGAATGATCTGAAAAGCATGCAGCTGTTGGTCATTAGTAACAAATTGCCACACAAAAGTAGCCAATACCTTTCAATCAACCTGAACTGAAAACTGAATTAAAATGAAACAATTTAGAGTAAAATTATTACAGCCACCTCCAGAAGACATTTATGACATACAAGGATTTAGTCATTGCCCTTCCTACCTCCTCTAGCACACCATAAATTACCATAAATAGAATCCTGCATGGAAGAATGAAGCGCAGGACATTCGTTTTTAGTAGCTGAGTTAATTAAAATCATGGCAATCGTTTCCAGGAAAGTCTAGCGTTAGTCCTTGTTTTGCCGTACTTTGCAAGCTTGGAAAATAGCAGTCTTAAATGCTTTGATTTTTCCAAGAAAAAAACATTACTACAAAAAGCACTCTTGAAAAATCTTAGCAATTCAAAATGGAGAAGGAAAACAAATTTGAAATCCTAAAGTTAAACTGTGACAAATATTCACAGAAAAATTCAGTCGTATTTTACAACATGATCCTAAGTCAGTGTAATACAAAAGTGAATGCATTATGAACTCCACCCAATGTTGCTCGGCTTGCTCTAAAAATATCAAGCGATGCTGTCATCCTATGCTATCCCGTAATTTTGGCAACAGTAGGAACAACCAGTTTCCAATTATCTTTCCTGAATCTTATGAACATAATGGCCTTCAGAAAAGCATAGAGAAAGTCTCCAATAACTGAAAGTCTATAGTGCATTATGCCCACAAAATAATTTTACCAACTTATCCCTGGCTCTTGATGAGTGGTTTTTCAGAACCATGTACTATATAATCCCGTCCCTAAAGTTCTCATTGATTCTCTGCAATGAAAAGGAAAAAAAGAAATTGGAGTTTCTGCAAAGCAGTAAAAGCTGACTTTATCTTTAGCAAATCTGTATATTCTAAGGAAAGGGTTGGGGGCAAGCATAAATAATGGCCAGCTAATGAATCAAGTCACACTTATAAAATATAATAATTGCTTCACCTCCTTCTGTGTTTTTCTCTAGCACTGACATGTATGCTTTTGAATGAATGTTGCCAGCAAATCATGCTACAATTGATGCTACAATACGGGCTAATCAACATTATTGTGGTTTTTCTAAATGGCTTTAAATTACAACCACAATATTTTTGTTTTACTCTTCGCTTTACTGTAAATATACAGATTTAAGACATAAATTATAAATATGTTATTATGTAATAATGTTCATATATATTGGTTTTAGCTTTGAAGAATAAATAGTGGCTCCATTTGTTTATTCTGCTAAAAATCCTGTTGGGTTCAATGGAACTTATTCCGTTGTGGAAGGAAGGAAGGAAGGAAGGAAGGAAGGAAGGAAGGAAGGAAGGAGGGAGGGAGGCAGGCAGGCAGGCTAACTCTATGCCAAGAGATGATACACTTTCATGATGGAACAATCACTTTTTCTTTTCTGGTACCTCATTCCACTTTACTAAGGTATTTTTGCCAACAACATAGTTTACTGGAGAAAATGAGATGTGAGGACTTTTTGCCAGTCAAAATACTGCTTAAATCTAAGCAGCAGAGATCAATATAATGCTTAGTCTTCTTGAAAATCTACCTGAGCATCCTTTGAAAGGAATTTGATAATCATGGCTGCATTCTCCCTTAGCATTTTTAGCCAAGGATTACAGTATTAAACTGCATGCCACAGGGAATTTGTAGTCCTCTTAAAAATCATACCATATATGATCAAGTACTATGCTACTTACAATATTTCAGACATTTTTTGTCAAACCCAAACTGGCCCCAAATCAGTTTATGTGAAAATGTCAGCAAGTTTTTATATGGAATTCAAATAACATCTTCAGAGTACCCCTACATTTGATAAATGATATTGGCAAGGGGAATCCCCAAGATTTTATTAAGAACTCTACAACTGCTTTTTCTTTTTTCAAAATCATAGAAATCAATTTCCTTTCCCAATAGCCTGCTTTGAAGGCTTAATTTCTTTTTTTTTTTTCAAAGCATTAGCTATTATTGCAAAGTAAAAGAATCACATAATCTTGTCACAGTTCTTATCTGAGTGGAAAAGTAACTTTGGAAAGCACTTTAACAAGAACAATATTGTGCAATATCTGGTTTGATTCTCACTTGGTAATTGTAATTGTTTACAGTATCCTTACTTCTGATAGGAGAAAATAAATGAATGATAACATACGTGGTAACAGCTTCATCCAAAGAAGCTAGGATGAGATCGCCTGCATATCAGATTGGAAAATTGTAAGTCTTTCTGTGAATTTATTTCAGAAACTACTTTGGTGATAAGATCTACTGTATATCCGTAACTTTTTTTGCTTCTTCCTTAATTCACTTTTCCCTTAAGGCCTTTTCCCACTTGCACCTAACAATGATACAATCACCATGCCTTGGCAACATCTTTTTTCTACTCTCTCCTGATGATGATGTTGCTTTTCTCTCATTGGCAGCCTAGGAGTGAGGCAGATTTAAGACCTTCTTCGCTGAAGTGATATTTTTCCTCTTTAGCCAAGAGCATCGAGCAGTATATAACACTTGTCGTGCTTTGCCACCCTTTATAACAGGGATGAAGTGAGATGATCAGTAGCAAGTGTGGTTAGAGAAGCTCTCATTGGCTGTTTCAGGTTAATATGGGCACACTCCTCCCCGCCCCATCCCTGGCCAACTTTGTCCACCCTCATTCTGCTTTGTCTCCCTAAAGGTGAGTATTGTGCTGCTGGTTTACCAGAGTTTGCAAATACAGCAGATTGTTCAGCCAGCAGTACTGTTAGTACTTTAACTCCATGACCCTTACCAGTTTAACACAAGACTGAGATAGGAAAACAGCAGAATGAGTGACCAACCCTTCCTCCTTGCCTCCCTAACTGAGCATGAAGTCATCCTTTATTATCTATATAAAGAACGGAAAGGAGGAAAAGGGGATAGAAATCTTAAACCAAAGAGCAGCAACTCAATACCCTTTGCAATTATGATGTGTTTTTTTTAAAATCACCTATTTGGCTTAAGTTACAACAGAATGAGGTGTTAAGAGGAATGACACAGGAAGGAGCCTAAAAAGATGGACAGAGTTCTCTAGATGGACCTGCCCATTTCTCCTCTGGTGCCGTGACTGTCAGATAGCATCCCTGATGGTTGGTGGTACACAGAAGAGAAAGGACAGCAAAGCCAGATCCTTCCTTGCTTATCGTGCACCCCACATGGATAATCAGGACCCTACTGTCCAGCAGCGCATCAAAATAGACAGGTGAGAGGCAGAATAAAGGTTGGCAATGCAAACAGCAAATGTTGTTCTAGTATAGTGGTTTTGTTTGTTTGTCAATTTAAGGATGGGTAGATAGCACTTTACCTCAATAATTTACCCCATAACGATGCAAGTTGGAACTAACATCGCGCTAACAAAACCCCATGCAGTGATTTTTTTAAAAAAAAGTATAAAACAATCACCAAGTGGGAAGAGCCACATTTAAAAAAAAAAGTTTTCTGAAACGTTTCAACATGCATCAGGAGTTGATAGTGGGTCAGAGTTTGGGAATGAATTACATCTCTCAATATAGCATGCCCATAGAACACAATGGAGAAGACTGAAATTAAATCAGCCTTTAGTTATTTCTATTGGAAACTCTTATCATAGCTGTAATCTAACCCTGAGTTAGGTCTGGGTGTTTGCTGTAAAAGCTGTACTTGTCCTCTTTAAAAGCTATATTTACATATTGTCAAGTACAGTACTGAATGCAACAGACTAAACATTGCTAACCTGCTTTGCCCATTTTCCCCTCTTTGCATAAATCCTTCAGCCTGGAACCCAACTCTGTGATGAAGCTTGCTTAGCACCAGTGAAGTTTCCCACATTCAGTGTAACAACATTCTGGGCTGAGATGAGGGAATCAAAATTAAAATCCAATCCATCTGCATCCATGAGTTCACTGCGGATAATGGACTCCATGTCGCATTCCAAGCTCCCGTTGAAAATATCCAGATCCAAATCACTGGGGAATTTATCGTGCCCCATGACCGGAAGGCTCACACTGTTGGCATACAAAGAAGAGCCTGAGAGGGAGTCAGAAAGTGATTGCATAGACTGGTTGGCAGGTGGCTGTTGCTGGTGTTTTGCTGATCCAAGGTTGGTGTCACTTAAGCCCATAGTACCGGCAGAATTTGACAAGGCACGGCTGCCACTGAGAGAGGAATTCTGGGATTGATGCTGGTGGTGGAGCAGGTTCTGATTGGTCAAAGAGCTCTGACTTGGTTGAGCAGCAAATGACATCATTGGATCATTCCGAAGCATAATATTCCTGCGGGCATTTTGGGCAGACACAGCGGTGCTAGCTTGTGACATGAGTGGATCAGACTGAGTCATCATGACGTCACTGTGGCTATGTGAATCCGATGCCAGCAGATCCTGCAGAGTTTGGTTATTGTAGTGCGAAATGGAAGAAAATGTAGCTTGCTTGTTCTCTTGGATGGTTTGCATGGGAGACTGACGGAGAGAATTCAGAGATGATGGTCCAAACACAGCATTGTTGAAACTACTGGATGGAGAACCAAGCCCTGAACCTTTGGAGCCGTATGGAAAGCTTGAGCTTCTCTGCATGAGACCTCCTGTGGGTGACTGCTGGGAAGAGGGAAGGGTTATATTATCCAGGAGGTCATCCATAAGATTATCTGTCAAGCCATCATTCAAGTTCATCGTGCCTGCCATGTCAGTCAACCTAGGCAGCTCAACGTTACAGGGCTTGCTCACTGATGGGGACATGCTGGGTGAGCTACTGTACAACATGGGAGAAAGGGGAGCATCATCATCCTGCACCTCATCTAGCTCAGTGCTTGCCAATATTGGGGACAAGCGGCCACTTATTGTACTGGCATTCGAGCTGGTACGAGACCGGAAATCTGTCCATGCATCCAGTTCGTCACTGCTACGGGAGGTTGGGCTACCAGGCCACTTGGATAGCTGGGTGGGGCTGTCGTCACTTGTCTCCTGGGCAACTTGAAGGGCGGCTTTTTTCTTAGCTGCTCGTCCTCGGCTCTTTGTGTATTTGTTGCTGTTGTCCATCGATACAGCCCGTCTGCGTGGTGCTTTCCCTCCTTTCCCACCGTCGGGGTTGATCATCCACCATGAGCTTTTCCCAGTTCCTTCATTCTGTACCCTGATGAATCGACTGTGAAGGGACAAGTTGTGTCTGATTGAGTTCTGTAAAGACAACACACAAAATCCCCCAAATTTAGAATATGTCAAATAAATGCTGTTATTCAATAATACTTAAGACATAAAAAACATAAAGGAAAAAAAACTTCCATTATTGCTAAAAATCTGAAGGGATTCTCAGTCATCCAGGTCATGGTTGTCCCAAAGGTGCTTTTTCAGGAGGCAACTAGACTTTCTTGTTTTTTCTTTGAAGACGTTTCGCTTCTCCTCCAAGAAACTTCTTCAGTTCTGACAGGACAGTTGTCTCCTGAAAAAGCACCTTTGGGACTTCCATTATGGCTATTACTTCTCTAGTTTTTAATAGGTTGTTCAGACTCTAGAATAAATACAGAATTTAGTACAGGAATCATGATAAAATTCAAAGTATTTCTGCATGGCATAAATATAATGAATGTTTGGATAAGCCCTTTCCTGAGAAAGAGCATTTAGTACTGATGCTACTGTTGTAAGCACATAGCTTTGGTGATTTAGTGGTGTTTTCTAAACAAATTCTCTTAAATTATGTTCATTAGCTTAAAGAGAATCTCTATCTTTTATTTAAAAAGCCTCCCATTAAAATAGTTGCCAAAGTAATCAGATGCATAGAAAATCAGGATAATTAATATAGATATCCTATGATCCTAAGCACTTATAGCCAAGAACCAGTTCTGCAACTCACTTATTTCTAAATCATAGTGTACAAACTGAAAACGCAAAGCAAAACCTGTCTGACATGTTGTAACCTAATGATCTTCCGTAAATAGCAACAACTATGTTTATTAGTTTTTTCTCATCTTCCCTTTTCCTTTAGTGGTGTCTGAGCAAACTAACTTGGTTAATATTCTACCCTGAGCCATTGCTGTAAGTTTCCAAAGAGAAAAACAATTATATATAGCACAGTCACCAACTGTGTGGTTTTTACTAGTGGATATGAAAGAGTTGAGCAAACCAAATTCTAGTCAATTGCCATAAGAAATGCAACAAGTCAAAACACCACTGACCTGAGAAATCCCATCGCCCCAAAACCAGCATGCCATTTAGGGTCATACTAGAATGAACAGATGGTTGCAAGAGACATATACTGCTAGTCTAAAAGCTATTTCCAGCCATTCCATTGAGATGCACTTTAGGTTTATAGTAGTAAAAAAGAAAAAGTGGCATGGGGAGAACTTCCAGATAAGGTTTTTATTGTCAAAATATCAAACCACACTCTCAGAATTTTTCAGAGAACTGACTGAAAGATTTCTTCCAATAATAAACTTCCTGCACGTTCCCACCATTTCTTCTAGCTATTTTAATTACCATATCGGAAAAAATAAATAAAGGGAAGGGCAGAATAAGTTGGGAAAGGTGGCAAAGGCAGAATGCCTTGTGGTTGTTACTGCTACAACCCTCTGTCTGGACACACCCAAAGGAAGATGAGACTGGTAGGATTACAGCCTGTATAGTCCAAATATAGTCCAATTGTGCAAAGCAAAGCTAGTTCTTTACAAAGCGCAGAGGCCTAGGCGAAGCCTCTCTTTTCAGAGTGCTAAAGCAGCCATGTCATTTGCAAGTCCTGGATGGCTGCTTCCGAAGTTGGTCCTTGTTACTTTTAACAATTAAAATGAGCAGCTTTGTATTGTGCGTGTCAAAACCTTAAAGTATTTTGGAGATAAGAATCTGGAGGAAACCACAGTATGACCGGGTCTCTTTAAATGTGAGGAGGTACTTAAAAACTACTGGCAGATGTGGATCATATCCATGTGGAAAAGTGAAATGTTTTTGAAAACATGTTTTGAAAACAGAATAGTAGGAATTCACTCATTATTTTTTTAAAAAACTATTTTATAATGTACAATGGGGATTGTCATTCAAGCTCGATGATTCACATTGGCATCGCTACGTCTGACATAAAGAAGCAGGATGACATTAAGTTAATGAAAAACATCTGGGGTGTGCAAAGACATGCAGTCTACGTGCTTTTTATTCATCGTTTAAGTACATAAAAATGTTTTGTCTAAGGCCAGGTCCAGTAAAGGGAAAAAAAAGTAATAAAGTTCAAAGACAGGGTTTTCTCTCTTGATCACAGCAGATATATACTGCTGTCTGCTGCCTAGAATCGCTTTTTCATAAGATGGGCAGCCACGTAAATTTGACAAACAAATAAATAAAATAAATGATCACTTCAAGCAAATATAAATACATACCAAATGCCACTCACTCTCCCTTTGTAAGTATAAACGCATGTCTTTAATAAAGTAAAAGCTCTGGAGTATTTTCTTTTCACTTTGCCAGTTTATGGCTTTGATTCCAAACTCTGCAAATACTCTTAACGGGTGCATACTGATTTTCTATGAGTGAGGTGTTTTTTTTTTATCGGAAAGATTATAGCCCTACTGTGTATCTCCATCTATGTGTAAACTCTCGAAACCTTTCAGTCATCTGTAGTAAGTTATAATACTAAAAACAATAAAAGTAATAATAATCGTCTGTGTATTGGATCAGAGTGGTTTACACTGTACAGTGTTTGATGAAAATTTTATACAATTTGCTGAATTTTGGAGCATTAATGCAACTGTGTATCGAAGTGTCAGGCTTTACCCAACAAATATTCAGATTAAGACACAGTTCAAATGTGTTTAGCCTGAATGACAAAAACCAAGATACTACAACTGTAAGACTTGAGCTTTACCTAAAGCCAACCGCCTATATATCAAATCCTATGTTTTGGTTATAGGTGGAGAACCACTTTTTCTCAGTGGGAGAAGAAACTAATAACTTATTGTAATAGACCAGTCTAATTTTAGTAGCTTTGGTTATGGTTTTGTTCAATTTCTTCCTCACACAAAAATAGCTACTGATAAAAAAACACACTTCATATTCATTTTCTTACTTCACAGTAATTATTACTTATGTTGTTTCTTCTTGATGGGAAATACTAGGTGACTGTTGAATGAATAAGCTTCTTAATACTGTTTTTCCTTGCATTTATTACTACTGAAAACCAACCTCAGTCAATCTGAATGAACACTAGTAGTTCCCTTTCAAGCTAAATATTGCCTCCACTATCTCATATAAGGTTCCTGCATTTCAATATTGAAGTGCAACATTCCATTCTGGGATCAAACCAGGGGCAGGTTCCAAATCCCGTTGCTACTGGTTCGCTCGTGCGCGGCGTATGGGCGTCCAAGCAGGTGGGCAGAGCCTCCTGCCACTGCCGCTACCGGCTCGCCTGATCTGGTACGAACCAGTAGCAACCCGCCACTGGATCAAACCTGTCTCAAAGATGAGAAGTACCAGGGATCCCTCTCTGCCATGCTTCCAGGCACAGTGCAGTTAGTGTAACTTCTAGGGCCAATGTGCATATATTGTGTTATGTCAACAACAGCCACCAAGCAGCCTGAGCAATTCTGGGAACTTAAGTTCCTCTTTAAAATTGTTATTTGCATAAAGAGGAATGCTCCACTCGCACCAATGAAGATTTCCTTTGAAATATAAACTGAAGTTTTGCAGAAGAAATATTAAACAAAATGGTAGCAAAAAGAGAAAGGCAAAAGTTATACATGTTATGAGCCGTGTTGGCTCATTGGTCAGAATGCAGTATTGTAGGCTAATTCTGCCGACTGCCAGCAGTTCGATTCTGACCAGCTCAAGGTTGACTCAGCCTTCCATCCTTCTGAGGTCGGTAAAATGAGGATCCAAATTGCTGGGAGCAATATGATGAACTCTGTAAACCTCTTAGAGAGGGCTGTAAAGCACAGTGAAGCGGTATATAAGACTAAGTGCTATTGCTAATTACATTCCCACAGAAAACATGTGTCCATTCTCCCAATCATAAGGAACACTCCTTAGTGGAATTACCTATCCTGTTACAAACAGTGAAATGAACGCACTGAATATGCTTTGCCGTGTTTGTTCATAAGTTTTATAAGGACAGTGGAAGACTGTTTACAGTTTTGCTGACTCGATCAGGGCCACTGTTTCTCATATTTCAGAATTCTATTTGCAAGTGTTTCACTTGTTTGTTCTTTATTTCTTTAGTTTAGGAACATTGGCATATCCTTTTCTACAAAAATTTCCCCACTCTTCTGAGCTCAGTTTCTGTTTCAGTCTCTTCCATGCTGTGTTTACCTTATGGGACTTGCCCATTAATTCAGACACCAGCTGCATGCACCTCGCCTGGAGTACAGAGGCTTTTTGTCTGGAAGGGACATGTGGTATCAATTTATCACTCTCCACAACACAACAAGGAATCCATTTGCTGGGGGGTGGGGGGACGGAAGAACTGTGTGACTTCTCTTAAAAGCACCCCCACCCAATATTTTTAAAAATAAACCTACAGATTAGCAAGATGAGATACAGCTGGTGGATATGGAATCCTTGTTATATGATTGACTCTGTAAATTTAATACCCCAGTCCATTTGCAATGCAAAATAAAGAGTTCCAGTGTGCTGTATATTCTTCAACTAAATACAAACAATTAAAATAAGCCTTGCAATATAGCTTTTCACAATACATGATTTGGAAGTGATTAACAGTTAGCAGCAGCTTCTGATTAGTTACTCTGAGTGCTTGTTTTAGCCTCCTTGAATGGCTTTCTGAGCAGGGTAAGCAGGGGTAAAAATAATCTAGAAGCACTGAAAAAATTCTCTAGTGGGGTTGTATTCTAAATGCATTGTGCAACAGTATGCGTCCTTATTACAGAAAATATGTTACTCTTATATTCATATTTTTTTTAATAACATTTCCAGACATCTCCCTTTCAGGTCACTGATATATATCTGAACTTGGGGTTCTACTACAGTATTAAATCATTTCAACTGAGGAAGGAAGGAAGGAAGGAAGGGAGGGAGGGAGGGGGCTCCCACAGCTGTAAATTTTTAATGTGAGCTGAATGAGGAGAAGAAACGGACAAAACTCTTAAATTGCACATTTTTAAAAAATGGCCGCTTAGCCATTCTATTCCTGAACATGGTTGTCCAATGAAACAAAAGGTTTGGGGGTGGGGGAGGCAAGAACAGGGGAAGGGAAGTCCCCAGTATATGTGGCAGACAGGCAGGCCAAAAGCCCAGGATGTAGTGGTCATTCCTGCACAGAGTCTGAAAGGGAGGCAGCATTCCTGTCACAGCACCCTCACGCCAATAGGGCCACAGGCATGCCTGCAGTGGATGGAAGTGTGACAGGAGCCCACTTTGCCTGGCTTGCGTTAGCAGAAGTCAGAACAATACTATTCTTAATGTGGAGCAACAAAAGGTGGGCAGAGGTTCACCTTCATGGGAGGTGATGATTAAGTTTGGCCTGCCTGTCTTCAAGAAATGACCAGTGAACCATCTTTTTGCTGGTGCAAGAAAGAAATTCATTTCAGCTCTGAAGAGAAATAAAGTCCCTTAAGGTCTAAAATATAAGGGAAAAGGCATTATTTTCAAGTTTTATTCTAAAGCTTTGAACACAGAGACAATATTAAATATTTATTACACTTATATCATATCTTGTTTGAAAATCAGCTCATGGTGGAATTTATTCCTGTGAAATAAATTGGCTTGAGAGACAGCAACTGAACAATGGTCATCCAGGGATGAGCGATTTGAACTCCAAGCTCCCTAGAATGATCTCAGTACTCGTGCAATGTTCACACAACATACACAGACTTGGTTAATTTAACCATGGCTTACTCAGTTAACTAAAATTTCTCGATGTGCAGGATATAGTGAACCATAAACCAAAAAAAAAAAAAAAAGATAAATCTGTTATCTTTGCAAAATATCTTTAGCTAAAATGTGACTTTTCAATTTGTAGATCAGTGTATTTATGGCTCAGTATTTACAAACATTGCTTCTATTTGTCTTTAAGAATAAAGGTGAAAAGGGAGATACTGGACTTAGTTTCTCCAGCTTCTAAAGTAATTTAATCTTCCCCAGGTTCAAATGAAGTCTATCAACCATGAGAAGGACATTAATTTGCCTTCCCTTAGCCCGACTGATCTTAGAGCTAGGGTCCCCAACCCTGGGGCCCCAGCCCACTATCAAGCCTTGAACTGTTCAGAACCGGGCCACAGAAGTGACGGGAAAGTGTGTGCGGGCGTATCCCTACTTGGGGATGCTCACACAACCATCTCCTCTCTTCCCCTGCTGAATCGCAAAGCCAGAAAGATTGGGGAACTCTGCCTTATAAGGTACACCCTTGAGATGACCTATGGGTCTGCTTAGAACTACCTTGATACCACTTCCAAAGTAAGTTTATTGGGGGTTAAGGTCAAAATAGAAATCAGGAGCATAGATGGAATGGAAAACAACAAGCAACAGGGGGGATAAGGAAGTAAGAAATTCTTATAAGAAATACTGATAAGTATTCTCATCTTAGTAGAGTCCAGCAAATAATTTATTCTTTCTAATAATGCTACTGAACTTGAAGGGATCCAAGGGATTGGAGATAATGAACATTTAAAGTACATTTCTGTAGTTTATTGAGCATTATAGCCTTGCTTCTGAAAAGCACACTGTCTTACCTTAATACAACAATTAAATTAAAATAAGTAGTTGCTCTATATGATGGTATTTTTCTTGCAGATCTTTCAGAACTGAATCAACAAATGGATGGAGGCATAAATGAATGAAGGGGACACTTCGATGTTTTTCTTCTCAGACTTTCCCCTCCCCCAGTCCCAGTTTATAATAAAGCATGAGAGGCTGGCTGTGGAAGAAGAGTTATAGTTTGCATGGGCTTAGTGGCCTTTTATCCATTTTTCAATTCAGCCCAATCACTTATTATCTATTCTAGAGAGACACCCTGAAGAGTTATGATTCTAATTTAGCTCGATTTACAACTGGGTACCTTTTTCAGCTCTACCTTAATTCCTTTAATTGCTAACATTATCAGACAAACATATTAATTTATAATTTTTGTTGGTATAAACACTTGTATGCTTGAGAAATTTAGGTGCTAAACGTATCTTAAACTGCTTCCTTATTTGCTGAAAGGGGACAGTGGGCGGTTGGGAAAAACGCCACAAGAAAATGTACAAGGCATTTCAGTTTTCCCCTTACCAGAATGACTGTTAAAACCTTTTGATTTTAGAGGATTATACCTGAATCCAAGTCAGTGTTGGTGCCTGATGACTGCCTGAGCAATCCCTGAATTTTTCTTGCAAGGTTTTAAAAGTGGTTTGCCATTGCCTTCTTCTTTGAGCTGAAGGCCAAAGTCACCCAGCTGCCTTTATGTCTAATATGGGTTTAGAATTCCTGTTTCTAGCCCGATGTCTTAAATTTAGATGATTACATTGAGCTATTTTCACTTAATATTCCAATCTTTGCACCAATTGATACGAACAAGGTTATCTGTGAGTCAGATGAGTGGGTGGTATAGAAACATGAATAAACAAACAAACAAACAGAATAGTTTGTCACTGGTGTCTTTGTTTTACTTTAGTATTCATCTCTCTCCATGTCTTCTTCCCTTTTTCCTTTCTTTACATGAATTATAATTTTTAAAACTGCCTAACATGTGCTGTCGGGATTATAAATTATAATCCCGACAGCACATGTTAGGCAGTTTTATGAAGTGGCAATTTTGTCTATTCTCAACATGGCCACAATGATGGACATTGAACACCTATTAAACAGAGAACAGGAAACTTGCTTTCTTCCAGCTCTTAATCCTTCAGGATATTCCTCTCTAACCCACAGCTGCTCTGTGTCCTGGGGAGAGCAAAGTAGATGATATCCTTTCGAAGTATTGGCTGTAGCCACTCACCATTTTTATTTTCTAAGAATGCTTACAGAGTCAATTCTATGAGATAATAAAATAACCTAGAAGTATAGTTTTGGAATACTGAAGGCACAACCTAGGATGTCTGAGAACTACAACTGACTTTTTTCCCCCTTCAGGGTCTGTATGTAGCGTTAGACAGTGGATTTGAGGAAACACTAAAACACACATATAAAACTTATCCTTGCTAAAGGAAAGATACACATAACCTACCTGACCTCAGCTGAGGGGGAAAAAACCTGTACTCTTTCTATCCCACACAATCAACAAGACCTTTGGAGATAATCAGAGATAAAAATGTGGAAAAATACTGAGCTATATGGATTATGGGACTGTTTTAAGACATCTTTACAGTCTGACTTTCACATATTGTGATTATCTTAAAGTATCTCTCTGATTACAGTACCTGCTTGTGGAATTCCCTGCATATGGCGCCTCACCCAAGTGTCTCCCTCTTCACACAAATACTATATACACCAAGCGAAGGCCTCTTTTTCAGAGTGCCCTTAAAATTTCAAGTCCAATTTGACTTTACTTAAATAGTACTGGACTTTATAGTTGCTGCCTTGGATTTTACCAATGCCCTTTTATGTTATTGTATTCATTTAAATGTCACTATTTCAATGCCATTATCTTAATTATTACTATTGATTCATTGATCGTTTGATTATGTGCCATCAAGTCATTTCAACTCCCAGCAACCACAGAGATAGATTTTCTCCATGATGATTTATCTTTAACCTGTTCTTTCAGGCCTCTCAACAATGAGCTCACTGCCGCCTTGTTGGTGGTTCTTCTTTTCTTCTTTTCTTCTTTTTTCCTTTCCTCCTTTCCTTTCCTTTCCTTTCCTTTCCTTTCCTTTCCTTTCCTTTCCTTTCCTTTCCTTTCCTTTCCTTTCCTTTCCTCTCCTTCCACCTTTCCTTGAATGAGAGCCTTTTCCAGAGAGCTGGGTTTTCAGATAATATATCTAAAAATTATCACAGTATTCAGTATTTCGGGAGTTGTCTAAACGTTTAAACAATGAATGAATGAATAACAAGTGTCCTCTATATAGTTGCATTTTAATTTTTCAATTCCTTGGAAGCAGCTGAATGTGTCTTCTGACATACACAAGGCAACTCATTGTAACCAAATGTGTACAACTAGAATCATGGTCAGAATATCTAAATCAATCTGCTCTGTCTCATTCTCTCTCTTTAATGATATTATTCTAAATTACTACAATAAATAACAACCCCACCTCCAGCTGAAAATATAGCATCTGGGAATTGGCTGAACACATCAGACTTTCAGTTAGCCGCACCACTTCCAGTTACCCTATAGACAGCCATCCGCTGACCGCAGGAGACTTCTAATAAGTAACATTTGTTTTGTGTAGTGAGAATGATGCTTGCCATTTACTTTTTTCCACTGGGAAATGCATGTGTGGGGGCAGGAGAGGTGGGGGATGATGGGAGAAAGAAAACACGAGCAAAACATCACGGTAAAAATACCCAAATGCTGAATTTTTCAAAAGGCTGATCAAAAACGTGTAGAGGAGCACAAAAATGAAAGGAGGGAGAGGGGGGGATAAGAAACAAAGAACTGTTTCTTCCCGTCAAAAGAAACATTCCAAATAGAGCTTTATGAGAAGACATGGCAATGGTTAAACAGTTGTGTGGCGTTTATTTTTCAAAGTTAGAAACCGTCTCAGTAGCTTCTTGCCCAGCTGTTTTTGTTCTTGGAAAACTACAGAGAACATTCCATTCCATTCCATTCTACTCCACCAAACCTGCACTTCCGGTACACGCTTGGACACTGGAACCAACTCTTGCAGATTCACACACACACCCTTCATCCCGTACAATGTCTTTTGACCAAACACTTCAGCAAGACCTGATAATACAGGCTGTAAATGTGCATTTGCGATTTCTGCACAATGGAATTCTTGCGAGTATTCCAGTGCCTATTGTATCATCAGGGGCTGCTCTCAAAGAAGCTTAAGAAAAATAATTTAGAATATTGAAGCAAGGCTTGTGGTTGTAGGATTCAAAGGGACAGGCCAGGGTCATTCCCCAGAAGCAAGCAAATAAAGAAGCACCTGGTGCAAGGTCTGTTTCAGAGCAACTCTTAGGACTGCAGGCGATTTAAAGCCTTGGTCAAGTTCCAATTGAGAACCTTTGTGGGAATTAAACTGTAAGGCAGTCTATGCAGCAGTTCTTAAGATTAAGAAATTAATCAGGAGTGCAGAGTTGAATGCTGTTTAAAAAAGGAAATTTTAAGTTCTTAAAATGTTTGATATTTCTCAGGCTATAAGGCTGCTAAATCTGTGTTTTAATATTCACTCCCTAGCAATAAAGTATTGTTTATTGCCTAGGGAGTATTTAAAGTTACAGTCAGGACTCCTTTCCACTGTTAAAAATTATGGAGGACCTCAAAAGAGCTTTTGTTTCTATGGGTTATATTTATTGATATTTACCATATTAAAAATTAAGATTGACACAGTCTCCGCCACCATCTCTTTTTGTTTGATGGGATTTTAATATTGTATTATTTTTCAACATAGGGTGGCAACTCATTTTGATTTCAAGGATCCCTTGGGTGTCCTCAGACCATACTTTGAAAAACACTTCAGTAAAGTATGGTCAGATATGTTACTTACCCATTTCAATCTAGCTAATGGTGACTGCTTAATTTTTTTCAAAATTATATCTTTTGTGTTTTGTTATAAATATAATAAAATATGTTATTTTTATAACCTGCAGTGAAACACAATTGAATATATATGGGCATGCTTGCAGGAAGACTGTAGGAAGATACCGGGGTGGGGGTGGGGCAACAGAAAGATGCTAGGAAGTTAACAGTTAATGCCTCAGTTGTGTGGTGCTTACAGTGTGGCCCTGCAGATTCAAGTCTTGATACTGAATCTCCTCAGGAACATTTTATTTATTTATTAAATTTTTATACTGCCCCCTCTCACAAAGGACTCGGGGCGGTGAACAGCCAGAATTAAAAACACACAATACAAATATTAAAATACATTAAAACAAAATTAAATTATCTTAGGCTTCTCCAATTTAAAACCCCTTTCCCATAAAATTCACCCAATAAAAATTTTTAACCCAGCCCGGCTTGCTGAAATAAAAAAGTCTTCAGGGCCCGGCGGAAGGTACGGAGGTCCGGGATTAGTCGTATCCCTGGGGGTAGCTCATTCCAGAGGGCGGGTGCCCCCACAGAGAAGGCTCTTCCCCGGGGGGTCGCCAGCCGACACTGCCTGACAGACGGCACCCTGAGGAGACCCTCTCTGTGGGAGCGTGTTGGCCGGTGGGAGGTTATCGGAGGCAGAAGGTGGTCTCGTAAATAACCGGGTCCTAAGCCATGGAGCGCTTTGAAGATGAGAACCAACACCTTGAAGCGCACATTGAGTAAGGAAGGAGCATTTCTAGAGCGGACACATGTGAACGATACCTGCCGTGCGCCTACATACTGGTTGGGCAAACAAAGACTATAGAGGCTAAAATTACACAATAATTTCCTACAGCAACATTTGGTTTACGGAGTGGCCAAAGCCTATGGGTGCTTAAAGGACACACCAGTTTCCATTCTTATATTTCTAGGTAGTCCAACCTATCTTTTCTTTTTCTTCCGCATCTCCTTTGTTTTGTCTTCATTTGTGTTAGCCACTTTTCTATTAGTTCATCAAAAGCCTATCGAGATGCATTTAAATAGTTCCCGCGGTAGAATCAATAACAGTGGTAGTGGAGCACAAGGCCTCCGGACTGCAAAATAAAGAGGAGAGAGGAGCGCCTTTGTAAACTACAACTGAAATTTTTTTTAAAAAAATTCAAAAATGGAGTGCATATGGTGTGTAATAATTACTCATTTGTGAGCCCTCTCAGTATATCATACCATCATTCATATGCCTTTGAAGATCTAATTTGCTTGTCTGCAGATTTTCCCAATCAGCTAAGATTAACCTACTACAGGCATGATCTTGACATCCATTGCATTATTTCCTGCCCCCAACTCCTTTTTGTTGCTTCTGAATATTTAATCATCTTACTCAATGAAGACCTTGGTTAAAACTCAGAAACCCTCCCCCTAATCGTAAACTTTCAGTTGTCCTAATCCGATATTGCCTCAAAATGGATTTGGGTCATTTATTACCGTAATGGTCATAGGGCTTTTCCTTTTTATAATAAATGCTTCTAGCATATGAAGAGAATGCATTTATAGAATATAATAACACCAGAGCAATTTATTAACTGGATATTGAAAGAGGCTGATATATGTTAATAAAATACTCATATCCACAGCAAAGGTTGTGTGTTGAAAATGAAAACTTACGTGCAATTTAAGTTTAAGTTGCTCTTAAACGTCAATGATATGTACACTGTTTGAGAGCTGAATTTACAAAAGCAGAATTAAATTTTTGCTTGTCTACATTGTCCACACAAGCTTTTATATATACAATTATTTTCCTATTCAGATTGTTCCTTTTCAGGAAAGGAACATAAGAAGGACTCACATTTCTCCTTTAGTGTTATGTCCCTCCAATTTCTTTCAAGACCTCAATGTTACTTTTAATGCGAAAGATTACAGAGATGAGTCAGAACTAGCTTTCCTGTTATGAAATCTACCTACTTTTGGAAATTGTGACTAAACTAGCTACCCCCTGACAGGAAATGCTGTATATTCATGGGAAAGGAGCAAATACTAAAACTAATCAAACCAGTGTGTCAGCAAAGTCTGAAAGAGCTTGATCCTAAAATATACTTCTTGGGCAAAATGTGATGTCCATATGCTACATTAACCAGACCAAGTTATACATCACACATAACTTTTATAACATGATTTAATGGACTTGTTCTCATAGCAATCTGAAGAACATCAGCTGGAAATAACATTTCTCTGGAATTATGTACCATTTTATACATAAAATGTTATGTTATATTGTATGGCTTTCCATACTTACATGCTTTAGAAACTATCCCAAAGAGATGATAAGAGACGTTTTAAGGAGACAATATCAGATTTTTACCCTCCAGGTTAGTTCTAGGGGGAGTTGGCAATGATGGCGATTATGGTGCACATCCAGGGGGCACCAGAGAGGAGAAAGCAGGTATACAGAATGACACATTGAGTAATGTGTATTTCTCCCTCGTTACCTGATATCACTTTAGCATTTTCACACATATCCAGCATGCACAGATCAACAAGATTGCCTCCATGTAAGCCTTATGGGTCATAATTTAATTCCCTTTGATTGATGAATTTATGAATTTCTGTTGAGTTCATCTGCTATGCCATAATGTGGTTGGTTTGATTTTGGCTTTGTTCAATACAGGTAATCCTTGAGTTATGACTACAATTGAGCCCAAAATTTATGTTGCTACGTGAAAAATTTGTTAAGTGAGTCTTGCCCCATTTTATGACCTTTTTTGCCATAGATATTAAGTGAATCACTGCAATTGTTAAATTAGTCACTCGGTTGTTAAGTGAATATGGCTTTCCTGTTGACTTTGCTTGTCAGAAAGTCGCAAAGGTGATCACTGTCATAAATATGAGTCAGTTCTCAAGCATCCAAATGTAAATCACGTGACCATGGGGACGCTGCAATGGCCATACGTGTGAAACATGGCCATAAGTCACTTTTTTCAGTGCCGTTGTAACTTTGAATGGTCACTAAATGAACTATGGTAAATCAATGACTACATATATATGATCCCCAGTTACTGAGAACTATGATATATACTTTGGATATTGTCTGAAATCATCAACAAATCAAAGTTACTGTCAACCCTAGAAATAGATAGAAAATAATATACAAAAAGAAATTGAAACAAAAACAGTGGGATCAAACAAATCAGTTAACTATAATATCAAAACAAGAATCCAATAAAATATAGTAAACAAAAGGAAAAAAATACCCAAACATATTAAACTGCATAAATTGTTATCTTTTAGTGTTGATATGCTTAGCAATCATATAAGCAAATTGTTATATGAGTGAAGTTTTCAGAATTCTAGCTATCTGTATTGCTACTTTGTCCTAAGTAATATTCTCCCACCTCTACAGTATCAGTGGTGCATGATATGCCAGCTGACCACAGAAATTGAGATTCTGTTCTACTTCGAAAAACTGATATTTAGGAGTATGGATATAACTGGCCAGGCATAACTGATGCAAAGGGGAAGTGGCTTTTAGGTCAGGGAAGCAAATAAATTGGAAACAAAATCGAAGGGTAGACTTCCTTAAAGAAATATAAGTTAATGTTAAAATGATTAATTCCACATGTTTGAAGGAAGGAAAATATTTGTATTGGTATTCGCCTCTTGCAGAAAGTACTAGTATTGGTCATTAAACATGATGCTCTGTAATGATAAATTTATATACACAGATCCCATTAATTTTAATGAGCTAGATGTAATTTATTCTTCACTGACTGAAGCTCTACATTTTGAAGATTATTTCAACAATCTCAGTTAATACTGAAATGCTAGTTCAGCAAAAGATTGTATTAATTAGCTTCCTTGAGTTGAACATAATAACTTTGGCATTTGGAGATTGGATTTAGTAAGCATGTGACTCATTAGATCTAGTGTATATAGGATAAAGCAACCATGTTTTAGCAGGTCTGTGCAGGTCCATCAACAATTTGCATGGCATGATTGTTCTTTTACTAGTGGTTTTAAGTCTCCAGAATTTCCTTAGATACGGTATTTCTTTTATGAATAGTAATCTGAAACAGGAACCCTTCTTCCATGCAATTTCAAACATGCAATTAGTATATCACTGAACAGAGCAGATAATCTGATTTTTTAAAAACACTCTGGAATTTAAAATATGATACAGTTCAATTGCCAACAGACAAAAAACATTTGAGCTATATTTATATCCCTTTGGAAAGAAAAAGAATACCTAGTATTTAAATGTTGTTTTTCAATATGCATTTCTAAAAACTATTAATTTTAAAGTAATCATTACTTTAGATGGAAAAGAACCTAAAATATAAGGTTTATTAAAAAAACCCCCATCAAATCAAAATCAATGCTACAATTTTTTAAATTTGATCTTATAGTTATTATTATGTTTCTACGTTTTACTATCATATGAAATTCTTCTGAAAACAGTATGTTACATAGATGTTTACAGATTATATGAAATCCTGTTTAACTATGATTTATTAAATAAACTTCAGTGATTTAGGTTTGCACAAAAGCTAAGGAATAAACACTAAGTTACAAAGAGTAAATCTATCTAACATACTAAGCTAAAACCAAACAAGCACATAATAAATAAATAGGAGCCTGAGTAGCGTAGGAGGCTAATGCCTCCTAAGGCAGCATTTAACATCCAACTGCCTGCAATTACTGAGAGTTCAATTCTCACCAGGCTCAAGGTCGACTCAGCTTTCCATCCTTTCTAAGGTGGATAAATTGAGGACCCAGTTTGTGGGGGCAATAAGCTGACTTTGTATAAAATATACAAAAGTATGAAGGCTATTGCTTAACGCATTGTAAGCCGCCCTGAGTCTCTGGAGAAGGGCAGCATATAAATCAAATTTAAAAAGATTGATGCCTGATACAATTATTCACAGAATAGATGAACTTTGCTCAAAGAGCTGAAAGATTCTCTTCACCTGATGAAGGTTGTTTAGCCTCTTGAACTCAAGAGGCTAAACAACATCTATAAGCATCCTTTAAACCAGAGGTCTTCAAACTTGGCAGAATTCTCCAGCCACCTATGCTGGCTGGAGAATTCTGGGAGTTGAAGTTCACAAGTCTTAAAGCTGCCAAGTTTGGGGACCCCTGCTTTAAACCAAAGAAGACATAATGTTGGAATACAGTCAATCACTTTTGGTTCTTCCTTGCAAACCTTTGGATGTAATCTATAGGACAGTAGGACTATACAGAAAAATTGCCAAGAGAAGCCAACCAGGATTGCTTCAATACTTGACTGGCAGAATTGGCACAGTGAAGAAGGCAAAGATTTGCTTTTTACTGGTTAATTGTAGGAAACTTATTAACAATAATTTCACAATTAATCTAATCCTCTAAGAAAGTAATCAGCTCTTCCTTGCTGAAGGTTTTGAAATAGAGGGTGAACTCAACAGAATTCAGTGAATTTCTTGCACTGTGCAGGGCTGTGAGGCTAATGGCCAGCCAGTCTCCTCTGGATTTTTTTTTTAATTTGATTTAATTTGATTTGATATATTCTATAATTCCATACACACCAGGAGTGGAATACAGATGTGGTATAAAGTAACCTCATATCCAATGATATTTACCCCCAAAATGATGAAAGACACAATGAAATTGGAAAAGAGAAAATGTCTGAAATGTGATTCGAAGGCCTTTGGTTGCTGCGTATGTATGTATGTATGTATGTATGTATGTATGTATGTATGTATGTATGTATATATGTATGTATGTATAAAAGTAAGAACCCCCCCAAATGTAATAACAGGATAACAATGCTTGTGATTTAGAAAACGGAACAATTTTACAATTCTGGAGCAACGGAATTCCCAGATGGCCTCCAATATGGAGTCTAATTTTGAAATGGGATTTGAAATATCTTGTTTAACCACAAAAGATAAATTGTTTTTAAACAGTTACTGCAAGAAAAGCAAAATGTACAAAATCTCATATAAATTATATCTCCTAATAAAATAAGCAGGACAGTTTTGTAATATCCTTTATATAACATTCATAGCCAAGAAACAAAACACAGATAAGAATGATGGAAGAATGTCAGTGCTGAATATGTGAGAAAACAATGGCACAGATGATCAACATATGGCAGAAGGTTAGAGGTTTTGTATCTCTCTGTTGCTAACTAGTCATTTTCTGAAGTCAGATCTGGGAGTCAGATGTACAAAATATATAGCTTCCCTCTTTCATAGCAAACATTAGCTGATATACAAAGAGATAAATAATTTTCATATCATCATAATATGATAAAAGTCGGACCAAAGAGGTGAACAAGAGGGAATTTTATTAATATGGTATTTTTAAAAAGCTTGATAAAAATATATAAATTTCAAAACAGCAAAATCTATGCAATTCATTTCATTTATTTATTTTTAGCCCATGTTTATTATTTCTGTAAATAAGTCAAGGTGGTGAACATACCTAATATTCTTTCCTTTTCTTATTTCTTCACAACAACAATCCTGCAAGGAGTGCTGGTCTGAGAGAGGGTGACTGGCCCAAAGTCATCCAACTGGCTTTCGTGCCTGAGGGGCGACAGAACCTGCTTTCTAACCTGCTGCCATGACCACCAAACCAAACTGGCTCTCAACTTGCATAACTCAGAACTATTCAACACTGCTCATATTCCACCATGCCGTACATCTTTGTGCACTATATATACATTTAGCAATTGTAATTCGTAAACCATTCTGTATAGCCTAACCTTTCTGTGTGCATCTAGAACAGAGGTCTTCAAACTTAGGAGCATTAAGTTTTGTGGACTTCAACTCCCAGAATTTTCCAGCCAGCTATGATCTAGAACATTATACAGGTAATCGTTGAGTTATGACCACAGGTGACCCCAAAGTTTATGTTGCTAAATGAGACATTTGTTAAGTGAATTTTGCCCCATTTTAAGACCTTTCTTGCCATAGTTGTTAAGTGAATCATTGCAGCTGTTAAGTTAGTAACATGGTTGTTAAGTGAATCTAGCTTTCTCCATTGATTCTGCTTATCAGGAGATCGCAAAATGGTGATATCACATGACCCCAGGACACTTCAACCATCATAAATATGAGTCAGCTGCCAAGTATCTGAATTTTGATCACATGACCATGGGGATGCTGCAACGGTCATAAGTGTGAAAAATGGTCATAAGTCATTTTTTCCAGTGCTGTTGTAACTTAAAATGGTCACTAAACAAAATGTTATGAGTCAAGAACTAGCTGTAATGCTTTTTCTCATCAAAACTCTAAGTTGTGTTAGATCTTGCAATATTACAGACAGATAAAATTTGTGAATGAATGTAGCCAACCCTGAGCCACAAGATACGTTTGTCAAGCTCTCAGTAATATACCTATTACTGTACTCAGCTAGGGACGTGTAACAGGCCTCAAAGTTTAGGGTTGAAATAGGGACTAAATTTTTCCAACCAAAAGTTAGATGTAACCATACTTCAAAGGCAGCCTCAAATATTTTAATGCATGCACATTTGCAGAAATATCTTCTTCTGTTGCTAAATACTAGATATGTAGAACTCTAGCATAGAAGATACTAATCACATTGCCACTTAAGTTTTTCAAAACCAAATTTATAATAGGAAAAACTAACTATAGCAAATTTTTCTTATCGTTCCTTGACCTAGTACTACCTAAAAGACATACTTGGCTATAAAAAGATCATACTTATTACAATTGGTATATTTCCAGTAAACATGTTAAACAAACATGTGCACTACAATGGTAGAAAACACAAAGGAAATATTTGGTAAATGGCAAGAATCATTAAATGGAACATTAATAAAGGAGACAGTGTTACTAATGGTTACAGGAATGCAAAAGACTGATAAATATGGATTACAGGAATGATTTGAATTGTGTAAGAGGTAGCTTAATACTGAGCTATTTGATATTGTTTGGTTTAAGTAACATAATGTAGATTCTAAACATTGATATCACTGCATGAGCAATATAATGTCTGTTTCAACTACATAATAGAAAATAGAAAATGAAGAAGATTGAGGGACAGACTGTGAACTAAGTAAGACATAGGCTAAATATAAAACAAATAAAGAATAAGTGCACTAGCAACATTATTTCGGGAGAAGATACATCAAAATTACTGCAGGGTTCGAATCTCGCCAAGGCTCAAGGTTGACTCAGCCTTCCATCCTTTCTAAGGTAGGTGAAATGAGGACCCAGTTGTGGGGGCAATAAGCTGACTTTGTATAAATATACAAAAGGATGAAGGCTATTGCTGAGCACATTGTAAGCCGCCCTGAGTCTCCGGAGAAGGGCGGCATATAAATCAAAATTAAAAAAAAAAAAAAATAGAAGACCAATGAAATAAACAGATTCCATATGCTTACCTTAAATGAAAAAGAACCTGAGGAACCATGGAAGAGATAAGAGACACTCTAAAAACCAAAGCAGAAAAATGAAACCCCAAATTTTCAAAGAGGAAAAGATCAAAAGCAGCTCTGAGTACAAGCTATCATGATATCCAAAGAGAGATGAGAAAATCTTGAGCGCCATGAACGATGTACAAAACCTGAACGTTAACTCTCCACATCAAGAAAAGGCAGGTATGTGAACAAATCAAGGAGAATAACAAGGAAAGACAAATGAGATACGGTTTTAAGAAGTTCAGTGAAACCACAAGAAAACTTATAGCTACAATAGGAATACTTCAGAGAAATCATGAAGATCTGATAAAAGCAAATAAGGCTAAATGAAGATGTTAAGACTATATAGTACTGATCTGCTTTACAAGCAGGATGACAGAATGATATAAACCTTTGAAGAAAGATAATATATTGTAGAACTAACTCTATTACAAACCGAAACAGGAGAGATCAGTTGCCACATAGGAAACAAAGGACGTGGATGGAAATACCTACTGAACTCTTTAAAGCTGCAGGAGAAGCATTTACTGTAAGTGACGAAAGCTATTGTCAATGAAGATTGAAGACTGTTTAACTTAGAGCTGGGAAAACATCAGTGTATATTCCTTTATACAAAAAGGGAGATGCAAAACAATAGGCAGCTACATTGCTTTACATGACAAGTTTTGCTTCATATCTTATAAAAAGAAATGGTGATAGAGAGAAATGAAAGTAGGATACAAACTGTCTGTGTGTTTTGGTTTTTTTCCCTTATCCTATATTGTGTGTGTGTGTGTGTTGTCACGATTAGAAAGTTGGAAACAAAACTGGAGTCTTAACACTGATAGTTTGAGATAAACAGAGACCATCATTTTGTTGTCATTATGAAAGTGTCATTGTAAAAGTGAAAGTTGGAATGTGAAAAACATGGGGTTAATATTAATATAACAAAATTATGTTAAGTGCCTGCTGAGTAAACTTATAGATGATGGTAAAAGATGGTAGTTAATTTTGCTTTCTTGGCTTAAGTATAAAGTTGCACAACGTGCGAGGACAAATAAAGAGGACAAAATTAGATAGAAGAATAAAGTTATTTATATGAAAATAAAGATCAGCATAATTTAAAAATTTTACAGTGGTAATGTATGTCTATAAATATTGAACATTAAGAAAGATAGCAGATGACTTTAAAATACGGATCTGGAGAATGTTACTAAACACCATGATCTGCAAAAATAGCTAACCAGTAAGTCCTGGACCAAAAAAAAACTGTTTCCTTCAGCAGTCAGTGAATAGAAACTCAGATACTTTGAAGTGAGCAAATGATGGACTGGGGAAAAATATGTTTGGCAAATAGTAAAGCAAACGAGACTAAGACACTGGATTAGTGGCCAGATAGATTCAAAGAAATAACAGAATAGTCCTTGGAAGAAATATAAGTTATATCTAACAATAAGGTGAGATACCAAATATTTACCGATGTAATCACCAAAAGTTGATTTGAGCTTCATTCCATGCCACATAAGTAGTTTTGCCTTACGCCACCATTACTTATAATTTATATCAGGGTTTAATAATCTTTTTCACCTTAGGGCTATATTTGCTATTGGGTAATGAACCACAAATAGATGCATCCAGATAAACAAGCTATATATACTTTCAGTATACTCAGCAGTATTGCTCAAAAAAAGGAAGTAGGCAGCAATGAGAATTCAGTCCCTTTAAGCTGATTTCCTGGGATTTGTGTGTGTGTCCTGTTGCAGACTGCTGCTTTCCCTCTCCCAAAGGCAATAGGAAATTAGTGGTCTTTAGCAAGGTTGTTGAAAAAATGGAGGAACCAAAAAAGCTTCTTCCTGGTTGCAATTTTATTCCCACAACTTTTGGAAATCAGAGATATTTTCTTTGACAACTAGCTAATTAGGTTGATTACCTGGATGGGCAGGAAAGTTGGGTGGATCTCTAAATGTCTTCATAAAAGTATGACTAAGGGCTGCAAGCAGCCTAGATTTGACCTATCTAGGATTTACATAGTTCTACTCTTTTACATTTGTTTTCTGACACCCGCCTCCCCCATTAAATTAACACATATTTATGGCTTCAGTTTACGCATGGAACGGTGGAATTCAGAAATTGCATTTAATCCAGGTTTTAGCAGTATGTTAAGAAGCAAACCAGGATTTAACTATATTGCTTCCTATTTTGGAGACATAATTTTAAAAAATCTTCAGAAATGCCTGAGTCTTTGTCAGAATGGCAAATCAGTAGCCCAGGAACTCTTTTATCTCTCCATAAAACTATTAAGCTAAATTCTTTTATTTCTTATATTTAGGGCAAGGAATTACATTTTTTCTCTCTCTGTTGCACTGTACTAAGATTAACATGTTGGTGCTTTCAAGTTGTGAGTTTTGAAGGCCACTGTCAAAATTACAAAAAATTACAACCCAGGTATTGACTAGCTATTTTCTTTCTTATGCCAAATCTTCAGAAGTAGAAGCAGACCAGACCAGAATCCTTACTAAAGTGGTCATCTGTGGCAATTGTTAATGGAAACAAAAAGCTTGTAGGCTGTTCTTAAAGGACAAAAAAAAAAAAAATCCATGTATATTAAATGGTGGAGGTTGGGAGAAAAGATTTAGAGTAGCCTTATGCACATTTAATTTTTTGTCTAGCGGAACAGTCAATCACACAAACTCTTACCCTTAAATCTGAATCAGTATAATTTATATTCACTGGGCTATACTAAATTTAGCAGATAACAAGATTTTAAGGAGTACAGTGGCTCACGTGGTTAGGATCAGTGGTGGGATTCAGCCAATTCGCAACTATTCGGGAGAACTAGTTGTTAATTTTCTAAGCAGTTCGGAGAACCGGTTGTTGGAAGAAATCTTATTTTGTTTTTTTCCCACTTTACAGGGCTAATCCTGTAAGGAAGGCAGGAAGGAAACATTCTGGTGTTGTTTCTAATCTTTATTGCCCTGCTTACAGAAACTGCCTCTCCGGTTAACCCTTTTTACATTGTAACAGTTAAGGCGATGTAACAATATAGTTAGCTAGTTTTGTACTTTTATAATAAAATGTTTCTTAGAATATATACTTCGGGTTTTCTTTCTTTGAGAGTATACACCATGGAAAACAAGATTCATTCACTTCTAATTAATTACAGTTTCCCCAGGGGAGGGAACGAGGCTGATTCACGCTTCAACAAAGCGCCCATTGACCTGAGTGACATTGAGTTGGCCATACCCACACAGTCACATGACCACCAAGCCATGCCTACCCAGCTGGTCATTAGGGCAGAGAACTGGTTGTTAAATTATTTGAATCCCACCACTGGTTAGGATGCTGGGTTGGAGGTTAGTAAGCCCATGATTGAGATCTAAATGCTGTGGGGTGGAGTGACCTCTCATTCTTTGCTCCAGCTCCTGCCAGGGAAAGGAGCCCCAAATGGGCATCTCATGGGCAGTGGTGATGTCACTGGCCAATCCTTTCAACCCAGAAGCCCCTTGGTGCTTCTGACATGAGTGTGATCAAGATTTCCGTATATCCTTTGTATGTAAAATGTATTGATCTATAGGTGTGCATGAATAGTAATCTTATCTATTTGTATTTAACAATGAAAATGGTAAGGAAAGAAACAGCAACCTTCCCTTGATCCATTCTTATATTTTGTCTTTTCCTTTGCAGCTGGAAGAGTTACAAAAGACTTTTTCTCAGCCGCTTTCTCAAAAGATCTGACATTATTTAGAGTACAGGATAGCAATAGCGCTTAGACTTATATACCGCTTCATAGTGCTTTACAGTCCTCTCTAAACGGTTTACAGAGTCCACATATTGACCACAAGTCTGGGTCCTCATTTTACCCACCTCGGAAGGATGGAAGGCTGAGTCAACCTTGAGCCTGGTGAGATTCGATCTGCCAAACTGCTGGCAGCCAGTGATCAGTAGAAGTAGCCTGCAATACTGCATTCTAACCACTGTGCCACCACGGCTCTTCAGGATAGAACTATATGTCTGTGAGTACGAAAAATAAAACAGAAGGCAGGTCTCATGCACACTGCCAAGCAATATTTGTGATTACAAATCTACACGGCTCATTGAAAAGAAATACCTCCTTCCTTTTCCAAATCAGATATGTATACTATAGGTGGGTTTCTTCTAAGCAGCATGGCTTCCACTTGTGATAAGGTTTATTTTCTTTTTTATATTTCAATTCTTTTGTCTTGTCTATCAGAAGTAGGGTAAAATGGCAGCGATGTAGATGTCTTATGGGCTTGCACTTGGCTCACCACCATGTGAGACTTAAAACAAAGAGAGAAGATGCCCAGGTGCCTCATATGTATATTCTCAGCTCTTTTCCTGAATATGGAAAGCAGATATGAATCCACAGATGCTTAGTAATTAAACCTGGCTTAGGGCTTTAACAATCTCTTTGAATCCTCTGCTATGCTGGAGAAATCAGCAAACACAACATTTGCTCTAATTCCATGATGAGCCTGGAAAAGGCTGAAGCGGCCAGAGATGGTATCAACATTTCTGCCTTTTACGGAAGTGTTGCATGGCACTTGGCAATCCCAGAGATTGCTACTCCTGAGATACAGGAGCATGGAGAACAAATACCTAACACAGTAGGAAGGACAGAAGTTCTCTCCTTGCTCTAGTCTATTCCAATGCTTGGGGGAAATAAAAGTCATGATATTTGTTTTCTGCAGCAATTCCAGAAACAGGAAAGAGCCCTCTAAATCCAAGTGCTGAACCCTTCAGAAGGAATTTAAGGAAAATATTTTGTGTTATTCATCTATAAAGAATTGCTAAGAGAGATTTGGAAGCTTAACATTCCTTCTTTTCATCGCAGAATTTGGTCCAAACTCTACTTTCCATGTATTCACTGGATGAGTTTCTACTTATTCAAGAAAATAAGAAAATATTGATGGGATTCTAAAAGACATTTTCATGGACTTCCAAATTACTCTTGAATAATTTTAAGGACAATGTCTTTTTTAGTTCAGGGTGGGGTTTCTGCCCCAACCCCTTCCTCTAGAACTCTCTTCTCCTGAGCATTCACATGTTTCTCCTTATTTACAACTTGGAAAGAAAAAGAACTGTAAATGGTTATGATTAAGGAAGTAAGAAAGAAAAAGCAACAGCCATTACTCATATCTGTGTAATGGGAGTAGTCTATGCCTGCCAAGCAGGGTTTGTGATTACAAATCTACAGAGCTCATAAAAAAAGATTGTCTCTTATACAACCTAATTTCAAATGGATCCATATCGGAATTATGCTGATGGCTTCACAAATATGTATACATCCCATATGCACATCGTTATGGTAATATTTGCATTTCAAATAGTTTTAAATCCTGGGCTGTTCACAAAGTAATCTATACTTGCAAGAAAGAATCACTGACAATTTACAAGGCAGTAAAGTAGCTCTTCCTTCTCCTTATGTGGCATCTGATCTGTGAGCACAAATGCTTTTTCTTTGCTCCCTGCTCTGCTCTCAGAATCAGGACGTTTTAATTTGATATGATGCTGGTTGTGGCAATACGTGACAAGAAACAGAGCTACCACAGGCCAACGAGATCGTTTCTCAGACTCCCCGCGATAAAGCACAGCGACTCTGCTCAAGAGAAATAGCTGAAAGGAAAGCACTTGGGCTTGAATTTTTGGATTACAGCAAATGTACTGATATGCATATACAGTATCCGAAATAAATAAGCAGGGAACATGGGAAAAATGATAAGTAATCTAACATTTTCTTTCCAATGCACATAGACTGGCTAACCTGCCAAAAGACTAAAACTGTTGTGATTTATGCATTCCTCCAAGCATAAGTGATTAGTAAAAAGCTAGAATAAAATAAAACAAAATATTTAAAAAATCATAGATTGGGATTTACCTCCAAGACCCATCTAGCATCAGAATTTGGCAAACTTCTGGTATTTGGCAGGTCTTTCCTAAGTTAAAACTGAATGCAGGCTTCTTTTTTACACTGTAAAAGATTTTCTTTCCTACTTTTTATCCTAGAAGAGTTTAAGTCTTGGTAATGAGTGTGGCGTCTCTAAGGTAAAGTAAGTACAACCACAGGAAGTTGCCATAGATTGGTCTGGTTCATTATCCTTATGGCCAGAAATATTTTTTAAAGGGAGAGATTTGCAGAACTTCTTTATTTTTTAACTATGACATTCCATTTTTAGGACTTATGACTTTTACCTGTATCTCACCACAACATGGTAAGAAACCATATCTTCAGTTTTTAGTAGTCATTGTCAGCAGTGGATGTCAACAGAGTGGGTTTGGAATCTTTCAGGTTTTCCTGTCCATATTTCGAAGTTTATAGCTTTCTGAGAAGGAAAGGCCACCAAAAGTGTTGCAATGGAAAAAAAACTATGTAACATCCTGAACTTCTCTGAGTTTTGGTAAGTCTTAGTTGGGAGTCATCAGCTCCTTTCAAAAACTTTGACAGATGAAAGTAGGTCCAGCACAGCCACAGAAAGTATAGTAACTAATGATGTAATAGCATGATTCCCTCTGCCAATCAAAAGAGTTCAGGCTCAGAAGTTTAAAAATGACTAATTCTGTCTAATGTGACTTTTTAACTGTAATATGTATAGCATAATTTACTCTGTTTCCAATAATACTGTTCAAAAACTGGAGTTCTCATCTTTTCTAGCAGCAAATTTGTGAGATTCATTTGGTGAAATTATATACTATACTTACTATATAGTTAATTATATGCTATATATATGGTCTTCCTTTTGACCATGAAAGTTCTGCTTAGTACTTCCTGGTTTCTGAGCTACAGCTGATATAGCCTTTGTTGCTTGCAGTTAGGATGAGTAGTAACTGTGTAAATATCAATGTAGGGGGGTCAGGCCTTTGGCCTCCACTTAAAATCAAAAGTAATTATTTTTGATAGCAGGATTCTCACAGAGTCTCTTCAGCAAGTTTTGTTAAGAAAAAAGAGATGATTACAAGAAGTGAAGCAATTAAACTATTTCCCATCTACAATGGACATATATCCAAAATACATATGGACAGTCTTCCTCAGTTTCTTTTTATTGCCTTTCCTGTTTCCTGGATCCTTATCTGACTGGGAACTGGCCATTACCTAAGTTGTTGTCACCAGACAATTACAAATTAATTGGAAGAAGTGTTCTACATCAGCTGAGATGAATAGACAGAGATGCAAACACAGCTACAGATAACTAGATGTCTTTGAAGGTTGGTAGTTGCTTGTTTGCCTGGCGAAATTTATTCTTTTTTTAATGCCACAGCAGTGTCTTTTCTCTGTGTGTCTCTTTTCTATCCCTTTGTTTGCTAATTTCTTCCCCTCACATAATTCCATCCAGTTTTGTTTCCCACTTCTCTTCCCAATGCAGCTAGCCAATCTTCTCTTCCTTGTCAGTTCTTTCCTGGAAAGATGGAAGGAAATATATACAGGAGGTAGTCATCAACTTATGACCACAATTGACCCCAAAATTTCTGTTGCAAAGCACGACAGTTGTTAGGTGAGTTTTCCCCATTTTACGACCTTCCTTGCCACAGTTGTTAAGGGAATCACTGCAGGTGTTAAGTTAGTAACATGGTTGTAAAGTGAATCTGTCTGCACCATTGACTTTGCTTGTTGGAAGGTCGCAAAGGGTGTGATCACATGAATCTGGGTCATGGTAATTGTCATAAATTTGAGTCAGTTGCCAAGCGTACAAATTTTGATCAGGAGATCCTGGGGATACTGCAATGATCATAAGTGTGAATAATGATCATAAGTAACTTTTTTCAGTGCCATTATAACTTTGAACAATCACTAAACGAACTGTTGTAAGTCGAGGACTACCTGTATGTGCATATGTTTTTTCCTGAATAATAAAGTATAGATAAATAGAAGATCAATTGAGTTTATAAAAATACCATAGTGTACAGGCATTAATCTTAATTATTAATGGTAAGTCAATTTTCTTTTTGTCTTGGTTTACCATTTTTTTAAAAAAAAACAATGGCTTTTGACAAGTATATTACAAACAGGTGTGTGTGTGTGTGTGTGTGTGTGTGTGTGTATCCCTACTACTAAAGGTCAAAGAGCACAGTGAAAAAATAGAACTAAAATTAAATATAAAGATCAAAGCAATGACAACAGATAGATCAACCAGTCTCAGAATGGACAGGAAAGATATAAAACTGGTGGATGGCTACTACATTTTAGGATCAACCATCAATAGTAAAGGAACAAGCAGTCAATAATAAATATATCCCACACTAGCACTAAATAAAGCAGTCATGAAGGCCTTGGAAAAGATATTCAAATGTTGTGGTGTGGCTATGTCTACAAAGACTAGAATTGTGCAAGCCTTAGTATTCCCTCTGACACTCTACGGAAGCAAAAGTTGGACTTTAAAGGAGCAGGATAGGAAGAGTATTTATGCCTCTGAATTTTGATGTTGGAGAAGACTCCTTAGTATACCATAGAGATAGCCAAGAAAACAAACTGATGGATCGTTGAGCAAATCAACCTGCAGTTCTCACTTGAGGCATAAATGACCAAGCTCAATTTATCCTACATTGGACATATTATGCGAAGACCCAGCTCTCTGAAAAGGCTCTAATTGTGGTAAAGGTGGGAGAAAAAAGAGAAGATGATCAGAAGAAAGATAAAGGCAGGTACAATGATGATGAATGCCACTGTTGGAAAATTTGAAAGAACAGATCAGGGATAGATTGTTGTGGAAAAAAATCTATCTATATGGTCACTAGGAATCAAACTTGATGGTCACTATGACAAATATGAATTGTACATTATTTTAAAATAAGTATGTTAAGACATGGAATTAAAAACTAGTATGTTAACATGGGAGAAATTACTATTGTCATTGATGGGGAGAATTTCTATGACACAAATGAATGTCTGAGTATTTTCTGCTTAGACTGATGTTGTTTCAGGCAATGCTTGCTTGGACACGGATGTACCCTTTTAAACAGTGACAAAAGGATATACAGTATCTAAATTTTATAGCAAGGGGAAAATGGGAATTAAATATAAGGTATTACAAGATAAAAAGGAAAGAGGAAGACTGGGTTTACTTGATTCAAAATTGTATTTTGCAGATTGCTGTTTAGTTTTGATGAAAAGTGGGTGTTGCTGGGAAATAGAAGACTTTTAGAATTAGAAGGACATGACCTGAGATTTTGGTGGCATGGACATTTGTAGTTTATGTAGATTTAGATGTAGATTTTAAAAATAACTATATTAGACATGCCACATTGAGAATACGGAGTAGACACAAATCCAGGTTGTGTCCAAAAACATCTTCGTGGCTCTAAGCATAAGAAACATTTTATAGATGAGAAAACACAAATGGTTAACTATAATACACTAGACGTTTGTCGTGGGCAATACAAAACAGAAATCAAGAGAACTGATGGCAGAGGGACATAATTGTCAATAGCTCTCTTATTAAGAATTCTCAGAAAGAATCAAAGCAAATAAAAGAATTTATTTGATTACTAAATAGTCTAAGACTGACTTTAAAATGGAATTGTGTACTAATGGTGAACATATGATTCCTAAACTGTATAAACTTCTATTGAAATTTGAGGCAGAAGAACAAAAAGTGAAAAAATGTATGATAAAATGGGCTAAAATGTTGGTTATGATATACAGATGGAACTATGGGAAAATATGTGATTGAAAGAATTGAAATTTACATTATGTTATCATCCAAACAGAATTTTTATAAAATGATATACTGTTGGTGTATACCAGAGTATACCAGACCAGAAAAATGATCTAGAATATATAAAGATACGTCAAATCCAAGTTGGGACTGAGATCAACAAGAAGGGTCATTTTACCATGTTCAGCAGATGTGCAAAGAAGCTAGAAAACGTTGGGTTCAAATGCTGATTCAAAGGATTTTAAAGATTGAAACAATTGAAATGAAAACTTTTCCTCTTGGGACTGATGTATAAAACACTTAGAAAAGTGTCATGGAATTTTGTTTTTATATATGATAACAGTATGCACCAATATGGAAAGATTTGGATATCGCTTGTTCTTCATAGCACCATAATGCAGCCCTTTTTTTCTGCAAATAAGAAAGATAATATTTGCCTACATGACAGGACATGAAGACATGAAAAGAACAAAAGTGCACAACATAAATTAAGGCGATTCGCTACCCTTCATTACAAACAGGCCTCATCATCTATACTAACAAGAAGCCCTGCATCTTAAACACAGCCTGCTATTATGCATATTATTGTAAGAGTAATAACCATGACTGACATATGCAACTGAAGCTTGCCGAGGCACTGCCTTCTCCAACTCCTTTCTAGATGACAAATTACAGGTGGTGACCTACCACAGCTGGTACTGATGATACTAACAGCTTGGAGGGGGCAAGGCATACAGTGTTTTGATGGATAACATCTAAACATTTTCAATAAATACACATAAACAGGAATCTGACCACCATAAAATTCAGAAATTTAAGATAAGTGATAGTTATCTACTGATCTGGGAATATAGAATTAATTATAATGTTTATATAGTTAACAATGTAAACGAAGAGGGAAAGAACAACATTCAAATAGTCAAGTGATAGCTAATGGAGGGTCAACTCTGTATAAGACACATTCCGTCTGTTTCTTTATCAATAAAACAAAAGGGTACAAAGTTACAAAGTGATACAGGTAATCCTTGACTTACAACAGTTCATTTAGTGACCGTTCAAAGTTACAACAGCAGTGAAAAAAGTGACATGACTGTTTTTCACACTTATGACCTTTGCAGCATCCCCCTGATCATGTGATCAACATTCAAATGCTTGGCAACTGATTCACATTTATGACCGTCGCTGTGTTCCAAGGTCATGTGACCACCTTTTGCAACCTTTTGACAAGCAAAATCAATGGGGAAGCCAGATTCATTTAACAACCACGTTACTAACTTATCAACTGTGGTGATTCACTTAACAACTGTGGTACGAAAGGTCATAAAATGGAGCAAAATTCACTTAACAACTGTTTTGCTTAGCAACAGAAATTTTGGGCTCAATTGTGGACCTCCACCCCTTTATGGCACCCCTGCACTCTCTACCTGAGTCTCTTTCCACTTCTCACAACAATCCACCTGGAATCTATAGTTATGACAACAACCAGGACTGCCTGGATTGCCGTCACTTAAGTTTATTGAAATTATGGATTCAAAATATTTTTTAAAACAAAGGAAATGAAAAATTATGGACCTGTGTCCCCCAATAGAAGAGGAATGCTCAAGACGCTCAGAACAAGTGTTGAACTATTTATATTGTTCCTTCCACACTGCATGTCTAAGCATTCACAGCTTAAAGCAGCTACCATTCCTAGTGTAAGGGCAAAGCACAACAGTTATTCTGGTTTTAACCTATCTAGCCAGATCAATAAAATAGACAGTAAGGGAAGAAACACCACAACGTGATAGGAATACTTTGGCTGGATGGAAGAACTGGTTACTTTAATTATTAAAGGTGTGTTTCCAAAAATAAGTACAATATGCGATGAATCAGTATGTTAAGAACATAGAAGGCATTTCTGAATCAATCCATTGGTCATTCAGTTCAGCATTTTCTGTCCCATTTGTCCCAAATGCATACAAGAAAGCTCAAACATGGACAGGAGATTGATGGCTTTATTCCCCATCAGTTATTTATTTAAGATACAGGTAGTCTTCAACGTACAATTGTAATTGAGCCTGGAATTATGGTCATCAGCAGAGGTGGGTTTCAGCAGGTTCTGACTAGTTCTGGCGAACCGGTAGAGGAAATTTTGAGTAGTTCGGAGAACCGGTAATAAAAATTCTGCCCCCATCTATTCTCTGCCTCCCAAGTCCCAGCTGATCCGGAGGAAATGGAGATTTTACAGTATCCTTTCCTTGGAGCGGGGTGGGAATGGAGATTTTACAGTATCCTTCCCCTGCCACGCCCACCAAGCCACACCACGCCCACCAAGCCACGGCTGCAGAACTGGTAGTGAAAAAAAATTTGAAACCCACCACTGGTCATCAGTCATTATGGAGGTAAATTAAGAAACTCACCAGGCCTTTTTCAGAGCAGTCATTAAGTGAACCCATTTATTTGAATAGGCATTTTTTTGCTGGAAATGGGCAAAAAATGCTGGAAACTATAAAAAAAACCCATCATGAATCGTAGTCACATGATCATCAAACAATATGACTGATTGTAAAGCTGACCCACCCAACATACTATTATGTGATCATTGGGGGTGGGGGTGGGGTGACAATTTACAACAACCATTTCATGGCTGTCATAACATCGACTGGTTGTAAAACAACCAGTCATTAAGCGAAGACTACCTGTATGTTGCTTGTCATCCTGGGGGTGATGAACAGACATTAAGACTAGACAGCCTTACTCTCCTTGAATCTGCCTGGTTCTTTTTTGAAATCATCTAAATTGATGGCCATCACATCTGAAAGCAATAGATGCCACATTTCAACTATGTGTTTTGCAATGAAGTGCTTCCTTTTATCACTCCTGAATCTCTCTCTGCATTTATTATTAATGAATGACTTCACTTTTAAAAATGTATGCGGCAGAAAATTTTCTCTGCTCGCATATTCCATATCATTCATAATTTTATATCTTCCCTTATCTGCCTTCTGTCAAAGCAAATTTTCCCTGTGTGTGTTTGACTTTCCTTATAGGAGCTACTCTAGCCTTTAATCATGCATTCCCCCTCCCCCCACATCTTTTTCTGCAGCTTTTGCAATTTTACAACTTCCTTTTTCAAGTGCGGTTATGTACACAATTTCAAATCCAGTCTCACCATAGATATTATACCACAATTACAATTTTGGCTGTTTTATTTTCGATCTCTTCCTAATGTTTCCAAAGCATTTGTCTTTTTTTTTTTAAATCAACCTACATACATTTTAATTGAGAGATCAGTCATGACCCCAAACTCCTTTCAACAATCTCGCTTTGAATCTTCTTCAATTTGAAAGTATTTCTATTTAGAAATAGAAACTATCTATTTCTACCATTTCCTGCTTTTTAGCAAATTAGCAGTTCCTGAGTGCACCTGTCTTCTTACAATCTGGGTGCAGAGTTTACTCATGAGCCTTTGATGATAGTTTTTTTAAAAATTTCAATCAGTATTGTTATTTATGTGAGAATCTGTGATTTTCTAAAAAATGAATATATAGTAATGTACACACATCCAGCAGCAATAAGGATATGATTTTTTTTTCTTGATTGTCCTTCACAGGTTTCACTAATATTTCAAATCTTTTTGAAATGTTACATAAAAAGGAGGAAGACCTACAGATGTTAGAACATGGGAGAGCCATAATTATTTCTCATTATATTTGAGTTATAGAAGTCATTTTTTTAACATTTAACATAGTTTTAGATGCTACATCTAACAGAATAAAATATATAGGATGAGAATGAGGTCACAGGTGCCAAAAGTAAAATGAAAAGAAGATTCATATTGTTCTAGTTTCTTGGAAGAGAACCTTAATGTTACTGAAGAGTTTCCAAGGTTTATAATATATTAGTTCCTTTTTTCATGCTCACTACATCTACACAATAGCTTTTATTGTTTATATATTTATCAAGCTAACTAAGAAAAACTTGGTCTTTGAGCATGCATGCCCGTCAGAAACCAGAAGACCAGGTGACTGGCACACATGCACACGCCAGAAACAGGAAGCTCAGATTCCCGACTTGCGCATCAGGGGTGAAATGCTCCCAGTTCAGACCAGATCGCCCGATCCGGTAGCGATGGAGGCGGGTGGTTTGAAGAACCGGTAGCAAAAATCCCTGCCCACCCCCCATTGCCCAGCTGAGCCGCACATTCATCAGAGGCTTTTTTTTTTTATTTTTAAAAGTATTTTTTCTACAACCACTTTGGCTGAAAAAATGCTTTTAAAAGTAAAAAAAAAAGCCTCTGATGATCGTGCAGCTCAGCTGGGATCATCAGAGGCTTTTAAAAGCATTTTTTCTACAACCTCTTCTACTGAAGAGGTTATAGAAAAAATGTGTTTAAAGGGAAAAAAAGCCTCTGCCGATCAGGCAAGTCAGCTGGGATCGTCAGAGGCTTTAAAAAAAAGAAAGAAAGCCTCTGCCGATCAGGCAAGTCAGCTGGGATCATCAGAGGCTTTTAAAAAAAAAAAGCTTCTGCCGATCAGGCAAGTAAGCTGGGATCGTCAGAGGCTTTAAAAAAAAGAAAGAAAGCCTCTGCCGATCAGGCAAGTCAGCTGGGATCGTCAGAGGCTTTAAAAAAAAAGAAAGAAAGAAAGAAAGCCTCTGCAGATCAGGCAAGTCAGCTGGGATCGTCAGAGTCTTTAAAAAAAGAAAAAAGAAAGCTTCTGCTGATCAAGCAAGTCAGCTGGGATCATCAGAGGCTTTAAAAGCATTCTTTTTACAACCTCTTCAGCCAAAGAGGTTGTAGAAAAAATGGTTTTAAAAGTTAAAAAAAAAAGTTGGCCATACCCACTCAGTCATATTACCCCCCCCCAAGCCACACCCACAGAACCAGTAGTAACAAATTTTACATTTCACCACAGGTGCTCTTCCACTGGGGAACTGCTCTTCCGGTTTCTGGTGCTCCCCCATGGGTGTGTGCACACTCCCGTTTTGGCACTTGGTGCCGAAAAGGTTCGCCAACACTGGTCTAGTCTATAATTGTCAGATTTTCAACAGCTGTAAAATGCTGCAAAAATTGGTCCATAAATTGCTCCACCTCTGCTGAAACCCTTAATCATGCGGTAATTACTTCCTCTTTATAGACCTTCAATTTGTTTTTATAATCTGCCTAAACCTCTCTACCAATCTCAAGTACTCCCAAATTGAAAGGTGGGATACTTAAAGGCTGTCTATTCACTTGCAACATTACATATTAAAGTATCTGTTTTTCAAGTTGAGTTTATTCCTTGTGTGAAATTTGGGGCTGTGACTGAAAATTCTTGCAATGAGGTTATAGCATTCAATGATTTTATTAATTCTGTTTTTCTTTCCCTCTATTCCATACTCCTGCAAGTATTGGCTGAATTCACAAACAGTAGTAAGCCATACTTTATTCAATAATAAACTACTATTAGCTGGATTCATAAACACACTAAGCCAAAACTGAAGAAACTACACTTTGATTCAGTGAGGTGTGTGGCACCAGTCACTGAACAGATTATGACCCACAGTACCCAGAACTCTTATTTTGTCCTGTCTGGACTCTCTCTTGCCATTGCCGATTTTCCTAATGCAGGGAAATCTTTCCTAGTGACAACTGTTCTCTTGCATTTTTGTGGATTAACGCTGATCCCCTTTGGCCTACAGATCTATTGCCTATTCAGTGGTTTGGATGATGGTACTTCTAGCCATATGACAGTAGACAAGAGAAATACAGTTAAAAGGGAAAAAGTGTATAAAATGCATACATTAAAATCCATATTTTTAATTCAATTTCAACATGAAACTCAAGTTAATTATTTGATTATATACTCCTGGAGTAACTGTATTTGCAATTATGTTGGAGAAACTGTTTACTGTATTTAGAATATCTTTACTTATGCACTTTAATGCTAATTACTGTACAAGAAAATACTTAGGATCCATATATTGGCTCATGTAACAAAAGCATGTTAAACAAATAAATAATATTACCCTCCCAATTTTGATCATTTCCCCCTTTTAGAAAAGGTTGAAAAGAGCTTGAAGCAAATATCCAATCAATTCATGCAATTTTTATGTGATAATTCACCATATAACTGCAAATATTTACACTTTCTGAATGTATTCTGGAAACTTGCGTGAAGTGGAAAAAATTATTTTATTTATTAATAATATTATCCTTTGATCCAAAGTATACTTTTCACTTCATATTTGTTCTTTTTGTGTTATTTCTTGCTTACTGAACAGAAGCATGCTTTACATTTATGTAAAACAAGAAGTATACCCTATTTTCTTATATTTTTTTCTACAGCAAAACTCTTCAAAATAATAAGAATTATAAGAATTATACCATGTAGTTATTAGAGTCTCAAAGATCTCTTAATGCACATTCCAGGCACTGAAACTCTGCCATAAACATAAATTTAGGCACAACTAACCAGAATTTGTTTACTCTGTGTGTATGTTCCATCTTTTCTTACTTATTTTTACTTGTTTTTTATTTTTAATTTCTTGTTAAACTGCTTGAAGAACACGGATTGCTTGTATATTTGTTTTAAATCTGTGTACGGTGTGTTGTCTGTGTTTTTCTGTGGTGTTTCTGTGTGTGTGAGAGAGAGGGGAAGGAAGGAAGGAAGGAAGGAAGGAAGGAAGGAAGGAAGGAAGGAAGGAAGGAAGGAAGAAAGAAAGAAATGGAGCTAGTAAAAGCTGAACTGGGATAGATCTTTTTTTATTGCAACCTTTGACCAAAGCAAGACAAACAGAATGCTCAAGCTGGCATATTGAAATGGAATTTGCTGGACTGAGAAGGCAATTGTAAGAAAACGATTAATGTAGCTACCTATGAGAAATAATTGAAGCAAAATAAGTTTTAGACTTCTGTGCTATAATACAAGCTATAACAATAATAAAAAGATCCTTGGCACTGCCAGTTCAGCTGTCTTTACATTACAAAATATGAGGGCTTCAGAGGAAGTCATAAATATGAGAAAGGTCACATACTAATGAAGACAAAACAAGTATCTAAGTAAATGTTCAGTGTTTATTACTCAGAGAAAATATAAAATAACCTGGAAAATGTGACCTACACAAAAAGTTAACAGAGATGGAAGCTGAGGTGGGGGTTGTTTTTTTTTAAAATCTAATTAGCAAGATTTCCCAAAAATCTCTCTCCAAGTTTTAGCTGATAGTAAAGATATTGGCCTTGTGCAATTGCAATTTAGACCAGAGGTCTTTTATAACTAAAAATTGAGGGAGTGGAAGAGAAGCAGAATGACCAAGAAAAACTGCTGATCCCAGATTATTCCTGTTTCTTGTTTAGAGTCTTTAAAACACCACCAGAACCAGAATAAATTGAGTAAAGTAGTTCCCTACCATCAACTGGTGGCTGGGAAAGTTGGAAGATGTAGATCAGCATATTAGATGGGCACCAAATATGGGGAAGACTCATCGGACTCTGATTTGCGGTTGCTACAACAAGAAGGCAACAGTAAGATATTGTTTCCAACTGAAAGAAGTGAAGAGTTTATAAATAACTGTCCTGGTTTGTGGTGATGTAGGAATTGGTTTGGTTAATCACAGCTCCATGCTCTTTGTTGGCATGAAGACCTCACAAAGGTGCTTTAGAGTTCTGGAAATTCCCATATTTGAATTTAGATTAGGGATGATTAATTGCATTTGAAGCCTGGGTGAGGGTAGCTATGGACAGAATGGTGATGGGTAGAAACATGTGATACAGATGGGTTGGGAAGATTTTCTTTTTTAAAATATGGGGTTATATATTATTTTTTCCTAAAACCTACAGAAAGCCTGTTTAAAGTTTATACTACAGCTTTTGTATATTTCCTGCCTCAATTTTTTTAAAAAAATAAAAATAAAAATTTAACAATGCAGCCAGAAGTTCAGATGGCACGTATAAAAGAGACATGTGAGGTGGTTTTCTGGCCTACTTCAATTAAATAGTTTTCAAGTCTGGATCTAACTCTGTTTATATTGGTAACTGCAAGAAAATATGTACTTTATCTGTTGCAAAAATAGTAGTTGGTAAAAAAAAACAAAAAACCAGATGCCAGAAAAGACAGAGTTTGTTTTTGTAACCATAAAATAAGAGGTCATTTTGTATTTGTAATTATACTCTGTAAAGGAAATTGAAAACAACTTCTATTTTTTCCCCTATTTTTACTTTTGCACTTTTGATTTTTTTCTTTGTTCTTCTTTCTCTTTTCTTTTTATCTTGTGTTAGTTCTTGCTAGTTTTTAACTTTTGTTTAAAATTCTTTATATGTTTTTTTATTAAGAATAAAGTGATTATATTTAATAATGCCCAATTATACTGGAAAATGTTTATCACATCACACTTTTGACATACATCCTAAGTACTGATAATACATAACCATACTCCCATTTTATTTCTGCACAGTTTGCTCTTTGGGAAGAGGGCAGAAGAATATAAAGAATTGTGCAATATCAAATCTAGGCATCAAATAAAGAGAGATCAGATTTCTCTAATCCCATTTTGAGAACGAAGACTATCTGCTTGTTGTCATTCCTTTCATTCAAACTTCCTTTTTCCCCTTTTTGTCATTATAGTGGCACAGTATGCACTCTTCAAAATTGCTGAGTCAAACAAAAATAGTGCAAGCAATTAACATTTTTTTTAAAAAGGGACAGACACTGTCATAGAATATCCACTAAACACATTTTAAAACCACAGTGCAAATTATGAAGCAAACGAAAGAGAATATGGGTTTCTTTTTCATCCCAAACCACAAACTTGTTCTTTCTTTCCTCTTATATAGACATGCAGTCAAATACTTGCTACTGTTTTCGGAGGGGGAAAAAACCTAACATATTTTCATTTCTATTTTAACACTTAGCTAAGAGATCAAATTCTGATTATAAACTCTACTTATGAACACATATTCTTTAACAATATGCTCATTGGATGTCTTTAAGGATTGGTTTGCATGGAAGGACTATTTTTTAAATGAATTTTTAAAAGATTTCAGTATGACATTTAATTTCTCAACATAATAGATCAAATTTATAATATTACCAATGTCCCCATAAGAATGAATAATTATGATTCTGAACAATTCCTAGTCTCAAGGACTACCAAGCAGGTCTGTCCATTATGTATCTTATTATTTAACCTCATTATAGAAACATTAAGAGCCATGGTGCTTCAGTGGTTAGAATGAGGTATTGCAGGCTACTTCTGCTGACTGCTGGCTGCCAGCAGTTTGGCAGTTCGAATTTCACCGGCTCAAGGTTGATTTAGCCTTCCCTCCATCCTTCCAAGGTTGGTAAAATGAGAACCCAGCTTGTTGGGAGAAATATGCTGATTCTGTAAATTGCTTAGAGAGGACTGTAACTCACTGTGAAGCGGTATATAAGTATAAGTGCTATTACTATTAAGAGTAAGTGTTCATAGCAATAAAGAACTTAAAGGATAAAAGTAGGAGATAGAGATTATCTATTAAATTTATTTGTGGATGATGTTATGTTGACTTACAAATTCTGGTGGAAAATATATTAAAATGGCTTTGAAAGGATGTATAGAAGTATATCCTGCAGGATTAACAGTAAATTTTCAAAAGTCACAATTGATCTTCTTCCATAATTCCCCTAAAGAAAGACAGCCAATATTTAAAAAAAACATGGAAATGAAACCCTTCAAATATCTAGGAATTAATTTCACAAATAAATTAATGAAATGTTTGATAATAATTTTACACTAATGTGGAAAAATAAAAAATGAATGGAAATCTTGGAAAAAAATATTTAATCTGTGTCAAATTGCAACAGTTAAAATGATAGCTCTTTCAAAATTAATGTTTTTTTTAAAATTTCAATCTCTTCCAGTATAAATGCTGTATAAAATATTAACATTACAGCAAAGAAGAATTGGTCTTTTTATTGCAACATTAAAAAAAATTAAGAATGAATATAAACATTATATATAGACCTCAGGAAAAAAATTGGATAGGGAATTTCTTCTAAAAAATTATACTATTGAACAGAACAGAATAAAAGAGATGGAAGTGACCTTGAAGGTCTTTTAATTCAGCCCCCTGCTCAGGCACCCTATACCATTTCAGACTAATGGTTGTCCAATTTCTTCTTAAAAACCTCCAGTATTTGAGCACCCACAACTTCTAGCAACAAGACGTTCCATTCATTAATTGTCCTAACTGTCAGGAAATTTCTCCTTGGTTCTAGGTTGCTTCTCTCTTTGATTAGTTTCCATCCATTGCTTCTTGTCCTGTCTTCAGGTGTTTTGGAGAATAGGTCTTCTTTATGACAGCCCTTTAAATATTGAAACACTGCTATCATGTCACCCACTAGTCCATCTTTTCATTAAACAAGACATACTCAATTCCTGCAGCCGTTCTTCATATGTTTTTGCCTCCATTCCCCTAATCATCTTTGTTGCTCTTCTCTGTAGTCTTTCTAGAGTCTCAACATCTTTTTGTGATGACCAAAACTGGATGCTGTATTCCAAGTGTGAGCTTAGCAAGGCATTATAAAGTGGTATTAACATTTCACCTTGTTTGTAAAGAGTTATTAACACTACTAGGCAGCACATTTGGTCATATTATTCCTTCACACTGGAAGATCCAACAAGACAATGTATACAACTAAAAAAATATAGAGGAAGTAGATAGTCAGATGTTTTTTTCTTCAAAACACTTCATAAAAATTGACTGAATGAATGTGACATTGAATCATTTTTAACTCCTAGCAACCAATAGAAAATAAGATATATACTAAAATAAAAATAGGTATCAGTATTACGTTCACAAAAGCTACATTTTAGGATTGGTAATAAAAGATACTCAGCTTTGATAACATCTTCCCTCTAACACCTTTACTGAGATTGCTAGAATTCTCTAATCAGGACAGATCAACACAACTGAAGCCTAAGAGAGATTTCAGCAGCAGTAGAATAAGAGATTTCTACAATAATAATAAAATCCTATGCTGTAAAGAAGAGATTTAGCTACGAATACATTCCCCATCTATCTTTGCCAACATACTCTAATTTAAATCCTTTTTGAATAAAAAAAATACAAAAGAGTCAGCATCTCATTGTTCAACTACTTTTGAAAAATTATTAATCACCCTTCTCAATACAAAGGAACTATTTCAAAAATGTTGGATTTATTAGAACTGGAGGAGAGCCTTTAGGTTTAAAAGAAGCCTGGGATACAGATTTAGAATAACAAATAGAAGAAACACAGTGGCAAACACTTTGAAAATCAAGTAGGTTTCTATCAGCTTCCTTATAAGAGATGCAGTAGAATACATCACTGATATGTAACTCCAACTATACTAGCACAAATATGTCATAATGGTACTTCAAAATGTTAGAGAGTTGCAGTCAGAATGGAACTTTTTTTCCCCCACATCACCTTTTGTGAAAAGGTGGTGCCTTATTGAAAGATAATATTCAAAGAAATCAGATTAATTTATTTCAAGTTATATGGCCACCCTCTTTAATTCTTGAGTCTGAGTGGTTAACAGTTAACAACTATACAAAAACATAGAACAATAGAAAAAAAAGTCACAAATACAATCGGCAGCCAAAATAAAAGAAACACCACTAACAAATTAACACAACCACTGCAGGGGCTTTGTCATACATCTAGATCCCTATGCCTGGTGACAAAACTACATCTGTAAGGCCTTGCAAAAAGCCAACAGGATTGGAGCTGATCTAATCTCTGATGGATGATCTTCCTGGGCCTTGCCAGATGACATTCTGTAATAGATAGGACCCAGAGCATGCTCTTCCAGGCAAATCAGACAGGAAACATGACAAGATGAACTAATTCTACTTTATTAGAAGACTATATTAGCAGAATCTTGCAAGTCTGAAGGCACAAACTTCTCATCTCCACTTTTAACTACTTGTCCATTAGGCTGGGTCTTTCCTAAATTTCTTTCTCTGACCCTTAAGCAATTGTGGGTTCCTGCTTTTTTGCCTGATTGTTTCCTAGGCAGCATTTCTTCCTTCCTTTCCTCAAGGTCATTCATACATTCCATTAAAATTATATTTGTTTATCCCAGTTATTTAGTAGTTCTTCATTGCTGCCCAGAACCAAAATTTTACAAAGCAGCCTGGAGAAAAAAAGAAATAGAGTATAATCCTAAATTAAATCTGCATAAAACTAAGGCAGAAGGATACTAGAGTAAATTATTTAAAAATCTACAATACTTCTATTGTTCAGTCTTCAGCCTGCCAAAGGCCATCCCAAACTTTACATAATAATAGTTACAAATAATCAATTTCTACTCAAACCCCTATGAGTTAGGAGAATATCATATTTTTAACATCACACCCAAAAAGGGAAAACTGGAATTGGGCTAAGAATAAAACATACCAATATAATATATTTAATCAAGTAAACTTATTAGTAGAATGACATTATTACTGTTCCCATTGTTGCTTCATTTTATTTGTTAGATTTCTATTCTGGCTTTCCTCTAGGAGCTTAATATTCCCACTGAAAATACTGCATAATAATCCACTGCAAATTCTTTCTTTAATTCCTACTTCCAGATAACCATGCCACCTGAAGAGGAATGAACATGCTTTAAAACTTAAAGTGATATACTAAAAAGCATCAGAATATCAATAATATTTCCACTAAAATATACTATTACTCATTTAATGTACTTAAATATATTAACTGAGATCTCAAATGCATATGGTAGTAGTGTTCCTTATTAATTAGAAAAGGAACATTATATTTTAATTCTAAATAAGGAACAATTTCTTGAAATATGGAACAGGTGGTAAACCTGGTCTAGATATGAATGGTTCCCATCTGTACCTCACCTGTGTTTTCTTACTGCTTATTTTTTAAGTCAGAAAGAAGAAACTGCTTAGATGTGAAGACAATATAGTTGCAGGATATCTTTTGACTGGAAGAACAAGGAGCTCCTCCATCTGGAAGCAGCTCCTCACAAATATGCTTCTCAGGCAAAGGGAAGCCAGAGTCAAAACTGATGCGTGTTCTCTGAAAGTACTCCTGAAACCTTTTAGTCTAAAAAAAATGCAGAACTGAATAGGACAACAGATGGAGACGTCTCAAACCTTGAACTTTTTTATTGTTGATGTAAGTATCTTTTTCACCTACTCAGCATGGTTTAGATTTATTTGCTACATTCAAGTTGAATGACCTGACTGACATGAATTATGTGTACTTATCTCTGAAAGGGGGTTTGTTCTCAGCCAGACTACTTCTTGGTGCTCTTTAGATATATCAAACTACAACTCCCATAATTATCCAGCCAACATTTGGGGGATGGAGGGGTGGGCGAAAAAAGTAAATTCCAGATGTCCACTAGATGACAGAAAAGAGACACAAACCATTCTAACTCTTAAACATCTAGTAGTTGTCTAGAGCTTTGCATCCCCAGATAAGGAAGCCCTGAAAAGAAGGAACAGGTTCTCCCATGTTTCCCCAGTAGCTATTCAGACTAGAGAATTATGGAAGTTGTTATTTATAATTACCTCCAATTGTAGTAAATAAATCTCTCTTCTTCCAAACCTATTTTTCTGCTATATATCTTTTTATATGTTAAATGTCTCACTCTCAAAATATTAAATATATTAAAAATATTAACTCTGCAATTCTGTTCCAAATTAAATTCCATGTACGTCAACCTAGGTTTAGATCTAGTCTACCCTTTACACTAACATATGAGTTCTATATTCAGCAGTATTTTGTAAAAACAAGGAAAGAACATTACAATCAATATGCCAAGTGCTTATTTTATTTATTTAAATTTTTTAAATTCTTCCTTTATCATTTTTGTAAATAAGGTGGCAAACATACCTAATACTCTTCCTTCCTCCCTATTTCCCCACAACAACAACTGTGAGGTGAATTGGGATGAGAAAGACTGACTAGTTCAAAGTTACCTAGCCAGATTTCATGCCTGAGGCAGGACTAGAAGTTTCTGGTTTCTAGCCTGGGTGCCTTAACCACCAATCCAAACTGGCTCTCATATATTAAAGCTGTTTTGCACAAGTCAGTGTGATGTGGTAGTTAAAATGCTGGAATGACATCAGAGAGGCCCAGGTTCTAGTCCCACCCCATCAACAAAGCTTTAGTCCAATTTACTTTTCAGGGGGCTTGTTTTATGGGAGAAAAGAGATATTGTACTACACTTATACATACAATACATGCATACTACATTTTTTAAAAAATACTAATATGCTAGGACTTGTATGTCTCATTTGTGGCTGCCATGAAACTCAGAACTTAGAATAACTTTATTGTCACTTTGAATGTACACTAATTGGCATAGATTAAAGTGAAATTTCGTTGCATACAGCTCCCAAAGCGTCACCACATCCAATATATACTACATAAACATGACTGACTGACTGACTGACTGACTAACTAACTAAGCAAGCAAGCATATACCTGCATATATTATATGACACGGAGAAACAACACAGTCTAGTTCAGATGTATACATGTACATGGCGAGAAAAATAAATCTTGCAAGTTTACCAGACGGATGGCACAGGGAACAAAGCTGTTACAGAATTTGGTAGTCCTGCTGGAAATACTTCAAAACCTCCTCCCAGAGTGGAACAACAGAAACAGACCGTGAAGTGGGTGTATGGAGTCTCTAACAATACTTTGAGCTCTAAGCATATTGCACTTATAAGCAGTATCGTGAATGACAGGAAGAGAGCTTCCTGTAATCTTCTCAGCTGTCCTTACCATTCTCTGAATGGACTTTTTCTCTGAGGCACTGCAACCACCAAACCAAACAGTGATGCAGTTTGTTACAATGCTCTCAATCGTGCCTCTGTGAAAAGTGGCCAGGACAGAAGAAGAAAGATGTACTCTCCTCATCCGACGCAGGAAATGCAGATGCTGGTTTGCACGCTTCACTAAGGATGACATGTAGACAGACCAGTTCAGATTGTTAGTTATCTGCACCCGAGATACTTAATAATGTTGACAGCTGCATCCTTGATACTGAGTGGACTATGACCATGCTGGCTCTTTCTAAAATCTATGATGATCTCCTTTGTTTTATTAACATTTAGAACCAGGTTACTTTTATTGTACCAGTCCACCAGCGCCTTTCCCTCTTCCCTATAAGCATCTTCACTGTCATCCCAGATAAGTCCCACCACTGACATGTCATCCGCATACTTCACAATATGACTTGTAGCAGATTTGGCGCCGCAGATGTGGGTTATCCAGGTGAACAGTAGTGGATTCAAGACATAGCCCTGTGGGGAACCCATACTCAAGGAGATGGAGTTGGAAACTTTTCTTCCAACTCGCACAAATTGGGGCCTATCAATAAGGAAATCCAATATCCAATTACTTAAAAGAGTATTAAAGACTAATAGTCCCAGTTTGTTCACCAAGTGCTGAGGAATGAACAAACTGGAAATGATATGAAAATGATGAACTTTTTGTTTTCCTCCCATTAATCTCTTTATGGCCCTTTTAAAGGTTTTTTTATTGCTTCTTTTCAGAAAACTTTTTCCTATCAACATGGATAAATTCAGTGTTTTATCACCGAAACAATGTGCTGTGGACAATCTATGTGGCAAGACCGGCACCCAGCCTGTTTTATCAGAAGACTGGTGAACAATTATCCATCCATAGTTGTTAACTTTAATGGAAATTACAGGCAAGTGGGAGATATAATCCAGGGATTTGCACTTGTGGTGGAATGTAATCTGGATTCCTAGGAGAGAGGGACTGTTTTCCAGAGGGCAAAGAAGTAATAGGGCTTAGAAAAATTGGTTAGTAGGTAGAGGACTAAGATAACTCCTCCCTAGTTTTTCTTAAGGGATATATATATATAGTTATGCAAATAGTAGTTTTAGTCAGGCAAGATTCTGTCTACAGGAAAACAGAAACAAAGAAAACTACTGTAAAGTAACTCAACATGTCGTTCTTGGGATATGACAGGAATAAGGTATTATCAACCTGCTGATGATGCAGAATTCTAGTTTTCTTTGTTATATAATTCAAAACACATTATAGAGGTGCTATGCTAAACTGATCTCTGGACTTTATTACACACTAAACAAAGTCCAGTAAATGCATCCTTGACAAGATGGGGTGCTGTGGGCAGAATCGGTTGTATACAAGCAAACAAGTTCTAGGAAAGAAGCCAGGCTCTCAGTTTAGAAAGCCTCGCAGAAAGAGGAAAAAATGTTTCTCCTTGCAATGTCAACATAGAAAATATTTCCTTAAGAATAGGAAATGGCACAAATAGGAAAAGTCAAATATAGGAAATAGCTCATTGAACTTTTGAACTACAACAGTATATTCTTATATATGGCACTATATTAGAACAGGCCAGTAAGTGGATAAAACTAGTATGTTAAATTGAAAAAAGGGGCAATTCCAAAAGTAATAATGCTAGATATTTGGACGGTTCCTTATGGCTATATCCCATTTTACAAAACTGAACTCCAAGCAATATTAATAGTCATTTTCAGATACGCTTTTTTCTATTCCATTCTCCATGTTATACCACAATAGCAAAGTGCATTTCTGTTTGACAAATATAATTCAAGTATCTGAAAATAGCACGTGCATTTACAGAGGAAACCTCCAACAAAACGAAAATGGTTTTGTCTTTGCTATAAAAAGTTTTAAAAGTTTCGTTCCTTGTATCTTTTTCTGAACTAACAAAAGGTAGTCCAAATATCCTCTTTGGTTCGTTGCCTATGGTTTAGATTATGTTCATTTTTAGCGAAAGTTATCACCTGCTATAAACAGATTACTTGTACAACATTTACATTAATAAAATACACAAGTGTTAGAATTGGTCTGCATTCATTTTCTTTATCACTCTTGTATTGGGACATGCTTAAAAAGCTTCCAAAATGCAACTTTATGTTATATTAATATATAGCGTACTTTGGTATAGAGCAGTGATGGCTAACCTTTTTGCCATCGCGTGCCAGGAGAGAGGGGTGGGGGAGGGTCATGTGCGCACGCACATGCGCATGCAACTCCCCCCTGTTCCTGGCACATGATGGCCTGGTAGGCCCGTTTTTCTTTCTTACCTGGTTCCAGATCCTCTCTATTTATCTGGGAAGGGTGAAAACAGCCTTTCTCACTCCCTCGGAGGCCCTCCAAAGGCCTGAAACGGCCCATTTCCCAACTCCCGGTGGAACAGTAAGTGACATTTTTTGCTGTCCCCAGCCTCCAGAACTTCTCTAGGAGTCTCTAGGAGCCTCTCTAGGAGCCTCTGGAGGCTGGGGACAGCAAAAAACGTCACTTCCTGTCCCACCGGGAGTTGGGAAATGGGCCCTTTCAGCCTCCGTAGGGCCTCCAGATAAATAGAGAGGATATGGAGACAAGTAAGAAAGAAAAACAGGCCTTCCCCACCCCCTCAGGCCCTCCAGAGGCAGGAAACAGCCTGTTTCCCTACTTCTGGTGGGCCCAGAAGGCCCGAAAATCAGCTGGCCGGCGTGCACATGCACCCCAGAGCTGAGCTGGCGTGCCCACTAATATGGCTCCGCGTGCCACCTGTGGCACGCGTGCCATAGGTTCGCCATCACGGGTATAGAGGGTTCTATCCAACTTCTTAAATATTTCTAGATCTCAACTATATACTTTATACTCAACTGCCATATACTTTTATTAGTAATCTTCTCCTTTTTACACTGCACAGAAAAAGGACTTTTTAGTATTTCCAAATAAACTTAAAAAAATTATCTCTAACAATATTAACTAACAGAAATAATTCATCAGAATGATCTCCTGCAGTTTTCTGTAACCTGATACTCTCAAGCAGTGGTGAAATGCTACTGGTTCGCACCGGTTTGGGCGAACTGGTAGTGATAAAAGCTACCAGTTCAGCAAAACAATAGTAAAAAAAAAAGCTACCTGTTGGTCGGAACCAGTATTTCCGACAATCAGCTGTGCTGAGCGATTTAAAATTGCTAGAAAGCAAGAAATCCTGCTTTCTAGTGAATCTAAATTACGCGGCACAGCTGTTTCCCCCCCCCTTTGCTGTTCTACTTACCTTCCCAAGCCTCCTTTTTCGGCACACAGCACATATTTGGTGTGTACTGCGCATGCGTGGGCAGCGAACCGGTGGCAAACTGGGGAAGATTTCACCACTGCTCTCAGGGCATGTTATACAAGAACTCCCGACAACTACTGTATAGGAATTGAAGGACAACTAAATCTAGAAGGAACCTAATGGAAGAAGTCCTATACCTAATCTTAACCTAAAAGAACTGACATCAAAGGCAAGACCTTTTCTGAAAGTAGAAAATTTGGCAATAAACAATGCTTGTAGCCACCAATAAAATATAATACATTTATATCTTTAAACATAAATGGTTCAGAAGGATTCAGGCAACAAAAACCTTCTTTATAACTGTTTGCAGGGTACACATGGGGTGGGGGGGATGAAATATATCTTATAAGAATTAATATAAAAGATTCATCTTGCTTATGAACTTATAGAACTGGTTAGTACAGAATATGAATGTACTTTCAAACTGGAGCATCCAGCAGTTAAAATCCTGCTCTCCATAGGAATCCTTTGACCTTAATGATAAATGTGGAAGAAATTGGGTTGTAGATATAATGCAACCTCTTTATTCATTAAAGTTTGTATTAGGGAATATGACTCAGGAATCGGATCAATCACTGTTCTTAAAAATGCATACTTTGGAATCTATCAAACATTAAAAAATGGATTTTCTGGGCATAGGCTCTGGTTAAAAGACTTATTATATAATACTAGGAGGAGGAATATTTTGGTCTGCATTCAATTGATTATTGATATGTACTGTTTGTTATTAAAAAGAACTAATTTAAATATTAAAAGGCATGGAAGAAGAGTTTTTAAGCAATAGGGTCTGTTTTTTGGAGTTCTGATGTTTATTACTTTTCCAGACTTTTTCTTTTTATCCCATCACTATTATTTATTTTGACGTTACTTTATATTACACATACATGCACACATATCTTCTATTAAGTAGTTTAAAGTGTAATGAAGGGAATTTGGCTCTTGGACCCTCATGTACTTGTCCAAGGTCTGACCTTGTCTTTTTGACAAGTCTTTGTCTCAGATGCCAACAATAGTGAACTAACTCTTGCTATGGCCCACATATGTTTCTGATACTTAGTAAGGTCCTTTTTGAAAGACCAATAACAAAAAAAAAAATTCCTTTCATCCAGAAAAAATAAAGACAAAAATCTAACTTGATTCAATCCATCATACGAGAAATCATTTTTAAAAATGACTCATGTTTTCCTGGATTATGTAGGCTTTTTTTCCTTTTAAAAAAAAAGCTAGCATGAAGCTCTAATGTATTCTCTTACAAAATACAAACAAAATGCATCAGATTCTAATTGGAAAATTTATTTTAAAAATTGAAGATCTCATCCACTTGGATAAGTGCCTGTATCCTAAACCACTCACTTTATAGATACCTTTAATCTGCGTCTTGAAATAAACCAAAGCAATGAAAATGAGAGCTTTGTACAACATTCATGCTGGGAGATGAACTCTCAATAAATTCCTTTTCCCTAAGCAATTCCTGGCACTCAATAGAGCAGGCAATGGACTCTCCTGAACAGAGCAACATTTATTACACCAGAGCTAGGTGATTCACCAAGCACAGGAAGAGCCCAATTACTGTATATTTTCTCAATCCTATTTCATCCATTCCAGTTACCCAAGTCAGGAAAGGTGCAGCGTTTATCCTTTCTCATTTGTTCATGAATGCTGGCTTCATGCTAAGTCATCCAATTTGTCTATTGGAAGAAGCACAAGCTGATTATACCTATATTGCTGTTATGCAGGAACCAAGGAAAAGAACCAAGAACATCCAGAAGGAAAGCACTTCTGAGTTTTTACTTTAGAGAAAATGTGCTGCTCTTGATCCCTTCTAGTTAGTTCCAGCTTTACAAAAACCCAGATCTGAGCATGGGTCTATGGCAGTGTTTCTCAACCTTGGAAGCTTGAAGATGGGTGGACTTCAACTTCCAGAATCCCCCAGCCAGCGCTGCTGGGGGATTCTGGAAGTTGAAGTCCACCCATCTTCAAGCTTCCAAGGTTGAGAAACACTGGTTTATGGGGTAGCCTAAACCAAAAAAAACACCTGGTTGCTCAAGAGGACATCCTGTTGTATCTGTCTACTGTTTCCAAGAAAAATACATGAACACGTGCCTGTATGTACACAGGTGTGTGTGTGGGCATGTGTGGAAAACAACTCAAATAGAATTTTGGTTTGGGTATCTATCAGGTTGCCGCAGAAATAACAGGTCACCGAGCGATAATAAGAAATCAGGAGTGATGCTAACATTTTTACTTGTTCAATGTTCAACAATTTTGAATAAATAGAGACTTATATCTACTGCTAAGGTAAACAATTACATCAACTAATAATGTATACTATAGATGTGTCTTGATAAAGATGTTACCTCATTTATATATATAAACTTTTATTGTTTTATCAATGTATAAAATACAAAGAAAAAGAAAAATAGGAAATGAAGGGGAGAAAAAAGAAAAGGGGGAAAAGAAAATATGAGATACAAGGGAAGAAAGAAAAAGGCGTTGACTTCCAATGTTGCCTCACTTTTGAAAGTTTATGCTCAATTTTCTAGTTAATTTGTAAATCAATCAAAAATGAGATGAATGGATCATTCCCTCCCACCGACACCTCTCCCAAACTAATTTCCCACATCCCACTATGCTCTAACATTTATCAGATGAACAAATCTCATTGCCAGAAGTTCACTTTATACAAAGCTTTTAGCTGCGCTTTTCATGAAAATAATTCTAAAGGTGAGAGTAAAGGAGAAACTAGTATTTTCTGTTTATTGAGAAACTTAAAAATATTGTATTTTTCCATGTCAAATGTTATCTTGCAGGGATGACCATATTAAGTCTTTCTAAACCTGTGTATGCATAATGTTTAGCTATAGTTAAGCAAATACCTAAGCTTCTACACTGCATGTTACACACTAATATTTCGGTGCTTGGAACTGGGGCTAAGTAATATGCAAGACACAGCACAATTGCATGATGAATAAAACAGAGTTAAATATTATGTCTGCATTAAGCAACTCAAGACTGAGGCAGATTTTCTGCCACTCCAAGATGACCAGCAAATATCTTAGGATACATGTAAAGCATGGCTAAAACAGCAAACCTAATAACATAGCTGCATAATAACCATGTACATGCTTGCTTTCTTCTTTCAAAACTAATTCATTCTGATTTTTAAAACTCTTGATTCTACCAAATAATCAAATATGAACTATTTCACCTGATCTTATACTAAAAAGGATGATTTGGAATAATGCAGCAATTTGGACTACTGTTCGGGATGTCACTTTCTACCTATTAACAATCTCATTCCTATCACCTTTTCTCCAGAACTCTTGGCCTCCTCTCATCCCATTTTCATCATGGAAAGATGTTGAAGTATTAACACTTTACTCTAAGTTAGTAATTCTCAACTTGTGATCTGCAGATTGGGGGGGGGGGATGTTGTCACAGGTTATCTGTAAAGACTTGAAGAAATATTGCAGTTTAAACCTTGAATTAAAGTCTTGGTGATCTGTGGCCACAAAAGGTATTTAAAAGGATGAAGAAAAGGTGAGAACCACTGCTCTAAGTCACCTAGTGATTTGAAACCATCTCTCTTGGGTCCTAGACAGAATAATGGACCATTTTCAAGGACTGGTTTCACCACCAATCTTTACAAGTGCATCGGAACTCATGAATTGGGTTCTCAAACCTCAGAAAGAGACTTTTAATGGTTAACCACACCAAATTAAAATGTGAAAGCCATTATTCACACTCTCCAGACTGCAAATAAGACAGTGCATGCTTGTGTAGATTCTTGCCTTTAGCTGTAATCAAGTGATATTAACCTCTCAATGGAAAAGAGCTGCATAAGGTACTGTAGACATGATAGAACCAAAGTGGGACTGGCAAAGGTCAAATGCACTCACTCTGTATTAAATGACAGTTATGTAAGAAATAGTTCGATGTCTGAACACAAATAGTCTGATTAATATTCATGAAATAAGACTCATCAATCTTCTCCATAAAAGCAAAGCAAAAATTTATGTCATAATTTCCTATTCAATGCATATAGACAGCAGAAGTCCAAAAGGGTTTTTACCAAGGCATCATGTTCTGCAGTCAAGGAGCAAAATTATCTGATAAAGGCACTTTCATTTGATTCATAGATAAATGATGAGAGTGTTAGAGAATGTTACATATCAGCACAATTTGCATCATAAAGCAATGCTGGAATTGTTTAGGTTCAGAAAGGCTTTTCATTAACTCATGTCTTAG